>CM065596.1:71067432-71667432 GCA_033119425.1 Bufotes viridis
CCTGTAAAAGGAATTATATCTCCCCGTGTGGGAAACTATGTACCAAAACTAGCATATTCAAAATTCTGGTGTCCAATTTGCAGCAGTTTTCTTGTAATTAATACCGGAAAAAGGAATTATATCTTCCAGTGTGGGAATTTATGTACACAAACTAGCATTTTAAAAATTCTGGTGTCCAATTAGCAGCAGTCTTCTTGTAATTAATACCGCAAAAAGGCATTACATTGTCCAGTGTTGTAATTTTGGTGAAAAAAAGGCCAATTTAATCAATCTGGTGTTAGTTAGACCAGAAGCAGTAGGCCTCACGTTTTTACTCCTGTAAAAAGGAATTATATCTCCCTGTGTGGGATCTATGTACCAAAACTAGCATATTAATAATTCTGGTGTCCAATTTGCAGCAGTTTTCTTGTAATTAATACCGGAAAAAGGAATTATATCTTCGAGTGTGGGAATTTATGTACACAAACTAGCATTTTAAAAATTCTGGTGTCCAATTAGCAGCAGTCTTCTTGTAATTAATACCGCAAAAAGGCATTACATTGTCCAGTGTTGTAATTTTGGTGAAAAAAAAGGCCAATTTAATCAATCTGGTGTTAGTTACACCAGAAACAGTAGGCAGCACGTTTTTTTTCCTGTAAAAAGGAATTATATCTCCCCGTGTGGGAAACTATGTACCAAAACTAGCATATTCAAAATTCTGGTGTCCAATTTGCAGCAGTTTTCTTGTATTTAATACCGGAAAAAGGAATTATATCTTCCAGTGTGGGAATTTATTTACACAAACTAGCATTTTAAAAATTCTGGTGTCCAATTAGCAGCAGTCTTCTTGTAATTAATACCGCAAAAAGGCATTACATTGTCCAGTGTTGTAATTTTGGTGAAAAAAAGGCCAATTTAATCAATCTGGTGTTAGTTAGACCAGAAGCAGTAGGCCTCACGTTTTTACTCCTGTAAAAAGGAATTATATCTCCCCGTGTGGGAAACTATGTACCAAAACTAGCATATTCAAAATTCTGGTGTCCAATTTGCAGCAGTTTTCTTGTAATTAATACCGGAAAAAGGAATTATATCTTCCAGTGTGGGAATTTATGTACACAAACTAGCATTTTAAAAATTCTGGTGTCCAATTAGCAGCAGTCTTCTTGTAATTAATACCTGAAAAAGGCATTACATTGTCCAGTGTTGTAATTTTTTTTGAAAAAAAGGCCAATTTAATCAATCTGGTGTTAGGTACACCAGAAACAGTAGGCCTCACGTTTTTACTCCTGTAAAAAGGAATTCATACCTGAAAAAGGCATTACATTGTCCAGTGTTGTAATTTTGGTTGAAAAAATTCCAATTTAATCAATCTGGTGTTAGTTAGACCAGAAACAGTAGGCCTCACGTTTATACTCCTGTAAAAAGGAATTATATCTCCCTGTGTGGGATCTATATACCAAAACTAGCATATTAAAAATTCTGGTGTTCAATTTGCAGCAGTTTTCTTGTAATTAATACCGGAAAAGGAATTATATCTTCCAGTGTGGGAATTTATGTACACAAACTAGCATTTTAAAAATTCTGGTGTCCAATTAGCAGCAGTCTTCTTGTAATTAATACCGCAAAAAGGCATTACATTGTCCAGTGTTGTAATTTTGGTGAAAAAAAGGCCAATTTAATCAATCTGGTGTTAGGTACACCAGAAACAGTAGGCCTCGCATTTTTACTCCTGTAAAAAGGAATTAATACCTGAAAAAGGCATTACATTGTCCAGTGTTGTAATTTTGGTGAAAAAAAAGGCCAATTTAATCAATCTGGTGTTAGGTACACCAGAAACAGTAGGCCTCGCATTTTTACTCCTGTAAAAAGGAATTAATACCTGAAAAAGGCATTACATTGTCCAGTGTTGTAATTTTGGTGAAAAAATGGCCAATTTAATCAATCTGGTGTTAGTTAGACCAGAAACAGTAGGCCTCACGTTTTTACTCCTGTAAAAAGGAATTATATCTCCCCGTGTGGGAAACTATGTACCAAAACTAGCATATTAAAAATTCTGGTGTCCAATTTGCAGCAGTTTTCTTGTAATTAATACCGGAAAAAAGAATTATATCTTCCAGTGTGGGAATTTATGTACACAAACTAGCATTTTAAAAATTCTGGTGTCCAATTAGCAGCAGTCTTCTTGTAATTAATACCGCAAAAAGGCATTACATTGTCCAGTGTTGTAATTTTGGTGAAAAAAAGGCCAATTTAATCAATCTGGTGTTAGTTACACCAGAAACAGTAGGCAGCACGTTTTTAGTCCTGTAAAAAGGAATTAATACCGCAAAAAGGCATTACATTGTCCAGTGTTGTAATTTTGGTGAAATAAAAGGCCAATTTAATCAATCTGTTGTTAGGTACATCAGAAACAGTAGGCTCACATTTTTACTCCTGTAAAAAGGAATTAACACCGGAAAAAGGCATTACATTGTCCAGTGTTGTAATTTTGGTTAAAAAAAGGCCAATTTAATCAATCTGGTGTTAGTTAGACCAGAAACAGTAGGCCGCACGTTTTTTCTCCTGTTAAAAGGAATTATATCTCCCCGTGTGGGAATCTATGTACCAAAACTAGCATTTTAAAAATTCTGGTGTCCAATTTGCAGCAGTTTTCTTGTAATTTATACCGGAAAAAGGAATTATATCTTCCAGTGTTGGAATTTTGGGGCAAAAAATAATATATTTTATTGTGGGACGAGGACGCGGTCGTGGTGGTGTCCGTGGAGCCTCTGTTGCTGGCAGATGACGTGGCCGTTCGGCCTTAGGCGCACAAAGTATTGAACCAACTCCCTCAAGTAGCCGGCAGAACTTACAGCGATATTTGGTGGGGCCCAATGACGTTATGAGGATGGTAAGGCCTGAGCAGGTACAGGCATTAGTCGATTGGGTGGCTGACAGTACTTATAGCACGTTCACCACATTGTCTTCCGCCCAGTCTTCTGCGGAAAGCGCACAGGTGGCACCTGAAAACCAAGCCCATCAGTCTGTCACATCACCCCCATGCATATCAGGGAAACTGGCTGAGCCTCAAGTTATGCAGCAGTCTCTTATGCTGTTTGAAGACTCTGCTGGCAGGGTTTCCCAAGTGAATCCACCTAGCCCTTCTCCAGTGGTGGAAGACATAGAATGCACTGATGCACAACCATTGATGTTTCCTGACGATGAGGACATGGGAATACCACCTCATCGGAGTCCGCACGTCTCTGATGATGACAAAACACAGGTGCCAACTGCTGCGTCCTTTTGCAGTGTGCAGACCGAACAGGAGGTCAGGGAGAAAGACTGTGTGGAAGACGATGCAGGGGACGATGAGGTCTTAGACCCCACATGGACTGAAGGTCGTGCCGCTGACTTAAATAGTTCAGATGAAGAGGAAGTTGTGAGACCGAGACAACAGCGAAGCCAAAGAGGGAGCAGGGGGCAAAAGCAGAACAGCCGCCGTCCAGAGAGTTCGCCTGCTATTGGCCAGCGCCAACAGGGACCCAGCACCCCAAAGGCATCTTCAAGGAGTTCCCTGGCATGGCACTTCTTCAAACAATGTGCTGAGGACAAGACCAGAGTGGTTTGCACGCTGTGCCATCAGACCCTGAGGCGAGGCATTAACTTTCTTAACCTGAGCACCACCTGCATGATCAGGCATCTACATGCAAAGCATGAACTGCAGTGGAGTACACACCTTAAAAACAAGGAACCCGCTCATGCTCCCCCTGCTCCCTCTACCACTGCTGCCTCGGCTTCTGCCTCGAGAGGAATGTTGCCACCTGCCGAGCAGCAAACAGAGGATGTGCCACCGGCACCACCACCACCACCGCCACCGTCACCTAGCGTCTCCACTATTTCACACAGCAGCGTTCAGCTCTCCATCTCTCCAACCTTTGAGAGGAAGCGCAAATTCCCACCTAGTCACCCTCGAGCCCTTGGCCTGAATGTCAGAATTTCTAAACTACTGGCCTTTGAAATGCTGTCATTCCGGCTGGTGGACACAGACAGCTTCAAACAGCTGATGGCCATGGCTGTCCCCCAGTATGTGGTTCCCTGCCGCCACTACTTCTCCAAGACAGCCGTGCCTTCCCTGCACATGCAAGTGTCCGATAAAATCAAGTGTGCACTGCGCAACGCCATTTGTGGCAAGGTCCACCTAACCACAGATACGTGGACCAGTAAGCACGGCCAGGGACGCTATATCTCCCTAACTGCACACTGGGTAAATGTAGTGGCGGCTGGGCCCCAGGCGGAGAGTTCCTTGGCGCACGTCCTTCCGCCGCCAAGGATCACAGGGCATCATTCTTTGCCTCCTGTAGCCTCCTCCTCCTACTCGGCTTCCTCATCCTCCTCTGCTTCCACCAGCTCATCCAGTCAGCCACACACCTTCACCACAAACTTCAGCACAGCCCGGGGTAAACGTCAGCAGGCCATTTTGAAACTCATATGTTTGGGGGACAGGCCCAACACCGCGCAGGAGTTGTGGCGGGGTATTGAACAACAGACCGACCAGTGGTTGCTGCCGGTGGGCCTCAAGCCCGGCCTGGTGGTGTGCGATAATGGGTGAAATCTCGTGGCAGCTCTGGGACTAGCCGGTTTGACGCACATCCATTGCCTGGCGCATGTGCTGAATTTGGTGGTGCAAAAGTTCATTCACAACTACCCAGACATGTCAGAGCTGCTGCATAAAGTGCGGGCAGTCTGTGCGCGCTTTCGGCGTTCACATCCTGCCGCTGCTCGCCCGTCAGCTCTACAGCGGAACTTCGGCCTTCCCGCTTACCGCCTCATATGCGACGTGCCCACCCGGTGGAACTACATCTTGCACATGCTGGAGAGTCTGTGCGAGCAGCAGCAGGCCATAGTGGAGTTTCAGCTGCAGCACGCACGGGTCAGTCGCACTGCGGAACAGCACCACTTCACCACCAATGATTGGGCCTCCATGCGAGACCTGTGTGCCCTGTTGCGCTGTTTCGAGTACGCCACCAACATGGCCAGTGGCGATGCCACTGTTATCAGCGTGACAATACCAATTCTATGTCTCCCAGAGAAAACGCTTAGGGCGATGATGGAAGAGGAGGTGGGCCAGGGCCAGGAGGAGGAGGAGGAAGATGACGGGTTGTTTTTAGCACTTTCAGGCCAGTCTGTTAGAAGTGGCTCAGAGGGAGGTTTTTTGCAACAGCAGAGGGCAGGTACAAATGTGGCCAGCCAGGGACCACTACTGGAGGACGAGGAGGATGAGGAGGAGGTGGAGGAGGATGAGGATGAAGCAGGTTCACAGCGGGGTGGCACCCAGCACAGCGCAGGCACATCCCTGGTGCGTGGCTGGGGGGATACAGAGGATGATGACGATACGCCTCCCACAGAGGACAGCTTGTCCTTACTACCTCTGGGGAGCCTTGCACACATGAGCGATTACATGCTGTAGTGCCTGCGCAACGACAGCAGAGTTGCCCACATTTTAACGTGTGCTGACTACTGGGTGGCCACCCTGCTGGATCCACGGTACAAAGACAATGTGCCCACTTTACTTCCTGCACTGGAGCGTGATAGGAAGATGCGCGAGTACAAGCGCACACTGGTAGACGCGCTCCTGAGAGCATTCCCAACTGTCACAGGGGAACAGGTGGAAGGCCAAGGCCAAGGCAGAGGAGGATCTAGAGGTCGCCCACGCAGCAGTGTCACGGCCAGCTCCTCTGAGGGCAGGGTTAGCATGGCAGAAATGTGGAAAAGTTTTGTCTCCACGCCACAGCTAACTGCCCCACCACCTGATACGGAACGTTTTAGCAGAAGGCAACATTTCACTAACATGGTTGAACAGTACGTCTGCACACAACTCCACGTACTGACGGATGGTTCGGCCCCATTCAACTTCTGGGTTTCCAAATTGTCCACGTGGCCAGAATTGGCATGTTATGCCTTGGAGGTGCTGGCCTGCCCGGCGGCCAGCGTTTTATCTGAACGTGTATTCAGCACGGCAGGGGGCGTCATTACTGACAAACGCAGCCGCCTGTCCGCAGCCAACGTGGACAAGCTGACGTTTATAAAAATGAACCAGGCATGGATCCCACAAGACCTGACCCTCCCTTGTGCAGAGTAGTCCTTAATAACTGCCTTAAACCATGTTGTCTTGTACTCCTGGCCACTTCTTCATTGAAAAATCAATTTTTGAAATTAAGTAGGATATTGGGGTGCAACCCAGAGTTGAATGAACCTTCTCTCTGTCTGGGTGCCGGGGCCAAAGTACATGAAAGTGTCCTTCTTCTGTGCTGGGTGATATGAATGTTATACTTGTGCTGTCTGACATGTCTCCTTTGTGTGGGTGCAGGGGGCCAAAGTCACTGAAAGCGGCCTTCTCCTGTGGAGGGTGATCGAAATGCCTGATTCTCTGCTGTGGGACCTCTCTCCTCTTTCTGGGTGCTGGGGTCAAAGAAACAAAAGGTGGCCTACTCCTGTGGTGGTTGACATGATGCCTGATTCTCTGCTGTGGGACCTCTCTCCTCCGTGTGGCTGCAGGGGTCAAGGTCTCTAAAAGTGCCCTTCTCCTGTGGTGGTTGATGTAAAACTGATGCTTGTGCTATCTGACCTGTCTCCTCTGTGTCGGTGCTAAGGCCTAAGTCACTGAAAGCGGCTTTCTCCTGTGCTGGCTGATATAAATGCCTGAATCTCTGCTGTGGGACCTCTCTCCTCCGTGTGGCTGCAGGGGTCAAAGTCTCTAAAAGTGCCCTTCTCCTGTGGTGGTTGATGTAAAACTGATGCTTGTGCTATCTGACCTGTCTCCTCTGTGTCAGTGCTAAGGCCTAAGTCACTGAAAGCGGCCTTCTCCTGTGCTGGCTGATATAAATGCCTGAATCTCTGCTGTGGGACCTCTCTCCTCCGTGTGGCTGCAGGGGTCAAAGTCTCTAAAAGTGCCCTTCTCCTGTGGTGGTTGATGTAAAACTGATGCTTGTGCTATCTGACCTGTCTCCTCTGTGTCGGTGCTAAGGCCTAAGTCACTGAAAGCGGCCTTCTCCTGTGCTGGCTGATATAAATGCCTGAATCTCTGCTGTGGGACCTCTCTCCTCCGTGTGGCTGCAGGGGTCAAAGTCTCTAAAAGTGCCCTTCTCCTGTGGTGGTTGATGTAAAACTGATGCTTGTGCTATCTGACCTGTCTCCTCTGTGTCGGTGCTAAGGCCTAAGTCACTGAAAGCGTCCTTCTCTTGTGCTGGCTGATATAAATGCCTTAATCTCTGCTGTGGGACCTCTCTCCTCCGTGTGGCTGCAGGGGTCAAGGTCTATAAAAGTGCCCTTCTCCTGTGGTGGTTGATGTAAAACTGATGCTTGTGCTATCTGACCTGTCTTCTCTGTGTCGGTGCTATGGCCTAAGTCACTGAAAGCGGCCTTCTCCTGTGCTGGCTGATATAAATGCCTTAATCTCTGCTGTGGGACCTCTCTCCTCTGTCTGGCTGCAGGGGTCAAAGTCTCTAAAAGTGCCCTTCTCCTGTGGTGGTTGATGTAAAACTGATGCTTGTGCTATCTGACCTGTCTCCTCTGTGTCGGTGCTAAGGCCTAAGTCACTGAAAGCGGCCTTCTCCTGTGCTGGCTGATATAAATGCCTGAATCTCTGCTGTGGGACCTCTCTCCTCCGTGTGGCTGCAGGGGTCAAAGTCTCTAAAAGTGCCCTTCTCCTGTGGTGGTTGATGTAAAACTGATGCTTGTGCTATCTGACCTGTCTCCTCTGTCTCGGTGCTAAGGCCTAACTCACTGAAAGTGGCCTTCTCATGTGCTGGCGTGATATAAATGCCTGAATCACTACAGTGGGACCATCTCCTACATGTGGTTGCAGGCTATCAAAGTCTAACTAAAAGTGCCCGACTCCTGTGGTGGGTGATCAGTAAAACTGATGATTGTGCTATCTGACCTGTCTCCTCTGTCTCGGTGCTAAGGCCTAAGTCACTGAAAGCGTCCTTCTCTTGTGCTGGCTGATATAAATGCCTTAATCTCTGCTGTGGAAACCTCTCTCCTCCGTCTGGCTGCAGGGGTCAAGGTCTCTAAAAGTGGCCTTCTCCTGTGCTGGGTGATGTGAAACTGATGCTTGTGCTATCTGACCTGTCTTCTGTGTCGGTGCTATGGCCTAAGTCAACTGAATAGCGGCCTACTCCTGTGGTGGCTGATATAAATGCCTTAATCTCTGCTGTGGAACCTCTCTCCTCCGTCTGGCTGCAGGGGTCAAAGTCTCTAAAAGTGGCCTTCTCCTGTGCTGGGTGATGTAAAACTGATGCTTGTGCTATCTGACCTGTCTGCTCTGTGTCGGTGCTAAGGCCTAAGTCACTGATAGCGGCCTTCTCCTGTGCTGGCTGATATAAATGCCTGAATCTCTGCTGTGAGGACCTCTCTCCTCCGTGTGGCTGCAGGGGTCAAAGTCTCTAAAAGTGCCCTTCTCTTGTGGTGGTTGATGTAAAACTGATGCTTGTGCTATCTGACCTGTCTCCTCTGTCTCGTTGCTAAGGCCTAACTCACTGAAAGTGGCCTTGTCATGTGCTGGGTGATATAAATGTGATACAAGTGCCATCTGACATGGTTGAAGCTATCAAATTAACTAAAGGTGGCCGACTCCTGTAGTGGGTGATCAGTAAAACTGATGATTGTGCTATCTGACCTGTCTCCTCTGTCTCGTTGCTAAGGCCTAACTCACTGAAAGTGGCCTTGTCATGTGCTGGGTGATATAAATGTTATACTTGTGCCATCTGACATGGTTTCCGGGGTCCCATTAAATGATGGCCTACTCCTGTGGTGGGTGATCTAAATGCCTGATTCTCTGCTGTGAAACCTCTCTCCTCCGTCTGGGTGCAGGGGTCAAAGTCTCTAAAAGTGGCCTTCTCTTGTGCTGGGTGATGTGAAACTGATGCTTGAACCATCTGACATGGGTGCAGGGGTCAAATTAACTAAATGGTGGCCTACTCCTGTGGTGAGTGATATGAGGTCTTAATATGTGCTGTGAAAACCTCTCTCCTCCGTCTGGGTGCAGGGGTCAAAGTCTCTAAAAGTGGCCTTCTCTTGTGCTGGGTGATGTAAAACTGATGCTTGTGCCATCTGACATGGTTGCCGGGGTCCCATTAAATGATGGCCTACTCCTGTGGTGGGTGATCTAAATGCCTGATTCTCTGCTGTGAAAACCTCTCTCCTCCGTCTGGGTGCAGGGGTCAAAGTCTCTAAAAGTGGCCTTCTCTTGTGCTGGGTGATGTAAAACTGATGCTTGTACCATCTGACATGGTTGCCAGGGTCCCATTAAATGATGGCCTACTCCTGTGGTGGGTGATCTAAATTCCTGATTCTCTGCTGTGAAACCTCTCTCCTCCGTCTGGGTGCAGGGGTCAAAGTCTCTAAAAGTGGCCTTCTCTTGTGCTGGGTGATGTAAAACTGATGCTTGTGCCATCTGACATGATTGCCGGGGTCACATTAAATGATGGCCTACTCCTGTGGTGGGTGATCTAAATGCCTGATTCTCTGCTTTGAAACCTCTCTCCTCCGTCTGGGTGCAGGGGTCAAAGTCTCTAAAAGTGGCCTTCTCTTGTGCTGGGTGATGTAAAACTGATGCTTGTGCCATCTGACATGGTTGCCGGGGTCCCATTAAATGATGGCCTACTCCTGTGGTGGGTGATCTAAATGCCTGATTCTCTGCTGTGAAACCTCTCTCCTCCGTCTGGGTGCAGGGTCAAAGTCTCTAAAAGTGGCCTTCTCTTGTGCTGGGTGATGTGAAACTGATGCTTGTACCATCTGACATGGGTGCAGGGGTCAAATTAACTAAATGGTGGCCTACTCCTGTGGTGGGTGATATGAGGCCTTAATATGTGCTGTGAAACCTCTCTCCTCCGTCTGGGTGCAGGGGTCAAAGTCTCTAAAAGTGGCCTTCTCTTGTGCTGGGTGATGTAAAACTGATGCTTGTGCCATCTGACATGGTTGCCGGGGTCCCATTAAATGATGGCCTACTCCTGTGGTGGGTGATCTAAATGCCTGATTCTCTGCTGTGAAAACCTCTCTCCTCCGTCTGGGTGCAGGGGTCAAAGTCTCTCAAAGTCGCCTTCTCCTGTGCTGGGTGATGTAAAACTGATGCTTGTACCATCTGACATGGTTGCCGGGGTCCCAGTAAATGATGGCCTACTCCTGTGGTGGGTGATCTAAATGCCTGATTCTCTGCTGTGAAACCTCTCTCCTCCGTCTGGGTGCAGGGGTCAAAGTCTCTCAAAGTCGCCTTCTCCTGTGCTGGGTGATATAAATGTTATACTTGTGCCATCTGACATGTTTGCCAGGATCCCATTAAATGGTGGCCTACTCCTGTGGTGGGTGATCTAAATGCCTGATTCTCTGCTGTGAAAACCTCTCTCCTCCGTGTGGCTGCAGGGGTCAAAGTCTCTAAAAGTGCCCTTCTCCTGTGGTGGTTGATGTAAAACTGATGCTTGTGCTATCTGACCTGTCTCCTCTGTGTCGGTGCTAAGGCCTATGTCACTGAAAGCGGCCTTCTCCTGTGCTGGCTGATATAAATGCCTGAATCTCTGCTGTGGGACCTCTATCCTCCGTGTGGCTGCAGGGGTCAAAGTCTCTAAAAGTGCCCTTCTCCTGTGGTGGTTGATGTAAAACTGATGCTTGTGCTATCTGACCTGTCTCCTCTGTCTCGTTGCTAAGGCCTAACTCACTGAAAGTGGCCTTGTCATGTGCTGGGTGATATAAATGTGATACAAGTGCCATCTGACATGGTTGAAGCTATCAAATTAACTAAAGGTGGCCGACTCCTGTAGTAGGTGATCTTTAAAACTGATGATTGTGCTATCTGACCTGTCTCCTCTGTCTCGTTGCTAAGGCCTAACTCACTGAAAGTGGCCTTGTCATGTGCTGGGTGATATAAATGTTATACTTGTGCCATCTGACATGGTTGCCGGGGTCCCATTAAATGATGGCCTACTCCTGTGGTGGGTGATCTAAATGCCTGATTCTCTGCTGTGAAAACCTCTCTCCTCCGTCTGGGTGCAGGGGTCAAAGTCTCTCAAAGTGGCCTTCTCCTGTGCTGGGTGATGTAAAACTGATGCTTGTGCCATCTGAGATGGTTGCCGGGGTCCCATTAAATGATGGCCTACTCCTGTGGTGGGTGATCTAAATTCCTGATTCTCTGCTGTGAAAACCTCTCTCCTCCGTCTGGGTGCAGGGGTCAAAGTCTCACAAAGTCGCCTTCTCCTGTGCTGGGTGATGTAAAACTGATGCTTGTGCCATCTGACATGGTTGCCGGGGTCCCATTAAATGGTGGCCTACTCCTGTGGTGGGTGATCTAAATGCCTGATTCTCTGCTGTGAAACCTCTCTCCTCCGTCTGGGTGCAGGGGTCAAAGTCTCTAAAAGTGGCCTTCTCTTGTGCTGGGTGATGTAAATCTAATACTTGTACCATCTGACATGGTTGCCGGGGTCCCAGTAAATGATGGCCTACTCCTGTGGTGGGTGATCTAAATGCCTGATTCTCTGCTGTGAAACCTCTCTCCTCCGTCTGGGTGCAGGGGTCAAAGTCTCTCAAAGTCGCCTTCTCCTGTGCTGTGGGATATAAATGTTATGCTTGTGCCATCTGACATGTTTGCCGGGATCCCATTAAATGATGGCCTACTCCTGTGGTGGGTGATATAAATGCCTGATTCTCTGCTGTGAAAACTTCTCTCCTCCGTCTGGGTGCAGGGGTCAAAGTCTCTCAAAGTGGCCTTCTCCTGTGCTGGGTGATGTAAAACTGATGCTTGTGCCATCTGACATGGTTGCCGGGGTCCCATTAAATGATGGCCTACTTCTGTGGTGGGTGATCTAAATGCCTGATTCTCTGCTGTGAAACCTCTCTCCTCCGTCTGGGTGCAGGGGTCAAAGTTTCTCAAAGTCGCCTTCTCCTGTGCTGGGTGATATAAATGTTATACTTGTGCCATCTGACATGGTTGCCGGGGTCCCATTAAATGGTGGCCTACTCCTGTGGTGGGTGATCTAAATGCCTGATTCTCTGCTGTGAAACCTCTCTCCTCCGTCTGGGTGCAGGGGTCAAAGTCTCTAAAAGTGGCCTTCTCTTGTGCTGGGTGATGTAAAACTGATGCTTGTACCAGCTGACATGGGTGCAGGGGTCAAATTAACTAAATGGTGGCCTACTCCTGTGGTGGGTGATATGATGCCTGAATATGTGCTGTGGGGCCTCTCTCCTCTTTCTAGGTGCAGGGGTCAAAGTAACTAAAAGTGGCCTTCTCCTGTGCTGGATGGTATAAATGTAATGCTTGTGCTATCTGACATGTCTCCTCTGTCTGGGTGCTAAGGCCTAAGTCACTGAAAGTGGCCTTCTCCTGTGGTGGTTGATATGATACCAGATTCTCTGCTATGGGACCTCTCTCCTTTGTCTGGATGCTGGGGTCGAAATAATAGTAAGCGACCTTCTCCATTGGTGGGTGATTTGAAGCCTGATTCTGTGCTATGGGACCTAACTCCAATTAATATTGGTTCATTTTATTTTATTTTATGTTAAGTCATCATTTCCCTATCTACATTTGTTTGCATGGGATTTACCTACATTTTGCTGCCTTTTGCAGCCCTCTAGCCCTTTCCGGGAGTCTTTTACAGCCTTTTTAGTGCCCAAAAGTTCGGGTCCCCATTGACTTCTACGGGGTTCGGGTTCGGGATAAAGTTCGGGTTGAGTTCGGATCACGAACCCGGACATTTTCCGGAAGTTCGGCCGAACCTCTCGAACCCGAACATCCAGGTGTTCGCTCATCTCTAATCACAACCATGTCTACTAATGCATGACTGTGATTGGACAAGTGCAGCATGTGACCCAGCCTCTATTTAAGCTGAAGTCATGTAGCGCCGCTCGTCACTCTGCTCTGATTAGTGTAGGGATAGGATGCAGCTGCTGTGAGGGCGAGATTAGGCAGGAAAAACTCAGCAAAAACACCTAATGAAGTGATCGATCTACAGCTGTGAATCATTCAACTTCTGCTAGTTAATTGCTCACTGGTTTTTAGGCTGCACAGAGCGTTTTTCTGGCACTTTTTACTGAGGTGATCGGCGTCCATTTTTGTCTTGTGGTGCAGCATCACAAGCTGTCACCAAGTCCATCAATCCATCAATACTAGTTTTTTTTTTTTTTGCTATATCCTACATCAGGGGCTTGGATGTGCTTATTGTCACTCCTAGAAACTCAGGATAGAAATTTCTATATTTTATAGAGGCAATATATAGCAATCCCCTAATTTCGGTGTTCCAGCTGTGGCTAGCCAAGTGTAATACTGTCTGCTGTCCGGCAAAGGATAGATTTTTTTATGTGGTGAAATTCAATTGCCAAAATAGCAATCCCCTAAATCTGGTGTCCCAACAGTGGCTGGCCAAGTTTAATAGTGTCTGGCAAAGGATAGATTTTGTTCTGGGGTGAAATTCAATTGTCAAAATAGCAATACCATAAAACAGTGGTTTCAGATGTGGCTGGCCAAGTTTAATAGTGTCCGGCAAAGGATATATTTTGTTCTGGGGGGAAATTCAATTGCCAAAATAGCTTTACCGTAAATCAGTGGTTTCAGCTGAGGCTGGCCAAATTTAATAGTGTCCGGCAAAGGATAGATCATTTTCAGGGGTTATATTCAATTGCCCCAAAAAGCAATCCCCTAAATCTGGTATACCAGCAGTGGCTGGCCAAGTTTAATAGTGTCCGGAAAAGGATAGATTTTGTTCTGAGGTGAAATTCTATTGCCAAAATAGCAATCCCCGAAATCTGGTGTCCCAGCAGTGGCTGGCCAAGTTTAATAGTGTCCGGCAAAGGATAGATAATTTTCTGGGGTGAAAATCAATTGCCAAAATAGCAATACCGTAAATCAGTGGTTTCAGCTGAGGCTGGCCAAATTTAATAGTGTCCGGCAAAAGATAGATAATTTTCTGGGGTGAAATTCAATTGCCAAAGTAGCAATCCCCTAAATCTGGTGTCCCAGCAGTGGCTGGCCAAATTTAATAGTGTCCGGAAAAGGATATATTTTGTTCTGGGGTGAAATTCAATTTCCAAAATAGCAATACCGTAAATCAGTCGTTTCAGCTGTGGCTAGCCAAGTTTAATAGTGTCCGGCAAAGGATAGATTTAGTTCGGAGGTGAAATTTAATTGCCAAAATAGCAATCCCCTAAATCTGGTGTCCCAGCAGTGGCTGGCCAAATTTAATAGTGTCCGGAAAAGGATATATTTTGTTCTGTGGTGAAATTCAATAGCAAAACTACAAATACCATAAATTTGGTGTTCCAGCTGTGACTGGACAAGTTCCACAGTGTCCGTCAAAGGATATATGATTTTCTGGGGTGAAATTCAGTAGCAAACGTAGAAATACCGTAAATCTGGTGTTCCAGCTGTGACTTGGCCAAGTTTCATAGTGTCCGTCAAAGGATATATGATTTTCTGGGGTGAAATTCAGTAGCAAACGTAGAAATACCGTAAATCTGGTGTTCCAGCTGTGACTTGGCCAAGTTTCATAGTGTCCGTCAAAGGATATATTTTTTTCTGGGGTGAAATTTAATTGCCAAAATAGCAATACCGAAAATCTGGTGTCCCAGCAGTGGCTGGCTAAGATTAATAGTGTCCGGCAAAGGATAGATAATTTTCAGGGGTGAAATTCAATTGCCAAAATAGCAATACCGTTAATCAGTGGTTTCAGCTGTGAGTAGACAAGTTTAATAGTGTCCGGCAAAGGATTTATTATTTTCTGGGGTGAAATTCAGTTGCCAAAATAGAAATACCGTAAATCTGGTGTTTCAGCTGTAAGTGGACAAGGTTCATAGTGTCCGGTAAAGTATAAATTTTGTTCTGGGGGGAAATTCAATTGCCAAAATAGCAATCCCCTAAATATGGTGTCCCAGCAGTGGCTGGCTAAGTTTAATAGTGTCCGGCAAAGGATATATTTTTTCTGGGGTGAAATTCAATTGCCAAAATAGCTATCCCCTAAATCTGGTGTTCCAGCTGTGACTTGACAAGTTTCATAGTGTCCGTCAAAGGATATATTATTTTCTGGGGTGAAATTCAGTTGCAAAAATATAAATACCGTAAATCTGGTGTTCCTGCTGTGACTGGACAAGTTTCATAGTGTCCGTCAAAGGATATATTATTTTCTGGGGTAAAATTCAATTGCCAAAATAGCAATACTGTAAATCAGTGGTTTCAGCTGTGGCTGGCCAAGTTTAATAGTGTCCGTCAAAGGATATATTTTTTTATGGGGTGAAATTCAGTTGCAAAAATAGAAATTTCGGAAATCTGGTGTTCCAGCTGTGACTGGACAAGTTTCATAGTGTCTGTCAAAGGATATATTATTTTCTGGGGTGAAATTCAATTGCAAAAATAGCAATACCGTAAATCTGGTGTTCCAGCTGCGACTGGACAAGTTTCATAGTGTCCATCAAAGGATATATTATTTTCTCGGGTAAAATTTAGATGCAAAAATAGAAATACCGTAAATCTGGTGTTCCAGCTGTGACTGGACAAGTTTCATAGTGTCCGTCAAAGGATATATTATTTTCTAGGGTGAAATTCAATTGCCAAAATAGCAATACCTAAAATCTGGTGTTCCAACTCTTGCAGGCCAAGTGTATTTCTTTCCGTTAAAGGGTTTATTACAGTAAGTGTTAAATTACAGCATAATCCTCTACATTTGCACTGTTTTGCAACTCTAAGTGTACTTCTTTCCGTTAAAGGGTATATTACACAAAGTGTTAAAATACAAGTGCTGAAAGCATAATCCTATATATTTTTTAACACGCTACTGTGCATCTCCAAGTGCAAATCTTTCCATAAAAGGATACCTTTCATCCAGGGCCTAAATACTAGGCTTACAATTGATATTCCCCTAAATCTGTGGTTACTGCTGTACCTAGATTAATGTCATGCGGTACTTAAATAGATAGCCATATAGTGTTAGGTGCCAGTAAAAAAATTGCCTGAATTTGAATTTAATACATTGGGCCAAATAATTTTTTTCTTATTGTGGTGAACGGTAACAATGAGTAAAACATCTAGTAAGGGACGCGGACATGGTTGTTGTTAGTGGACCATCTGGTGCTGGGAGAGGACGTGGCCGTTCTTCCACAGCCACACGTCCTAGTGAACCAACTACCTCAGGTTCCAGTACACGCCAGAATTTACAGCGATATTTGGTGGGGCACAATGCCGTTCTAAGGATGGTAAGGCCTGAGCAAGTACAGGTGCTAGTCCATTGGGTGGCCATTATCTCCCACCCAGTCTTCTGCAGAAAGTGCACAGGTGGCGCTTGAAAACCAAGCCCATCAGTATGTCACATGACCCCCATGCATGTCTGGGAAACTGTCTGAGCCTCAAGTTATGCAGCAGTCTCTTATGCTGTTTGAAGACTCTGCTGGCAGGGTTTCCCAAGGGAATCCACCTAGCCCTTCCCCAGTCGTGGAAGACATAGAATGCACGGACGCACACTGCCATCAGGGACCGAGCACCCCAAAGGCAGCTTCAAGGAGTTCCCTGGCATGGCACTTCTTCAAACAATGTGCTGATGACAAGACCCGAGTGATTTGCACGCTGTGCTATCAGAGGCTGAAGAGAGGCATTAACGTTCTGAACCTTAGCACAACCTGCATGATCAGGCATCTACATGCAAAGCATGAACTGCAGTGGAGTAAACACCTTAAAAACAAAGAACTCACTCAGTCTCCCCCTGCTCCCTCTTCTGCTGCTGCCTCGGCCTCTTCCTCCGCCTCGGGAGGAATGTTGGCACCTGCCGCCCACCAAACAGAGGATGTGCCACCAACACCACCACCTCAGTCACCAAGCATCTCCACCATGTCACACGGCAGCGTTCAGCTCTCCATCTCACAAACATTGGAGAGAAAGCGTAAATTCCCACCTACCCATCCTCGAGCCCTGGGCCTGAATGCCAGCATTTCTAAACTATTGACCTTTGAAATGCTGTCATTCAGGCTGGTGGACACAGACAGCTTCAAACAGCTGATGGCGATGACTGTCCCACAGTATGTTGTTCCCAGCCGCCACTACTTCTCCAAGAGAGCCGTGTCTTCCCTGCACAACCAAGTATCCGATAAAATCAAGTGTGCACTGCACAACGCCATCTGGGGCAAGGTCCACCTAACCACAGATACGTGGACCAGTAAGCATGGCCAGGGATGCTATATCTCCCTAACTGCACACTGGGTAACTGTAGTGGCTGCTTGGCCCCAGGCAGAAAGTTCTTTGGTGCACGTCCTTCCGCCGCCAAGGATCGAAGGGCATCATTCTTTGCCTCCTGTAATCTCCTCCTCCTACTCGGCTTCCTCCTTCTTCTTACACCTGCTCATCCAGTCAGCCACACACCTTCACCACCAACTTCAGCACAGCCCGATGTAAACGTCAGTAGGCCGTTCTGAAACTCTGAAAGATATGTTTGGGGGACAGGCCTCACACCGCGCAGGAGTTGTGGCGGAGTATTGAACAACAGACCGACGAGTGGTTGCTGCCGGTGGGCCTCAAGCCCGGCCTAGTGATGTGCGATAATGGGCGAAATTTTGTAGCAGCTCTGGGACTAGCCGTGTTGACGCAAATCCCTTGCTTGGCGCATGTGCTGAATTTGGTGGTGCAAAAGTTCATTCACAACTACCCCGATATGTCAGAGCTGCTGCATAAAGTGCGGTCTGTCTTGAGCGCTTCCGGCGATCACATCCTGCTGTTGCTCGCCTGTCTGCGCTACAGCGTAACTTCAGCCTTCCCGCTCACCGCCTCATATGCGACGTGCCCACCATGTGGAACTCCACCTTGCATATGTTGAAGAGACTGTGCGAGCAGCAGCAGGCCATAGTGGAGTTTCAGCTGCAGCATGCACGGGTGAGTGGCACTGCGGAACAGCACCACTTCACCACCAATGACTGGGCCTCAATGCAAGACCTGTGTGCCCTGTTGGAGGATGAGGGGTCATTTTTAGCACTTTTAGGCCAGTCTCTTAGAAGTGGCTCAGAGGGAGTTTTTTTGCGAAAGCAGAGGCCAGGTACAAATGTGGCCAGCCAGGGCCCACTACTGGAGGACGAGGAGGATGAGGAGGAGGTGGAGGAGGATAAGTATGAAGCATGTTCACAGCGGGATGGCACCCAACGCAGCTCGGGCCCATCACTGGTGTGTGGCTGGGGGGAAACGGAGGACGATTACAATACGCCTTCCACAGAGAACAGCTTGTCCTTACCTCTGGGCAGCCTGGCACACATGAGTGAGAGTTGCCCTCATGTTAACGTGTGCGGACTACTGGGTTGCCACCCTGCTGGATCCTCGCTACAAAAACAATGTGCCCACCTAAATTCCTGCACAGGAGCATGATAGGAAGATGCACGAGTACAATCGCACGTTGGTAGACGCGCTACTGAGAGCATTCCCAAATGTCACAGGGGAACAACTGGA
This sequence comes from Bufotes viridis, assembly GCA_033119425.1. Taxonomy (NCBI): domain Eukaryota; kingdom Metazoa; phylum Chordata; class Amphibia; order Anura; family Bufonidae; genus Bufotes; species Bufotes viridis. The sequence continues at coordinate 71,085,845 of CM065596.1, forward strand.
AGCCCAAGGAGAAGGCAGAGGAGGAGCAAGAGGGAAGTTCGGCCGAACGTCTCGAACCCGAACATCCAGGTGTTCGCTCAACTCTACTCTTAACCAACCTGACTAAATGTACCTGACTTATGTACATGAGATTTAGTTCCTCATTCTGTGCCCATATCACCAGATTTTTTTATTGTAACAATCTAATCTCTCTGCTTTAATATTTCTACAATTTGCAGCAGATGTAATAAAGATTTATTAGGTGTCATATTCTTTAATGCTTTTGAGTTATGATGCCAGTCAGCGTTGTTGCTAGCACCTGGAAGCAGCGATCACCATTTTCAAATCTTTCCACATATTGCCCTATAGCAGGGATCAGCAACCTTCAGCACTCCAGGTGCTCTGAAACTACAACTCCCAGCATGGTCCCTTCACTTCTGTGGGAGTTCAGAGAACAGCCAAGCAAGTGTGCATGATGGGAGATGTAGTTTCACAACACCTGCAGTGCCGGAGGTTGCTGACCCTTGCCCTACAGTGTCTGAGGTATCTTCAGTGTGTACCAATTACTTTAATGTGGGCTGTAAAAAAAAAAAAAAAGGCAAATCGTCACATCTCTGGCGAACATTTCCGGCAGGCTGTTGCAGCAGAGAACAGCCTGACATAGTTTACTGGATCCAGCATTGCTGAATTCTACAGATTACTTCTGGATCCATATTGACTATAATTGGATCTGGAGGTGATCCGGACACTTTCCAGGATAAATGCCAACCGTTGGACAGACAAAAAGTTTTGCATGCAAGGTTTTTTTTGTTTGGCCTGACATTTGTGCCGGATAAGGTATCGGGATCATTTTAAGGCGGATGCACATGCGGCCCAAATTGCTGCTAAATATTAAATTATTGTATAAGTTGTAAGTAATTTAAAAAGAACAGCAATTTTCCATTCATTGTACCTAGACATTGTTAAAAAATAAAAAAATACAACCGTTAAATAATGTTAATACAATTCAAATCAATATAAAAAAAATAAAAAAATAGGACCTAGAAAACTACGGATGTAAAAAGTAAATTTAAAGTTTCAGAATTTGCCTTATTGATGTGTATGCAACCAAGCCATTAATGCTTATAAAATGTGTTCATTTGCTTGTCATTCTTCTAGTCATAAAATCAATGTCTGAAAATTAGAACATAATAAGAAAGTAAGCCAGAAGCATTTTTAATGTGACAACTACCTACTATTTATTCAGCATCCAATAAAATTACAAAGATTTAAATAAATGTATATATATATATATATATATATATATACAATAGTGAAGGACCGCACCGCTTATGCAGCAAAGCATGCAGAGGAGTGCCAGTGGCTGTAGCAGTATCCCACTTACTTCCAAAAATATAAAAGTAGTAAATCCACAGCACATCCAGGGTAGTGAAGAAAAAAATTATTTTATTCACCGAGTGGTAGCGTCCGCTACCACTCGGTGTATAAAATAATTATTTTCTTCACTACCCTGGATGTGCTGTGGATTTTTTACACACACACACACAACTCTTTAACTCTTTCAGCCCTGGAGGGTTTTTCGTTTTCGTTTTTTACTCCCAGCCTTTCCTGGGCCATAACTTTTTTTTTTTTTTTCCATTACCATAGTCATATGAGGGGTTGTTTTTTGTGGGATAAGCTGAATTTTCTAATTGCACCATTTAATATTGCATACAATGTAGTGAAAAATATCAAATGGGGTGAAATTGGAAAAAATAAGTAATTGCACAACAGTTTTATGGGTTTTGTTTGTACGGAGTTCCCCATACAATAAAACTGACCTATTACTTACATTCTCCTGGTCAGTACAGTTATGGAGATACCATGTATGTATAATTTTTCTTGCATTTAAATACTGTCAAAAACATACCTGTCCAGGCTCCAGCGTCTAGAACTCCAGTTTCAGCACAACTGCGCCAGGTGAGAAGCGCTGCTAAGCCATGTCCCCTAGTAACGTAACAGGGTCCTTAGCAGGATGCAATTCTCTTTCTCCGAACAGCGGGCGTGTGCTGCAGGAGATTAGCAGCTCTATTTCTGTGTGCTAGTGTTCTTACTAATGGAGTGCTGAGTCATGACCTATCGGATTCTGATCCTAGTACTTGGACCTCTTTTTAAACCTCCTCCTGTGGTCTTTGACTCACTAACTGTGTTCCTGGTTCCTGTGCGTATTGTATTGCTTGTTCCTCTGACCCCAGTTTTTCTTCTGACCATCCTCTGTCTCTCATTTGGTACTGCATAGCTTGTCTGCTTCTGACTTATTTATATGCGAACCTGTTTTTGTGTTGTTTTGTCTCTTGGTATTTGTCTGTCTCTGCACGTAAGTAGCATAGGGACTGTCGACCAGTTGCCGTCTTGTTACCTTCAGTAGGGCTTGCACTGCAAGTAGGTAGGGAAATTGGGCTGGGTTCTGGGTTAGGGCTCACTGTCCATGTCTGTCCTTAACTACAGGCATTACAAATACTGATAAAAATAAAATAAAAACCTTGAAATAAATTATAATTTTTTTTATCGCAAAATTCTGACCCCTATAACTTTTTTTTAGTTATGTGCATGAGTGTGTATGACTTTTTATCACTTTTTTTGTAGGAGGTGAAGCGACCAAATAAGGGAAAATTGGCCATTTTGACTTTTTTTTTCCGTTTCGCTGTTTGCTGTATGGAATAAATATATTTATATTTTATTGTATGAGCTTTTTCACATACACTTATGCCCATGATATATACATTTTTATTGTGTACATATTTTTTTTTTACATTTTAGGGGAAAGGGGGGTGATTTTAATTTTTACATATTTTTAGTATATTTTTAAAAATATTTTTTTACATATTTTATAGTTCCCATAGAGAACTATAAGAATCAATCATTAGATTGCTTCTGTCATATACTCCAGTGCACTAGCATTGGTTTTATGAGAAATACACTATTGGGGTAATTTATCAAACTGGTGTAACGTAGAACTGGATTAGTTGCCCAGAGCAACCAATCAGATTCCACCTTTCATTTTTGGCAGCTCTTTTAGCAAAAGAAAGGTGGAATCTGATTGGTTGCTATGGGCAATTATGTCACTTCTACTTTACACCAGTTTGATGAATGACCCTGTATGTTCCTATGGAGCCCTATTGGAACTAATGTGTGGCACTCCTAAAGGTTCTTTCGGATCTGTTAGGATTTGCACTTCAATAATCATAAACAGACAGTATGTAAAATAAAATAATGTTTAATGAATAAAAAAAATATAGAAAATTTTTAGAGATGAGCGGATTGAAGCTGACGAAGTGGAATTCGATCTGAAATTCAGAAAAAAATTTGATGCAACTAATGCAAATTTCCTCGCGCGTTGTGGTAACGAATCGTAATGTTTCCTTAAATTGCGGCTACATGTGTGAGAACATAGGGCAAGGAAGTCTGGGAAGGCGGGTTCATGGATGCAGCGGCCGTAGCAGTCAGCCAGTGCTTAGTGATGGGGATAAAATCAACTACTCGGCGGTGTGGCAGTTTTTTGTGAAGCCCCCGGAGGAAGTGAATGTGCCCATATGTAGAATATGTGGGCAGAAGGGGAAGTGTGGCCAGGGTGCCAATGTAAAAGTTAAAAATTTTAAAGTTATGTAAATCAATAAAGTTTATATATATTTGTGAACAAGTATGGAGCATTGTGTTACATTTTGATATAGGGGTTATATTGTCTTAAGTGACACGTAATGCTAATTTAACAGTAACCCATTTGTTATTGGGGTTATTATACCTGCAAATATATTTTGTGTCTTTTTGCAGAAATTTATTTATCCAAAAAGATGGATTTTCTGGGCCCGGGAAGAAGCATGGAAAGCCCAAGCTGAGGAAGTATTTAATGGCTGTGACAGAGAGATGCAGAGTATGGAACAAATTTAAAGGAATTAAAAGGTACTTTGAAATCTCTACTACATAAGCGGTTTCGCACCTGGTGGAATAAAACACCTATGGAACAATATATTTTAAAAGGCCTGGTCCCTCGGGGCCTGAGGATACAAGTCTTCCCATCATTTGGTATGGAAAGTGACCAATTTAATAGCAAATGGGAAGGAAATATGTAACAACTGCTTGACTGATTTTATGTAACTTCTCATTATGGTGAATGAGAGTACATTGCAAGAATTGGACAAAGAAATCGATTTGTGAAGATGGAGACACAACTCACACAAATATTGGGAGTGAGTGAAATTGAGAGTTTCAGGAAGGACATTGAAAATTCCTATATTTTATGGGAAAAACAGATTTAGGAACGTTAAGTTAAGAAGTTCCAGAGAGACTCAAATGATTATGAGCAGAATTGGGTATACAGATGAAGACGGGGCCCCAGGGAGCCATAAAGTAGGAGTGCATCTGTATCTTCATATGTCTTCACTGATATGGAAAGAGGGAGTCAGGAAGGCAGCATCAGACCATATTCCACTAGGTTGGGTAGAAAACCAAGGAGGATACCCAATATCGACCAATGAATAAAAGAAGTCCTCATGGAGGGGGGGCTTGCGATCCACAATTACAGGTAATACATTTATCAGTAGTGTTGAGCGAACAGTTCAAGCATAGTTCGGGTTCGTACCGAATTTTGGGGTGTCCGGGACACGGACCTGAACCCGAACATTTTCAAAAAAGTTCGGGTTCGGGTTCGTTGTTCGGCGATTACTTCCCGCTTTCTGAAGGGCTGCACAGCAGCCAATCAGCTAGCGTTTTACTTCTTGCCCCTAAGAGCCCATCACAGCCATGCCTACTAATGGCATGGCTGTGATTGGCCAAGTGCAGCATGTGACCCAGCCTCTATTTAAGCTGGAGACACGTAGCGCCGCACGTCACACTGCTCTGATTAGTGTAGGGATAGGACGCAGATTCTGTGAGGGCGAGATTAGGCAGGGAAAAGTCAGCAACAGCACCTAATGAACTGACTTGTGGTGCACCAGAACAAGCTGCCACCAAGTCCATCAATCCATCAATACTAGTTTTTTTTTTTGCTATATCCTACATCAGGGGCTTGGCTGTGCTAATTGTCACCCCTAGAAACTCAGGATAGCAATTTCTATATTTTAATATGGGGTTAAATACAATTGCCCAAATACCAATCCCCTAAATCTGGTGTTCCAGCTTTGGCTAGCCAAGTATAATACTGTCTGCTGTCTGGCAAAGGATAGATTATTTTCTGTGGTGAAATTCAATTGCCAAAATAGCAATACCATAAATCAGTGGTTTGAGCTGTGGCTGGCCATAGTGTCCTGCAAAGGATATATTTTGTTCTGGGGTGAAATTCAATTGCCAAAATAGCAATACCCTGAATCTGGTGTCCCAGCTGTTGCAGGCCAAGTTTCATAGTCAGTATTCAAAGAAATAGTCGCGCTGCTGTCTCTCATATGAGGGTCTAGATTCCTCTGAAATTATCAATCAAGGTTGAAAACACGGAGAGTTGATCTCACTTTTGACCACGGTTACTGATGTCCTTCTTCCTATATTTAATAACAATGAACGGACCTCCGTAGTGAAGTACTGTCAACTCCGTATAGATTTAAAAGGATTTATTATACTCACAAACAACTATCTTGTATCACAGCATATCAAGGTAAAAAATGCCCGACCCAGGTTTCGCTTACGCTTCTTCAGGGGCGTCTATCATATTAACAATCAGTCGCTACTTTTATACTTAACATCCCCATGTGTCATAATTAGTAAACATACAAAAAAGACATTTTAAAATCTTCCACATTACGTCAAAAACAATTAATTTATAAAACAATAATATAGTTTCAAAAGGTTGCTGTTTTCCATATTACAAAGCTGTCCATATTGATTTAAAAGCAAATACAGATCGACGTCATAGCTAAAACACTCCCTACTGGTCACATGATCTCACTAATCCACCTCCTTACTCACAGGTCCTTTTCGGTTTTCATTTGTAAATATTACCACCTATTCAATACCTCTTTTTATCCTATAAACATGATTTAATATCGCATTCCACATTTAAACCCGAAGGTTGAACTGTCCCTAATTGGAACATCCACGCGACTTCCCTTTTGTTGATTTTACTGCTGAAGTCACCACCTCTGACCGCACTCTTAACCAGTTCCACGCCGGTGAATCTCAATCCTTTCGGGTTTTGTTGATGGCATCTCTTATAATGAGCAGACACACTATGCGTTAATAGTCCCTTTTTTATATTGCGAATATGTTCTTGCAGACGTGTTTTAATTTTGCGGGTGGTCCTTCCCACGTACTGGAGACCACAAGGGCACTCCAGCACGTATATGACCCCTGCACTCTCACAGCTCCAGAGAAGGATATGGGCAAGGAGGGAGATATTACCAACCCAGATATAATCAATACAAATGGGATCAGAACGACAGATACAAGCATGGTTTTGAAAATAGAGAAATGGTGAGAAATGAGGAGACTGTAAAAAAAGCACCGATACAGGAAGAAAAAGAGAAAGAACATAAGGGAGGAGAAAAAGAACAGGCAGAGAAGCAAAATTTCCCCACCAAAGCATAAAAGGAGTACAGAGAAGGAAGGATATAGAGGAGGTATTGATAAAAAACAAAAGAACCCCCCAAAAAAAGAAATCTAACAGAGGGAGAAGAGGGAAAAGACAAAAGCCCGGACAGGAAAAAGACGAAAGAAAAATAGGAGGGGTGTTTAATTTGAGTAGCAGACAGTTAAATGAACATGAACTCTTGGTGTTAGGCAAAGGTTTAAAATTTGCGCCTACACAACAATTAAATAAGTTTGAAGCTTTTTTGGACGTGCATAGATATATTAGAAAGTTAAATCTTACTAAATATCACATGAATAACCAGAAGGCAATAATAAAAAATGATGGTTTGACTGAAAGTAAAGATTTCTTGCATACTGGATTACGGGAGAAATCGCATTTTTTTCCCTCTATTGCAAATAATGAATGCATAGACGCATTCAAAAGGAATGTTTTGAAAGAACTAAACAATATGGATCTAAAGGTAAAAAATGTAAATTTAACTAGGGTAGAAAGACAGGCGCTGAAAAATCTGGAAAAGGATCTGTCCATAACTATAAAACCCGCCGATAAAGGCGGCGGGGTAGTAGTTATGGACACACATAAATATGAACAGGAGGTCTATAGACTATTGTCTGATACAATCACATATCAAAAATTAAAGAAAAACCCGAGCCAAGAGTTCAAAAAAGAAATGATCATCTTGATAAAGGAAGGACTTAGTTTGGGGATATTAGATAAGAAAGAGAGTGAATTTTTGGATGTAAAAAATCCGGTAATTCCGGTAATTTATCAATTACCAAAAATTCACAAAAGACTAGTAGACCCGCCGGGTAGACCTGTGGTAGCGGGCATAAATTCCTTGACTAGCCACATGTCCCAATATATTGAATACTTTTTACAGAAATATGTGGTCCAAATGCCCTCCTTCTTGAAGGACTCCAATGATGTGATTAATCTGGTTCAAACCTTGGACACTTTAGACTCGGATATCTGGCTGGCCACTGCTGATGTCACCTCTTTATATACTGTAATTCCTATGAATTTGGGATTGCAAGGTGTTGAGGTGGCATTGGCAGAGGAAACCCAGATGCCTGAGGACCAGAAATTGTATATCCTGAAATGTGTGAATTTCTGCCTTACACATAATTATTTTATGTTCAAAAATGAATTCTTCCTACAACGAGTGGGCGTGGCGATGGGGGCGAAATTTTCCCCCAGCCTCGCAAACCTATATATGGCCATGTGGGAGAAAAAATTTATTAATCCACTACTTAACAAAAAGACAGAGTTGGGTGAACTTTTAATATGGTGGCGCTATATAGATGACTGCTTGGTAGTCTGGGGAGGGGAAAAACAAGGCTTTGTACAGTGGTTTTCATGGTTAAATAAAAATGATTGGAATTTGAGCTTCACCAGTGAAATCAGTCAAACATCAATAGTTTTCCTTGATTTGACCATCTATAGGGAGCAAGATGAATTAAAAACCTGCACGTATTTCAAAACCACAGATGTGAATACATACATAGATATCTCGAGTTGTCATCATAAACCCTGGATAAAAAATATCCCTAAGGGACAACTGAAAAGAATATATAGAAATTGCAGTGATAAAACAGTTTTTAAGGAACAGGCAGAATTTATTAAAAAACTATTTATGGAAAAGGGATATAAAAAAGAGGTATTGGAACAACATTGTATGGAGATAGAAAAGGAAGAAAGCCAAAAAGAACATAATTTAATAGTCCCAAAGAAGAATGATAAAAATAAAAATAAGGAGGTGGAAAAAAACTTTAAACTTGCATTTTTTACGCAATACAGCGCTAATGCAGACAATATAAAAAGTATTGTGAGGAGGAATTGCCAGATATTAAAAGGGGACCCTGTACTGGGCAATTCAATCCCGGATAAACCACAGATAATGTATAAAAAAGTGGAAAATCTACGAACAAAACTAGTTCATAGCCTGCAACTTGAAAAATCCCCAAATGGTATACCGAATAATTTTAGGTGGTGTTCATTTTGTACTGCATGTAAAAATAGGTGTGGAGATCAAAGAAAAATAAAAGTGTCAAGCATTACATCTAATGTGAACAAGCGTGTTTTTAAAATTAAAGGAAACATAAGCTGTGAGAGTGCGGGGGTCATATACGTGCTGGAGTGCCTTTGTGGCCTCCAGTACGTGGGAAGGACCACCCGCAAACTCAAAACACGTCTGCAGGAACATATTCGCAATATCAAAAAGGGACTGATAACGCATAGTGCAGGCATCAAACTGCGACCCTCCAGCTGTTGCAAAACTACAACTCCCAGCATGCCTGAACAACCTACAGCTATCAGCCTACAGCTGGGCATTGTGGGAGTTGTAGTTTTACAACAGCTGGAGGGCCGCAGTTTGAGGATGCCTGGCATAGTGTGTCTGCTCATTATAAGAGATGCCATCAACAAAACCCGAAAGGATTGAGATTCACCGGCGTGGAACTTGTTAAGAGTGCAGTCAGAGGTGGTGACTTCAGCAGTAAAATCAACAAAAGGGAAGTCGCGTGGATGTTCCAATTAGGGACAGTTCAACCTTCAGGTTTAAATGTGGAATGCGATATTAAATCATGTTTATAGGATAAAAAGAGGTATTGAATAGGTGGTAATATTTACAAATGAAAACCGAAAAGGACCTGTGAGTAAGGAGGTGGATTAGTGAGATCATGTGACCAGTAGGGAGTGTTTTAGCTATGACGCCGATCTGTATTTGCTTTTAAATCAATATGGACAGCTTTGTAATATGGAAAACAGCAACCTTTTGAAACTATATTATTGTTTTATAAATGAATTGTTTTTGACATAATTTGGAAGATTTTAAAATGTCTTTTTTGTATGTTTACTAATTATTACACATGGGGATGTTACGTATAAAAGTAGCGACTGATTGTTAATCTGATAGACGCCCTTGAAGAAGCGTAAGCGAAACCTGGGTCGGGCATTTTTTACCTTGATATGCTGTGATTCAAGATAGTTGTTTGTGAGTATAATAAATCCTTTTAAATCTATACATAGTTGACAGTACTTCACTAAGGAGGTCCGTTCATTTTTATTAAATATAGGAAGAAGGACATCAGTAACCGTGGTCAAAAGTGAGATCAACTCTCCGTGTTTTCAACCTTGATTGATAATTTCAGAGGAATCCAGACCCTCATATGAGAGACAGCAGAGCAACCATTTCTTTAAATACTGACTGTATGGTGTGAACTGAACCCACAGCAAACCAGGGAACCGCGAAGCTGACAAAAAGAGGCACAGTATTTTGGGACTTTTTTATTTATTTATTCAAGTTTCATAGTGTCCGCAAAAACATATATTTTGTTCTGGGGTGAAATTCAATTGCCAAAATAGCAATACCATAAATCTGTGGTTTCAGCTGTGGCTGGCCAAGATTCATAGTGTCCGCAAAAACATATATTTTGTTGTGGGGTGAAATTCAGTTGCCAAAATAGCAATACCCTGAATCTGGTGTCCCAGCTGTTGCAGGCCAAGTTTCATAGTGTCCGCAAAAACATATTTTGTTGTGGGGTGAAATTCAATTAATAAATTGCAATACCCTGAATCTGGTGTCCCAGCTGTTGCAGGCCAAGTTTCATAGTGTCCGCAAAAACATATATTTTGTTCTGGGGTGAAATTCAATTGCCAAAATAGCAATACCATAAATCAATGGTTTCAGCTGTGGCACTAAAACATTGCGGCTTGAACCCTAGTTGGTGGCGGAGAATTCATGAAAGTCCTCCGGTATGCAGACATTAAATACAGCAGTGTGGGGACCATTTTGAGGCCAAGGCATGTCATCAGGCCTTTTGTTAGTCAAACGTATCCCCCACTGTCAGTCCCTTCGGGATCCATGCCTCATTCATCTTTATGAAGGTGAGGTAATCAACACTTTTTTGACCAAGGCGACTTCTCTTGTCAGTGACAATGCCTCCTGCTGCACTGAAGGTCCTTTCTGACAGGACACTTGAAGCAGGGCAGGCCAGAAGTTCTATCGCAAACTGGGATAGCTCAGGCCACAGGTCAAGCCTGCACACCCAGTAGTGAAGGGGTTCATCGCTCCTCAGAGTGTCGATATCTGCTGTTCAGGCGAGGTAGTCTGCTACCTCTCGGTCAAATCATTCTCTAAGGCTGGATCCCAAAGGGCTGTGGCGATGTGGATTGAAAAAGCTCTGCATGTCCTCCATCAACAACACATCTGTAAATCGTCCAGTCCTTGCCGCCGTGGTAGGAGGAATATTACATTCACATCTTCCCCAGTTAGATTCCCGTTGTGCTGTGACATCCCCCTTATAAGCTGTGTAAAGCATATTTTTTAGTTTGGTTTTGAATTGCTGCATCCTTTCCGACTTTCGGCAATTTGATAACATTTCTGCCACTTTCTGCTTATACCGGGGGTCTAGTAGCGTGGCCACCCAGTACAAGTCGTTCTCCTTCATTCTTTTTATACGAAGGTCCCTCAACAGATATGACAGCATGAAAGACACCATTTGCACAAGGTTGGATTCAGAGTTACTCATTTCCCATTCCTCATCCTCACTGATGTCATTGACGGTCTGTTCTTCCCCCCAGCCACGTACAACACCACGGGTCCCAGACCCAGATAGGTGACAACAACGAGCACCCTGGGGTGCCTTCTGTGGCTGGTCTTCCTCCTCCTCAAAGCCACATTCCTCCTCTGACTCCTCTTCCTCATACTCTTCTTCCAGTGTTGCCGCAGGTCCGGCAAGCGATGATGACAAGGCTGTTTCTGGTGGTGATGGTGACCACAACTCTTCTTCTTCCTCTTCACGCTTATCTACAGCCTGATCCAGCACTCTTCGCAGGGCACGCTCCAGGAAGAAAACAAATGAGATGAGGTCGCTGATGGTGCCTTCGGTGCGATTGACTAGGTTTGTTACCTCCTCAAAAGGATGCATGAGCCTACAGGCATTGCGCATGAACGTCCAGTAATGTGGCAAAAAAATTCCCAGCTCCGCAGAGGCTGTCCTAGCACCCCCGTCATACAAATACTCGTTGACGGCTTTTTCTTGTTGGAGCAGGCGGTCGAACATTAGGAGTGTTGAATTCCAACGTGCCGGGCTGTCGCAAATCAAGCGCCTCACTGGCATGCTGAATATCGGAAAAGTGTGCCATGGCCGTGTAGGAATGCCTGAAATGGCCACACACCTTCTTGGCCTGCTTGAGGACGTCCTGTAAGCCTGGGTACTTAGACACAACGCGTTGTACGATGAGATTCAACACATGTGCCATGCACGGCACATGTGACAACTTGCCCAAATTCAATGCCGACAACAAATTTGTTCCATTGTCACACACCACTTTGCCGATCTCCAGTTGGTGCGGGGTCAGCCACTAATCCACCTGTGCGTTCAGGGTGGACAGGAGTGCTGGTCCTTTGTGGCTCTCTGCTTTCAGGCAAGTCAACTCCAATACAGCGTGACACTGTCGTATCCGGGATGTGGAATAGCCCCTGGGGAGCTGGGGGGATTCAGTTCATGTGCAGCCAGACGCCGCAGCAGAAGAGGACTCAGCGAGGAGGATATCGAAAAGGATGGAGTAGGGGGGGTAGAGGAGGTGGCAGTAGGCCTGCCTGCAAGTCGTGGCGGTGTCACCAACTCCGCTGCAGAGCCAGGCATTTCATGCTTGTCAGCCGTCAGCAGGTTGAACCAAAGCTCAGTGTACTTGATATACCTGCCCTGACCGTGCTTTGCAGACCAAGTATCAGTGGTCAGATGGACCCTTGCCCCAACACTGTATGCCAGAGATGCCATGACTTCCTTTTCAATAACATAGTAGAGGTTTGGGATTGCCTTTTTTGAAAAAAAGAATTTGTCCGGGTACATTCCACTGTAGTGTCCCAATAGCGACAAATTTTTTGAAGGCCTCAGACTCCACCAGCTGGTATGGTAAAAGCTGGCGGGCTAAGAGTTCCGTCAAGCCAGCTGTCAGTCGTCGGGCAAGTGGGTGACTCTGTGACATTGGCTTCTTACGTTCAAACATTTCCTTAACAGACACCTGACTGTGGGCAGATGAGATGGAACTGAAGCGGCTGTGGTGGTAGTGGCGGTGTGCGGGAGCATGGTAACTTGAGAGCAGGTGACCGAAGCTGAGCTGGAGGAGGATGGTGTGTCAAGGTTCTTAGCGGAAGCTGTTGAAGATTGCGTGTCCTGTCTAAGCCAGTCAACTATGTCCTCAGAATTTTTCGGGTTCAGTGTACGTGGCCTCTGAACACTGGGCATTATTCCAGGGCCATTGGAAATCACAGCACCACGACCATGACGGCCCCTGCGGGGTGGCCTGCCTCTGCCTGTCATTTTTTTTTTTAGATAACTGGTACTACACGTGTTAGGTACTGTGCCACCCGGTATGAGTGGTGGGCACTGGCAGTGGGCACACTACAGGCTGTAGAAGTCGGCCTGACACACACTGGCAGCAGGCAAGCAACTGAAATTAGACTAAAGTCTTTAAATTAAATGCCTTATTTATTGGCAAGCTACTTTGCCACCCAGTATGAGTGGTGGGCACTGGCAGTGGGCCCACTACAGTATGTAGAAGTCGGCCTGACACACACTGACAGCAGGCAAGCAACTGAAATTAGACTAAAGTGTAAAAATGAAAAGCCTTTTTTTGATGCAAAGTCCTGTGCCACACGGTATGAGTGGTGGGCACTGGCAGTGGGCACACTACAGTCTGTGGGCCTGCAGCTCCTCACACACGGGCAGGCCAGGCAAGTGCAATATATATATATGGAGAAAAAGAAAAAAAAAAGCAGACTAATGTAGCAGCCCTAAAAAGGGCTTTTTGGGGTGCTATCAGGATGCTGTCCTTACAGCAGAGATCAGATGAGTCTTTCAGGACTGGAGTGGACACTGAATACACTAGCCTAGCTATCGATTTCCCAATTAAATCAGCAGCAGCTACACTGTCTCTTCTCTCACTAAGACTGCAGCTTACGAATGAATCTAAAATGGATGTTGTTCAGGAGTTGGGAGGGTCTGGGATGGAGGTTATGATGCTGATTGGCTGGAATGTGTCTGCTGACTGTGAGATACAGGGTCAAAGTTTGCTCAATGATAATGTATAGGGGGCGGACCGAACATCGCATATGTTCGCCCCCCGCGGCGAACGCGAACAAGCTATGTTCGCCGGGAACTGTTCGCCGGCGAATAGTTCGGGCCATCTCTAATTTGTAGCAGTAGACCAAACATAATAAGCCCTAATTGAGGGCATCTTTAACAATTGGCGCCCGAACGCGGGACAACTGGAGAAGTAGCGTCAGTAGCTGAAGTTTGGGGGTTCCCAGAGCATGGTGGACAGCGCTTGAGGAGGAGGAAGCCTGAAGACTCAAATCAGGTGAGAAAATCTATTTATCTCACCTGCCTCTTGCTGCGCTCCACTCTGCTGTGGAAATCTGTTCTGCTATTGGTGTTGCATTGCATTGTGAGTAGCAAATTTGGTTGACAGTAAATTCGGTGTGGCCCTACACCCTTTTAGAAGGAAAGCTTTGAGTTTGCTCTTCTGTGGTTTTGTGTTTTGTCTTTGTGTAGTTCATGTCAGCCACCTCCACAGTTAACAGCCAAGCAGAGCAAGAGATTTCCGCAGGCAGGGGGCGGAGCCGCATTAGGAGCTACTGTTTTATCCCAACAGGAAGGGTGTAGCTCCGGGGTGCTCTGGGACAGGGCTTGATTTAGGGCTTACTGATTTATCTGTCCAAGTGACGGAGGGTGTAACTTCGGGTAGCCCTGGGGGGGACTTAAATTAAGGGCCACTGATTTATCCCAACAGGGAGGTTGTGATCTTGGGGAGTCCCGGGAGGACTATAAATTATCTGCCTGGAGTGGCGGAGGGTTAGTCCTGGACTGGCGGACCAGACGTGGTAGCCAGGGAATTCATAGGTAAAACACTGCACAGGGGTGAGCCTGCTTGGAAGGGAGGATTTGGGGTGTTAAAGTGCCTTTGAGCCAGACCCGAATCCTGGGGACGACTAGAAAAAGGAGGTGCCTGCTTCTGTCTTGGTTGTATTCAAATGAATAAATTAATGTAAATTCAAGTAGTAAGCATGTAAAGCATTGTGGAAAGTTGAGTGATGATGCAGTGCAGCGCTGAGGAAGTATTGTATCTTGTCTATCCGCATATCTGAGTGCCCTGCGTGTCTCTGTTGCCAGGTGAATATGGCTGAGTCCAGAGGGAGAGCAGAATGAGAAACCGGGGGCTGTATGCTGTAGCTGTGCAGGGGCGAGTGACATTGGAATGGAATGTGTGTGATAACGAGTAGCGAGGACGCTGTCTGCCAGCCGAAGTGCAATAAAAAGTCCAGGTATGTGAGGTACTGAGCGTGTGTGTGTGTTATTGGTATGTGGTTTGTTAATAGGTTCAAAGATATTGAATGTTATATCTGTGTGGACCGGGAATCTGACCTTGTGTGTAGCCAACTAGAAAACTGACAGGTAGAGGATTGTCATACAGCCAAGTTTACTGTGAGAAAGCTGTGAGCGAAGTCAGACACAGACATATCCGCAGGCACATCCCCCACCACATCAGCCCCCTACAGTCCAGAGGGGTGGATCTGTTAGATACGTCAGTGCCAAAACCACGCCCTAGGCCCACCTCTTTGTATCCGGTTATCACACAAGATGGCACGCCCTACATCTTGATTTCCGCTCTGGTGGACATCTTAACTAATCCAGAGTCCAGTCTGGCAGCATTCTTAACTCCTGTAATTTCCGGCACGGCGGCCATTTTAACTGAGGGATTTTCCCTGCTCAGTGGCCATCTTAGTTACTGGTATTTCTCCTGATACGGCTACTGTGCACAAAACAATACGCACAAATACCAGTAGCCCAAGTAGCACCACAAGTAGTACTCACTCGAGTCAGTGAGCGAAGGATACACATATACCTATGATTAGTTATGACCAGTAGTATTGTTTAATCGTTTTATTCAGATGAGATTCCTTAACTTACATGTATTTTGTTTTTCAAGTAAATTCAAGTAAAGCCCCCCTCCTGCCCAGTTGCTAGAATCGCAAAAGGAGGGGATTGTGATGGAGATGGTCCCAACCGTGGTGAATTGTAGCTTTAAGCCCGGACAGATTCTGTTCTTTCTGTCTTTCATTGTTGCCGAATAATGCTGACCTTGAGATTAGCTGCTGCAGAAGTATTAAAGAATATAGACAGGTAATCCAGTACCTCCAGTATCGGCTGCGCTTTTAAACATTTAGCAGATTCCAGTCCGGCCCCAATATTATCCCTCATTCTGGGTGATAAAGAAATAGTCCCATTTTTATTGATACTGGAGCAGTCAAGATGAATATGTCCTCCCTTGACTTAATCCCCAAAGACACCAGTCCTTGGATAGAAGTGGATGAAAAAGTAATACACTTCCCTGTTAACAGAACCCATCCGTGTTAGATTTGCCCTTACCCAAGAAGTGCTTGTCCGGTTGCTAGTCATTTGTAACTTCCCCTGTTGCCTCCTAGGTGCAGACTTGTTGCAAAAGTACATGCCAGCATCTCATATCAGAAGGATGGTGCTGTGAAACTCACAGGTGACCTCAATGACCAGGAACTTTGTTTATTAGCTGTTAGTGATGAAACTCCCTGGTCCTTGTTTGGGTTAGTACTCCCAGAAAATGAGAAGGAAGGCCTGCTTGCAGTAATGCTGGGACATTTGTGAGCTAAGCAACCCATGGATTTTAGCAAGCTCCCAGTTCCTCCAGTGGAAGTGGAAATGAAAACTGGTGCACTTCCCTGGAAGTATATCTTGAGTATGGCACAGTGAGATGCCATATCTCAAATGGTTTGTGAAAAACAAACAAAAAAAAAAAAACACCCAATATCGGATGGTACATGACCTACGTGCTGTCAATGAAGCCACAAGTTTTACCACCCCAACCTACACACCTTGTTGTCTCAGGTTCCTGTTACCTCTACCCACTCCACTGTTATTGATTTGGCAAATGTTTTCTTTTCAGCATCACTACCACCTTGGTTGCAAGGTAGGGAAAAAGACATCCCTTTGCCCAGAAACATGAATGCACCGAGGACATTTTTAGGCTCTGTTTCTTATTGCAGACCTTGGATATGCACGTTTGATAAATGTCTGTTCTCAGTTCCTTCTACCTTACAGATGAGGTGGTAGATGCCTTTAATGCCCAAGCCTCACAATTTTGTGCTCCCCGCACTGGGCCTATTAGATTATCACATTTAGATTGTATTGTACAGAAGTGAATGGCCATGCCTCAGCTGTCCTCACCCAACTACATGGCCAGCAACAACGCCCTGTGGCCAGAAGTGTCCCCCGTTCATCTGAGCTGTAGTAGTTGTACAAGCCATGCTTGATAGAAGCTCTGAGCTAGTCCTGACCCACAAAGTGACTGTGATATTACATCTATCCTCATGAAAGTACAACTCAAGAACCTTTTTGTTGCACACAGAGTTAGATGTGATAACTTACGAAGTGTGTGGTTTAACTCTGCTAAATCCTTATGTGCCTTATGAAGTTCATGTTTCTCCTGACAAGTCCAAATTTCTCAAAAAGACATGAGAGAGACAGAGACTGGTACACAAATATGTGTTTCTCAAAAGTATATATGTGTTTTAATACACCAAAAAGTTACTAGATTAACAGTTAATAACTGATCCTAGAAAAGATTATATTTATAGAATTGTTTTTCTATCACAGAAGTCCAGTTATTGTAATTTTTTCCATCAATCTATTCATTAAAATATTGTGCCCATCAGGGATAATATTGTGTTGATGTATGATCATCCACTTTATTTTGATTAATGTAATGAGCTTTTATTGACAGAGAGATATATATGATGCCTGAAACATCTACAGATGTAATATTTTGGATCCAGCCACCCTGTTGCCTCTGGAGGAAGGGGGGAGGGAAGAGTTAAGCCACGTAAACTTTTCTTCCAGATCCAGAGTGTTTGCAGATGATGTCACAATAGAGAGCGGGATGTGGTAAATCAGACATTAGGTAATTCAGATCATGTTCTCTTTGTGGATGGCAGGTACTACACCGGTGGGTCAGTGGTGATTAAACATGACACTCTTAAAAAAGCATAGTCCACACCACCACCCATGTCTGCTCAAGAAGTGGAGCTAAAGACTCTGAAGGTGGCTTACAGATGTGCGGATGGGAATATAGCCAACATTACACTGATTCCAGGTATGCCTTTTGGATAACCCATGATTATGGGCCCAGTTGGAAAACCAGAGACTTCCTGACTGCTTCAGGTAAACCCATCACAAATGGGGAGGCAGTAAGGTCTCTGATTGAAGCCCTCATGTCGCTAACTTGAGTGGCGATGACAACATAAAGGTCACTGTAAAACAGACTCAGAGGCGGCAAAATGGCTGCCAAATTGACTAAGCAGAGCCCTGCCTTAGTGGCCACAGTTCAGGTCCCTGAAATAACTCCTCCTGTCTCACTGGAAGTTCTTAAGACCTTACAGAACCAGGTGGGGGAAGGAGGAAAGGGACTGGTGGATGAAAAAGTGGGGACTACAAATGAGGAAGGACTAGTACAGTTCCAAGGGAAACTCTGCCTTCCCAGGTTCCTATACCCCACGATGACACAGAGAGCCCATGGTCCATGCATGGTATGCCCCAGGGTTCAGCACTGTAACAGTCAGATGTACTCAAGGAGGTATGATTTGTGCCCAGAACAACATGTGTAAGGTAGTTAAGGTACCCCAGAAATACACGTCTTTCCCTTTGTATCTGTCTCAATGTTTGCAGACTACATTCAACTGCCCAAGGTGGGCATGTATGAGTATATATTAATGTGTGATGACTTGTTTGCAGGATGGTCAAAAGCATACCCAAAAAAGCAAAGAAGATTATGGCCAACGTTGTATGCAGGAATGGGGTACGTGAGACCATTGAAAACAACAGAGGTGTCACTTGACAGGTGAAGTGATGCAGGAGATGATGAAGGTTTTGGGTGTAAAACAGGCCTTACATGCTTCGTACCATCCACAAAGCAGAAGTAGGGTAGGGAAAAAGGAACTGAATGGGACACTAAAGTTAAAGATTCAAAAAGCCATGAACAAAGTGTTTGCTGGCAGCCCTTTTCTCAGTAAGTGATATGCCTAACTGTAAGACAGGCTTAGTCCCAATGAGGTCCTTAGTAGGTTAGTCCCTAGGACAGGATTGTATTTCCCACAGTGGCTCCAGATACAACATGGTTGTCTGACAAATTATATGATCAGTTTGCACAAGCATTTGACTAAAATATATTCTTGAGTTTTTGCTTCACTTCCAGATCTTGATAAAGTATCAGGAACCCACCCACTTGTGTCTCGAGATGGGTGATGGTAAAAGGACAGATCAGATAAGTCCTCAAACCTTTTGATGGTCCATTCAAAGTGTTGTTGACCACAAGGACATCAGTGAAGGTCGAAGGAAAGCTTAATTCGAGTCATTTCAAGAAAGTGATGAGTCTGGAGACTTGAAAGGATGATGTTTCTTGTTCCCCCTTGTGTGACTGCTGATCCTGACTCAAAGCATATAGATCGTAATTGAGATCGTAAAAATAAGTTTTTTGGACCGTGGAAAAGTTGTGCAAAAGGAAAAACAAAGTTGTTACGGTCTGATAGTTCTAGCCCAGTGATCCATTGACAGTATTGCCTGAAGATAGTTAGTATTAATAGTTTTTATGTCCACAAAAATTAATGGCCAGGTCATGAATGCCCAGGGGGCTTACTTACTGGCTGCTCTTATGTCCCTAGAGGACTGTCCTCCTGAAGGTTCACTTCCAGCTGCTGTTCTGTCTGTCATACCTGAGACACTGTGGGCAAAAGGACCACAGGATCTTGACAGGAACCGGGTGCAGCCTGTGATGGTGCACTTGAAACCAGGCGCGGTTCTCCCTCACAAACTGCAGTATCCCCTGTCTGTGGCACAGATAGATGCTGTCACTCAACAGTTACAGGCCTTCCTAAAGTTGGTGCCATAATTCCCACCACCTCACCATGTAACACGCCCCTTTTTCCAGCGAGGAAGCGAGGTAAAAAAGGACAACCTGACACTTACAGGATGTTACATGATCTTTGGGCTGTGAATGAGGCCATTGTCCCAGCAACTCCAATTGTATCAAACCCCCCAACCAACAGATTTGGGAATGTATGGTTTGAGGAAATATCCGTCTGATAAATATGGGCCCTGGGGACAGTTCCACCTTAAGGACATTGCAGACAGGCCTGTCCCAAATTCAACCCCTAATTCACTTCCAAAAAAACCCAACCCCTTGTTACCAGGGAAAGTAGCCAGACCCCTTTTTACTGTAGAGGAGACATTGGCAGTGGAAACAGGATTTTCTGACCATAACTTCTGGTTAGAATGGATAAAATATATACGGCATCACAGGTGAATAGATCTGGGTGTATCACCTGTGCCATAGCAAAGGGAATTACACCTGTTTTGAAATAGAATGGCCCTGGACATGCTACTAGCAGAAAAAAGTGGTGTATGCAAAATGATCGGTGAAACCTGCTGTGCTGTGATTCCTGATAACTTAGGCCCAAATGGTAAGGTTATGAATGCCCTGAAGGGACTTACTTAAGAGAAATTGGTTTGAAAACTGGATTAGAAATTGGAAACAGACCCTGTTACAAATTGGAACGGTTATATTCATTGTGCTATTGATTTTTGCAGTAATTGTCTGTTGTGTCATCCCTTGCATTAGGAGGCTCCTGCTCAAATCTGTAGGTGAGGCTACCCCGGAGATGATTATGAGAGACTTTCATGAGGATGGGAGACAAAGTCCACTTAGTTCTGTCAGTCCTCCCCATCCTTAAAAACCAGTGTCGTGGCAGGTTATTCACAAGGCATAGGTTGTCAGGGAAGCTGGAGAAGTGGATGCCGTGGCATTGGGGCAGATGTGCTAGGCTTTCATTAGGGAAAGAATGAGGCCCAAGGGGGGACTGATAGAGATGTGGACATCATTCTTTGATTCAGCCAAGAAAGCTCCCATGTACTCCAGCTCTCAGACAAAATCTTATCTCCTCCAGAGAGCGAAGGTTCCATCCTACCAAAGAAACCAAGCCTCCTTGCTACGTCATATATGCTTCTCTGCTGTTAGTATAGACTCCATTACAAGATGGCCGCCATAGCTGGATGTTTACCTACCAGAGTTAGTAAAACAATACACACTGCGCAGATGCCAAGTGTTATCTCTTTTCATATTTTCATATCCCAGCCAATGTAACAATGCCACATGCCTCAGAGAAGGAGGACCTCAACTGCACTATGTTCGTGTGGTGAGCAAATGGACAAAAGGCGCAAGTCACAACCCGAGTTCGGATACAAAGTCTTTTTATTTGATTGATGATACGTTTCGGGGTACTCAGGACCCCTTTATCAAGTCTGTATCCTTATCGCCGTCGGCTTGTTAGCGGAACCCCTATGTACTCCTAGGTTGCATAGCATCGAAGAGCATCGGGAGGTCGTGCTCGTCACCCATGCTGAGAAGTTAGGTACAGGCTGGCGTGTCCTGAATGCTGATGCTCCAGATTAAGGGTGACAGGGTGGCACAGAAGCCTGCCCCGCCATTGGCTCCTCCTAGAGATCACCAGTGACCTTTGCGCTAAGCCTCTCCCCCGGCGCCAATAGTTCCAACCCTCCCCTCTACAGTCTATTTTTCTTGTATTCTAGTGAAATATGGCAATAAACGATTTCAGCGCAAATAACACAAAATGTGAACTGCGTCTATTTTGCTTGTATTGTAGTGAAATATGGCAATAAACGCTTTTAGCGCAAATAACACCAAATGTGAACTGCGTCCATTTTTCTTGTATTGTAGTAAAATATGACAAGAAACGCTTTCAGCACAAATAACACCAAGTGTGAATTGCGTCTATTTTTCTTGTATTGTAGTGAAATATCGAAATAAACACTTTTGGCGCAAACAAAACAAAATGTGAACTGCGTCTATATTTCTCGTATTGTAGTGAAATATGACAAGAAATGCTTTCAGCCAAAATAACACAAAATGTGAACTGCATCTATTTTTCTTGTATATTAGTGAAATATAGCAATAAGCGCTTTCAGAGCAAATAACCCCAAATTTGAACTGCGTCTATTTTTCTTGCATTTTAATGAAATATGGCAATAAACACTTTAAACACAAATAACACCCAATATGAACTGTCTCTATTTTCTCGCATTTTAGTGAAATATGGCAATAAACGCTTTAAACGCAAATAACACCAAATGTGAATTGCGTCTATTTTTCTTGTATTGCAGTGAAATATCGAAATAAACACTTTTAGTGCAAACAAAACAAAATGTGAACTGCGTCTATATTTCTCGTATTGTAGTGAAATATGACAAGAAATGCTTTCAGCGCAAATAACACAAAATGTGAACTGAGTCTATTTTTCTTGTATATTAGTGAAATATAGCAATAAGCGCGTTCAGCGCAAATAACCCCAAATTTGAACAGCGTCTATTCTTCTTGCATTTTAGTGAAATATGGCAATAAACGCTTTAAACGCAAATAACACCCAATATGAACTGTCTCTATTTTCTCGCATTTTAGTGAAATATGGCAATAAACGCTTTAAACGCAAATAACACCAAATGTGAATTGCATCTATTTTTCTTGTATTGTAGTGAAATATCGAAATAAACACTTTTAGCGCAAACAAAACAAAATGTGAACTGTGTCTATATTTCTCGTATTGTAGTGAAATATGACAAGAAATGCTTTCAGCGCAAATAACACAAAATGTGAACTGAGTCTATTTTTCTTGTATATTAGTGAAATATAGCAATAAGCGCTTTCAGCGCAAATAACCCCAAATTTGAACCGCGTCTATTCTTCTTGCATTTTAGTGAAATATGGCAATAAACGCTTTAAACGCAAATAACACCCAATATGAACTGTCTCTATTTTGTCGCATTTTAGTGAAATATGGCAATAAACGCTTTTAGCTCAAATAAAGATAAAGGATCCCAGCGAGTGCTATTCAATTCTTCAGGCTTTATTGCATGTCAAATATAATAAATGGACGCGTTTCGGCCCGTCCAGCCTTCATCAGCTGATGAAGGCTGGACGGGCCGAAACGCGTCCATTTATTATATTTGACATGCAATAAAGCCTGAAGGATTGAATAGCACTCGCTGGGATCTTTTATCTTTATACCAGTATCTATTCATCCACATGCGGGTGCGCTATCGAGTGCAGGCTACTATTGACTTTTAGCTCAAATAACACCAAATGTGAACTGCATCCATTTTTCTCGCATTGTAGTAAAATATGACAAGAAAGGCTTTCAGCACAAATAACACCAAATGTGAATTGTGTCTATCTTTCTTCTATTGCATTAAAATATCGCAATAAATGCTTTTAGCGCAAATAGCACCAAATATGAACTTCGTCTATTTTTCTTGTATTGCAGTGAAATATTGCAATAATCCCTTTTAGCGCGAATAACACTAAATGTGAGCTGCATCTCTTTTTCTCGTATTGTAGTGAAATATGACAAGAAACACTTTTAGCTCAAATAACACCAAATGTGAACCGTGTCTATTTTAAAGTTGAGCAAACTCCTGGAAGTTCAGGTTTGCTGGGTTTGGCCGAACTTCGCCGCAAAGTTCGAGTCCTGGACCCGAAATTGACCCCGAACCCAAACCCCATTGAAGTCAATGGGGACCCGAACTTTGGGTAGCCTGGCAAACATGAGTGTCTACATGCTGCAGTGCCTGCGCAACGACTGCAAAGTTGCCCACATTTCAACTTGTGCAGATTACTGGGAGACCACCCTGTTGGATACCCGTTACAAGGAGAACGTGCTGTCCTTAATTCCGTCACTGAAGCATGATCGGAAGAATCCAACGCTGGTAGACGCGCTTCTAATGGCATTCACACCTGACACCGTGAGATCAGTGAAAGCACAAGGCTAAACCAGAGGAGGAAGAAGTGGCCAAGCAGCTGGGTCACCGCCCGCACCTCAGAAGGCAGGGTTAGCATGGCCGAAATGTGGAAAAGCTTTGTCACCACGCCACAACAACCAGCACCAACAGATTTGGGAAGTCTTAGCAAGAGGCAGCATTTCAGCAAAATGGTGGAATAGTATCTGTGCACACGCCTACATGTACTGACTGATGGGTCTGCCCAGTGTCGTAGCTACAGGGGAAGCAGGGAAAGCGGCTGTTTTGGGGCCCTGACCGAAAGGAGCCTATCCAGGAGGAGGAGAACTAAAATACTTTGTTAGGGCCCCCTCAACAGTATTATACAATAAAATTATATACAGCGGCAGTATAGACAGTGTAGAAAAAGGATGGAACAGCTGCCAGGCCTGGTCTGAGAGAGCAATCTTTAGTAGCCACAGGAATTAGGGCGCATGAAAGAAAGGGGTTGCGAAAAAATTACTGGGGGAGGGGGGCCCCTAGGCCCAGTCATTTCTAGCTATGCCACTGGGTCTGACGCATTCATCTTCTGGGTCTCCAAATTGAGGACATGGCCTAAGCTTGACCTTTATGCCTTGGAGGTGCTGGCCTGCCCGGCAGCCAGTGTATTGTCTGAACGTGTTTTTAGCATGGCTGGGGGCATTATCACAGACAAGCACAGCCGCCTGTCCATAGCCAACGTGGACAATCTCACGTTCATTAAAAAGAACCAGGCATGGATCCCACAGGACTTGTTCGTACCTTATGCAGAATAGACATGTATACCGCCTTCACGTAGCCATTGTTATACTACAGTGCACTTACCCTTTGTTTTCTTTTTTATACTTCCCAATGTTTTGGGGTCTACCCCAATTTAATAAAATAAAAAGAAAACAAAACACATTGTTGTTGGCGACTACCTTTGGCTTCACAGCAACAATGTAACTGCCAATTGTAATGAATTAAGTTCCCTGTCTGTTATGCAGTGCAGGATTACTTTGAAAGAAAGAAGGGGAACAGATCACCCAACAATCTGAAGGCCACCTAATTTACTGAATATATTTCCCAGTAAGGAATGCAGTGCAGGTGTACTTTGAAAGAAAGAAGGGGTACAGATCACCCAACAATCTGAAGGCCACCTAATTTGCTAAACATATTTCCAAGTCAGTTATGCAGTGCAGGTGTACTTTGAAAAAAAGAAGGGGAACAGATCACCCAACAATCTGAAGGACACCTAATTTACTGAATATATTTTCAAGTCAGGTATGCAGTGCAGGGGTACTTTGAAAGAAAGAAGGGGTACAGATCACCCAACAATCTGAGCACCACCTAATTTACTGAATATATTTCCAAGTAAGGTATGCAGTGCAGGGGTACTTTAAAAGAATTAAGGGTACAGATCAGCCAACAATCTGAACGCCACCTAATTTACAGAATGTTTTTCCAAGTCAGGTATGCTGTGCAGGGGTACTTTGAAAGAAAGAAGGGTGCAGATCACCCAACAATCTGAACGCCACCTAATTTACTGAATATATTTCCCATCCAGGTATGCAGTGCAGGGGCACTTTGAAGGAAAGAAGGGGTACAGAACAGCCAACAATCTGAATGCCACCTAATTTACAGAATGTATTTCCAAGTCAGGTATGCAGTGCAGGGGTACTTTGAAAGAAAGAAGGGGTACAGATCACCCAACAATATGAGCGCCACCTAATTTACTGAATATGTTTCCAAGTCAGGTATGCAGTGCAGGGGTACTTTGAAAGACAGAAGGGTACAGATCACCCAACAATCTGAACGCCACCTAATTTACTGAATATATTTCCCATCCAGGTATGCAGTGCAGGGGCACTTTGAAGGAAAGAAGGGGTACAGAACAGCCAACAATCTGAATGCCACCTAATTTACAGAATGTATTTCCAAGTCAGGTATGCAGTGCAGGGGTACTTTGAAAGAAAGAAGGGGTACAGATCACCCAACAATATGAGCGCCACCTAATTTACTGAATATGTTTCCAAGTCAGGTATGCAGTGCAGGGGTACTTTGAAAGACAGAAGGGTACAGATCACCCAACAATTTGAACGCCACCTAATTTACTGAATATATTTCCCAGCCAGGTATGTAGTGCAGGGGCACTTTGAAAAAATAAGGGGTACAGATCAGCCAACAATCATAATGCCACCTAATTTACTGAATATATTTCCAAGTCAGGTATGCAGTGCAGGGATACTTTATGGCCAAAAAAAAATAATGTTTTTTTCAACCCCAATGACAACCCCAGTTGTATGTTCTGATTTTATTTCACTATCAGAGTTGCAGTGCAGGCCCCAATGGTACTAGTATAGACACCCCCTTGGAATAGGAATTACCGTATCCACTGATTGCCCATTGCACCCACGGTTTATGTAATCTACTCTCCCTTTCAGCTGTGAGATGGGTTTCCTGGAGACGTTTGCAAACACTGCCATGCGCTTTCTGGGGCCTCCCAGACCGCGCACGTTCCAGGACATAATTGTTACGGATGACATGAGTGATAGGGGAGTAGGGATGAAAGGATAATCACATATCTTAACTACCACAGCAATGTATACCACAGCAATAGATGATGCACCAAGTAACAAAAACATAGTTAAACAGTTAACTCAACATAAAAACCCAGCGTACTGGGTAGTGAACACATGTATAACACATAACTTCAGTGGCCATGAAGGTGGGGGACCTGCACAGTGTAGAGGTGGATCAAACTGGTGCAGGTGAGAGACCAGACTCCCCAGACAGGCGAGCAGCAAGGCCAGTAACCTATTACAGCTGAGACCATGCCTGCAGGATGGTTCAGTGGGCTCCAAGGGCCTCTCACACCCGCTAGTCTGCAAAGTTATCAAACACATAGGGGCCCAATATAACACATAGCCCTTAGTGGGAAAGGGTGGAGATAGATATGTCTAGATCGGACAACAACTGAGAGCTCCCCTTGAAAAAAAAGGAGTGTCACCTCATCTCTGGGGCGAGTTCCGGGGTCTCACAGAGAGCCAGTCCGCGGCCTCTCTGGGGTCGTTGAAGAAGTGTGACTTCCCTCCATCAAGGACTCTCAGGCGTGCAGGGTAGGCCATGGAATATTGCAAGTTGATGTCTTGCAGGCACTTTTTAATAGATGTAAATATAGACCTCTTCTTCTGTAACTCCGCTGAGAAATCAGGTTACAGGGATATGTTGGCTGATCCAAGGGTGATGGTTTGCTTCACTCTCGCCTTAGACAGGATGAGGTCGCGATCCCGTCAATTGGGCAATCGGGCGAGAAGCGGTCTTGGAGGGGCCCCAGGTCGAAGCGTCCGAGCCGGTACACGGTGAGCCCTCTCCACTGCAAAGGCAGTGGAAAAGGACGCGTCTGGGAACGTCGTCTTGAACCAGCCTTCAAAAAAATGTACAGGGATCGGATCCTTCGGTTCTCTCAGGCATGCCAAGTATGCAAATATTATTTCTCATTGCGTGGTTTTCGAGGTCATCACATTTCTGGTGCCACGTTTCAACCACACTCTCTACAGCAGATATTCTAGCTGTTAGAGGCCTGGTTGAGTCCTCCAGCTCAGACACTCGTTCCTCTGTGTGCCGGACCAGCTCTCTTAGATGTTGCACATCATGGCGCAAGAGGCCTAGGTCCACTCTGACCTCCTCTATCTTGCCTGTGAAAGACGACTGGAATCCCATAATAGCTGCCATAAGCTGGCTGTGGAAGGATTGCAAGCTGAGTTCTGATTCCCCCTCAGTCTCCGCCGATGGAAGTTGCGCGGATTGCCCTCTGGTTTGTGGTGCGCGAGGAGAAGAGATGCCGGCGGCTGTGTCTTCTGGCGGGCGAACTCTTTTAGGCGATATGCCGCCTGTTGCACCTTGCTGGGGCGCATGATCAGGATGTTCGGCCTCTTAGTGCTTCTGGGCACCGGTTCTGAGTAAAATATCTGGGTTACAAGCAGCAGGATTGTTCAGGATCAATGGTGGGAGCCGGAGAAGCTCTCAGACACGTTTGGCCATGTCGGCAGTAGGCCACGCCGCCTGCAGGTGTACTTTGAAAGAAAGAAGGGGTACAGATCACCCAACAATCTGAAGGCCACCTAATTTACTGAATATATTTCCAAGTCAGGTATGCAGTGCAGGGCTCCTTTATGGCCAAAAAATAATAATATTTTTTTCAACCCCAATGACCCATTTGTATTTTCTGATTTTATTTCACTATCAGAGTTGCAGTGCAGGCCCCAAAGGTACTTTATAGGGGAAAAAAAGATGATTTTTTTTCACCCAGAGTGAAGAAGATGGATTTACTGATTATTTTTCACGATCGGAGTTGCAGTGCAGGCAGAAAAAGGGAATTTATGGAAAAAAATATATATATGGTTTTTTTTTCACTTACAAATGAAACAGGTGGATTAAAATGAATTTCTTTCACTACTATTACTAGTGCAGTGCAGGGCTCAAATGTACTTTGTGCTCAAAATTTAATATTTTTTTCACCAACAATGTCACAGTTGTATTGACTGATTATTTTTCACTATCAGAGTTGCAATGGTGCAAATAACACCAAATGTGAACTTAGTGTATTTTTCTCGTATTGTAGTGAAATATGACAAGTATTAGTGAAAAATAACAGCAAATATGAACTTACCCTGGGTTCAGACCTGAGCGTTCTAAAAACACTACTGTGGTGTCAATCACAAAACGCGCGTCAAACGCCCCAAAAGAAGCTCAAGTACTTGTTTATGCGTTGGGCGTTTTACAGCGCGTTCAAACGCGCTGTAAAACGCTCAAGTGTGAACCACTCCCATAGGGATGCATTGGTTTTAATCTGTTGAGCGTTTTACAGCGCGTTTGAACGCGCTGTAAAACGCTCAGGTGTGAACCCAGGGTTAGTCTATGTTTCTCTTTTTCTCTAGAAATATGGCAATAAACGCTTTTAGCGTAAATAACAACAAAAGTGACCTGCGTAAATATTTCTTGTATTGTATTGAAATAGGCCACTAAATGATATCAGCGCAGTTAACTGCAAAAGTGACTTGTGTATATATTTATCGTTTTCCACAGAGAAAAGCCACTAAAGGATTTTCAACATAACACCCCAATAACTAATTTCTGGAATGACAGAGCTGTGTTATGAAACTATCTGGATCCCAAGTAATGTTTCCCTGCACTTGTAAATTGCTTTTTTTCACAATGAGGATTTTCCTCTGATTCTCTGGAGCATCTGCACACATCTCTCCCTGCCTATGAAATGATTCCTCTCACTATCCTTTCCCTTCACTTGTAAATCACTTTTTTCACAATGAGGATTTTCCTATGACTCTCCCTAGCATCTGCACACGTCTCTCCCTGCCTATGAAATGATTCCTCTCAGTATCCTTTCCCTGCACTATTGCTTCTTTCTTTTTTTTTTAACAATTAGTTTTTCTTTCACTCTCCCTAGCACCTGCATACATGTCTGTCCCTGAACAAAGTGCAATACTGAATGTTAGAATCTAATTTGGCTGCTGTATTTATAGTGCTGTGAGATCACAGGGCTGGCTGGCTGCTGATTGGCTGCATGCATGGCATTATGGGTCATCCCGCCTTCCCAGAGTTCCTTGCCCCATGTCCTCACAAGTATAGCCATCATTTTAGCCGGCTAGCCGCCATGTTAGGAAAAATTATGATTCGTTACCACGAAGCGTGGGGAAATTTCCATTCGTTCAGAACCAAATTTTTCCTGAAATTCTGAACAAATTTGACTTTGTCAGCTTCGATTTGCTCATCTCTAATGATGACTAACACTTACAGGTTCATACAGTACATACTTTATTCATTTTTATGGATTACAAAGTTTTAGAGTTCTATTAGTTAATAAACAGTACAAAAAGGGAATTTGTCTATTATATTATAAATAATTAGAGATGAGCGAACTCCAGGACTCCCCTGCTTAACGGAAACTTGACAGATCCGTTTTGAAGCCCATAGACTTCTATTATGAGGCAATGAATAACAGAATGCCTCTAAAGGCATTCTGTTATGCATTCCATCACAGAATTGCATTATGGTCCGTGGTAACGGAACCAATAACGCAATTCAGCTTTTACCAGTAAACGAAGCGTGAACGAATTTGATAACCGGAAATTTGCTCATCTCTAATTATAATGATAAAATGTACAATAATTCCAACATGTATATTCTAGCAATCATTCATTTTTCTTTCTTTCTTTTGTTGTATTTTGTTTCATCTCCCAGATCCATTTCAGTAATTTTCTGCCTTTGTTGTTTGCTTTATCATGGCAATAAACCAGGGACAGAACTGTTTTAAATGTTCTGATGCAGCCACAGGAATTAATTTAAGATGAATCAATAATCATAAATTTCTAGTGGTGGAAAAGAATCTAGAATTATAATTAAATCAATACAGAAATATAGAAGGCTAGCAGGGAAAGGGTATTTTTCAACATTTTTAGCATCTTAATGGAGTTTATAGAACTCACTAAATTGTTATAAAAATGGACGTGCTACGATTACCAGCTCAAAATGTTAAATTTCTTATTATGTTAAGAAGTAGAAATGCTTAATAGGTACATAAAGAAGTGTGTATGGTACTTGAAGAGAGCAAAAAACATTCACCTTAGGCCATGTTCACACAGGTGCATTTTGTTTTATATTTTGCATGAGGAGTGGAACATAAAGAGAGGATATGCACAATGGAAACATATGTACCTGTTCAATGTGTTAGACCCACTAAGGGTGGTGTTACACTCATTTCTTTCTTTCAAAAATGCCCTTTTATTTTGTCCATGGCCAGATGTGATATGTTTTCCAATAGGATATTATAAAACGACCTGCAAACACTATCATTTTTGTAGTGACATTTTTAGTTTACAATTTTGGTGAAGCAAAATTCAGACCAAACTATACCTATGTGAAAATGATTTAAGCAGGATATTCTAATGGTATTAAGTTTATTTGCTTTGATTACAGTCATTGTCCATGCTATTGGTTTCTCAAGTCTGTTCACATAGAAGGTGAAGAGATTTCTGAGCATATATGTGATTTTTGGAATCATTAACATGTGTGACATAATGCATCCGAGCCAGGAGATTTAAAATTTTAGCAAATTGCTAATGTTTTCCTCAACCATATGTGACAAGTAGTAAGGCTGACTAGTCAGCCTGCATTTGTGGGAGGGGCGGAGGCTCTTCTTAAACAAGCCACTGCCTCACTCCTGGGCGTGTGTTTTTCAGGTGCCCTGCCCTCCCTCCTTTCTCTTTTCATTTCCACAGGGTATGCCCCCTTTTCTAGGCCTACCCACAGCTATGGCTAAGGGCACACTTCAAGCCATTAAGTTAGGTTAGCTAGCACACGGCTAGCCGGGTTAGGTTGTTCTTGATGTTTATCTCCCTAGGGTTCATCAAGCATCGTTGGCCGTAGCCATGACCACAAATAGGTATATATTTTTGTTTAACTCAGATGGAAGACCCTTTGACATTTAGGAAAAGGGAGTTTTGTTGCAGAGCCTATAGGATATATGAGGAATTTCTATACTTACTGTTTTCAATTTGCCATCATTAACCGTATAGTAAATCATACTGAACTGGTCTAACACTAGAGATGACTGAGCATGCTCGCCCGAGTATCGCTATGCTCGACGCTCGGCTTAACTCGGCCCAGCACCTAGTATGTTCGTTGCATTGCTTGAGTCTCCTCCCCGCACGTTTGGCACCTTCTAAGCAGCCAATCAAGGTCCAGGTAAGTAATTCCCTTCAGTGTAAGGCCATAGCCATGTTAGCTGTAAGCCTTACACTGATTGGCTGGCCGGAACACATGATACAAGTTCATAAAAAAGCTGAGGTCCGGCGCTCGGATCCTTCAGCGTCAGGGAGAGCAGACAGTAGGCAGGGACAGATAGTGTTTTGCTCTTAACTTACAGATTTGACTCCAAAAACCTTATTGAAAGACCAAATAGTCCTTTTAAGGACTACAGTGTGTGTCTGACAGCAGTGCAGCGCATTTTTTTTTTTTTAGAAGGGGTTTGATTCAGCACTATTAGGGACAGGTTTCATCAGGAAGGGACAGATAGTGCAGGGCTTGAAAATCGCTTTTTTCCCTACCCAAACGTCTAAAAGACAGAAAGATTTCAGAATAGTGACATCTACAATACGCCAGCATAAAGCAGTGTGTTGGGCAGACATTATAAAAAGGGGCTTATTCACTACAGTGTGCCTGCTACTGAGATATACACTGCATCATCATAAAGCAGTATGTTGGACAGACATTATAAAAAGGGGCTTATTCACTACAGAGTGCCTGCTACTGAGATATACAATGCACCATCATAAAGCAGTGTGTTGGGTCGACATTATAAAAAGGGGCTTATTCACTACAGTGTGCCTTCTAGTGAGATATACACAGCACAAACAGAGAAATTATTTTTTTCTGGGGAAGTTAACCTAACTTGTGCCACATCTGTGTGTGCGTTCAATCTGTAACCGTTGTATTAATTACTCCAGCAGAGAATGATTTATATTTTGGCCATAGTTAACTAGTTTTGGGCACATCTGTATGTGCATTAAGGCCGCAACCGTATATACAGTATTCCAGCAGATAGTAGCACCTACAATAACCCCAAAATGAATCGGGAAAAACAGTGACTCCAAACTTATAACAAAATCCGACCAAAGGAATCACATACAAATAGTCAATGTTTATTTAATATAGCAATAAATAGCATACAATAGCATAACCAATTACATAATAAAAGAGAAGCAGCAATGCAGGAGTAACCACAATTTGTCACATCCCCCAAGTATAAAAATATACAAGATCGAATAAAACATGACAAAAAGACTCACACAATAGATTTAAACAGAGTCCAATCATGTATTGCACAAGCCCATACCCTCCCAAGGTAACAAGCACCCATACAAACCAGTATGCATACGGCAGAATAAGCCACAGTATTATAACAAGGCACCAACATATACCTACATGGAAGGAGCTAGATGAAAATTCAGACCAGGGAATGTGTTCACCCTGATGGACCTTTACAGAAAACAATCATCAGTTACTGCATTGCTGCATGCAACATCGGCTCATCCAATCAATTTGATCAAGAATATACCAACTGGACAGTTCCTCAGAGCTCGTAGGATTTGCTCAACAGATGCAGCTTTTGAAGCACAGGTGGAAGATTTGGAAGTAAGGTTTAATCAGAGAGGCTATAATCAAAGGAGCATTGACAGAGCCTACAAGTGGGCAAGATCATCCAGAAGAGTGGACCTTCTCCACAAAATGAAAAAAACATGCCAAGACTCCCAATGCATCAGATTCATCACTGGTTATAACAATAGATGAAGAGAGGTAAGAGTTGCCCTGGGGAAATATTGGGATGTGCTGAGAGCTGATCCCCAATTACAAGTGGTACTCACCTCCCAACCGTCAATTACCTATTCGAGAGCCAGGAATCTCCGGGACCATTTGGTTTGGAGCTTCTATAATCTCAGAGAAGTGGGCCTGTTTGGGAACAAAGGGACCCCATGGGGAAGCTGAGCTTGTGGGAAGTGTGTGGCCTGCCCTAATATGGATAGGGCCACCCACTTCCACAATTCTGCTAATGATAAGGAGTACAAAATCACCCATACCATCAATTGTGCGACAATTGGAGTGATCTATTGGGCAATTTGCCCTTATAACCTGGTTTACGTTGGAATGACCTCTCGCCAACTGAGAACGAGGGTGAGGGAGCATGTTCTCTCCATCATTGCTGCTAGGGATGTGGAGGACGATGCTACCCTAAAACCCCTGGCCAAACACTTTAAGGAACATCACGATTGCGATAAGACACGATTGAGGGTGAGGGGGATTGATAAAGTCATCATTTCACCACATGGAGGCAACTGGCAAAAAATACTCACCCAAAAGGAGACTATATGGATTTTTCTTCTCCAGACGATTGCACCCATGGGTTTGAATGATGGCAATAGCTTTGCCCCTTTTCTATAAATATGCGTCTATCGATTAGGGAATCTGCCTCACTTATGTGACTGTCCGGGACTCCTCTATTCCAGACTGACTCTTGTATTGTTTTTAACTGTTTTTATTATTTCTTTCTTATTGTTTTTAACAGTGCAATACTTTCGTTTGGATCATCAACTAGTGATATGCTTCCTAGATATGGCATACCCATTGGGAAAGGACACTATATGATAAATATTGGATTTGTGATAACTTGGCTGGACTTGATCCTATATATTTGATTATGTAAAAAAAATTTACACTTGCACTGCATGTTCACTTTTCACGAGCACTGGCACTAGCACTGTGATTTTTGGGTTTGTTGCACTGTCACTTTAATGGAGTAACATATATGAATTGATATTATTTATAGTATATTATAATAATATGTATTTTTATTTTATTTCATTTATTCGTTGAATGCCTTTTGGTCACATTATGTGGCACTACATAGTTATTCAATTTTGTGTCTATTTGCAGTGGTACACTAAGTAGGGGTTATGAGGGTTATACTATATAAGTTGGTGTAATATTTATACAATTGTGTGCACATTATGGTTCAGCTCCTGTCCATTAGCCTAAAAATGTATTAAGTTTGTTTATATCAGATATAGGTGTTATACCTTTAAGAGTTTGCATTAATATAGTAAGCAATGGGTTATAATGTCATATGCGATCATGTGATCGCTCACTTGGTTTGTCCGGGTGAGAGGCGTGGTCTTGCGAGATTGAATGAAACTCCTTTGTTATACTGAAGGGATGATACTAATAATTATTGCGCAATTTAGTATGCGTTTTTTCACGATGTACGAGATTTTGTTTACCGACGTGATTTTTGCCGTCCGATATTACTATAGTGCACAGATTGTACTTACACGGAGTTCCACTGACTGCAGGCGTATCAGAAATATCCTCCGCAATTTGCTTTGTTCATAGTGCCAAAGGTTCACGCTCACACACCGGTATACAGGGCTCAGTCATGGACTTTGCTACAGCCAGCACCAGATGGATCTGCTATTGTTTCCAATTTTTCTTTTGACTCAGAAGTTTCTGTGGACACAAGTGGCTCCCACCATAGTAAAGCTCTGGTATCTTTTTTAAAAGGTTCATTTAGTACATACTTACATACATACTCTTTAAAACCGCATTAAAACAATCCCAGCGTCTTTTCTCTTTGCCCGACCCAGGTTTCGCTCCTTGAGCTTCGTCAGGGGCACACATCATCTCACCCTCCCCCTTCTCTTTTATTGTTAACCATGCACCTGATGTGCTCCTTACAACACCTCCTCTTTCTCCTCACTTCCACTTAACCCTACGCTTGTACCTGTTTACTATCTCAATGGAAAAAACGCAGATCTCTCAGTCCTTGATCACATGGGGAGGATTGTCCTACCAACTTCTAGGACTAGTTTAGAACAGCCTGCAGGTCAAAATCTACATTTAGACCCCCAACGTGCTCAATTCATATATCCACTTACTTTCTTTTTTATTAATTTTTTCTAAAAAGCTTCCTCCTCTCCAATGGCTTTTTACTAGTTCTACCCCCATAAACTTTAGTCCCTCTGGGTTCTTTTGGTGACATTTATTGTAGTGTGCAGAGACTCCATGGCTTTCAAGTCCTTTCTTAATATTTCTTATGTGTTCCTGCACTCGAACCTTAAGGGGTCTGATGGTACGTCCTACATACTGGAGGCCACAAGGGCACTCCAGTACATAAACGACCCCTTTACTATGACATGTCATCTCTCCCACTACTTCTAATTGTTTTCTTTCACATTACTATATATCTTAGTGTTACTTTGTAATCTCTCTGTTCTTTTTCGATTTTTGCAGGCAATACAGAAACCACACCAATTAAAGCTGTTTTTTCTTTTTTTGCTTATCTCCTAAGGTTGTATGGCACTATTTACTAGTTTATTTTGTAGGTTAGGTGCTCTTTTTTTATAAGACTATTGGTTGTTCGGGGATCACAGGTCCAAGTACTGGATCATTTTTCAGGATGGACCAGTTTCTTTTAATTGCGTCTTTTAATTCTCCAGCACATTGTGTGAACTGGGTTATAAACTAAAAAAGGGAAGTCTGTTGTTTTTTTTTTTTTTTTTTTTTTTAATTATTTGGAATTTCCTCTCTTTGTGTTTTTTTTTATCTGTGATACATCTCTCTAATTGTTCACTTTCATATCCTTTCTCTTGGAAGCGTTCTTTTAATATTTCACTTTGTTCTTTAAACACAGCTGTGACTCTCTGGACCTGTCCCCTGGGTATATTTTGTAGCCAGGGGGCATAATGACAGCTAGTTAAATTTATATACCCGTTGCCATCAGTGGGCTTGAGGTAGGTCTTGGTTTTGAACTGTCCCTCATCTACATATATAGTTAGGTCCAGAAAATCCACCGAAACCGCACTGACAGTGCTGGAAAAACTTAAGTTCCATTCTTTATTTTCCAATCCTTTGATGAACATCTCCAGCTGATTCTTTTCTCCTTCCCATATAACCAGGCAATCATCTATGTATCTTTTCCAGATTTTTAATGTTCCGTTTTCTTCACATTTGTTCACTTTTGGGTCAATAAAAGATTTTTCCCACATGGTTATAAAAATATTTTCAAAACTGGGGGCGAATTTCGCCCCCATCGCCGTTCCGACTATCTGCAGATAATATTGGCCCTTAAACCAGAAACAATTGTGGTCCAGACAAAATTCTACACAACGTACAATGAAGTCCGCTTGTGTTTTTGTCATGTCAGGGTTGTCATATAGGGTATCCTTTATTGCTTGTAATCCTTTGCTTTTTGGTATAATGGTGTACAGGGAGGACACATCGATGGTAGCCATCCATGTATTCTCCCCTACCACCTGCAGTTCTTTTATAACTTTCACCACACAACCACTATCTTTTAAAAATGAAGGAGCTAGACCTACTTCAAGCCCACTGATGTCAACAGGTACATAGATTTAACTAGCTGTCATTATGCCCCCTGGCTACAAAATATACCCAGAGGACAGGTCCAGAGAGTCCACCGCAACTGTACTGACACAGCTGTGTTTAAAGAACAAAGTGAAATATTAAAAGAACGCTTCCTAGAGAAAGGATATGAAAGTGAACAATTAGAGAGATATATCACAGATAAAAAAACACAAAGAGGAAATTCCAAATAATAAAAAAAAAACAAACAAAAAAAAAAAAACAGTCTTCCGTTTTTTGTTTATAACCCAGTTTATAACCCAGTTCACAAAAACGCAATTAAAAGAAACTGGTCCATCCTGAAAAATGATCCTGTACTTGGACCTGTGATCCCCGAACAACCAATGGTCTTATATAAAAGAGCACCTAACCTACAAAATAAACTAGTACATAGTGCCATACAACCTGAGGAGATAAGCAAAAAAAGAAAAAAACAGCTTTAATTGGTGTGGTTTCTGTATTGCCTGCAAAAATCGAAAAAGAACAGAGAGATTACAAAGTAACACTAAGATATATTGTAATGTGAAAGAAAAATAATTTGAAGTAGTGGGAGAGATGACATGTCATAGTAAAGGGGTCGTTTATGTACTGGAGTGCCCTTGTGGCCTCCAGTATGTAGGACGTACCATCAGACCCCTTAAGGTTCGGGTGCAGGAACACATAAGAAATATTAAGAAAGGACTTGAAAGCCATGGAGTCTCTGCACACTACAATAAATGTCACCAAAAGAACCCAGAAGGATTAAAGTTTATGAGGGTAGAACTAGTAAAAAGCCATTGGAGAAGTGGAAGCTTTTTACAAAAAATTAATAAAAAAGAAAGTAAGTGGATATATGAATTGAGCACGTTGCAACCAGGGGGTCTAAATGTAGATTTTGACCTGCAGGCTGTTCTAAACTAGTCCTAGAAGTTGGTAGGACAATCCTCTTTAGTGTTGAGCGCGAATATTCGAATTTCGAATTTTTATCGCGAATTTCGCAACTTCGATAATTCGCGAATATTGCGAATATATCGCTATATATTCGCAATTTCGAATATTCGTTTTTTTTTGTTTTTTTTTTTTGTTTTTTTTTTAGTTGTTAATTCTTGTTGCTCTCTGGTTGTCTTCCCAGTTCCCACTTCCCAAAAGCTGTTCTTACCTGTCTGGAGGATTCCTGGCTCCCTGCCCGCTTCAGTCATTGCCCGTTGCCGCTTCTGCTGACTTCCCATGTGCATGGGAATGCCTCCATGCTAAAATGTACTGTCGGATGTGAGAATTACGATCTCACAAATTTGACTAAGTTGTAATCGCAATGCGATTAATATAACCTGAATTATTCGCATTGCAATATTCATTCTATTCTAGCAATACAACCATTAGGAACTTAGCTCTAAGATCAATTCGCAACGCAAGTATATGTTCGCCTCGCGAATGAAACTTAGAGCTAGCTGAGTTCCTAATAGTGGTATTGCTAGAATATAACGAAGATTGAGAATATAGTGCTATATTTGTGAATTCGAGATATTCTCAATCTTCGTTCTATTCTAGCAATACATCCATTAGGAACTTAGCTCTAAGATCAATTCGCAATGCGAGTATATGTTCGCCTCGCGAATGAAACTTAGAGCTGACCGAGTTCCTAATGGTTGTATTGCTGGAATAGAACGAAGATTGAGAATATCTCGAATTCACGAATATAGCACTATATTCTCAGTCTTCGTTATATTCCAGCAATACAACCATTAGGAACTCGGTCAGCTCTAAGTTTCATTCGCGAGGCGAACATATACTCGCATTGCGAATTGATCTTAGAGCTAAGTTCCTAATGGATGTATTGCTAGAATAGAACGAAGAGTGAGAATATCTCGAATTCACGAATATAGCACTATATTCTCAATCTTCGTTATATTCTAGCAATACAACCATTAGGAACTCAGATCTAAGTTGAAATTGCAATGCGATTAATACAGGTTATATTAATCGCATTGCGAATGAAACTTAGAGCTGGGTTCCTAATGGTTGTATGTATTGCTAGAATAGAACGAAGATTGAGAATATCTCGAATTCACGAATATAGCACTATATTCTCAATCTTCGTTATATTCCAGCAATACAACCATTAGGAACTCGGTCAGCTCTAAGTTTCATTCGCGAGGCGAACATATACTCGCATTGCGAATTGATCTTAGAGCTAAGTTTCTAATGGTTGTATTGATAGAATATAACGAAGATTGAGAATATAGTGCTATATTCGTGTGATATTCGTTATCTTTGTCAATTCTAGCAATACAGGTTAACCATTAGGAACTCAGATCTAAGTTTCATTCGCGACGCGAATATATATTCGCGTAAAATTCGCAATATATAAAATCATAACGAATATTCGATTTCGACGAATATATGACGAATATTTAATCGAATATTCGCGAAATATCGCGAAATCGAATATGGCACCTCCCGCTCATCACTACTCCCCATGTGAACAAGGACTGAGAGATCTGCGTTTTTTTCCATTGAGATAGTAAACAGGTACAAGCGTAGGGTTAAGTGGAAGTGAGGAGAAAGAGGAGGTGTTTTGAGGAGCAGATCAGGTGCATGATTAACAATAAAAGAGAAGGGGGAGGGTGAGATGATGTGTGCAGGATATCCATAAACAGGATATTTGCAGACCTCGGTACTTCCTGAAGGGAGAGGAAAAACTGTTTTGATACCATCTATTTACAACGCACGGTCCGAATCTCTGTATGTACAATTTATGTAAGTGTTATCGACCCAACAACTCTCTTAGGACCTGCAGCAGTCTAATTTGCGGACTGGTGATTAAGTATCTTTTTTACTGACTTTATAGGTGTTTTTGTTCAGCTGGGCGTTCTGTGACACCTGATATTAATCTAAGTTTACTAGGGGGCTATATAAACTAGTTGAGACATTGGTCCATTATGACCCTTGAAAAATCGGTAGAGAAACGCGCGTGGGGGTGGATGCATTCCTTAGTCTGAATTTTCATCTAGCTCCTTCCATGTAGGTATATCTTGGCGCCTTGTTATTATACTGAGGCTTATTCTGCCGTATGCATACTGATTTGTATGGGGGCTTGTTACCTTGGGAGGGTATGGGCTTGTGCAATACATGATTGGACTCTATTTAAATCTATTGTGTGAGTCTTTTTGTCATGTTTTATACGATCTTGTATATTTTTATACTTGGGGCATGTGACAAACTGTGATTACTCCTGCATTGCTGCTTCTCTTTTATTATGTAATTGGTTATGCTATTGTATGCTATTTATTGCTATATTAAATAAACAGAGAATACATTTTATTTGGGTCAAATTTGTATCCAGTATAGAACTACATCAGAATACAGTATGTTTATTAA
The DNA here is from genome assembly GCA_033119425.1 of Bufotes viridis. Classification (NCBI taxonomy): domain Eukaryota; kingdom Metazoa; phylum Chordata; class Amphibia; order Anura; family Bufonidae; genus Bufotes; species Bufotes viridis. Next base: position 71,125,625 of record CM065596.1, read on the forward strand.
AAATTACATTCTCTTGGGCCTAGTATAGTGGCCAAAATCTGGTATTTTTGGATCCAATACCGAACTGTATCTCAATAAAGTGTGTATATTAAAAATTACATTCTCTTGGGCCTAGTGTAGTGGCCAACATCTGTATTTTTTTTGTATCCAGTACCAAACTGTATCTCAATACATTGTGTTTATTAAAAATTACATTCTCTTGGGCCTAGTGTAGTGGCCAAAATCTGTATTTTTTTGTATCCAGTACTGAACTGTATCTCAATACAGTGTGTATCTTAAAATTCTATTCTCTTGGGCCTAGTGCAGTGGCCAAAATCTGTTGGTTTTTCTATCCAGTACTGAACTGTATCTGAATACAGTGTGTATATTACAAATTACATTATCCTGCACCTAATTTACTGTCAGAAATTTGTTGTATTTTGCTTCCAATACTGAACTGTATCTGAATACAGTGTGTATATTACAAATTCCATAATCTTGGGCCTAGTATAGTGTCCCAAATCAGTTTGGTTTGTAACCAGTACCGAAGTGCATCTCAATACAGTTTGTATATTACAAATCACATTCTCTTGGGCCTAGTATAGTGGCCAAAATCTGTATTTTTTGTACCTAGTACCAAGGAGCATCTCAATACAGTGTGTATATTAAAAATTACATTATCTTGGGCCTAGTGTAGTGGTCAAAATCTGTTGGTTTTCCTATCCAATACTGAACTGCATCTCAATACAGTGTGTATATTAAACATTACATTCTCTTGGGCCTAATTTACTGTTAGAAATTTGTTATATTTTGCTAAAACAGTGAAGGCGATGGTGACCCTTTTAGAGACTGATTGCCCGAACTGCAACCACAAACACACTTATTTATCGCAAAGTGCCCACACAATCATTTACCCTGAATACTACAGTCCAATATAGCATATCTTCCTTATTATTTAGCTATAGTAGCCAGCCTACAGTCAATTGGCATGCCTGTGCCATTCATGGCGTACATGATGCTGATGATTGGCAGGAAAAGTGTAAGACATATTGGTGCACCACAGACTTTTTCAAGGGTAAGGGCTCTGAGTGTTACCTCTAGCACCTGTGCAAGAGTTTCGCTGACCCTATAAAACATTACTTTGTCAGGGCAGTCTAAAATGCATGTTGATATCGATGGAGGAGGAGGTGAAGGATGAGAAAAATAAGATTGAACCATATAACCTTTTTAGTGGTGGCAGAGGTGCATTTAAATACAGTGTATTCATGTACATTACAAACAACACATTTAAAATGCCTTTATGTTCAGCCGCTTTCATCTGGTGTAGTAGAGAAGTCAGGGGCAATCCAGGCCCGGTTCATTTTTATAATAGTCAACCTGTCAGCATTTTCAGTTGACAGGCGCATGCATTTATCTGTTATGGCCCCAAGAGCAATAAATACCCGCTGTGCCAAAACACTGGCGGCAAGGCAGGCCAGCACCTCTGAGGCGAAAAAAAAAGCAAACTGAGAGTGGTATCACCCTGTGTACTGTGTTTGACTTTTTGTTGGTTATGGTTTGAGATACAGTTTATGACTAGCCTGTAAGATATGTTATTATCGTTAAGTATTTTGTTATTTAGGAGTTATTCAACTGGCCATGCCATTGTTTTACCACCACTGTTGTATGTTATGTTTGTATTTTATAGTAATGTAAAAGTTTTGGATGAGGTTTTAGTCAATACAGTGTACAGGCCAGCCCCTCAAAGGCATAGTGTGCAAGTTTATGCCACGTGTCCAGCTTGGACACCCAATAGTTGTAAAGCACAGAGGGATCAATGAGGACGCTGACACGGTCTGCTATATACTCCTTCACCATCTTCCAAAATGTTTCCCTCCTTGTGACACTAGGCTGCACATCAGGGTGAGGATGCTGGCGGGGTCTCATGAAACTATCCCATGCCTTGTGCCTCTGTTGCAACTGCGGTGTGTCCCCCTCATCTCCCCTCCTGGGTTGCCCAAGGAACTACGTACTCTGCCTCCAGTGTTGTTATATGGAAATTTTATAAGAAATTTTTAAACAAGGACATTCTGTTATTGCATCGTTTTGCTCGTCCTCTTCACCACAGGAATGAGAGATTACAAGTTCTCTTTGTAGGGGGAGTCGATAAGCGTGAACATTCTGTTTTGTCTACAATGCGTGTAATGCACGGGTCGTGGGAAAGGCAGCCTAACATGAAGTCAGCCAAGTGTGCCAGATTCCCAACAGGCAAGACTTCGCTGTCGTCATCAGGAGGATGACTCTCATTCGCCTTATCCTCTTACTACTCTCCTGCCCATCTATGCAGAATAGATGGACTAAACCTGCTATTGTTACTACCCTCTGTAGCGTAGGCAACTGTCTATTGCTCCTCCTCATCATCATCATCATCCATTTCACACTGAGAAGCCGGACTGATGGTGTTCTGGCTATCACCCTGTGTAATGTCTTCCCCCTAGTTCCACCTCTTCCACATGTAAAGCGTCCGCCTTTATTGTTAGCAGCCAGCATTTCACTAGACACAAAGTGGTATGGTTAGGCTGATAATAGCGGCATCGCCACTCACCATCTGTGTTTATCCCTCAAAGTTGCGTAAAACCTCACAGAGGTGAGACATACAAGATCATGTTGCAGCTGGTATTCCACTACTGCCCTCTGCTGCTCACAAAGCCTGGACCACATGTAGAATGTAGAGTTTCAGCATGTGCTCGCGTAACACAATAGTCTGTTAGCTGGCAAATGCAAACGCTGCAGCAGCGTTTCAAAACCGACGGCAGCTGTAGATGACTTTCAGAAATGGGAACACATGGTGCACCTTCACCAGTAGCTCAGGCAAAATGGTTGTTAGTTATGGCCAGTATCAGACACAGCCAACCTGGTCCCTTATACCATGCCCTAGCTCCGCCGCAGTGTGCTTTTTGTCACCCAAGCTAATCAGCAAGGCCTGTTGTCGCTTCCCCATGAAAATTCAGAGTTTGCAGTGGAGAAGGAGGAGGAGGCGGAGGAGAAGAAGGGGGGGGGGTTGCAGCCACAAATGTAGGTGGTGGCAAAAATCCTCATAGAAGTAGTTCCTGCAATCCTTGGCGTCAGTGGCACCTGTGCCATCCCAGTGTCCGACTAGCTAACGGCCTACACAAGATTCACCCAGTGTGCCGTCACGGAAATGTAGCATCCCTGGGCAAAAGCACTTGTCCTTGTGTCTGTCGTTAAGTGGACCTTCCCAATAACTGCGGTGTTCAGGGCACGGGTGATGTTACAGGACACACACAATTGCTGGTGTAATGCAGGTACGGGACACCATGAACAATAGTGGCGGCTGGGGCTGAGTAACGAAGGACGGTCGCCGCCATGAGGCTGAGCAAAGCCTCAGTGTCCACAGGCCTAAATGGTAACATTTCCATGACCATAAATTTTGAAAAGGGCGCATTTAGTGCTATAGCCTGTGGGTTGGTGGCAGGGTATTGGCGCTTACGTTCAAAGGCCTGGGGACATCTGCACTCTGTGCATGGACACAGAAGTGGGTGTGCTAGCAGATGGTGCTTGCGAAGGCCCAGCTGCAGGGTGGGAGTCATCCAGGCCTGCGTCTAGGACAGAGGATTGGCCAGCACGCAACACAGGGGAGGAAGAGGAGGCAGTGGTGTGACCCACAGCCACTGATTGTGGACCCAGGGGTTTGGGCTACCTATTAGGTTGCTGTGATGCCATGTGGCAGATCATGCTGTTGGGGTTGAGTTTGCTAGTGTTCCCAACCCTACTCATTTATCCTCCAGTGTACAGTCTTCCCCCATTAAGTTCCCGTTTTTGAGCGTTTGTTGTTATTGTATGAGTTAGGTTATTAATAGGATGTAAAATATGTTATGGTTATTGTCATGTATAAAATGTTGAGTTCTTATTTAGGTAAAGCACAGTTACAGTTTGCAAATTATAATTCTTTTATCCTCCCCAATTTCCTACAAAAAGCCCCAGACTGCGGAACACAACTACCCCTTGGCAAGGGAATTTTGCACAAGGGGGAACAGTTGTAGGCCTGTTTATTGTGGCCCGCCTTCTCCCTTTTGCCACCACACAGCCTCTTCGAGCCTGTTCCGGTGCTGTGGAAACCTCTTCCTCTGTCCTGCTCTCCTCGCTCGGCTTTCCACCTTCCCAGGTTGGGTCAGTGATATCATCATCCCCCATCTCCTCTTCCACTTACTCACTCTGGTCATCCTCCTCACTAGGGTTTAGCGAACCCGAACTGTATAGGTTCGGGTCCATTGTTCGGCGATTCTTCCCGCTTTCTGAAGGGCTGCACAGCAGCCAGTCAGCAAGCATTTTACTTCTTTGCCCTAGGAAGCCATCACAGCCATGCCTACTAATGGTATGGCTGTGATTGGCTGAGTGCAGCATGTGACCCAGCCTCTTTATAAGCTGGAGTTACGTAGTGCCACACGTCAGTCTGCTGATGTTAGCCTAGGAAAAGGTTGCTGCCAGTGCTATCAGGGACAGGATAGGCAAGAAATCTGTGGAACCTGTTGTACTTTAATGCACAAGATACAGCAAATAGAGAGGGAGGAAGCTTTAGCAATCCTACATTTATGCACCCAGCCACTGCCAAGGAATTTTTTATCCATCTGTTACTGAGGTGGGGGTCGGCAGCCATTTTAGCCACTGCAGTGTACTGCATATGTGCCAGCCTGCCAGGGACATCAGCCTAATCCTGTTTGGAAGCTCAGTGAAGGAAAATATGCTTTTTTTCTGGCTGCTCAAGTCCCTACATTTCATAGTAACATAGTATATAAGACCAAAAAAAGACATTTGTCCATCCAGTTCGGTCTGTTTCCTACAAGTTGATCCAGAGGAAGGAAAAAAAAAAAACTGTGAGGCAGAAGCCAATTTTCCCCACAAGAAGAAAAGAATTCCTTCCCGACTCCAATCAGGCATTTAGAATAACTCCCTGGATCAGCGACCCCTCTCTAGTAGCTATAGCCTGTAATATTATTACATTCCAGAAATACATCCAGTCCCCTCTTGAATTCCTTTATTGTACTCACCATCATCACCTTCTCAGGCAGAGAGTTCCATAGTCTCACCGCCCTTACTGTGAAGAATTTATGTTTGTGTACAAACCTTCTTTCCTCCAGACGCAGAGGATGTCCCCTCGTCACAGTCCTGGGGATAAATAGATGATAGAAGAGATCTCTGTACTGACCCCTGATATATTTATACATAGTTATTAGATCTCCCCTAGTCGTCTTTTTTCTAAAGTGAATAACCCGAATTTTGATAACCTTTCAGGGTACTGTAGTTGCCCCATTCCAGTTATTACTTTGGTTGCCCTCCTCTGAACCCTCTCCAGCTCTGCTATGTCTGCCTTGATCCCAGGAGCCCAGAACTGTACACAGTACGCCATGTGTGGTCTGACTAGTGATTTGTAAAGTGGTAGGACTATGTTCTCATCACAGGCATCTATGCCCCTTTTAATGCAACCCATTATCTTATTGGCCTTGGCAGTAGCTGTCTGACACTGGTTTTTGCAGCTTAATTTGCTGTTTATAAAAATTCCTAGATCCTTTTCCATGTCACTGTTACCGAGTGTTTTACCATTTAATATGTACAGGTGACTTGCATTATTCCTTCTCATGTGCATAACATTTACATTTGTCAGTGTTAAACTTCATCTGCCATTTCTCTGCCCAAGCCTCCAATCTATCCAGATCCCTCTGTAGCAGAAAACTGTTTTCTCCAGTGCACTTGTGTATACAATGCACTAAACCGTATATTCAATTTCAGCAGTCAAATAGTGCATCAGTGTATTTTTTGTGAGAAAAATCGGTAATCCTGGTCCCCAAAGCATTTTTAAATACACCGCCCAAATACACATTTGACATTTCTGCAGTGAAATAGTGAATTAGTCTTTTTTGTGGGAAAAAAGCATTATTCTTGCTTCACAAAGCAGTTGTGCATACAGTGTACAAATATATATTTAATATTTCTGCAGGGAAAAAGTGCATCAGTGTGTTTCAGGAAAAAGAAAACGTTATTCCTTCCTGGTCCACAAAACAGTTTGAAATACACCGCCCAAATACACATTTGACATTTCTGCAGTGAAATAGACAATCAGTGCATTTTTGGCAAAAAAAAAAAAAGTATTCTTGGTCGACAAAGCATACAGCGTACAAATACATATTTAATATTTCTGCAGTGAAATAGTGCATCAGTGTGTTTCAGGGGAAAAAATATGTTATTCCTGGTCGACAAAACGGTTTCAAATACACCGCCCAAATACATAGGTTTTAATTACAGCTGTAAAATACTGCATTTGTGATTATTTTTTTTTTTTAAGCCGTCTCTGGGTCAACAAACCACTTTTACATACAGCGTAGAAATACCTACATTTAATTTACAGCAGTGAAATACTGCATTTCTGTGTTTTACTAAAAAAATCAGTGTTCTGGATCCACAAACCACTTTTGCATACAGTGTAGAAATACCTACGTTAAATTTACAGCAGTAAAATACTGCATTTCTGTGTTTTATTAAAAAAAAATCCTTGTTCTGGGTCCACAAACCACTTTTGCATTCAGCATAGAAATACCTACGTTTTATTTGTGGAAGTTAAATACTGCATTTCTGTGTTTTATTTAAAAAATCTGTGTTTTGGGTCCACAAACCACTTTTGCATACAGTGTAGAAATACCTACGTTTTATTTATAGCAGTGAAATACTGCATTTCTGTGTTTTATAAAAAAAAATCCTTGTTCTAGTGCCGCAAACCACTTTTGCATATACCGTAGAAATACCTAAGTTTAATTTCCATCATTAAAATTCTACATTTCTGTGTTTCATTAAAAAAATCCTTGTTCTGGGTCCACCAACCACTTTTGCATACAGTGTAGAAATACCTACATTTTATTTATAGCAGTTAAATACTGCATTTCTGTGTTATATTAAAAAAATCCTTGTTCTGGGTCCTCAAACCACTTTTGCATACAGTGTAGAAATACCTAAATTTAATTTTTTAGCAGTTAAATACTGCATTTCTGTGTTTTATTAAAAAAAAATCTTTGTTCTGGGGCCACAAACCACTTTTGCATCCAGCGTAGAAATACCTACATTTTATTTGTAGCAGTTAAATACTGCATTTCTGTGTTTTATTATAAAAAAATCCTTGTTCTGGGGCCACAAACCACTTTTGCATCCAGCGTAGAAATACCTACGTTAAATCTATAGCAGTAAAATAATGCATTTCTGTGTTTTATTAAAAAAATCCTTGTTCTGGGGCCACAAACCTCTTTTGCATACAGCGTAGAAATACCTAAGTTTAATTTCCAGCATTAAAATTCTGCATTTCTGTGTTTCATTAAAAAAATCTTTGTTCTGGGTCCACAAACCACTTTTGCATACAGCGTAGACATACCAACATTTTATTTATAGAAGTTAAATACTGCATTTCTGTGTTTTATTAAAAAAATCCGTGTTCTGGGTTAACAAACCACTTGTACATACAGTGTAGAAATACCTAAGTTTAATTTCCCGCATTAAAATTCTGCATTGAGGCTCAGAGTAATCGGACGGGTGAAATAATTTTCTGTACTCTCAGAGTCTGAGCAACAGATATGGCTGCCACAACGCTGCCCAGTGCCTCCGTTCCCCCGCTCGTTGTGCTGCCTGCTGGGTCCACCTTCCACCATTGTGGACCCGCCTCCCCCTGCCTGTGCTGCACTCTCGCTGCATCCCTATGCACGCACAGACTATCAGGAGGGTTCCTCTGCTGGTGCTCCTGCTGAGGGGTATAAAGTCTGGTCTGATCTCAGGGGGTTACTCTGCTGGTCCTGCTGGTGGAGTGTGCAAAGTCTGGTCTCAGGAAGGTCCCTCTGCTGGTGCTGCGTATGAAGATAGGGACAGATCTCAGGAAGGTCCCTCTGCTGCTGCTATTGAGTATATGAAGACAGGGCTGATGTAAGGAGATTCCTTCTGCTGGTTCTGCTACAGGAGTGTATGAGGATAGGGTCTCCCTCTGGTGGTGCTGCTTCTGGAGCGTACAAAGTCTATTCTGATCTCAGGGGGGTCCCTGGAGTATATGAGGGCAGGACTGACCACAAGAGAGTCCCTCTGCTGCTGCTACTACTATAACTCTTGCTTGGCTTCCGTTTCCTTTATTTTCTTCCCCAGCACCCCTCCTCCTGTTTTTTTCTTTACACGAGCGTGCCTATAATCCTCCTTTCTAGTGGGATACACATACGTAGCTGCTGGCTTGTGGGGCTAGGTCTATATGCTTGAGGAGACAGTCAGTAATGATCTTCTGATCCTATCATCATCAGATAAGGAGCTGACCCTGGTGATCCCTAGTATGGACAATATGCTCCCAGTGCCTGCTATAGACAGATCAATGCATCACCCTTCCTTAACATCTCCTGAGAAGTATGCCAGTGTCCACAGATGTCCTCCTGCATGTATCCTGACTTGCCCCTGGATTGTCTTCTGGATGGTTTCTTGCCTCCCACACAATGCCCCGTCTGTGTAGAGTTCTCAGCCCCTGTGTCTCCACTAACCATATGGGATCCCTGCTGTATGAGGTCTGTCATTTCCAGTCCCTATCCTCATTACCCCCCAGGCTAGTAGGGTTTGTGGATGTGATTAGGCCACTTACCTCTATCTGCAGCTCACTGTTTACCCTCCATTTCCATTGATTGCATATAAAGAGGAAAGTGCTGAGGACAGGCTGCCCTTATGTAAGCCAGGCAGCAGCATTCTGGATGATGATAAATCACTGCTCTGTTCTCTGCATTGACATAAAAAGAATTGTTCCTGGGCTGCCAGCACTGGAAGGGTTAATCACTGAGGGACACACTGTCATCAGGCCATAGGGCTGTCTCCTGTATGATACCGTACATAGGGTTGGATTGTGCAGGGAACCCGCTTACTATCTTGTATATCCTAATGCTCAAATTGCAAACACAGCTCTGCTACATCTGTGTGATTAACAAATACTGCAGTGATGCAGCATAAAAAACTTTCATGAGGAGATGGGAGAGTAGTGACCCTGCTCCACCCCTCCTCCAATCACCCCCACTAGTGACCCTGCTTCCCCCTCCTCCTGTCACCCCACTAGTGACCCTGTGTGTTCCTGTATGGAGAGGAGCCTGGGTGGAGTGTGGTGAGGCCTAGCTAGGTGTCTGTCTGTGTCTCTCCCTGTGTGTGTATGTCTCTCCCTGTGTGTGTATGTGTGTGTATGTGTGTGTATGTGTGTGTATGTGTGTATGTGTGTGTATGTGTGTGTATGTGTGTGTATGTGTGTGTATGTGTGTGTATGTGTGTCTCTCCCTGTCCCTCCCTGTCCCTGTGTGTGTGTTCCTGTGTGTGAGTGTGTGTCTGTCTGTCTGTCCCTGTGTGAGTGATCCTGTGTGTGTGTGTGTGTGTCACCATCACCATGCCCCCAGTGTTCCTGTCTTGACACATCTGCATCAGGACGTTCTGTGCCGGGCAAGAAGAAGAAGATGGAAGAGACGGCAGCGCTGCCAGCATGGAGTCTGTGGGAGAGGCACAGGGAGGGATACTGCAGGTAACACTACCACATTATCAGCACTAGTGTTATCTGTGCTTTTTACATAGGACTGCAGGTAACACTACTACATTTTCTGTACCCAGATATCCATCACTGTGTTATCTGTGTTGTTACATAGGACTGCAGGGGACATCTACTATATTAGGCCCACTGAGACTTTATCTCCCAAGGGCCCACATGAACCTGGAGCCGACGCAGCGCAATATGTGGGTGGGGTTGTGTGTGTGTGTGGCTTGAGGGTGGGCGGGGACACAGGGGCCCCATAATCTCCTAATGCCCAGGGGGTGAACGCAAATAACGAGGAGAACATCAAATAAGGGACATGGGCATAGTTGTGGTGGTGTTGGCACAGCAAAAGAGGGAGCAGGGTGCAAAAGCGGAGCGGCCGTTCCTTAGACAGTACACCTGCTACTGCCCACCGCCCCCAGGCACCGAGCACACCAAGGCCTGCTCCAAGGAGTTCATTGGTGTGAAAGTTTCTCACACAATGTACTGATGGCAAAATTAGAATGGTTTGCACGTTGTGCCACCAGAGCCTGAAGCGAAGCTTAAACGTTCTTAACCTGGGCACAACTTGCATGACCAGGCATCTACATGCAAAGCACGAACTGCAGTAGAGTAAACACCTTAAATACCACGAAAGGTCTAAGGCTCCTCCTGCTCCTTCTTCTCCTGCTGTCTCGGCCTCCCCCTCACCTCTGGCTTCAACGTGGCACCTGGCAACCAGCAAACAGTGGATGTCCCACCAACATCACCACCACCTCCGTCACCATCACCAAGCATCTCCACCATGTTACACGCAAGCATTCAGCTGTCCATCTCCCAAACACTGGAGAGAAAATACCCACCTACCCATCCTCGAGCCCTGGCCCTGAATGCCAGCATTTCAGAATTACTGGCCTTTGAAATTTTGTCATTCCGTCTGGTGGAGATGAACTGTTTCAAACAGCTGATGGCGGTGGCTGTCCCACAGTATGTAGTTCCCAGCCGCCACTACTTTTTCATGTGAGCCGTTCCTTCCCTGCACAACCAAATGGAGGATAAAATCAAGTGTGTGCTGCGCAACGCCATCTGTGGCTAGGTCCACAGAACCACAGATACTTGGACCAGTAAGCACGGCCAAGGCAGCTATATATCCCTAACTGCACACTGAGTAAACGTAGTGGCGGCTGGGCCCAAGGCGGATAGCGGTCTGGCGCATGTCCTTCCACCACCAAGGATCGCAGGGCATGATTTTTTGCCTCCTGTTGCCTCCTCCTTCAACTCCGCATCCTTCACTTCTACCACCGCCACATCCGGTCATTGAAAGAACCTCACCCCCAACTTCAGCAAAGCCAGGGGTAAACGTCCACAGGCGATTTTAAAACTCATGTGTTTGGGTGACAAACCCCACATCATACAAAGCTTTGGAGGGGCATAGAACAACAGACTGATGAGTGGTTGCTGCCAGTGAGCCTCAAGCCCGGCCTGGTGGTTTGCGATAATGAGCAAAATCTCGTTGCAGCTCTGGGACTAGCCGGTTTGACGCACATTCTTGCCTGGTGCATGTGCTGAATCTGGAAGATACTTAAAAACTACTCAGACATGTCAGAGCTGTTGCTAAAAAGTGCGGTCCGCCTTTGCTCGCTTTCGGCGGCTGCTCGTCTGTCTGTGCTGCAGTGTAACTTCGGCCTTCCAGGCCTGATATGCGACTTGCCCACCAGGTGGAACTTCACCTTCCATATGCTGCAGAGCAAACACAACAATAACTGATCTCAGGGAGACCAGCTACAAAAAACACCGCAGAGCCTCACCTAAGAGTCTCAACACAGCAATTCCAAAGTGCAAAGCTCCCTGGGAAACAGGAATATGCAAAATAAATGTGGAGCCCCAGTTATGGGTCTACAACACAATAAAAGCCAGATATCCCTCAAAGGAAGGAAAACCAAGCAAAGGGGTGTCTCCATTACAGAGATCACCAAATCCACCATATTAAGTGGTCCCTATGTCAAGATCCCGCTTTTTTTACAAGCTTTAAGGATGAGATGGGGAAAACCTAAGCCAGTTATCCATCCATCCACAGACAGCTGTTTCGGGGTGTTGCCCTCATCAGTGCGGAGTAGGATTCTGGCTAACCAGGAGCAATGCCTCGGAGACTACTCAAACACAACAATAACTGATCTCAGGGAGACCAACTACAAAAAACACCGCAGAGCCTCACCTAAGAGTCTCAACACAGCAATTCCAAAGTGCAAAGCTCCCTGGGAAACAGGAATATGCAAAATAAATGTGGAGCATATGCTGCAGAGAGCAGAAGACAATAGGGGAGTTTCAGCTGCAGCACACACAGGTCAGTCGCTCTGCGGCTCAGCACCACTTCACCACCAGTGACTGGGCCTGCATGCGAGACCTGTGTTCCTTGTTGCGTTCTTTGGAGTACTCAACCAACATGGCCAGTGCTGATGATGCCATTGTTAGCATTACAATACCCCTTCTATGTCTCCTTGAAAAAAATTATACGGCGATGATGGAACAGGATGTGGCACAGTTGGAGGAAGAAGAGAGGTCATTTCACCGGGTTTCAGGCAGGTCATACAGAAGTGGCTCAGAGGGTGGGTTCCAGCACCAGAAGAGGCCAGGTACACATGTGGACAGCCAGGGCACACTATTGGAGGAGGAGGAGGAGGAGGAGGAGGAGGATGAGGAGGAGGATGAGGTAGAGGAGGAGGTAGAGGAGGAGGAGGAGGAGGAGGAGGAGGAGGAACCGGTTTCACTGCAGGGTGGCACCCTACACAATTAGGGGCCATCAATGGAGTGTGGCAGGGGGATACAGAGGACACAGAAAATATACCACCTACAGAGGACAGCTTATCCACCTCTGGGCAGTAGAGATGTCGCAAACATAAAATTTTCCGTTGGCGAACGCGAACTTCCAGAAATGTTCGTGAACAGGCGAACCGGGCGAACTGCCATAGACTACAATAGGCAGGCGAATTTTAAAACCCACGGACTCTTTCTGGCCACAATAGTGATGGAAAACTTGTTTCAAGTGGACTAACACCTGGACTGTGGCATGCCGGAGGGGGATCCATGGCAAAACTACCATGGAAAATTACGGAGCTGACGCAGAGTCGGGTTTTAATGCATAAAGGGCATAAATCACCTAACAATCCTAAATTGTTTGGAATAACGTGCTTTCAAACATCCAGTGTGTGTATACGATCAGGTATGATGTTGTATCGATCAGGTAGTGTAAGGGTTACGCCCGCTTCACAGTGACAGGCCTAACTCTGACAGACAAAACTCCCCGTTTAACGCACCGCAAACAACTGCAAACAGTCCATTTGCACAACCGCAAACTCCCCATTTGCACAAGGTTGGATACCAAGCTAGCCGTGTCCCGTTCCTTGTCCTTACTGACGTCATTGAAGGTCTCTTTCTCCACCCAGCCACGTACAACACCAAGGGTCCCTGAAAGTTGACAACAAGCCCCATGGGACACCTGCTGTGGTTGGCCTTCCCAGTCCTCAAAGCCACCTTCCTCCTCTGACTCCTCTTCTTCAGACTCCTCTCTCTGCGTTGCCGCAGGCCCAGCAATCGACGACGACAAGGCTGCTTCTGGTGGTGATGGTGACCACAACTCTTCCTCCTTATGCTCATCTACGGCCTGATCCAGCAATCCTCGCAGGGCACGCTCCAGAAAAAACGCATATGGGATGAGGTCGATGATGTTGCTTTGGGTTTGACTGACCAGGTTTGTCACCTCTGCAAAAGGACGCATGAGCCTACAGCCATTGTGCATGAGCGTTCAGTAACGTGACCACAAAATAACCAGCTCGCAGAGGCTGTGCTCTTTTTTTAAAATTAAAAAAATCTGTTCTTACCAGTTTAACCTATGTTTTGTACCCTATCAGGGGCCGGTGTATGGGAGATGGAAAAAGATGGTTAGTCGGTCCTCTTCCTTCCAATTTTGGGCACTGCGCGTGCGCCGTGCAATGTACTGTGACACCCTATATGAGTGGTGTGTTAAGTAGTACTATTCCTATCAGTTTAATCCCTGTTACGTCCCCTATCAGGGGATGTGTATCGAATAGATTTTAGGAACCGGGAGATGGAAAAAGATGATTGGTCGGTCCTCTTACTTTCAATTTGGGGCACTGCCCATGTGCCGAGCAATGTACTGTGCCACCAATACAAATAGTGTGAACTACTATTCTTACCATTTTAATCTTTGTTAAGTCCCCTATCAGGGGACGTGTATTGAATTGAATCCTTGCATGGGGAGATAGAGAAAAGAGCTTGCTCTGTCCGCTTCCTTCTAATTTTGGGCACTTGCAATGGAATTTGCCACCAATGCAACTAGTGTTAATTAAGTACTATTCCTGTCAGTTTATTCTCTGTTTTGTCCTTTATCAGGGCCAGGGCCGGTGTAGTGAATAGAATTTTGGAACAGGGAGATGGAAAAAGACCCATGCTCGGTTCGCTTAGTTTGAATTTTAGGTCACTGCGCGTCCGCCGTGCAATTTACTGTGACACCCTATATGGTGGGCAGTGGGCACAGTACAGTCTGTGAGACTGACACACACTGGCAGGCAACTGCAATTATATTAAAGGGTAAAAATTAAATGACTTTTTCATCTGCAAGGTACTGTGCCATCCGATTTGAGTGGTGGGCACTGGCAGTGGGCACAGTACAGTCTGTGGGCCTGACACACACTGGCAGGCAACTGCAATTCTGCACTACACTACTTTCACCGTTTATTGCTCCGTCATACAACTTACCACCCAAATAAATTTTACCCCCTTTTCTTTTCACTAATAGAGCTTTTATTTGGTTGTATTTCATTGCTGTTGACATTTTTACTTTTTTTGATATTTTACTTTTTTTGACAAAATTTTTGCAAGAAAATGAAATTTTTCACTTTCTGTTGGAAAATTTGCCAAATAAAACTACATTTCTCTATAAATTTTTCTCTAAATGTATTGTTCTACATGTCTTTGATAAAAAAATGCAATAAGTGTATATGTATTAGTTTGGGTAAAAGTTATAGCGTTTACAAACTATGGTGCAAAAAAGTGAATTTCCGCACTTTGACTTTCTGAGCACCTGTCCTGTTTCCTGACGTCCTACAATGCCCAGACAGTAGAAACACCCCATAAATGACCCCATTTCAGAAAGTAGACACCCTAAGGTATTCACTGAGGGGCATAGTGAGTTCATGGAAGTTTTTATTTTTTGTCACAAGTTAGCGGAAATGGATTTTGTTTTTTCAAAAAATTTCATTTTCTGCTAACTTGTGACAAAAAATAAAAACTTCCATGAACTCACTATGCCCATCAGCGAATACCTTAGGGTGTCTACTTTCCGAATTGGGGTCACTTGTGGGGTATTTATACTGCCCTGGCATTTTAGGGGCCCCTAAAGCGTGAGAATCCAAATGGGTAAAAATGCCCTGTGAAATCCTAAAGGTACTCATTGGATTTAAGGCTCCTTTGCACATCTTGGCTGCAAAAAAGTGGCAAACATGTGGTATTGCCATACTCAGGAGAAGTAGGGTATTGTGTTTTGGGGTGAATTTTTACATATACCCATACTGTGTGTGAAAAATATCTCTGTAAATGACAACTTTTTCCATTTTTTATACAAAGTTGTCAATTTACAGTGATATTTCTCTCACCCAGCATGGGTATATGTAAAAATATAGGATTTCACAGGGCATTTTTACGCATTTGGATTCCAGACTTCTTCTCACGCTTTAGGAGCCCCTAAAATGCCAAGGCAGTAAAAATACCACACAAGTGACCCCATTCCAGAAAGTAGACACCCTAAGGCAGGCATGTCCAAACTGCGGCCCTCCAGCTGTTGCAAAACTACAACTCCCAGCATGCCTGAATAGCCTACAGCTATTAGGGCATGCTGGGAGGTGTAGTTTTGCAACAGCTGGAGGGCCGTAGTTTGGAAATGCCTGCCCTAAGGTATTCGCTGATGGGCATAGTGAGTTCATGGAAGTTTTTATTTTTTGTCACAAGTTAGCGGAAATTGAATTTTTTTTTTTTTTTTTTTTTACAAAGTCTCATATTCCACTAACTTGTGACAAAAAATTTAATTTTACATGAACTAACCATACCCCTCACGGAATACCTTGGGGTGTCTACTTTCTAAAATGGGGTCCTTGTGTGGTATTTTTACTGCCCTGGCATTTTAGGGGCCCCTAAAGCGTGAGAAGAAGTCTGGAATCCAAATGTGTAAAATTGCCCTGTGAAATCCTAAAGGTACTCATTGGATTTAGGGCCCCTTTGCGCATCTTGGCTGCAAAAAAGTGGCACACATGTGGTATCGGCGTACTCAGGAGAAGTAGGGCAATGTGTTTTGGGGTGTATTTTTACATATACCCATACTGTGTGTGAAAAATATCTCTGTAAATGACAACTTTTTCCATTTTCTATACAAAGTTGTCAATTTACAGAGATATTTCTCTCACCCAGCATGGGTATATGTAACAAATACACCCCAAAACACATTGCCCTACTTCTCCTGAGTATTGCGATACCACATGTGTACCACTTTTTTGCAGCCAAGATGCGCATAGGCCTAATTCCAATGAGTACCTTTTAGGATAGCATTTTTTTACGCATTTTTCTTCTCACGCTTTAGGGCCCCTAAAATGCCAGGGCAGTAAAAATACCCCAAATGTGACCCCATTTTAGAAAGAAGACACCCCAAGGTATTCTGTGAGGGGCATGGCGAGTTCATAGAAGTTTTTTTTTTTTTGGCACAAGTTAGCGGAATTTTAATTTTTTTAGTTTTTTCTCACAAAGTGTCCCTTTCCGCTAACTTGTGACAAAAAGTTCAATCTTTCATGGACTCAATATGCCCCTCAGCGAATACCTTGGGGTGCTTTCTTTCCAAAATGGGGTCACATGTGAGGTTTTTGTACTGCTCTGGCATTTGAGGGTCTCCGCAATCATTAGATGTATGGCCAGCATTAGGAGTTTCTGCTATTCTCCTTATATGGAGCATACGGGTAAGGAGATTTTTTTTTCCGTTCAGCCTCTTAGCTGAAAGAAAAAATTAACGGCACAGATTTCTTCATTCGCATCGATTGATGTGGATGAAAAAATCTCTGCTAAAAAATATGCAAGAAAAAAAAGAGGGGCCTGGCGATTGCCAGGACATAGGGGCTCCGCCCAAACATCCATACCCACTTCAGCTCTTTTGTCCTGGCAAACGTGATTTCTCCATTCACATCGATCAATCGATCGTTGTGGAGGAAGACATCTTTGCCAGATTTTTGATACAAAGTGTTTGCCAAAGCATATGAACTCCAACACCTCCCCTCAGCTCATATGCCTGGGCAAACGTACCTGTACTGCAGAAGAGAAATCTCGTCTTGCAGCGCCACATACACCGACTTCATATGTCTTCTGACAGCAGCGCAATGCTTCTCTCAGAATGCACATCAGTGCTGCAGCGTTTTCGTCGGTTGGTCCATTGGTCTACCTGGAAAATAAATGGTGGTTAGGAGCGGAAAAAAAAAAAAAGAAGAAAAAACAGGCAGCAGGCTCATAAACTTGAACGTTACAAACTTTATAAAACCTGAACATAAAACGTTTTTTATAAAACCTGATCATCAAAACTTTTAAAACCTGAACTAACTCAAGATTTCTTTTTCTTGCTACCTGTTTAACTATTATTTTTTTTTTTACCATTTCACGCTTTATTTTCCTAGCAGAAACCTCTCCTTTCCCATGGGACAATGTGTAAAGTGTAAATCACACAGAGATGGTGCGAAGTACATTATGCACTTTATCCCAAGTGAAAGGAGACGCTTCTACCGTTTCACATTTCTGCTGTAGCACACCAGCACCCCTATGTGTTAGGGTCTCTCAAAACCTAGTATCCTGAGAGACCCTAGAGCCTGATTGTAAAAACTACCTGTGTTGTGCTGTCCCAACGTCCCTATGTGTACCTGAGTGTGGTACTTCCGGAAATACTCCCCTAGGCATTGGGCAGGGTAGTCAGGACAGTCAGAACAGAAATAACGTGTGTCACGCCTTATTCCACTCCTGCTACAGACACGACATCTTTTTCGGGGTGGCGGTTGGGTTGAGGTACCAGCAATGACATTGGGGAAATGTCGCTCATGTAGACGGCTTACTACACTGGGGTTTGGGGCCACGGAACCTCCTGGATACAGGAGGTTCTCGATGATCTCTTCCTGAAATTTGAGGAAGGATCCTGTTCTCCCAGCCTTACTGTAGAGAACATAACTATTATATATAGCCAATTGAAATAAATATACAGACACCTTCTTATACCAGCGTCGACATTGGGGAAATGTCGCTCGTGTAGACGGCTCACTACACTGGTGGTTGGGGCCACGGAACCTCCTGGATACAGGAGGTTCTCGATGATCTCTTCCTGAAATTTGAGGAAGGATCCTGTTCTCCCAGCCTTACTGTAGAGAACATAACTATTATACATAGCCAATTGAAATAAATATACAGACACCTTCTTATACCAGCGTCTGGTGCGGCGGGAAACCAAATACGGGGCCAACATCTGGTCATTGAAGTCCACCACTCCCATGTGGAGGTTATAGTCATGGACTGAGAGGGGCTTTTCAACGACACTGGTTGCCCGTTCAATTTGTATTGTCGTGTCTGCGTGAATGGAGGAGAGCATGTAAACGTCACGCTTGTCTCTCCATTTCACCGCGAGCAGTTCTTGGTTATACAAGGCAGCCCTCTCCCCCCTTGCAAGACGGGTGGTAACGAGCCGTTGGGAGAAGCCCCAGCGACTAGGTCGCACGGTGCCACAGCAGCCAATCTGTTCTAGGAGCAAATGCCATAAGAGGGCCACACTTGTGTAGAGATTGTCCACATAAAGATGGTACCCCTTGCCGAATAAGGGTGACACCAAGTCCCAGACTATCTTCCCACTGCTCCCCAGGTAGTCAGGGCAACCGACCGGCTCCAGGGTCTGATCTTTTCCCTCATAGATCCGAAATTTGTGTGTATAGCCTGTGGCCTTTTCACAGAGCTTATACAATTTGACCCCATACCGGGCGCACTTGCTTGGGATGTACTGTTTGAAGCCAAGGCGCCCGTTAAAATGTATCAGGGACTTGTCTACGCAGATGTTTTGTGCAGGGGTATACAAATCTGCAAATTTCAGGTTAAAGTGGTCTATGAGGGGCCAAATTTTGTGGAGCCGGTCAAAAGCTGGGTGGCCTCTGGGACGGGAGGTGGTGTCACTAAAATGCAGGAAACGCAGGATGGTCAAATCGTGTCCTGGACATGGCAGCAGAGTACATGGGCATGTGATGAATTGGGTTTGTGGACCAATATGACCGCAATTCATGTTTTTTTGTCAGGCCCATGTTGAGAAGAAGGCCCAGAAAAGTTTTACAGTCAGAAACTTGGACTGGTTTCCACCGGAAAGGCTGGGCATAGAAGCTTTCCGGGTTGGCGTTTATAAATTGAGTGGCATACTGATTTGTTTCTGCCACGACTAGGTCAAAGAGCTCCGCAGTGAAGAACAGCTCAAAAAATCACAGTGCCGTTCCGATCTGAGCTGTCTCCACCCGAACTCCTGACTGGGCGGTGAAAGGGGGGTATTCCCTGAGACTACCCAAGAAAAAAAGCAAGCCTGTCTTAAAAATGGGAGTGCGGCTGAAGATGGGGGCTGCCAATCAGGGTTTGCCAGCACCTCAGGGATTCTAGGGGCTCTACGGGCCTGTCTGCGCGGTGGCTGCGACGGGGGAACTACTGCACGTGCCACCGTGCCAGCTTCAACTGCCCTTCTGGTGCTCGCCACTTAACCATGTATTACGGCAGTGCTGGTAGTAGGTCCAGGATGTGCTGCGCTGCTGGTCTATGCCTCACCACGTAATCCGGCAGCGCAAGCCCCACTCTGCTGCCCTTGAAACGGATCCTGCGCTATCTGTGGTCTAGCGACACGGGGCCGGGTACGCCTGGTGGTATCAGGGACCTCAACCTCCTCTTCCGTACTTTGGGTCAGACTGCCACTGCTTTCTACAGGTTCATATTCTGACCAGCTAGATTCGTCAGACGAGGGTTCCCATTCCTCATCCTGTAGGCCTCTTCAGGAGAATACTCCTTATTTGACATTTGGACGACTAAATTTAGGGGGTATTCCCTGAGACTACCCAAGATAAAAAGCAAGCCTGTCTTAAAAATGGGAGTGTAGCGAAGTACAGAAGCTGCTGCGATTGATAAAAAATATCAAAACTGATTTTTTTTATCGCTGCAGCGCTTGTGAAGTGATTGTGCAGTGATTAGAGAAAAAAAATTTTTTGTCACTGCAGCGGGGCGGGCGTGGGTGAACGCACGTGTGGGCAACCGATCAGACCTGATCGGGCAAACACTGCATTTTGGGTGGGGGGGCGAGCTAAAGTGACAGTAATACTATTATAGATCTGACTGTGATCAGTTCTGATCACTTACAGATACTATAAAAGTACAAATGCTGATTAGCTCTACGCTAATCAGCGAATCAGTGACTGCGGTGCGGTGGGCTGGGCGCTAACGCTAACTACCTACCAAAGGGGCCTAAACTAAATCTAAACCTAACAGTCAATACTAGTGAAAAAAAAAAGTGACAGTTTACACTGATCACATTTTTCCCTTTTACTAGTGATTGACAGGTGATTAAAAGGGGTGATCAAGGGGTTAATTGGGGTGATGGGGGGGTGATCAGGGCCTATGTGGAGTGTGCTTGGTTTACTTACAGTAGAGGTGTGCTCTCTCCTGGGTCCAACCGACGAAAATGACCCAGGAGAGGGCACAGAAGCCATTTAATGCATTATATTTATAAATATAATGCATTATATGGCTTGTGATTCATTTTTTTGAACATCACCAGCCAGCGCCGATCATTGGCTGGCAGGCTGGTGACGAACTTCTCCTGAGCAGCTCCCAACAGTATGTGCGCCTGTTCAGTTGCACAGATCGCGTCATCTCGCCTCTCGCGAGATGAAGCGCCCGCACTACAACGAGGAACAGAAGGACCGCCGAGATCACGTGATCCTGCGTGTGGCAGTCCTAAAGTGGTTAAGTCGCTGTTGTACTTCTTCCTGGGTCAGACAGGGCACTTTTAATGGGGAATTTACTTTTACATTTTGCATTTCATCTGACAGTTTATTTTCCTCAGTGAATATAGTGGAGAAAAAAATATTTAATAATTTTGCTTTATCCTTGTTGCTCTCTGCAACACCCCCCTTATTGCTGTGTAGAGGGCCGACTCCTTCAGATTTATATTTTTTACTATTTATATAATTGACGGGTTAGTTTTACTCTCTTTGGCAATTAATCTCTCGGTCTCTAGTTTGGCATATGTTATTAGTTTTTTACATATTCTATTTTTTTCCTTATAGTTTATCAGTGCTTCCTGGCTCCCCTCCTGTTTTAGTGATTTATATGCTTTCTTTTTGTCATGTATTGCTTTCTATAAGGTTCCATTTATCCACATAGGTTTCTTATTGTTCCTTAGCCTTTTATTCCTATAAGGTATGTACCTCTCACAATTAGATGTTATGGTTGTATTTTTATTTTTGAGGACTTTGTCCCAGTTAGTTAGGCCTATGGCCTCTCTTAGTTGGCTAAATTGTGCTTTTTTGAAGTTTGGTATTTTTGTTTCTCCCTTTAGAAACTCTCGTTTAAAGGATAATTGGAAGGGTATTACTTTATGGTCACTATTTCCCAGGTGTCCCCCAACCTGCACATCTGTTGTTCTATCAGGTCTATTGGTTAATACTAAGTCTAGTATGGCCGTCCCTCTAGTGGGGTCCTGAACCAGTTGGGAAAGGTAATTGTCTTTGGCTATTGCCAAGAACCTGTTTCCTTTTTGGGATGTACAGCTTTCAGTTTCCCAGTCTATCTCTGGGTAGTTGAAGTCCCCCATAATAACGACTTCATTATGATTTGCCGCCTCGTCTATCTCGTTTAGTAGTAGATTTTCTGTGGAGTCTGGTATATTAGGTGGTTTATAATACACTCCTATTAGTAATTTATTATAGTTTTTTGCTCCATGTATTTCACCCCACAGTGACTCCACATGTTCATGTCCCTCAGAGATGTATTCTCGAATTACGGGATTTAGACATGACTTCACATAGAGGCAGACCCCTCCACCTCTCCGGTTTTGACAATCCTTTCTAAACAGATTGTAACCTTTTATATTAACTGCCCAGTCATAGCAATCATCCAGCCATGTCTCAGTTATTCCCACTATGTCATAGTCCTCCTCACACATCACTAATTCCAGTTCACCAGTCTTGTTAGTCAGGCTTCTGGCATTAGTATACATACATTTGACAGGTTTATGTATATTTTTTACCCTACATCTTTCATTCTGAGCTGTTCTAGTCCCCCCTTCCATTCCCCCGGTCACACTACCTCGCCCCTGGTCTCTATCTGCACTATCTTCTCCTCCTATAATCTAATTACCCTCTCCCTCAGTCCCTAGTTTAAACACTCCTCCAACCTGCTAGCCATATTTCTCCCCAACACAGCTGCCCCTTCCCCATTGAGGTGCAGCCCGTCCCTACGATAGGGCCTGTAGCTGACAGAGAAGTCGGCCTAGTTCTCCAGGAAACCGAACGCCTCCTTCCAACACCAGCTCTTGAGCCACTGGTTAACCTCCCTAATCTCCCGCTGCCTTTCTTGTGTGGCTCGTGGTACAGGTAGTATTTCAGAAAATACTACTTTTGAGGTCCTTGCCCTAAGCTTTTGACCTAAAACCCTGAAATCATTTTTAAGAACTCTCCACCTTCCTCTAACTTTGTCATTGGTTCCGATCTGGACCATGACCGCTGGGTCTTCTCCAGCCCCTCACAGTAATCTGTCAACCCGATCCGCGATGTGTCGAACTCTAGCACCAGGAAGACAGCACACTGTTCGGCGATCACGATCTTTGTGACAGATCGCCCTATCTGTTCCCCTAATAATGGAGTCTCCCACTACCAGAACCTTTCTGGCCTGCCCTACTCTCCTGTCTCTTAGTTTATCTTTCAATGAGGATTTGCCTGCTCCAGATTTTAGAAGAAAAGGTAGAGGCTATATTTGAATATGAATCTACATAATGTTGTGCAGTCTGCTCACTGTGAAAGCTTCTGTTAATTAAGGAAAGGGAGGACGTTTAACTTGATTGTATTGGAAACAGTTAAAGGCTGCAGATTTGAGCTGAAAAGCATAGTAGTGAAGAGGCCTCTTCAAGAGGTGAGCTACTCATAGGTATTGATTTAAGGAGGCCTATGTATGTCTTGGTTCACCCATCTTCCCACTGGCACCTTGCTCTAAATATGGCGTTGGATTTGGAAAGATAAACTATCGGAGTTTAGCTTATCGTATTCGTGCCAGAAAGGTACTTTGCATATCTTTGGGTTTCTAGGAGAGATACTCAAGTTCTCTTTCCTGACAGAAGAGCTGAGCATTTCTCATGCTACCAGATATTAGACATTCTAATTTGCATATACTTTTTCCCAGAAACCAAGAGAAGCATTGCTTAGTCAATAGACGGATGGACGGCAGGCCCCGTTCACTTTAATGGCAGGCGAACCTGAAAAACCTTCTGGTCATATTTGGAGCCACCAAATACTTACTAGAAGTGCACAAATAGTCCCACAACATGGACAGTGACATACCAGAGGGGGATCAATGGCAAAAATTGCCACAAAAAATATGTATTTTAATCAGGGGCCATTTTTATGCATCTTAAAGGGAAACTCAAAAATGTGCCTGCTGGAGCGTAGAAATTTTTTTTTTAGGTCACGGTAGTACGGGCCCCTAAAATTAGGCATTCATCTGACAGAAAAGAACAAGTGATTATGTGGCTGGAGGTATATTAGACGGTCAGTAGATAACAATTTTACTGTAGGTCAGTGGAATACAGGCCCCAAACATTAGGCATTCACCAGACAGAAAAGAACAAGTGATTATGTGGCTGAAGGTATATTAGATGGTCAGTGGATAACAATTTTACTGTAGGCCAGTGGAGTAATAACATAGTATATAAGGCAGAAAAAAGACATTTGTCCATCCAGTTCAGTCTGTTATCCTGCAAGTTGATCCAGAGGAAGGCAAAAAGTAAACTGTGTGGTAGAAGCCAATTTTCCCCACTTAAGGGGAAAAAAATTCCTTTCCGACTCCAATCACGCAATCAGAATAACTCCCTGGATCAACGACCCATCTCTAGTAGCTATATCTTGTAATATTATTACACTCCACAAATACATCCAGGCCCCTCTTGAACTCTTTTAGTGAATTCACCATCACCACCTCCTCAGGTAGAGAGTTCCATAGTCTTTCTGCTCTTACCGTAAAGAATCCTCTTCTATGTTTGTGTACAAACCTTCTATTTTCCAGACGCAGAGGATGTCCCCTTGTCACAGACACAGTCCTGTGGATAAATAGATGATGAGGGAGATCTCTGTACTGACCCCTGATATATTCTGATCTCCCCTCAATCATCTTTTTTCTAAAGTGAATAACTCTAATTTTGATAATCTTTCAGGGTATTCTAGATCCCTCATTCCAGTTATTACTTTAGTTGGCCTCCTCTGAATTCTCTCCAGCACTGCTATGTCTGCCTTGTTCACAGGAGACCAGAACAGTCCACAGTACTTCATGTGTGGTCTGACCAGTGATTTTTAATGTGGTAGGACTATGTTCTCATCAAGGGCACCTATGCTCCTTTTGATGCAACCTATTATCTGATTGGCGTTGGCAGCAGCTGCCTGACACTGGTTTTTACAGCTTAGTTTGCTGTTCACTAAAATTCCTAAGTCCTTTTCCATGTCAGTGTTACCCAGTGTTTTACCATTTAGTATGTACGGGTGACTTGCATTATTCCTTCCCATGTGCGTGTTAAACCTCATCTGCCAATTCTCTGCCCAAGCCTCCAATCTATCCAAATCCATCTGTGTCAATTACTTTACACAGTTTAGTGTCATCTGCAAAAATGTATATTTTACTGTGCAAGCCTTCTACGAGATCATTAATAAATAGATTGAAGAGGATAGGGCCCAGTACTGACCTCTGAGGTACTCCACTAGTGACAGTGACCCAATCTGAGTGTGTACCATTAATAACCACCTATTTTCTATTACTGAGCCAGTTACGTACCCAGATGCAGACATTTTCTCCCAGTCCGAGCCTTCTCATTTTATATACTAACATTTTATGTGGTACAGTGTCAAATGCTTTGGATAAGTTCAGATATATGACATCCATTGATTTGCAGCTATCAAGTCTAAAAGTTCGGGTTCGGGTTCGTTGTTCGGCGATTACTTCCTGCTTTCTGAAGGGCTGCACAGCAGCCAATCAGCTAGCGTTTTACTTCTTGCCCTAAGAGCCCATCACAGCCATGCCTACTAATGGCATGGCTGTGATTGGCCAAGTGCAGCATGTGACCCAGCCTCTATTTAAGCTGGAGTCACGTAGCGCCGCACGTCACACTGCTCTGATTAGTGTAGGGAGAGGACGCAGCTGCTGTGAGGGCGAGATTAGGCAGGAAAAAGTCAGCAAAAGCACCTTATGAAGTGATCGATCTACAGCTGTGAATGATTGAACTTCTGCTAGTTACTTGCTCACTGGTTTTTAGGCTGCACAGAGCGTTTTTCTGTCACTTATTTTCTGGGGTGATCGGCGGCCATTTTGTGACTTGTGGTGCACCAGAACAAGCTGCCACCAAGTCCATCAATACAATACTAGTTTTTTTTTTGCTATTTCCTACATCAGGGGCTTGGCTGTGCTAATTGTCACCCCTAGAAACTCAGGATAGCAATTTCTATATTTTATTAAGGAGTTAAATACAATTTCCCAAATATCAATCCCCTAAATCTGGTGTTCCAGCTGTGGCTAGCCAAGTATAATACTTTCTGCTGTCTGGCAAAGGATAGATTATTTTCTGTGGTGAAATTCAATTGCCAAAATAGCAATACCATAAATTAGTGGTTTCAGCTGTGGCTGGCCAAGTTTCATAGTGTCCGCAAAAACATATATTTTGTTCTGGTGTGAAATTCAATTGCAAAAATAGCAATGCCATAAATCAGTGGTTTCAGCTGTGGCTGGCCAAGTTTCAGAATGTGTGCGCTAAAACATATATTTTGTTGTGGGGTGAAATTCAATTGCCAAAATAGCAATACCCTGAATCTGGTGTCCCAGCTGTTGCAGGCCAAGTGTTAATCTGTCCGTAAAAGGGTATATTTTGTTCTGGGGTGAAATTCAATTGCCAAAGTAGCAATACCCTGAATCTGGTGTTCCAGCTGTTGCAGGCCTAGTTTAAATCTGTCCGTAACAGGGTATATTTTGTTCTGGGGTGAAATTCAATTGCCAAAATAGCAATACCATAAATCAGTGGTTTCAGCTGTGGCTGGCCAAGTTTCATAGTGTCCGCAAAAACATATATTTTGTTCTGGGGTGAAATTCAATTGCCAAAATAGCAATACCATAAGTCTGGTGTCACAGCTGTGGATGGCAAAGTATAATAGTGTCTACCAAAACATATATTTTGTTCTGGGGTGAAATTCAATTTCCAAAATAGCAATACCATAAATCAGTGGTTTCAGCTGTGGCTGGCCAAGTTTCATAGTGTCCGCAAAAACATATTTTTTGTTCTGGGGTGAAATTCAATAGTCAAAATAGCAATACCATAAATCAGTGGTTTCAGCTGTGGCTGGCCAAGTTTCATAGTGTCCTGCAAATTATATATTTTGTTCTGGGGTGAAATTCAATTGCCAAAATAGCATTACCATAAATCAGTGGTTTCAGCTGTGGCTGGCCAAGTTTCATAGTGTCAGCAAAAACATATATTTTGTTGTGGGGTGAAATTCAATTGCCAAAATAGCAATACCCTGAATCTGGTGTCCCAGCTGTTGCAGGCCAAGTGTTAATCTGTCCGTAAAAGGGTATATTTTGTTCTGGGGTGAAATTCAATTGCCAAAATAGCAATACCCTGAATCTGGTGTCAAAGCTGTTGCAGGCCAAGTGTTAATCTGTCCGTAAAAGGGTATATTTTGTTCTGGGGTGAAATTCAATTGCCAAAATAGCAATACCATAAATCAGTGGTTTTAGCTGTGGCTGGCAAAGTATAATAGTGTCCGCCAAAACATATATTTTGTTCTTGGGTGAAATTCAATTGCCAAAATAGCAAAACCCTGAATCTGGTGTCCCAGATGTTGCAGGCCAAGTGTTAATCTGTCCGTAAAAGGGTATATTTTGTTCTGGGGTGAAATTCAATTGCCAAAATAGCAATACCCTGAATCTGGTGTTCCAACTGTTGCAGGCCTAGTGTAAATCTGTCCGTAACAGGGTATATTTTGTTCTGGGGTGAAATTCAATTGCCAAAATAGCAATACCATAAATCAGTGGTTTCAGCTGTGGCTGGACAAGTTTCATAGTGTCCTGCAAATTATATATTTTGTTCTGGGGTGAAATTCAATTGCCAAAATAGCAAAACCATAAGTCTGGTGTCATAGCTGTGGATGGCAAAGTATAATAGTGTCTACCAAAACATATATTTTGTTCTGGGGTGAAACTCAATTGTCAAAATAGCAATACCATAAATCAGTGGTTTCAGCTGTGGCTGGCCAAGTTTCATAGTGTCCTTCAAATTATATATTTTGTTCTGGGGTGAAATTCAATTGCCAAAATAGCATTACCATAAATCAGTGGTTTCAGCTGTGGCTGGCCAAGTTTCATAGTGTCCGCATAAACATATATTTTGTTGTGGGGTGAAATTCAATTGCCAAAGTAGCAATACCCAGAATCTAGTGTTCCATCTGTTGCAGGCCTAGTTTAAATCTGTCCGTAACAGGGTATATTTTGTTCTGGGGTGAAATCCAATTGCCAAAATAGCAATATCATAAATCAGTGGTTTCAGCTTTGCCTGGCATAGTATAATAGTGTCCGCCAAAGCATATATTTTGTTCTGGGGTGAAATTCAATTGCCAAAATAGCAATACCCTGAATCTGGTGTCCCAGCTGTTGCAGGCCAAGTGTTAATCTGTCCGTAAAAGGGTATATTTTGTTCTGGGGTGTAATTCACTTGCCAAAATAGCAATACCCTGAATCTGGTGTTCCAGCTGTTGCAGGCCTAGTTTAAATCTGCCTGTAACAGGGTATATTTTGTTCTGGGGTGAAATTCAATTGCCAAAATAGCAATACCATAAATCAGTGGTTTCAGCTGTGGCTGGCCAAGTTTCATAGTGTCCTGCAAATTATATATTTTGTTCTGGGGTGAAATTCAATTGCCAAAATAGCAATACCATAAATCAGTGGTTTCAGCTGTGGCTGGCCAAGTTTCATAGTGTCCGCAAACACATATATTTTGTTCTGGGGTGAAATTCAATTGCCAAAATAACAATACCCTGAATATGGTGTTCGAGCTGTTGCAGGCCAAGTGTAAATCTGTCAATAAAAGGATACCTTTCATCCAGGGCCTAAATACTAGCCCTAAAATAGATATTTCCCTAAATCAGTGGTTACTGCTGTGCCTGGATTAGTGTAATACGCTACATAAATAAATAGGCAGATAGTGTTAGGTGCCTGTAAAAAAAGGCCTGAATTTGAAATCAATACATTGGGCCAAATATTTTTTTTCTTATTGTGGTGCTTGGTGAACGGTAACAATGAGGAAAACATCTAGTAAGAGACGTGGACGCGGTGGTGTTAGTGGACCCTCTGGTGCTGGGAGAGGACGTGGCCATTCTGCCACAGCCACACGTCCTAGTGAACCAACTACCTCAGGTTCCAGTACCCGCCAGAATTTGCAGCGATATTTGGTGGGGCCCAATGCCGTTCTAAGGATGGTAAGGCCTGAGCAAGTACAGGCGCTAGTCAATTGGGTGGCCGACAGTGGATCCAGCACGTTCACAACATTATCTCCCACCCAGTCTTCTGCAGAAAGCGCACAGGTGGCGCCTGAAAACCAAGCCCATCAGTCTGTCACATCACCCCCATGCATATCAGGGAAATTGTCTGAGCCTCAAGTTATGCAGCAGTTTCTGAAGCTGTTTAAAGACTCTGCTGGCAGGGTTTCCCAAGGGAATCCACCTAGCCCTTCCCCAGTGGTGGAAGGCATAGAATGCACTGATGCACAACCACTGATGTTTCCTGATGATGAGGACATGGGAATACCACCTCATCGGAGTCCGCACATCTCTGATGATGACAAAACACAGGTGCCAACTGCTGCATCTTTCTGCAGTGTGCAGACCGAACAGGAGGTCAGGGAAGAAGACTGTGTGGAAGACGATGCAGGGGACGATGAGGTCCTAGACCCAACATGGAATGAAGGTCGTGCCACAGACTTTCATGGTTCAGAGGAAGAGGCAGTGGTGAGACCGAGCCAACAGCGTAGCAAAAGAGGGAGCAGGGGGCAAAAGAAGACCAGCCGCCGCCAAGAGAGTTTGCCTGCTACTGGCCAGTGCCACCAGGGATCGAGCACCCAAAGGCAGCTTCAAGGAGTTCCCTGGCATGGCACTTCTTTAAACAATGTGCTGACGACAAGACCTGAGTGGTTTGCACGCTGTGCCATCAGATCCTGAAGCGAGGCATTAACGTTCTGAACCTTAGCACAACCTGCATGACCAGGCATCTACATGCAAAGCATGAACTGCAGTGGAGTAAACACCTTAAAAACAAGGAACTCACTCAGGCTCCCCCTGCTCCCTCTTCTGCCGCTGCCTCGGCCTCTTCCTCCGCCTCGGGAGGAACGTTGGCACCTGCCGCCCACAAAACAGAGGATGTGCCACCGACACCACCACCTGCTTCACCAAGCATCTCCACCATGTCACACGGCAGAGTTCAGCTCTCCATCTCACAAACCTTGGAGAGAAAGCGTAAATTCCCACCTAGCCACCCTCGAGCCTTGGGCCTGAATGCCAGCATTTTTATACTACTGGCCTTTGAAATGCTGTCATTCAGGCTGGTGGACACAGACAGCTTCAAACAGCTGATGTCCATAGCTGTCCAACAGTATGTGTTCCGCAGCCGCCACGACTTCTCCAAGACAGCCGTGCCTTCCCTGCACAACCAAGTATCCGATAAAATCAAGTGTGCACTGCGCAACGCCATCTGTGGCAAGGTCCACCTAACCACAGATACGTGGACCAATAAGCACGGCCAGGGACACTATATCTCCCTAACTGCACACTGGGTAAATGTAGTGGCGGCTGTGCCCCAGGCGGAGATTTCCTTGACGCACGTCCTTCCGCTGCCAAGGATTGCAGGGCATCATTCTTTGCCTCCTGTAGCCTCCTCCTCCTACTCGGCTTCCTCCTCCTCTGCTTCCACCAGCTCATCCAGTCAGCCACACACCTTCACCACCAACTTCAGCACAGCCCGAGGTAAACGTCAGCAGGCCATTCTGAAACTCATATGTTTGGGGGACAGGCCCCACACCGCGCAGGAGTTGTGGCGGGGTATTGAACTACAGACCGACGAGTGGTTTCTGCCGGTGGGCCTCAAGCCCGGCCTGGTGGTGTGCGATAATGGGCGAAATCTCGTCGCAGCTCTTGGACTAGCCGGTTTGACGCACATCCCTTGCCTGGTGCATGTGCTGAATTTGGTGGTGCAGAAGTTCATTCACAACTACCCCTACATGTCAGAGCTGCTGCATAAAGTGCGGGCCGTCTGTGCGCACTTCCGGCGTTCACATCCTGCCGCTGCTCGCCTGTCTGTGCTACAGCGGAACTTCGTCCTTCCCGCTCACCGCCTCATATGCGACGTGCCCACCAGGTGGAACTCCACCTTGCACATGCTGGAGAGACTGTGCGAGCAGCTGCAGGCCATAGTGGAGTTTCAGGTGCAGCATGCACGCGTCAGTCGCACTGCGGAACAGCATCACTTCACCACCAATGATTGGGCCTACATGTGAGACCTGTGTGCCCTATTGCGCTGTTTCGAGTACTCCACCAACACGGCCAGTGGCGATGACACCGTTATCAGCGTTACAATATCACTGCTATGTCTCCTTTTGAAAATGCTTAGGGCGATGATGGAAGAGGAGGTGGCCCATAAGGAGGATGAGGGGTCATTGTTAGCACTTTCAGGCTAGTCTGTTAGAAGTGCCTAAGAGGGAAGTTTTTTGCAACAGCAGAGGCCAGGTACAAATGTGGCCAGCCAGAGCCCACTACTGGAGGACGAGGAGGATGAGGAGGAGGTGGAGGAGGATGAGGATGAAGCAGGTTCACAGCGGCGTGGCACCCGACACAGCTCAGGCCCATCACTGGTGCGTGGCTGGGGGGATACAGAGGATGATGACGATACGCCTCCCACAGAGGACAGCTTGTCCTTACCTCTGGGGAGCCTGGCACACATGAGCGACTACATGCTGCAGTGCCTGCGCAACGACAGCAGAGTTGCCCACATTTTAACGTGTGCGGACTACTGGGTTGCCACCCTGCTGGATCCCCGGTACAAAGACAATGTGCCCACCTTACTTCCTGCACTGGAGAGTGATAGGAAGATGCGCGAGTACAAGCGCACGCTGGTAGACACGCTCCTGAGAGAATTCCCAAATGTCACAGGGGAACAGGTGGAAGCCCAAGGCGAAGTCAGAGGAGGAGCAAGAGGTCGCCAACGCAGCTGTGTCACGGCCAGCTCCTCTGAGGGCAGGGTTAGCATGGCAGAAATGTGGAAAAGTTTTGTCTCCACGCCACAGCTAACTGCACCACCACCTCATACGGAACGTGTTAGCAGGAGGCAGCATTTCACTAACATGGTTGAACAGTACGTCTGCACACCCCTCCACGTACTGACTGATGGTTCGGCCCCATTCAACTTCTGGGTCTGCAAATTGTCCACGTGGCCAGAGTTAGCATTTTATGCCTTGGAGGTGCTCGTCTGCCCGGCGGCCAGCGTTTTGTCTAAACGTGTATTCAGCACGGCAGGGGGCGTCATTACTGACAAACGCAGCCGCCTGTCCACAGCCAACGTGGACAAGCTGACGTTCATAAAAATGAACCAGGCATGGATCCCACAGGACCTGTGCCTCCCTTGTGCAGAATAGACATTTATAACTGCCTCCCCCTCAACCATGTATTCTTGTACTCCTTGGCACTTCTTTATTGAATCCTCTTTTTTTTAAATTTACCGTGATCTTGCGGTGCAACCCAAAGTAATAACTGAAAGTGGCCTTCTCCAGTGGTGGGTGATATGACGACGTATTCCTTACTGTGGGACCTCTCTCCTCTGTCTGGGTGCTGGGGCGAAATAACTGAAAGTGGCCTTCTCCAGTGGTGGGTGATATGACGACGTATTCCTTGCTGTGGGACCTCTCTCCTCTGTCTGGGTGCTTGGCCGAAATAACTGAAAGTGGCCTACTCCAGTGGTGGGTGATATGACGCATGATTCCTTGCTGTGTGACCTGTTTCCTCTGTCTGGGTGCTGGGGCCGAAATAACTGAAAGTGGCCTCCTCCCGTGGTGAGTCATATGACACAAGATTCCTTGCTGTGGGACCTCTCTCCTCTGTCTGGGTGCTGGGGCCGAAATAACTGAAAGTGGCCTTCTCCAGTGGTGGGTGATATGACGCATGATTCCTTGCTGTGTGACCTGTTTCCTCTGTCTGGGTGCTGGGGCCGAAATAACTGAAAGTGGCCTCCTCCCGTGGTGGGTCATATGACGCAAGATTCCTTGCTGTGGGACCTCTCTCCTATGTCTGGGTGCTTGGCCGAAATAACTGAAAGTGGCCTTCTCCAGTGGTGGGTGATATGACGCATGATTCCTTGCTGTGTGACCTGTTTCCTCTGTCTGGGTGCTGGGGCCGAAATAACTGAAAGTGGCCTCCTCCCGTGGTGGGTCATATGACGCAAGATTCCTTGCTGTGGGACCTCTCTCCTCTGTCTGGGTGCTGGGGCCGAAATAACTGAAAGTGGCCTTCTCCAGTGGTGGGTGATATGACGCATGATTCCTTGCAGTGGGATCTGTATCCTCGGTCTGGGTGCTGGGCCGAAATAACTGAAAGTGGCCTTCTCCAGTGGTGGGTGATATGACGCATGATTCCTTGCTGTGGGACCTCTCTCCTCTGTCTGGGTGCTGTGCCGAAATAACTGAGAGTGGCCTTCTCCAGTGGTGGGTGATATGATGCATGATTCCTTGCTGTGGGACCTCTCTCCTCTGTCTGGGTGCTGGGCCAAAATTACTGAAAGTGGCCTTCTCCAGTGGTGGGTGATATGACGCATGATCCCTTGCTGTGGGACCTCTCTCCTCTGTCTGGGTGCTGGTTCCGAAATAGCTGAAAGTGGCCTTCTCCAGTGGTGGGTGATATGACGCATGATTACTTGCTGTGGGAACTCTCTCCTCTGTCTGGGTGCTGGGTCCAAAATAACTGAAAGTGGCCTTCTCCAGTGGTGGGTGATATGACGCATGATTCCTTGCTGTGGGACCTCTCTCCTCTGTCTGGGTGCTGGGGCCGAAATAACTGAAAGTGGCCTTCTCCAGTGGTGGGTGATATGACGCTTGATTCCTTGCTGTGGGACCTCTCTCCTCTGTCTGGGTACTGGGCCGAAGTAACTGAAAGTGGCCTTCTCCAGTGGTGGGTGATATGACGCATGATTACTTGCTGTGGGACTTCTCTCCTCTGTCTGGGTGCTGGGGCCGAAATAACTGAAAATGGCCTTCTCCAGTGGTGGGTGATATGACGCATGATTCCTTGCTGTGGGACCTCTCTCCTCTGTCTGGGTGCTGGGCCAAAATAACTGAAAGTGGCCTTCTCCAGTGGTGGGTGATATGACGCATGATTCCTTGCTGTGGGACCTCTCTCCTCTGTCTGGGTGCTGGGCCAAAATAAGTGAAAGTGGCCTTCTCCAGTGGTGGGTGATATGACGCATGATTCCTTGCTGTGACCTATTTACTGTCACACCCGATATGAGTGGTATTTTCTGTAGTACTATTCTCATCAGTTTAATTCCTCTAACGTCCCCAATCTGGGGGCCATTTATTGAATAGATTTTTCGAATGGGGAGATGGTTAAAAAAATGCTGGCTCCCTCCACTCTGTTTTAAACCACGGTGACTGCGTCTGCGCCGTGCAATTTACTGTCACACACAATATGAGTGGTATTTTCTGTAGTACTATTCTCATCAGTTTAATCCCTCTAACGTCCCCAATCTGGGGGCCATTTATTGAATTGATTTTTCGAACGGGGAGATGGATAAAAAAAAGCTGGCTCCCTCCACTCTGTTTTAATCCACGGTCACTGCGTCTGCGCCATGCAATTTACTGTCACACCCGATATGAGTGGTATTTTCTGTAGTACTATTCTCATCAGTTTAATCTCTGCTACATCCCATATCAGGGATTGCCTTTTGTGAAAAAAAATTTAGGCCGGGTACCTTCGACTGCCTTCACAGTGACAGACCAAACTCTCATACACCAAACTGAATTGATTTCAGGAACCGGGAAATGGAAAAAGCAGCTTGGTCGGTCCTCATACTCCCAAATTGGGGCACTGCGTGTGCACAGAGCAATGTGCTGTGACACCCTATATGAGTCGTGTCTTAACTAGTACTATTCCTATCAGTTTAATCCCTGTTACGTACCCTATCCGGTCGAATGAACCATTACGACATCATGAAATAATTTAATTCTGAGCTCTGTACTTGCTTTGTATTGGAATTGATGGGGATTTTTTTAATTGTCTGCATCATTTCTAATAAACTATTAAGAGACTTTATTATGATTTTTTATTTTATGTATTAAAAACCCATACAACATATAAAAAAAAAAGGTAAATTAATGTTTTTTCTATGAAATATTATCCAGCCGTCCGATCGCTTTTGGTCTGACCATAAAGAAGCAACGGCCTTATCATCTGGGGTGTGGCAAAATTGCCAACACACTCATAGAGTTGATGATTGCTTCATTCTGATACGCAAGCCCCTTCACCACAACAAGGTAACGATCACGAAGGGGAATTGACACTTGTATGTGCCTTTTTTTTTGGTTTGTCTTTGCAGCCACAGTGCTGCACCATAGGGCAGAAAAATTAGGCATGTACACATGCCTGAAAAATAATGGCATTGTTGCAGCCATATTGTAGCAGCGGCCGGAAAAAATGATGTTTTCCAGGCAGAAAAGTGACTAAAACATTGCGGCTTGAACCCTAGTTGGTGGTGGAGAATTCACGAAAGTCATCCGGTATGCAGACATTAAATACAGCAGCGAGGGGACCATTTTGAGGCCAAGGCATGTAATCAGGCCTTTTGTTAGTCAAACGTATCCCCCACTGTCAGTCCCTTCGGGATCCATGCCTCATTCATCTTTATAAAGGTGAGGTAATCAACTCTTTTTTGACCGAGGCGACTTCTCTTGTCAGTGACAATGCCTCCTGCTGCACTGAATGTCCTTTCTGACAGGACACTTGAAGCAGGGCAGGCCAGAAGTTCTATCGTGAACTGGGATAGCTCAGGCCACAAGTCAAGCCTACACACCCAGTAGTGAAGGGGTTCATTGCTCATCAGAGTGTCGATATCTGCTGTTAAGGCGAGGTAGTCTGCTACCTGTCGGTCAAGTCGTTCTCTAAGGCTAGATCCCGAAGGGCTGTGGCGATGAGTAGGACTGAAAAAGCTCTGCATGTCCTCCATCAACAACACATCTGTAAATCGTCCAGTCCTTGCCGCCGTGGTAGGAGGAGGATTACACTCACCTCTTCCCCTGTTAGATTCCCGTTGTGCTGTGACATCCCCCTTATAAGCTGTGTAAAGCATATTTTTTAGTTTGGTTTTGAACTGCTGCATCCTTTCCGACTTTCGGTAATTTGATAACATTTCTGCCACTTTCTGCTTATACCGGGGGTCTAGTAGCGTGGCCACCCAGTACAGGTCGTTCTCCTTCATCCTTTTTATACGTGGGTCCCTCAACAGACAGGACAGCATGAAAGACCCCATTTGAACAAGGTTGGATGCAGAGCTACTCATTTCCCGTTCCTCGTCCTCACTGATGTCATTGATGGTCTGTTCTTCCCCCCAGCCACGTACAACACCATGAGTCCCAGATAGGTGACAACAACGAGCACCCTGGGGTGCCTGCTGTGGTTGGTCTTCCTCCTCCTCAAAGCCGCCACATTCCTCCTCTGACTCCTCTTCCTCATACTCCTCTTCCAGCGTTGCCGCAGGTCCGGCAATCGATGAGACAAGGCTGTTTCTGGTGGTGATGGTGACCACAACTCTTCCTCTTCATCTACAGCCTGATCCAGCACTCTTCGCAGGGCACGCTCCAGGAAGAAAACAAATGGGATGAGGTCGCAGATGGTGCCTTCAGTGCGACTGACTAGGTTTATCACCTCCTCAAAAGGACGCATGAGCCTACAGGCATTGCGCATGAGTGTCCAGTAACGTGGCAAAAAAATTCCCAGCTCCGCAGAGGCAGTCCTAGCACCCCGGACATACAAATACTCGTTGACGGCTTTTTCTTGTTGGAGCAGGCGGTCGAACATTAGGAGTGTTGAATTCCAATGTGTCGGGCTGTCATAAATCAAGCGCATAACTGGCATGTTGTTTCGGCGCTGGATATCTGAATTGTGCGCCATGGCCATGTAGGAATGCCTGAAATTGCCACACACCTTCCTGGCCTGCTTGAGGACGTCCTGTAAGCCTGGGTACTTATGCACAAAGCATTGTACAATCAGATTCAATACATGTGCCATGCACGGCACATGTGTCAACTTGCCCAAATTCAATGCTGCCAACAAATTACTTCCGTTGTCACACATCACTTTGCCGATCTCCAGTTGGTGCGGAGTCAGCCACTGATCCACCTGTGCACCTGTGCGTTCAGGGTGGACAGGAGTGCTGGTCCGGTGTGACTCTCTGCTTTCAGGCAAGTCAACCCCAAGACGGCATGACACTGTCATATCCGAAATGTAGAATAGCCCCTGGGGAGCTGGGGGGGGGGGTGCAGTTGATGATGTGGAGCAAGACGCAGCAGCAGAGGAGGACTGAGCCGAGGAGGTTAGAGAAGAGGATGGAGTAGGAGTAGAGGAGGTGGCAGTAGGTCTGCCTGCAAGTCGTGGTGGTGTCACCAACTCCGCTGCGGAGCCACGCATTCCATGCTTGTCAGCAGTCAGCAGGTTGACCCAATGCGCAGTGTACGTGATATACCTGCCCTGACCGTGCTTTGCAGACCAGGTATCAGTGCTAGAGGTTTGGGATTGCCTTCTTTGAAAAAAAATTTCCTCCGGGTACCTTCCACTGTGGTGTCCCAATAGCGACAAATTTTTTGAAGGCCTCAGACTCCACCAGCTGGTATGGTAAAAGCTGGCGGGCTAAGAGTTCCGTCAAGCCAGCTGTCAGTCGCCAGGCAAGGGGGTGATTCTGTGACACTGGCTTTTTACGCTCAAACATGTCCTTGACAGACACCTGACTGTGGGCAGATGAGCAGGAACTGCTGAAGGTGAGAGGAGGAGTGGCGGTTGGTTGAGAGGGGGCAGGGAGGACAGCAGTGGTTGACGTGGCTGAAGATGCTGGACCAGGAGGAGCATGGTGGCTTTGAGTTTGTGTGCTGCTTGTACTCATGTGTTGATCCCATAGGCGTTTGTGATGTGAGATCATGTGCCTTCGCAAAGCAGTTGTACCAAGGTGGGTGTTGGACTTCCCACGACTCAGTTTCTTTTGGCACAGGTTGCAAATGGCATTGCTGTTATCAGAGGCAGACACACAAAAAAAATGCCACACTGCTGAGCTTTGCAATGATGGCATTCTGGTGGTGGCAACAGCATGCGTTGACTGGCGTGCTGTCTGGCTGACCCCAGGTGCCGATACATGCTGTCTGACTGTGCCACTAACTCCTTGCGACAACCTCCCCTGCTTCCAACTCGTCTCCTCATTCTCTCTGTCTCCCCTTCTGAACTTTCCCCCTCTTATTCTCTTCGAGCAGGCACCCACGTGGCATCTGTGGACACATCGTCATCATCAACCGCTTCACTTGTATCTGACACCTCAGCAAAGGAAGCAGCAGCGGGTACAACATCATCATTATCATCATCACACTGTACGTCCATGTGTGTAATCCTGCCTGACTGAGACATATCCCTGTAATCTACATCATCTGGCAATAATGGTTGCGCATCACTAATTGCATCCAACTGATGTGTAAATAACTCCTCTGACGGATCAAGTGAAGCGGCTGTGGTGGCTGTGGTGGTAGTGGTGGCGGGCGGGTGCGTGGTAACTTGAGAGCAGGTGACCGAAGCTGAGCTGGAGGAGGATGGTGCGTCAAGGTTCTTAGCGGAAGCTGTTGAAGATTGGGTGTCCTGTCTAAGCCAGTCAACTATGTCCTCAGAATTTTTCGGGTTCAGGGTACGTGGCCTCTGAACACTAGGCATTATTCCAGGGACAGTGGAAATCATAACCACCACGACCACGACGGCCCCTGCGGGGTGGCCTGCCTCTGCCTGTGATTTTTTTTAAATAAGTGGTACTACGCGTGCTAGGTACTGTGCCACCCGGTATCAGTGGTGGGCACTGGCAGTGGGCACACTACAGTCAGTGGAAGTGGGCCTGACACACACTGGCAGCAGGCAAGCAACTGAATTTAGACTACTGTCTAACAATTAAATGCCTTATTTATCGGCAAGCTACTGTGCCACCCGGTATCAGTGGTTGCCACTGGAAGTGGGCACACTACAGTCTGTGGAAGTCGGCCTGCCACACACTAGCAGCAGGCAAGCAACTGAAATTACACTAAAGTGTAAAAATTAAATGCCTTATTTATAGGCAAGCTACTGTGCCACCCGGTATCAGTGGTTGGCACTGGCAGTGGGCACACTACAGTCTGTGGAAGTGGGCCTGACACACTCTGGCAGCAAGCATGCAACTGAAATTAGACTAATGTGTAAAAATTAAATGCCTTATTTATCGGCAAGCTACTGTGCCTCCCGGTATCAGTGGTTGGCACTGGCAGTGGGCACACTACAGTCAGTGGAAGTGGGCCTGACACACACTGGCAGCAGGCAAGCAACTGAATTTAGACTACTGTCTAAAAATTAAATGCCTTATTTATCGGCAAGCTACTGTGCCACCCGGTATCAGTGTTTGGCACTGGCAGTGGGCACACTACAGTCAGTGGAAGTCGGCCTGACACACACTAGCAGCAGGCAAGCAACTGGAATTACACTAAAGTGTAAAAATTAAATGCCTTATTTATCGGCAAGCTACTGTGCCACCCGGTATAAGTGGTTGGCACTGGCAGTGGGCACACTACAGTCAGTGGAAGTGGGCCTGACACACACTGGCAGCAGGCAAGCAACTGAATTTAGACTACTGTCTAACAATTAAATGCCTTATTTATCGGCAAGCTACTGTGCCACCCGGTATCAGTGGTTGCCACTGGAAGTGGGCACACTACAGTCTGTGGAAGTCGGCCTGACACACACTAGCAGCAGGCAAGCAACTGAAATTACACTAAAGTGTAAAAATTAAATGCCTTTTTTATCGGCAAGCTACTGTGCCACCCGGTATCAGTGGTTGGCACTGGCAGTGGGCACACTACAGTCTGTGGAAGTGGGCCTGACACACACTAGCAGCAGGCAAGCAACTGAAATTAAACTAATGTGTAAAAATTAAATGCCTTATTTATCGGCAAGCTACTGTGCCACCCGGTATCAGTGGTTGGCACTGGCAGTGGGCACATTACAGTCTGTGGAAGTGGGCCTGACACACTCTGGCAGCAGGTATGCAACTGAAATTAGACTAATGTGTAAAAATGAAATGCCTTATTTATCGGCAAGCTACTGTGCCTCCCGGGATCAGTGGTTGGCACTGGCAGTGGGCACACTACAGTCAGTGGAAGTGGGCCTGACACACACTGGCAGCAGGCAAGCAACTGAATTTAGACGACTGTCTAAAAATGAAATGCCTTATTTATCGGCAAGCTACTGTGCCACCCGGTATCAGTGGTTGGCACTGGCAGTGGGCACACTACAGTCAGTGGAAGTCGGCCTGACACACACTAGCAGCAGGCAAGCAACTGAAATTACACTAAAGTGTAAAAATTAAATGCCTTTTTTTGATGCAAAGTCCTGTGCCAGCCGGTATTAGTGGAGGGCACTGGCAGTGGGCACACTACAGTCAGTGGAAGTCAGCCTGACACACACTGGCAGGCAACTAACCTTAGATTAAAGTGTGAAAATGAAATGCCTTTTTTTGATGAAAAGTCCTGTGCCACATGGGATGACAGGGGTGGGCACTAGCAGTGGGCACACTACAGTCTGTGGGCCTGCAGCTTCTCACACACAGGCAGGCCAGGCAACTGCAATATGTATATGGAGAAAAAAAAAGCAGACTAATGTTGCAGCCCTAAAAAGGGCTTTTTGGGGTGTTGTCAGGACGCTGTCCTTACAGGAGAGATCAGATAAGTCTTTCAGGACTGGAGTGGACGCTGAATTCACTAGCCTAGCTATTGATTTCCCAATTAAATCAGCAGCAACTACACTCTCCCTCCTCTCACTAAGACTGCAAATTCCAAATGAATCTAAAATGGATGCTGTTTAGGAGATGGGAGGATCTGGGAGGGAGGGTATGCTGCTGATTGACTGGAATGTGTCTGCTGACTGTGAGGTACAGGGTCAAAGTTTGCCCAATGATGATGTATAGGGGGCGGACCAAACATCGCATGTGTTCGCCCGCTGCGGCGAACGCGAAAAAGCTATGTTCGCCGGGAACTGTTCGCCGGCGGATAGTTCGGGCCATCTCTACCAAGAAGTAATCATGTCTGCCTGCAGAGCCACAGGCCTCATTCAAACCTTCAGGCCCACGGGAAGCATAAAGAAGAGAGTTACAATTATGCCAAAACAGTACTGATTTCACCCAGTAGTGCCACATATCTCATTCACTAATTCAGGACCATGGCACCCGCAAAGAGTAGAGCGGTCCTGTAACAGCAGCACAGGCCTCAGGTCAACTTTCAATGGAACAGGACATTATAATTAACCTGACACCTGATGTAGACCCCTGACACCCAGACAGAGGAGAGGACATTTGACAGTAAAAAGAGGTTAATGTCTCCCACCAATGCAGCAAGCGATGAAACAAAATATAGCCCCTGACAACCAGACAATGGGGTGGTCATTTGACAGTAAAAAGAGGTTAATGTCTCCCACTAGAGTTGAGCGAACACCTGGATGTTCGGGTTCGAGAAGCTCGGACGAACTTTCCGAAAATGTTCGGGTTCGGGATCCGAACTCGACCCGAACTTCACCCCGAACCCGAACACCATTGAAGTCAATGGGGACCCGAATTTTTGGGCACAAAAAAGGCTGTAAAATAGCCCAGGAAAGGGCTAGAGGGCTGCAAAAGGCAGCAAAATGTAGGTAAATCCCCCACAAACAAATGTGGATAGGGAAATGACTTAAAATAAAATAAATGAAAATTAACCAATATCAATTGGCAACTTGGAGGAGGAGGTGGAATAGGAGGTTGGGGTAGCATCAGGTGGAAATGCTATGGGAGTTGATGTTCTCATCACAGCCAAAAAGGATTCATGTCTGGCTTCAGTGCCACAGACCTCATTCACAGACTCAGGGCCATGGCACCCAGACGGAAGAGAGGTTCATTTAACTTTGGGTTGCCCCACAAAATAATGGTTAAATGAAAAAAAAGAGGATTCAATAAAGAAGTGCCCTGGAGTACAAGAATATATGGTTAAGGGGAGGTAGTTATAAATGTCTATTCTGCACAAGGGATGGACAGGTCCTGTGGGATCCATGCCTGGTTCATTTTTATGAACGTCAGCTTGTCCACGTTGGCTGTGGACAGGCTGCTGCGTTTGTCAGTAATGACGCCACTTGCCGTGCTGAATACACATTCAGACAAAACGCTGGCTGCCGGGCAGGCCAGCACCTCCAAGGCATAAAAGGTTAGCTCTGGCCACGTGGACAATTTGGAGACCCAGAAGTTGAATGGGGCCGAACCATCAGTCAGTACGTGGAGGGGTGTGCACACTTACTGTTCAACCATGTTAGTAAAATGCTGCCTCCTGCTAACACGTTCCGTATCAGGTTGTGGTGCATTTAGCTGTGGTGTGCTGACAAAACTTTTCCACATCTCTGCCATGCTAACCCTGCTCCTCCTCAGAGGAGCTGGCCGTGACACAGCTGCGTTGGCGACCTCTTGCTCCTCCGACTTCACCTTGGGCTTCCACTTGTTCTCCTGTGACATTTGGGAATGCGTTCAGTAGCGTGTCTACCAGCGGGCGCTTGTACTCGCGCAACTTTCTATCAAGCTCCAGTGCAGGAAGTAAGGTGGGCACATTGTCTTTGTACCGGGAATCCAGCTGGGTGGCAACCCAGTAGTCCGCACACGTTAAAATGTGGGCAACTCTGCTGTCATTGCGCAGGCACTGCAAGGGATGTGCCAGGCTACCCAGAGGTAAGGACAAGCTGTCCTCTGTGGGAGGCGTATCGTCATTGTCCTCCATTTCCCTCCAGCCACGCACCAGTAATGGGCCCGAGCTGCGTTGGGTGCCACCCTGCTGTGAACATGCTTCATCCTCATCCTCTTCACCTCCTCATCCTCCTCGTCCTCCAGTA
Source organism: Bufotes viridis (assembly GCA_033119425.1). NCBI lineage: Eukaryota > Metazoa > Chordata > Amphibia > Anura > Bufonidae > Bufotes > Bufotes viridis. Next base: position 71,167,697 of record CM065596.1, read on the forward strand.
GTGGGCCCTGGCTGGCTACATTTGTACCTGGCCTCTGCTTTTCCAAAAAACCTTCCTCTGAGCCACTTCTAAGAGACTGGCCTGAAGGTGCTAAAAATGACCCCTCTTCCTCCTCCTCCTCCTCCTGGACCACCTCCTCTTCCATCATCGCCCTAAGTGTTTTCTCAAGGAGACATAGAAGTGGTATTGTAAAGCTGATAACGGTGTTGGTGGAGTACTCAAAACAGCGCAAAAGGGCACACAGGTCTCGCATGGAGGCCCAATCATTGGTGGTGAAGTGGTGCTATTCCGCAGTGCGACTGACCCATGTGTGCTGCAGCTGAAACTCCACTATGGCCTGCTGCTGCTCGCACAGTCTATCCAGCATGTGCAAGGTGGAGTTCCACCTGTTGGGCATGTCACATATGAGGCGGTGAGCGGGAAAGCTGAAATTACGCTGTATCGCAGACAGGCCAGCAGCGGCAGGATGTGAACGCCGGAAGCACGCACAGACGGCCCGCACTTTATGCATCAACTCTGACATGTCAAGGGTAATTGTGAATGAACCACCAAATTCAGCACATGCACCAGGCAAGGGATGTGCGTCAAACCGGCTAGTCCCATAGCTGCGACAAGATTTCGCCCATTATCGCACACCACCAGGCCAGGCTTGAGGCCCACTGGCATCAACCATTTTTCTGTCTGTTGTCCAATACCCCGCCACAACTCCTGCGCCGTGTGGGGCCTGTCCCCCAAACATATGAGTTTCAGAACGGCCTGCTGACGTTTACCTCGGGCTGTGCAGAAGTTGGTGGTGAAGGTGTGTGGCTGACTGGATGAGCCGGTGGAAGAAGAGGAGGAGGAAGCCGAGTAGGAGGAGGAGGCTACAGGAGGCAAAGAATGATGCCCTGCCATCCTTGGCGGCAGAAGCACGTGCGCCAAAGAACTCTCCGCCTGGGGCCCAGCCACCACTACATTTACCCAGTGTGCAGTTAGGGAGATACAGCGTCCCTGGCCGTGCTTACTGGTCCACGTATCTGTGGTTAGGTTGACCTTGCCACAGATGGCGTTGCTCCACTGCAGTTCATGCTTTGCATGTAGATGCCTGGTCATGCAGATTGTGCTAAGGTTCAGAACGTCAATGCCTCGCTTCAGGCTCTGATGGCACAGCTTGCAAACCACTCGGGTCTTGTCGTCAGCACATTGTTTAAAGAAGTGCCTTGCCAGGGAATTCCTTGAAGCTGCCTTCGGGGTGCTCGTCCTTGATGACAATGGCCAGTAGCAGGCAAACTCTCTTGGAGGCGGCTGTTCTGCTTTAGCCCCCTGCTCCCTCTTTTGCTACGCTGTTGGCTCAGTCTCACCACTGCCTCTTCCTCTGAACTATGAAAGTCAGTGGCACGACCTTCATTCCATGTGGGCTCTAGGACCTCATCGTCCCCTGCATCGTCTTCCACACAGTCTTTCTCCCTGACCTCCTGTTCGGTCTGCACACTGCAAAAGGACGCAGCAGTTGGCACCTGTGTTTTGTCATCATCAGAGACGTGCGGACTCCGATGAGGTGGTATTCCCATGTCCTCATCATCAGGAAACATCAATGGTTGTGCATCAGTGCATTCTATGTCTTCCACCACTGGAGAAGGGCTAGGTGGATTCCCTTGGGAAACCCTGCCAGCAGAGTCTTCAAACAGCATAAGAGACTGCTGCATAACTTGAGGCTCAGACAGTTTCCCTGGTATGCATGGGGGTGATGTGACAGACTGATGGGCTTGATTTTCAGGCGCCACCTGTGCGCTTTCTTCAGAACACTGGGTGGGAGATAATGTTGTGAACATACTGGATCCACTGTCGGCCACCCAATTGACTAGCGCCTGTACTTGCTCAGGCCTTACCATCCTTAGAACGGCATTGGGCCCCACCAAATATCGCTGTAAATTCTGGCGGGTACTGGAACCTGAGGTAGTTGGTTCACTAGGACGTGTGGCTGTGGCAGAACGGCCACGTCCTCTCCCAGCACCAGTATTGAATTCAAATTCAGGCCTTTTTTTACAGGCACCTAACACTATCTGGCTATCTATTTATGTACCATATTACACTAATTCAGGCATAGCAGTAAACACAGATTCAGGGGAATATCAATTGTAGGCCTAGTATTTAGGCCCTGGATGAAAGGTATCCTTTTACGGACAGATTTACACTTTGAGTTGCACAGTAGCGTGTGAAAAAATATATAGGATTATGCTTTCAGCACTTGTATTTAACACTTTGTGTAATATACCCTTTAACGGAAAGAAATAACTTAGAGATGCAAAACAGTGTGTGCAAATGCAGAGGATTATGCTGTATTTTAACACTTACTGTAATATACCCTTTAACGGACAGAAATACACTTGGAAAAGCACGCTGAGTGTAATATACCCTTTTACGGACAGATTTACACTTGGCCTGCAACAGCAGGAACACCAGATTTTGGGTATTGAATTTCACTCCAGAAAATAATATATCCTTTGACGGACACTATTAAACTTGGCCAACCACTGCTGGGACACCAGATTTAGGGGATTGCTATTTTGGCTATTGAATTTCACCCCAGAACAAAATATATCCTTTGCTGGACACTATTAAACTTATCCAGCCACAGCTGAAACCACTGATTTATGGTATTGCTATTTTGGCAATTGAATTTCACCCCATGAAAAAATAAATCCTTTGCCGGACACTATTAAACTTGGTCAGCCACTGCTGGGACACCAGATTTAGGGGATTGCTATTTTGGCTTTTGAATTTCACCCCAGAACAAAATATATTCTTTGCCGGACACTATTAAACTTGGCCAGCCACTGCTAGGACACCAGATTTAGGGGATTGCTATTTTGGCTTAAACTACAAGACAAAATCCCTTTGGTATATAAAACGTAACTTTTACTATTGATTAGATAAAATAAAATAAATGTACCCAAAAACAAGTGCCTATTGATGCTTAGCACTGCCTCCCTTGTATAGGCACTCCCCAGACTTATTGATGTTAGAAATAGCTGGTGGAGGATGAAAATAATGGACCCAATGGTCCTTAGTTGCACTATTGGTGTAGCCTCAACAGTGGTAGGGGTATGTGTATGGGTGAGCACCAAGGGATAGGCTGCTATGGCATTAGCTAGGACTAGATGCTAGAGTGTGTCATGGGAAAGGGATATACTTGCCCTTCCCAGTCCCTGTCCTTGCTCAGCCCAGGGACCACCCCTGATGGTGGGGTTCCCTGTCCTCGTGCCTTCCCTGTTGACCCTACACTTACCCTCAATAAAACTACCCTGTTGCTTAGTGCTCAACTGGTGAGTCTACCCCACTTTAAAGTGGGGGTCTAGGTAGATAACGGTGACAAACTGGTCTCTATAGTGAGCCCCAGATGTATATATGTGTGGTAAGTCCCCAACGCGTTTCGCCTGTATCCAGGCTCCTCAGGGGCTGATAGTGCAGATGTAAATAATTGTCACACATGTAGTGTACAACCATATGGTAAGAAAGGAAAACTCTGACCTATTTAATGATGTGTAAGGCCCTCTCCTTCCATTCTTACCAAGTTTGCACAGATGGGTCAAGGTTAACCCTCATGTGCTCCAGGCAGGATAATCTGTTGACAGAAAGTAGATATAAGTATACAGAATCCCGTAGTCATGAATAGGTCATACATTCTACATCACAAACGTTGCTTCCATATTCTACATATAGAAGAAATGTACTCACTATTAGCCTGGCGTACCGGTATGTACCTCCTCCTTGCCAAGATAAGCTGGTGGCGGTACACAGATCCTACTCCCACCCATATATATACAGGTGGTGTAACGTGCGCTCAGCCGGCATGATTTCCGGTTGGTGGAGCGCACGCTGAGCCGCTTCCGGTCTCCATTGGAACTCATCGCGCTTCCTGCAGTGCGCTCACAGCAGGCGCGCCGCTCCACTCCCTCATTTCCGGTCAGTGGAGCGCACGCTTTGCTCTGCTGGACCGCACCTCGGGTACCCGATGCTTCCGGTGCCCTCCAGTTTCTATTGCGCATGCGCATACCGTAATGGACAATATCAGTATGTCTCGATAATAATATTGGATGCCAGGTTTCTTTTTCAAATACTGGGGGGGATAACGTGGGCCAATCCCGCAAAAAACATGATTGATTCTGTACAATATGGGGAAAGAAAATACAAAAAACCTCCATAGCACACTCTATGGTATAATTGATCCACGGTATTCCTCCCGCTATTCTCCATTATTTTCTCCCACCAGACATATTTGTGTCTATAGGGGCGCTTCATATGGAGGAGGGAAAAGGGGGAGGGGAAAAGGACTAGATACTATCATCATAGACCCCTCATAAAACTCGTGACCCCATACATTTACAGACAATGGGGTCAATACATCATTCGGACACCATTTTTGGCATCTCAGGTCAGTTTGGGAATCAATTTTCATCTACATATAAGGTTTGTCCCTAGAGGTAGAGGTCGTTCCAGAGAGGGAAATTCAAAACGTTCAGGGGGAAATAGGGGGAAATAAAGAAACCGATTCCATACATATACAGTTGCCACTTCGAGTGGCTGTTGAAGAGGTGATGACAGTTCTAAAGTCAGGTGATGGGAGGGCCCTACACAGAGTTCACAGGGCATGTTTCTCATTATAGGAAGCAGGTGAATGATAGTCTTTCATTCATCCCTCTAGGGCATTGGGACTTACACCTAAAGATCCATGCTGCTTCCTTTTGTAAAATTCTTTGTCCCAGTCCCCTCCCTAGGAGAGGGGGACTACCTCCAGGACAGAGAATTTGAGTGCCCGTGCGTCCCCACCATGGGAATTCATCACATGGTCTGCAACCGGCGTAGTGTTCCTTCTCTTAATATCATACATATGCTCACCTATCCGTGTGCGGAGCTCCCTAAATGTTTTCCCGATATAATCCATAGGACAGGGGCATTGGCAGATGTAAACCACCCCTTTGGTTCTGCAATTCACAAAATCACGGATGGTGAAGGTTTGGCCGGTTGCAGAGCAGGTAATGGTTTTCCCTGTCTTGATGAATTCACATACTGCACATCTTCCGCACTTGAACATCCCCAAAGGGCGCCGGTCCAGCCAGGTCCCCGGAGGAGCCGGAGGGACAAAGTGGCTGTGCACCAACCTGTCCCTCAGGCTTCTCCCCTTCCGATAGGTCACACTCGGGTAGCTGGTGACATGGCTGGATAGATGCGTGTCCATTGCCAGAATCGGCCAGAATTTCTGTAGAATGGTCTTAATCTCAGTGTTCGCCCTATCCAATGTGGAGATAAGTCTTATGTGCTGATCTTTCCTTCCCTCACTATCCTTGGGGACAGTAAGCTCTCCCTTTCTACTTTACATGTATCTTGGAAGGCTACATAAAGGGTCCTTCTGGGGTATCCCCGTTTTACAAGCCGGTTATATAGCTTTCTGGACTCAGAGTGGAAGGCGTCCAAAGACGAACAGTTCCTCCGTGTTCTCAGGTACTGGCTTCTAGGTATGCTTTTCCTTAGTGCAAAGGGATGATGGCTTTCCCAGTGCAAGATGGAGTTTGTTGCTGTAGGCTTCCTGTAGATAGTGGTGCTCAGTCTGTCTCCCTGTTTATGGACTGTCAAATCCAAAAAATTGATCTCGTCTGTCTTGATTTCGTGGGTGAATTTCAACCCTAAGGTATTGATATTCAATTCCTCCACAAATTTTTGGAACTCACTTGCTCCACCCTCCCAGATAATAAAAACATCATCGATGTAACGGGTCCAAAAGGACACCTTCTCGTTCCACCATACGTCATGGCCAGGGAAAATGATATTGTCCTCCCACCAGCCCAGGAAGAGGTTGGCATACAACGGGGCACATGCACACCCCATCGCCGTCCCCCTGAGCTGGTGGAAGAACTTACCCTTGAAAAGGAAAAAGTTGTGCGTAAGGATGAATTCCAATAATGCCAAGACGAAGTTACTATGTGAACGATAGAAGGTGCCCCTGGTGGAAAGGAAGGAAGACACAGCTTCTAGACCCCTCTCATGCGGTATGCTGCTATACAAGGCTTCAACGTCAATACTGGCTAGGAGGGATGATGGATTAATCACCAGAGTCTCGATTTTCTTCAGAAAATCCATGGTGTCCCTGGTGTAAGATGCCAGGGACATCACGAATCCCCTCAGAACTTGATCCAGATAAATGCCCGAATTCTGTGTCAGGGAGTTTACCCCCGACACAATGGGACGACATTTGAGGGGGTGGACCCCCTTATGGATCTTAGGTAGTCCATAGAAGGTGGCGATGGTTGGTTTTTTGGGCATCATGAACTCAAACTCCTTAATGCCAATCACTTTATCAATCAAACCCCCCTCCAGTATGTGTTTAAGCTCCATCATGAACGCCTCAGTGGGGTCCCCCTCTAATACCCTATAGTTACGGATGTCCTTGAGTCCAGAAAGCTATATAACCGGCTTGTAAAACGGGGATACCCCAGAAGGACCCTTTATGTAGCCTTCCAAGATACATGTAAAGTAGAAAGGGAGAGCTTACTGTCCCCCAAGGATAGTGAGGGAAGGAAAGATCAGCACATAAGACTTATCTCCACATTGGATAGGGCGAACACTGAGATTAAGACCATTCTACAGAAATTCTGGCCGATTCTGGCAATGGACACGCATCTATTCAGCCATGTCACCAGCTACCCGAGTGTGACCTATCGGAAGGGGAGAAGCCTGAGGGACAGGTTGGTGCACAGCCACTTTGTCCCTCCGGCTCCTCCGGGGACCTGGCTGGACCGGCGCCCTTTGGGGATGTTCAAGTGCGGAAGATGTGCAGTATGTGAATTCATCAAGACAGGGAAAACCATTACCTGCTCTGCAACCGGCCAAACCTTCACCATCCGTGATTTTGTGAATTGCAGAACCAAAGGGGTGGTTTACATCTGCCAATGCCCCTGTCCTATGGATTATATCGGGAAAACATTTAGGGAGCTCCGCACACGGATAGGTGAGCATATGTATGATATTAAGAGAAGGAACACTACGCCGGTTGCAGACCATGTGATGAATTCCCATGGTGGGGACGCACGGGCACTCAAATTCTCTGTCCTGGAGGTAGTCCCCCTCTCCTAGGGGAGGGACTGGGACAAAAGAATTTTACAAAAGGAAGCAGCATGGATCTTTAGGTGTAAGTCCCAATGCCCTAGAGGGATGAATGAAAGACTATCATTCACCTGCTTCCTATAATGAGAAACATGCCCTGTGAACTCTGTGTAGGGCCCTCCCATCACCTGACTTTAGAACTGTCATCACCTCTTCAACAGCCACTCGAAGTGGCAACTGTATATGTATGGAATCGGTTTCTTTATTTTCCCCTATTTCCCCTGAACGTTTTGAATTTCCCTCTCTGGAACGACCTCTACCTCTAGGGACAAACCTTATATGTAGATGAAAATTGATTCCCAAACTGACCTGAGATGCCAAAAATGGTGTCCGAATGATGTATTGACCCCATTGTCTGTAAATGTATGGGGTCACGAGTTTTATGAGGGGTCTATGATGATAGTATCTAGTCCTTTTCCCCCTCCCCCTTTTCCCTCCTCCATATGAAGCGCCCCTATAGACACAAATATGTCTGGTGGGAGAAAATAATGGAGAATAGCGGGAGGAATACCGTGGATCAATTATACCATAGAGTGTGCTATGGAGGTTTTTGTATTTTCTTTCCCCATATTGTACAGAAACAATCATGTTTTTTGCGGGATTGGCCCACGGTATCCCCCAGTATTTGAAAAAGAAACCTGGCATCCAATATTATTATCGAGACATACTGATATTGTCCATTACGGTATGCGCATGCGCAATAGAAACTGGAGGGCACCGGAAGCATCGGGTACCCGAGGTGCGGTCCAGCAGAGCAAAGCGTGCGCTCCACTGACCGGAAATGAGGGAGTGGAGCGGCGCGCCTGCTGTGAGCGCACTGCAGGAAGCGCGATGCGTTCCAATGGAGACCGGAGCGGCTCAGCGTGCGCTCCACCAACCGGAAATCATGCCGGCTGAGCGCACGTTACACCACCTGTATATATATGGGTGGGAGTAGGATCTGTGTACCGCCACCAGCTTATCTTGGCAAGGAGGAGGTACATACCGGTACGCCAGGCTAATAGTGAGTACATTTCTTCTATATGTAGAATATGGAAGCAACGTTTGTGATGTAGAATGTATGACCTATTCATGACTACGGGATTCTGTATACTTATATCTACTTTCTGTCAACAGATTATCCTGCCTGGAGCACATGAGGGTTAACCTTGACCCATCTGTGCAAACTTGGTAAGAATGGAAGGAGAGGGCCTTACACATCATTAAATAGGTCAGAGTTTTCCTTTCTTACCATATGGTTGTACACTACATGTGTGACAATTATTTACATCTGCACTATCAGCCCCTGAGGAGCCTGGATACAGGCGAAGCGCGTTGAGGACTTACCACACATATATACATCTGGGGCTCACTATAGAGACCAGTTTGTCACCGTTATCTACCTAGACCCCCACTTTAAAGTGGGGTAGACTCACCAGTTGAGCACTAAGCAACAGGGTAGTTTTATTGAGGGTAAGTGTAGGGTCAACAGGGAAGGCACGAGGACAGGGGAACCCCACCATCAGGGGTGGTCCCTGGGCTGAGCAAGGACAGGGACTGGGAAGGGCAAGTATATCCCTTTCCCATGACACACTCTAGCATCTAGTCCTAGCTAATGCCATAGCAGCCTATCCCTTGGTGCTCACCCATACACATACCCCTACCACTGTTGAGGCTACACCAATAGTGCAACTAAGGACCATTGGGTCCATTATTTTCATCCTCCACCAGCTATTTCTAACATCAATAAGTCTGGGGAGTGCCTATACAAGGGAGGCAGTGCTAAGCATCAATAGGCACTTGTTTTTGGGTACATTTATTTTATTTTATCTAATCAATAGTAAAAGTTACGTTTTATATACCAAAGGGATTTTGTCTTGTAGTTTAAGCTTTGATGTCGTATAAATCCTATAATTTTTCATATTAACATTAATCTGTTTAGACATTATTGTTATTGCTAAGTACTCTATGCCATGGCCAGTTTCTTAAATGGGAATGTGTTCACAGAGGCACTGATGAGGGAGGCACAAGATATCTTCTCAGAGAAGGAAATTCCAGGCCTATCATCATCAATCACCTGCAAAGTAGCTTTCAATGAACTATATACGGGGTATAAAAACAACATAAAATCGTGGTGGGAAATCAGGTCCCTTGAAAATTATATACAACAGAGGATTGTCCCAAGAGGGCTCAGAATAAATATTAACCCAGCAGAGAGAATCGCCAACTCGTCACAGACTATAAAACAAAAGTGGGAGGAGGAACTCACTGGGAGCTCCCTAAAGCTAATGAAAATTCTCCTTGAAGAGGAGAAAGTCTTCTTCGAGAAAAGTACTGAGAAACTAAACAGCCTCAAAGAAGTGGCATTGAAGTTCGAGGAGACCCGGACTTCAAGAGACGAGAGGCTTCCCTGCAGTCTTCTGTCGAAAGACTGCAGGGTCAGTTAAAAGAACGCATAGCACAGGCAGTTCTTGAAGGACTTGGGCGATTTCAGAGAGAACCGAGCCTACCAACTGGAGAAAGTAGGCATTAATCCGTCTGCTTCTGAGGTCTCATCCTCCGATTTTGAGGCCTCGGACTCAGAGGGGAATAGCACGAGAGGAGCTCGGGAAATAGGTGAAGAGGCACAGGGAACCAGAGAAGGCAGAGAGGAGGGGAAGAAAATGGGAGAGAGGTCCACAACAAGGACAAAGAGGAGGACCAACGGGATCCTCATCCTTGTCATCCTCATGTACAGCTACAAACCCCATTTTGGCAGCAACAACTGCAGCAGATCAGTCCTCCCAACCGCCAGCTCATTTTTAGACCCCAGCCAACCCCTTACCACTTGCGGGGCAGAAGCAAATAAGAAATAACTTAATGGAAGACGATCTGCAGGTCATTAACTTATCAGACAGACCCCTCTCTAGACAAGAAGAGGAAATCCTCAAAAGAGGGTTATCCTTTGTTCCTACCACGAATTTTAACCCATTTACATGGATCAAGGACATAGATCTTTTCTGTCGTAAATTAAGATGGAAAAAATATTTTGAAACGACTGATAGAGAAACACGTAAAAAATTGGGAATTGATGATGATGAGGCAGCGGATCTAAAGCTACTTATGGATCTATGGGAGGAGGGAGCCAGATCACCTGGAGAGGGACCGTTCACGAACCTAAGCAACAAGAGCACTAGAACGCCCCCACCGGGGAACTACGACCACATTGACATTTTCCAGCAACTGGTCTCCAGAGAGTTAGAGAACTTATCCCTGGGACCTAGTGGCTGTGCGAGTAACCTGTCTAGTCCAGAATGGGAAGCTCTGAGGAACCTAGAAAGGGACAGGTCCATAATTATCAAGCCGGCAGACAAAGGCGGGAATTTGGTAATTATGGACTATGACCAGTATAGTAACATGTGTCTTACCCTCCTCAAGGACATCCGTAACTATAGGGTATTAGAGGGGGACCCCACTGAGGCGTTCATGATGGAGCTTAAACACATACTGGAGGGGGGTTTGATTGATAAAGTAATTGGCATTAAGGAGTTTGAGTTCATGATGCCCAAAAAACCAACTATCGCCACCTTCTATGGACTACCTAAGATCCATAAGGGGGTCCACCCCCTCAAATGTCGTCCCATTGTGTCGGGGGTAAACTCCCTGACACAGAATTCGGGCATTTATCTGGATCAAGTTCTGAGGGGATTCGTGATGTCCCTGGCATCTTACACCAGGGACACCATGGATTTTTTGAAGAAAATCGAGACTCTGGTAATTAATCCGTCATCCCTCCTAGCCAGTATTGACGTTGAAGCCCTGTATAGCAGCATACCGCATGAGAGGGGTCTAGAAGCTGTGTCTTCCTTCCTTTCCACCAGGGGCACCTTCTATCGTCCACATAGCAACTTCGTCTTGGCATTATTGGAATTCATCCTTACGCACAACTTTTTCCTTTTCAAGGGTAAGTTCTTCCACCAGCTCAGGGGGACGGCGATGGGGTGTGCATGTGCCCCGTCGTATGCCAACCTCTTCCTGGGCTGGTGGGAGGACAATATCGTTTTCCCTGGCCATGACGTATGGTGGAACGAGAAGGTGTCCTTTGGACCCGTTACATCGATGATGTTTTTATTATCTGGGAGGGTGGAGCAAGTGAGTTCCAAAAATTTGTGGAGGAATTGAATATCAATACCTTAGGGTTGAAATTCACCCACGAAATCAAGACAGACGAGATCAATTTTTTGGATTTGACAGTCCATAAACAGGGAGACAGACTGAGCACCACTATCTACAGGAAGCCTACAGCAACAAACTCCATCTTGCACTGGGAAAGCCATCATCCCTTTGCACTAAGGAAAAGCATACCTAGAAGCCAGTACCTGAGAACACGGAGGAACTGTTCGTCTTTGGACACCTTCCACTCTGAGTCCAGAAAGCTATATAACCGGCTTGTAAAACGGGGATACCCCAGAAGGACCCTTTATGTAGCCTTCCAAGATACATGTAAAGTAGAAAGGGAGAGCTTACTGTCCCCCAAGGATAGTGAGGGAAGGAAAGATCAGCACATAAGACTTATCTCCACATTGGATAGGGCGAACACTGAGATTAAGACCATTCTACAGAAATTCTGGCCGATTCTAGCAATGGACACGCATCTATCCAGCCATGTCACCAGCTACCCGAGTGTGACCTATCGGAAGGGGAGAAGCCTGAGGGACAGGTTGGTGCACAGCCACTTTGTCCCTCCGGCTCCTCCGGGGACCTGGCTGGACCGGCGCCCTTTGGGGATGTTCAAGTGCGGAAGATGTGCAGTATGTGAATTCATCAAGACAGGAAAACCATTACCTGCTCTGCAACCGGCCAAACCTTCACCATCCGTGATTTTGTGAATTGCAGAACCAAAGGGGTGGTTTACATCTGCCAATGCCCCTGTCCTATGGATTATATCGGGAAAACATTTAGGGAGCTCCGCACACGGATAGGTGAGCATATGTATGATATTAAGAGAAGGAACACTACGCCGGTTGCAGACCATGTGATGAATTCCCATGGTGGGGACGCACGGGCACTCAAATTCTCTGTCCTGGAGGTAGTCCCCCCCTCTCCTAGGGGAGGGGAGTGGGACAAAAGAATTTTACAAAAGGAAGCAGCATGGATCTTTAGGTGTAAGTCCCAATGCCCTAGAGGGATGAATGAAAGACTATCATTCACCTGCTTCCTATAATGAGAAACATGCCCTGTGAACTCTGTGTAGGGCCCTCCCATCACCTGACTTTAGAACTGTCATCACCTCTTCAACAGCCACTCGAAGTGGCAACTGTATATGTATGGAATCGGTTTCTTTATTTCCCCCCCCCCCCCCCCCCCCCCCTGAACGTTTTGAATTTCCCTCTCTGGAACCACCTCTACCTCTAGGGACAAACCTTATATGTAGATGAAAATTGATTCCCAAACTGACCTGAGATGCCAAAAATGGTGTCCGAATGATGTATTGACCCCATTGTCTGTAAATGTATGGGGTCACGAGTTTTATGAGGGGTCTATGATGATAGTATCTAGTCCTTTTCCCCCTCCCCCTTTTCCCTCCTCCATATGAAGCGCCCCTATAGACACAAATATGTCTGGTGGGAGAAAATAATGGAGAATAGCGGGAGGAATACCGTGGATCAATTATACCATAGAGTGTGCTATGGAGGTTTTTTGTATTTTCTTTCCCCATATTGTACAGAAACAATCATGTTTTTCGCGGGATTGGCCCACGTTATCCCCCCCAGTATTTGAAAAAGAAACCTGGCATCCAATATTATTATCGAGACATACTGATATTGTCCATTACGGTATGCGCATGCGCAATAGAAACTGGAGGGCACCGGAAGCATCGGGTACCCGAGGTGCGGTCCAGCAGAGCAAAGCGTGCGCTCCACTGACCGGAAATGAAGGAGTGGAGCGGCGCGCCTGCTGTGAGCGCACTGCAGGAAGCGCGATGCGTTCCAATGGAGACCGGAAGCGGCTCAGCGTGCGCTCCACCAACCGGAAATCATGCCGGCTGAGCGCACGTTACACCACCTGTATATATATGGGTGGGAGTAGGATCTGTGTACCGCCACCAGCTTATCTTGGCAAGGAGGAGGTACATACCGGTACGCCAGGCTAATAGTGAGTAAATTTCTTCTATATGTAGAATATGGAAGCAACGTTTGTGATGTAGAATGTATGACCTATTCATGACTACGGGATTCTGTATACTTATATCTACTTTCTGTCAACAGATTATCCTGCCTGGAGCACATGAGGGTTAACCTTGACCCATCTGTGCAAACTTGGTAAGAATGGAAGGAGAGGGCCTTACACATCATTAAATAGGTCAGAGTTTTCCTTTCTTACCATATGGTTGTACACTACATGTGTGACAATTATTTACATCTGCACTATCAGCCCCTGAGGAGCCTGGATACAGGCGAAACGCGTTGAGGACTTACCACACATATATACATCTGGGGCTCACTATAGAGACCAGTTTGTCACCGTTATCTACCTAGACCCCCACTTTAAAGTGGGGTAGACTCACCAGTTGAGCACTAAGCAACAGGGTAGTTTTATTGAGGGTAAGTGTAGGGTCAACAGGGAAGGCACGAGGACAGGGAACCCCACCATCAGGGGTGGTCCCTGGGCTGAGCAAGGACAGGGACTGGGAAGGGCAAGTATATCCCTTTCCCATGACACACTCTAGCATCTAGTCCTAGCTAATGCCATAGCAGCCTATCCCTTGGTGCTCACCCATACACATACCCCTACCACTGTTGAGGCTACGCCAATAGTGCAACTAAGGACCATTGGGTCCATTATTTTCATCCTCCACCAGCTATTTCTAACATCAATAAGTCTGGGGAGTGCCTATACAAGGGAGGCAGTGCTAAGCATCAATAGGCACTTGTTTTTGGGTACATTTATTTTATTTTATCTAATCAATAGTAAAAGTTACGTTTTATATACCAAAGGGATTTTGTCTTGTAGTTTAAGCTTTGATGTCGTATAAATCCTATAATTTTTCATATTAACATTAATCTGTTTAGACATTATTGTGATTGCTATTTTGGCTATTGAATTTCACCCCAGAACAAAATATATCCTTTGCCGGACACTATTAAACTTGGCTAGCCACAGCTGGAACACCAAATTTAAGGGATTGCTATTTTGGCAATTGAATTTAACCCCTCAATGATTTATAGAAATTGATATCCTGATTTTTTTAGGAGTGACAATAAGCACAGCCAACCCCTGATGTAGGATATAGCAAAAAAAAAAAAACCCTAGTATGGATGGATTGATGGACTTGGTTGCAGCTTGTGCTGGTGCACCACAAGACACAAAATGGCCGCCGATCACCCCAGAAAAAATTGACAGAAAAACGCTTTGTGCAGCCTAAAAACCAGTGAACAATTAACTAGCAGAAGTTGAATGATTCACAGCTTTAGATTGATCACTTCATTAGGTGTTTTTGCTGAGTTAGCCCTGCCTAATCTCGCCCTCACAGCAGCTGCGTGCTATCCCTACACTAATTAGAACAGAGTGACATGCGGCGCTACGTGACTCCAGCTTAAATAGAGGCTGAGACACATGCTGCACTTGGCCAATGACAGCCATGCCATTAGTCGGCATGGCTGGGATGGCTTCTTAGGGCAAGAAGTAAAATGCTAGCTGATTAAACAAAATATAGGCCCCTGACAACCAGACAATGTAGAGGTCATTTGACAGTATAAAGAGTTTAATGTCTCCCACCAATGCAGCAACCGATGAAACTAAATTTAGGCCCCTGACAACCAGACAATGTAGAGGTCATTTGACAGTATGAAGAGTTTAATGTCTCCCACCAATGCAGCAAGCGATGAAACAAAATATAAGCACCTGACAACTAGACAATGGGGCGGTCATTTTACGGTAAAAAGAGTTCAATGTCTCCCACCAATGCAGCAAGTGATGAAACGAAATATAGGCCCATGACAACCAGACAATGAGGCGGTCATTTGACAGTAAAAAGAGGTTAATGTCTCCCACCAATACAGCAAGCGATGAAACAAAATATTGGCCCCTGACATCCAGACAATGGGGCGGTTATTTGACGGTAAAACGAGTTTTATGTCTCCCACCAATGCAGCAAGCGATGAAACGAAACATAGGTCCCTGACAACCAGACAATGTAGAGGTCATTTGACAGTATGAAGAGTATAATGTCTCCCACCAATGCAGCAAGCGATGAAACAAAATATTGGCCCCTGACATCCAGACAATGGGGCTGTTATTTGACGGTAAAACGAGTTTTATGTCTCCCACCAATGCAGCAAGCGATGAAACGAAATATAGGCCCCTGACAACCAGACAATGGGACGGTAATTTGACGGTAAAAAGAGTTTAATGTCTCCCACCAATGCAGCAAGCGATAAAATTAAAGATAGGCCCCTGATAACCAGACAATGTAGAGGTCATATGACAGCATAAAGAGTTTAATGTCTCCCACCAATGCAGCAAGCGATGAAACGAAATATAGGACCCTGACAACCAGAGAATGGGGCGGTCATTTAACAGTAAAAAGAGGTTAATGTCTCCCACCAATACAGCAGGCGATGAAACAAAATATAGGCCCCTGACAACCAGACACTGTAGAGGTCATTTGACAGTATAAAGAGGATAATGTCACCCACCAAAGCAACAGGTGACTATCTGAAATGTAGGCCCCTGGCACCCAGACAAAGGAGAGAGGTCCCATAGCAGAAAAACAGGCTTCATGTCACTCAGCAGTGTAAAAGGCCACTTTCAGTTATTTAGGACCCAACAGCCAGACAGAGGAGAGAGGTGCCATAGCAGAAAATCAAGCTTGATGTCACCCGCCAAAGCAGCAGGCGATTAACAGAATTTTAGGCCCCTGACACCGAGACAGAGGAGAGGTTCATTCAACTTGGGGTTGCCCCAAAAATAATGGTACAATTAAAAATAGAGGATTCAATAAAGAATTGCCCTGGAATACAAGAATGTATGGTTGAGGGCGAGGCAGTTATAAATGTCTATTCTGTGCAAGGTACGGACAAGTCCTGTGGGATCCATGCCTGGTTCATTTTAATGAACGTGAGCTTGTCCACGTTGGCTGTGGACAGGCGGCTGCGTTTGTCTGTAATGACGCCCCCTGCCATGCTAAATACTTGTTCAGACAATACACTGGCCGCAGGGCAGGCCAGCACATTCAAGGCATTAAGGGCAAGCTCAGGCCATGTGGACAATTTCGAGACCCAGAAGTTGAATGGGGCAGAACCATCAGTCAGTACGTGGAGACGTGTGCACACATACTGTTCCACCATGTTGTTGAAATGCTATTCCCTATCAGCTGGTGGCGCGGTGACAAAACTTTTCCACAGCTCGGCCATGTTAACCCTGCTATCTGAGGAGCTGCTCGTGGCACAGCTGCGTTGGCGACCTCTTCCTCCTTCTCCTCCTCCTCTGCCTTGTGCTTTCACTTGTCCCCCCGTGTTAGTTGTGAATGCCCTCAGGAGAGCATCTACCAGCGTGCGCTAGTAGTCGTGCATCTTCCTATCACGCTTCAGCTCCACGGGAATTAAGGTGGGAACGTTGTCCTTGTATCGGGGATCCAGTAGGGTGGCAACCCAGTAGTCAGCGCAAGTTAAAATGTGGGCAACTCTGCTGTCGTTGCGCAGACACTGCAGCATGTAGTCGCTCATGTGTGCCAGGCTGCCCAGAGGTAACGAAAAGCTGTCCTCTGTAGGTGGTGTATCGTCTGTGTCCTCCGTATCTCCCCAGCCACACTCCAATGATGGCCCTGAGCTGCGTAGGGTGCCACCCTGCAGTGAAACCGGTTCCTCCTCTTCCTCCTCTACCTCATCCCCCTCGTCCTCCAAAAGTGAGCCCTGGCTGTCCACATGTGTACCTGGCCTCTTCTGGTGCTGGAACCCACCCTCTGAGCCACTTCTGTATGACCTGCCTGAAACCCGGTGAAATGACCTCTCTTCTTCCTCCAACTGTGCTACATCCTCTTCCATCATCGCCGTAATATTTTTTTCAAGGAGACATAGAATGTATTGTAATGCTAACAATGGCATCATCAGCACTGGCCATGTTGGTTGAGTACTCCAAAAAACGCAACAAGGTACACAGGTCTCGCATGCAGGCCCAGTCACTGGTGGTGAAGTGGTGCTGATCCACAGTGCGACTGACCCTTGCATACTGCATCTGAAACTCCACTATCGCCCGCTGCTGCTCGCACAGTCTCTCCAGCATATGTAAGGTGAAGTTTCACCTGGTGGGCATGTCGCATATGAGGCGGTGAGCAGGAAAGCCGAAGTTATGCTGCAGCACAGACAGGCGAGCAGCAGCAGGGTGAGAACACCGAAAGCGTGCATATACGGACCGCACTTTCAGCAGCAGCTCTGACATGTCTGTGTAGTTTTAAAAAAACTTCTGCATCACCAGATTCAGCACATGCGCCAGGCAAAGCATGTGCGTCAAATCGGCTAGTCAGAGCTGCAACGAGATTTTGCCCATTATTGCACACCACACCGCTTGAGGCTCACCGGCAGCAACCACTCATCATTCTGCTGTTCTATGCCCCCTCCAAAGCTCCTGTGTGGTGTGGGGTTTGTCACCCAAACACATGAGTTTTAAAATCACCTGCTGATGTTTACTCTGGGCTTTGCTGAAGTTTGGGGTGAGGTTCTTTCGATGACCGGTTGTGGGGGTGGTAGAAGATGAGTAGGAGGAGGAGGAGGTTGATGCGGAGAAGAAAGAGGAAGCAACAGGAGGCAGCCAATAATGCCCTGCGATCCTCGGTGGTGGAAGGACATGCGCCAAACAACTATCCGCCTCGGGCCCACCCGCCACTACGTTTACCCAGTGTGCAGTTAGGCAGATATAGTGACCCTGGCCGTGCTCACTGGTCCATGTATCTGTGGTTATGTGGACCTTGCCACAGATGGCATTGCGCAACACACACTTGATTTTATCCTCCACTTGGTTGTGCAGGGAAGGGACGGCTCAACTGGAAAAGTAGTGGCGGCTGGGAACAACGTACTGGGGGACAGCCATCGCCATCAGCTGTTTGAAACAGTCCGTCTCCACCAGACGGAATGACATCATTTCAAAGGCCAGTAATTTTGAAATGCTGGCATTCAGGGCCAGGGCTCGAGGGTGGGTAGGTGGGTATTTCCTCCTTCTCTCCAATGTTTGGGAGATGGACAGATGAATGCTGCGGTGTGACATGGTGGAGAAGCTTGGTGATGGTGTCGTATGTGATGGTGTTGGTGGAACATCATCTGTTTGCTGGACACCAGGTGCCACTCAGAGGTGGAGGAAGAGGCCGAGCCAGCAGCAGAAGAGGGATCAGGAGGAGCATGAGAGAGTTCCTTGTTTTCAAGGTGTTTTCTCCACTGCAGTTCATGCTTTACATATAGATGCCTGGTCATGTAGGCTGTGCTCAGGTTAAGAACGTTTATGCCTCGCTTCAGGCTCTGATGGCACAACATGCAAACCACCCGTGTCTTGTCGTCAGGACATTGTGTGAAGAACTGCCACGCCAATGAACTCCTTGGAGCAGGCCTTGGTGTGCTCGGTGCCTGGGTGTGGTGGACAGTAGCAGGCGTACTGTCTCTGGAACGGCCGCTGCGCTTTTGCACGCTGCTCCCTCTTTTGCTGTGCTTTTGCCTCTGTGCGACCACAGCCTCTTCCTCAGAACTGCACGCCTCACTAGCACGACCTTCAGTCCAGTCTGGGTCTAGGACTTCATCATCCTCGACATCATCTTCCACCCATTCATGACCCCTGCACTCCTCGTCGGTCTGCACATTGCAGAAAGCCACAGCAGTTGGCACATGTGTTTTGTCATCATCAGAGACGTTTTGTGGCGGTATTCCCATGTCCTCATCCTGCAACATAAGTGGTTGGGCATCAGTGCATTCAAGGTCTTCCTCTTCTGGGGCAGGGCTAGGTGGATGGGCCCGGGAAACCCTTCCAACAGAGTCATCAAAAAGTATGAGACTTTCCTGCATGATTTGGGGCTCTGACTGCTTGGCTGATTTGTAAGGAGGTGAGGTGGAAGACTGATGGGCATAGGCTGCAGGTGCCAACTCTGAGCTTTCTTCAGAGGACTGGGTGTTAGATACTGTGAAGAATCTGGAGGCACTGTCAGCCACCCAATCTACTATTGCCTGTACATGTTCTGGCTTCACCATCCGCAGAGCGGCAATTGAGCCTATCAAATAACGCTGCAGATTCTGTCGCCTACTCACACGAGAGGAAGGTGTTTGACTTTGAGCGGTAGTTGGCGCTGAATGGCCACGTCCTCTCCCAGCAACAGGAGCTCCACCACCACGACCATGCCCACGTCCCTCATTTGATGGTCTCCTCATTTTTTGCGTTCACCCACCAAGTGGAAAGATTGGTCTCTCTCCGGTGTCAATTTACCTGCCACTAGTCGACAATTATGTTCGCTAAGGCAGTGCCCGTGTCATAAAAATGCTCTGTGGACCCAGAATAATGTTTTTTGTGCCAAAATACACTGATTCTCAATTTCTATGCGGAAATGTAAAAGATTGTTTTGGTACGCTTTATGCACAAGTGGTTTGTGGAACAAGAACAAGTATTTTTGTAATAAAATACAGAAAATTTGTATTTCACTGCTGTAAATTGAAATTAATTATTTATGCGCCGGATGCACAACAGTTTTTTCAGCCTAAAAGACGGCTTTTTTCAATAAAATCCCAAAATGCAGTTTTTAACTGCTGTACATTAACAGTAGATACGTATACTATTTATGGACACCAGATTTGGGGACCCAGAACACAGATTTGGTCACCAAAATTCACAAATGCAGTATTTAACTGCTATAAATTGTAAATAATTATTTAAACGACGGATGCACAACTGTTTTTTCAGCCTCAAACACAGCTTTTTTCAATAAAACCCCAAAATGCAGTTTTTTACTGCTGTAAATTTAAATTCGATATTTGTACTGTGTATGTACAACTGCTTTGTGAAGCAAGAATATTGCTTTTTTCACACAAAAAAGAATAATGCACTATTTCTCAGCTGTAATGTGAAATCGGTATTTAGGCGGTGTATTTCAAGATGCTCTGTGGATCAGGATTACCACTCTTTTGTCAAAAAAATATACTTATGCTGTATTTCACAGCAGCAATGTGAAATAGGTGGTTGTAATGGGTATTTCAGACTGTTTGGTGGACCTTGAATAACATTTTTTTTCTATAAAAAACTAAAAAGTACTATTTCCATGCAGAAATATAAAATATGTCGTTGGACGGTGTATGCAGAACTGTTTTATCAACTTTCTGCTTATACCGGGGGTCTAGTAGCGTGGCCACCCAGTACAGGTCGTTCTCCTTCAGACTATTTATACGAGGGTCCCTCAACAGGCAGGACAGCATGAAAGACCCCATTTGCACAAGGTTGGATGCCGAGCTACTCATCTCCCGTTCCTCGTCCTCACTAATCTCATTGAAGGTCTGTTCTTCCCCCCAGCCACGTACAACAGCACGGGTCCCAGATAGGTGACAACAACGAGCACCCTGGGATGCCTGCTGTGGTTGGTCTTCCTCCTGTTCAAAGCCGCATTTCTCCTCTGACTCCTCTTCCTCAGACTCCTCTTCAAGCGTTACCGCAGGTCCAGCAAGCGATGATGATAAGGCTGTTTCTGGTGGTGATGGTGACCACAACTCTTCCTCTTCACGCTCATCTACGGACTGATCCAGCACTCTTTGCAGGGAAGGCTCCAGGAAGAAAACAAATGTTATGAGGTTGCTGATTGTGCCTTCAGTGCGACTGACTAGGTTTGTCACCTCCGCAAAAGGACGCATGAACTTACAGGCATTGCGCATGAGTGTGCAGTAACGTGGCAAAAAAATACCCAGCTCCACAGAGGCTATCCTAGCACCCCGGTCATACAAATACTAGTTGACGGCTTTTTCTTGTTGGAGCAGGCGGTCGAACATTAGGAGTGTTGAATTCCAACGTGTTGGCTGTCGCAAATGAAGCGCCTCACTGGCATGTTGTTTCGCCGCTGAATATCGGAAAAGTGTGCCATTGCCGTGTAGGAATGCCTGAAATTGCCACACACCTTCCTGGCCTGCTTGAGTTAGTCCTGTAAGCCTGGGTACTTATACAAAAAGTGCACGGCACGTGTCAACTTGCCCAAATTCAATGTCGCCAACAGATTGCTTCCGTTGTCACACAACACTTTGCCGATCTCCAGTTGGTGCGGGGTCAGCCACTGATCCACCTGTGAGTTCAGGGCGGACAGGAGTACTGGACCGGTGTGACTCTCTGCTTTCAGGCAAGTCAATCCCAAAACGGTGTGCCACTGTTGTATCCGGGATGTGGAATAGCCCACGGGGAGCTGGGGGGGGGGGGGGGCTGCAATTGATGTGAAGCAAGACGCAGCAGCAGAAGAGGAGGTTATTGAAAAGGATGGAGTAGGAGGAGTAGAGAAGGTGGCAGCAGGCCTGCCTGCAAGTCGTGGCGGTGTCATCAACTCCGCTGCAGAGCCACGCATTCCATGCTTGGCAGCTGTCAGCAGGTTTACCCAATGCGAAGTGTATGTGATATTCCTGCCCTGACCGTTCTTTGCAGACTGTGTGCCAGACATGCCATGACTTCCTTTTCCACAATGGAGTACAGGTTGGGGATTGCCTTTTGTGAAAATAAATTTCGGCCGGGTACCTTCCGCTGCAGTGTTCCAAAAGCTACAAATTTTTTGAAGGCCTCAGACTCCACCAGCTTGTATGGTAACAGCTGGCGGGCTAAGAGTTCCGACAAGCCAGCTGTCAGACGCCGGGCAAGGGGGTGACTCTGTGACATTGGCTTCTTACGCTCGAACATTTCCTTGACAGACACCTGACTGTAGGATAATGAGCAGGAACTGCTGAAGGTGAGAGGCGGAGTGGTGGTTGGCTGAGAGTGGGCAACGAGGACAGCAGTGGTTGACGTGGCTGAAGATGCTGGACCAGGAGGAGGATAGTGGCTTTGAGTTTGTGTGCTGTTTGTACTCATGTATTGATCCTATAGGCGTTTGTGATGTGAGATCATGTGCCTTCGCAAAGCAGTTGTACCTAGGTGGGTGTTGGACTTCCCACGACTCAGTTTACTTTAGCACAAGTTGCAAATGGCATCGCTGTTATCAGAGGCAGACACACCAAAAAAAGCCACACTGCTGAGCTTTGCAATGACGCCATTCTGGTGGTGGCAACAGCATGCGTTGATTGGCGTACTGTCTGGCTGACCCCGGGTGCCGATACATGCTGTCTGACTGTGCCACTAGCTCCTTGCGACGACCTCCACCTGCTTACAACTCATCTCCTCCTCCTCTCTGTCTCCCCATCTGAACTTTCCCCCTGTTCTTCTTCTCTTCGAGTGGGCACCCATGTGACATCCACGGACACATCGTCATCATCAACCACTTCACTTGTATCTGACAAATCAGCAAAGGAAGCAGCAGCGGGTACAACATCATCATCATCACACCGTATGTCCATGTGTGTAATGCAGCCTGACTGAGACATATCCCTGTTATCTACATTCTCTGGCAATAATTGTTGCGCATCACTAATTTCTTCCAACTGATGTGCAAATAACTCCTCTGACTGAGTGAAGCGGCTGTGGTGCTAGTGTTGGTGGTAGCGGCAGGCGGGCGAGTGGTAACTTGAGAGGTGCCCGAAGCTGAGCTGAAGGAGGATGGTGCATCAAGGTTCCGAGCGGAAGCTGTAGAGGATTGGGTCTCCTGTGTAAGCCATTCAACTATGTCCTCAGAATTTTTCGAGTTCAGGGTATGTGGCCTCTGAACACTGGGCATTATTCTAGGGCCAAAGGAAATCACAGCACCACGACGGCCCCTGCGGAGTGGCCTGCCTCTGCCTGTCATTTTCTTTTTTTGATTAGTTGTACTATGCGTGCAAGGTACTGTACCACCCGATATGAGTGGTGGGCACTGGCAGTGGGCACAGTACAGTCTGTGTGGGCCTGATACACACTTGTAGTGGCATGCAACTGAAATTATATTAAAGGGTAAAAATTAAATTACTTTTTTATCTGCAAGGTACTTTGCCACCCGATATGAGTGGAGGGCACTGGAAGTGGGCACAGTACAGTCTGTGTGGGCCTGACACACACTGGCAGTGGCAGGCAACTGAAATTATATTAACCACCTCAGCCCCCCTAGCTTAAACACCCTTAATGACCAGACCACTTTTTTAAATTCTGCACTACACTAATTTCACGGTTGATTGCTCGGTCATACAACTTACCACCCAAATGAATTTTACCGCCTTTTCTTCTCACTAATAGAGCTTTCATTTGGTGGTATTTCATTGCTGCTGACATTTTTACTTTTTTTGATATTAATCAAAAATGACCGAAATTTCCTGAGTTACTACAATGCCTAGACAGTAGAAACACCCCTCAAATGACCCCATTTCGGAAAGTAGACACCATAACTTATTCAATGATGGGCATAGTGAGTTCATGGAAGTTTTTCTTTTTTGTCACAAGTTAGCGGAAATGGAATTTTTTTTTTTCTTACAAAGTCTCATATTCCACTAACTTGTGACAAAAAATAAAATTTTACATGAACTCACCATACCCCCCATGGAATACCTTGGGGTATCTTATTTCTAAAATGGGGTCACTTGTTGGGTATATATACTGCCCTGGCATTTTAGGGGCCCCTAAAGTGTGAGAAGTAGTTTTGAATCCAAATACGTAAAAATGCCCTGTGAAATCCTAAAGGTACTCATTGGAATTTGCGCCCCTTTGCGCATCTTGCCTGCAAAAAAGTGTCACTCATGTGGTATCACCGTACTCAGGAGAAGTAGGGCAATGTGTTTTGGGGTGTATTTTGACATATACCCATACTGTGTGTGAAAAATATCTCTGTAAATGACAACTTTTTCAATTTCTTTATACAAAGTTGTCAATTTACAGAGATATTTCTCTCATCCAGCATGGGTATATGTAAAAATACACCCCAAAACACAATGCCAACATAACACAGCCAACATCTGGTCATTGAAGTTCACCCCTCCCATGAGCAAATTATAGTCGTGGACCGAGAGGGGCTTTTCAATGACACTGGTTGCCCGTTCAATTTGTATTGTCGTGTCTCCGTGAATGGAGGAGAGCATGTAAACATCACGCTTGTCTCTCCATTTCACTGCAAGCAGTTCTTTGTTACACAAGGCAGCCCTCTCCCCTCTTGCAAGACGGGTGGTAACGAGTCGTTTGGGGAAGCCCCGGTGACTGGGTTGCGCGGTGCCACAGCAGCCAATCTGTTCTAGGAACAAATGCCTGAAGAAATTGTCCACATAAAGATGGTACCCCTTGCCAAATAAGGGTGACACCAAGTCCCAGACTGTCTTCCCACTGCTCCCCAGGTAGTTAGGGCAACCGACCGGCTCCAGGGTCTGATCTTTACCCTCATAGACGCGAAATTTGTACGTATAGCCTGTGGCCCTTTCACAGAGCTTATACAATTTGACCCCATACGGGGTGCGCTTGCTTGGGATGTATTGTTTGAAGCCAATGCGCCCGGTAAAATGTATTAGGGACTCATCTATGCAGATGTTTTGCTCAGGGGTATACAAATCTGAAAATTTGGTGTTAAAGTGTTCTATGAGGGGCCGAATTTTGTGGAGCCGGTCAAAAGCTGGATGGCCTCTGGGACGAGAGGTGCTGTTGTCACTAAAGTGCAGGAAACGCAGGATGGTCTCAAATCGTGTCCTGGGCATGGGCATGTGATGAATTGGGTTCGTGGACCAATAGGACCGCAAATCATGCTTTTTTGTCAGGACCATGTTGAGGAGAAGGCCCAGAAAAGTTTTAATTTCGGAAACTTGAATGGGTTTCCACTGGAAAGACTGGGCATAAAAGCTTCCGGGGTTGGCGGTTATAAATTGAGTGGCATACCGGTTTGTTTCTGCCGAGACTAGGTCAAAGAGCTCCTCAGTGAGGAATAGCTCAAAAATCCCCAGTGCCAATCCGATCTGAGCTGTCTCAACCCGAACTTCTGACTGGGCAGTGAAAGGGGGAACTGCTGGTGTGGCTGAAGATGGGGGCTGCCAATCAGGGTTTGCCAGCACCTCATGGACTCTGGGGGGCTCTATGGGCCTGTCTGTGCTGTGGCTGTGACAGGGGAACTTCTGCACATGCCACCGTCCCAGCTTCAACTGCTCTTCTGGTGCTCACCACTTCACAATGTTCTACGGCAGTGCTGGTACTAGGTCCAGGATGGGCTGCACTGCTGGTGTATGCCTCACCACGTAATCTGACAGCGCCAGCCCCACTCTGCTGCCTTTGAAGGGCATCCTGCGCAACCTGTGGTCTAGCAACACGGGGCCGGGTACGCCTGGTGTTATCAGGGACCTCAACCTCATCATCCGAACTCTGGGTCAGACTGACACTGCTTTCTACAGGTTCGTATTCTGACCCGCTGGATTCGTCAGATGAGGGTTCCCATTCCTCATCCGACTGGGTCAGAAGCCTGTAGGCCTCTTCAGAAGAATACCCCTTCCTTGCCATTTGGACAACTAAATTTAGGGGGTATTCCCTGAGACTACCCAAAAAAAAAAGCAAGCCTGTCTTACAAATGGGAGGCTAGCGAAGTACAGGAAACCGCTGCGATTGATAAAAAATATCAAAACTGATTTTTTTATCGCTACAGCGCTTGTGTAGTGATTGTGTAGTGATAAAAAAAAATTAAAAAATTTTGTCACTGCGGCGGGCTGGTGTGGTTGAACGCACCTGTGGGCGACCGATCAGACCTGATGGGGCAAACAATGCGTTTTGGGTGGAGGGTGACTAAGGTGTACTGATACTATGATAGATCTGACTGTGATTATTTCTGATCACTTACAGATACTATAAAGTACCAATGCTGATTAGCGCTACGCTAATCAGCGAATGCGGTGCGGTGGGCGCTAACTGACTACCTAAAGGGGCCTAAAAACTAAACTAAACCTAACAGTCAATACTAGTGAAAAAAAAAAAAGTGACAGTTTACACTGATAACTTTTTTCCCTTTCACTAGTAATTGTCAGAGGTGATCAAGGGGTTAATTGGGGTGATGGGTGGGTGATCTGGGGCTAATTGTGTGTGTGCTTGGTGTACTCACTGTCACATGTGCTCTCTGCTGGGACCAACCGAGGAAAAGGACCCAGCAAAGAGCACAGAAGCCATTTAACACATTATATTTGTAAATATAATGTGTTAGATGGCTTTTCATTCAATTTTTTAAAAGTCATCAGCCTGCCAGCGCTGATCATTGGATAACCAACTCCTTCTAAAACTTTTACCGTGAGATGACGCGCTGATGCATCAAGGAGAAACATCCCGGCCGCTCGCAGGACGCATCCCTGCGTTAGGCGGTCGGGAGGTGGTTAAAGAGTAAACATTTTATTACTTTTTTATCTGTAAGGTACTGTGCCACCCGATATAAGTGGTGGGCACTGGCAGTGGGCACAGTACAGTCTGTATGGACCTGACACACACTGGCAGGCAACTGAAATTATATTAAACGGTAAAAATGAAATGACTTTTTTATCTGCAAGGTACTGTGCCACCCGATATGAGTGGTGGGCACTGGCAGTGGGTACAGTACAGTCTGTGTGGGCTTGACACACAATGGCAGTGGCAGGCAACTGAAATTATATTAAGGGTAAAATTTAAATTACTATTTTATCTGCAAGGTACTGTGCCACCTGATATGAGTGGTGGGCACTGGCAGTGGGCACAGTACAGTCTGTGTGGGCCTGACACACACTGGCAGGCAACTGAAATTATATTAAAGGGTAAAAATTAAATGACTTTTTTATCTGCAAGGTACTGTGCCACCTGGTATGAGTGGTTGGCACTGGCAGTGGGCACAGTACAGTCTGTCTGGGCCTGACACACACTGGCAGGCAACTGAAATTATATTACAGGGTAAAATTTTAATGATTTTTTTATCTGCAAGGCACTGTGCCACCCTATATGTACTGTGCCACACAGTACAGTCTGTGGGCCTGCGGCCTCTCACAAACAGGCAGGCAACTGCAATATAATATATATATATATATATATATATATAAAAAAAAAAAAAAAAAAAGCAGACTGATGTACCATCCCTAAAAAGGCCTTTTTGGGGTGCTGTAAGGACGCTGTCCTTACAGCAGATGAGTCTTTGAGGACTGGAGTGGACACAGAACACTAGTAGCTAACGCTTTCCCTAGAATCCCTATATTAATTCAGCGGCAGCAGCACTCTCCCTGTTCTAACTAACTCTGCAGAATCTAAGATGGATGCTGTCCTTGCTTTTTGATAGGAGGTGGGACGGTCTGGGAGGGAGGGTATGCTGATTGGCTGGAATGTGTCTGCTGACTGTGAGGTACAGGGTCAAAGTTTGCTTAATGATGATGTATAGGGGGCGGACTGAACATCGCATATGTTCGCCCACCGCAGCGAACGCGAAAAAGCGATGTTCGTCTGGAACTGTTCTCCGGCGAATAGTTCGGGACATCTCTATTAGGCGGTCAGTGGATAACTATATTACTGTAGGCCAGTGGAGTACAGGCCACAAACTTTAGCCATTCACCGAACAGAAAAGAAAAAGTGATTATGTGGCTGGAGGTATATTAGGCGGTCAGTGGATATCAATTTTACTGTAGGCCAGTGGAGTACAGGCCCCAAACATTAGGCATTCACCAGACAGAAAAGAACAAGTGATTATGTGGCTGGAAGTATATTAGGCAGTCAGTGGATAGCAATTTTACTGTATTAAATTCTATTAAACGTGGTCGTCACAGGTGTTGAATTCCTCCAAGATCCAAGCCCCATTAATTTTAGAAATGTGAGGTAGTGCACACTGTCGTGAGCTAGGCGAGTGCTCTTATCAGTCACAATCCACCCTGCTGCTCTGAAAGTCCTTTCGGACAGGACACCCGACGACTGGCAAGCCAAGAATATGGGGTAGAATATTTGTCATATATTCACGAATATTCATATTCGAGATTATTCACTTGATTGCGAAAAATCGGCAATGTAAAAATCGCATAATGCGAATTTGTAACGTGAAATACATGCGTGGGTCACTTTGGCTAAATTTTTCAAGCTGCTAGAAGTGTCCTGAGTTTATCCTGAGACTGGAGAAAATGGTTGGCACGGCAGAACATTACAATAGCTTTAGAGATAGAGAGCTCCAATATATTTTCGCGATTTTCGCAATTGTGATTTTCGCACTACCTGCAACTTAACATTTTAGTAGGTCTGACTTCATATTACTGATTGGTGCACTAGGTATTGTTGTGAACTTGACATTGCTGCCTTCTAATTGGCCAACAAGCAAGAAGCAGGGAGAAATCATGTGATCAGATGGAAAAAAATTACGAATATTGTAAATTACCAATATATAGCACTATATTCTAAATAGTTGCGAATTCTCAAAGTTGCGATATTCGCAATTAAAATTCGCTATTCAAATATTCGCACTCAATGCTACCTAGGAGGAGATGGAGGATGGAGTAGGAGAAGAAGAGGCAGGCCTGCATGCAATCCATGGCGGTAACACCAAATCCACATGGGAGCCACGGGTTATATGCTTGACAGGCATGAGAAGTTTCACTCAGTGGGCAGTAAAAGTTATGTACCTTCCCTGACCGTGTTTGCTAGAACACGTGTCTGTGGTCAGATGTATCTTGGCACCGACACTGTGTGCCAGAGATATATTCACTTGCCGCTGAACGTGGCCATATGGCTCTGGGATGCCCTTCTGGGAGAAATATTTCCCTCAGGGACCTTCCATTGCAGTGTGCCAATGACTACAAAAGGCTTCCGAGTCCACCAGTTTATATGGCATTGGTTGGCGGGCTACCAGTTCCGTTGGGCAAGAGGGTTATCTGACATTATCAACATTTTACTCTCCAACATTTGGGCCACGGAATCCTGCCTTCTGCACGATGAACGCGACAATAGCAGGGTGAAGGTGGAGTGGAGGACAAATGGGAGGAGAGAGGAGAAGGAGAAGGAGAAGAGGCAGGACGTGGAGCGGCGGAAGTGTGGCTTTGTGGGTTCTGATGGCATTGCTCCCACTGGGCTCTGTGATGGGAGGCCAGGTGCCTTCTTAATGCAGTCATCCCTAGGTGAGTGTTGGGCTTACCGCGACTTATGTGTTGACAGCACAGGCTGCTGATGGCAACACTATTGTCAGAAGCTGACACGTTGAAAAAAGCCTACACTGTAGAGCCATGTGCCGGCATCCTTGGAGCGCACGAGATGTGACCGTGCATGGCGGATGGCTCACTCCAGATACATCTGCTTTTTGCCTCCTGTGAGCTCCCTGCGAGCTCTGCCTGCTTCTCCTCCCCCTCTGCTACTCCGACTCTCCCTCTGAACTCCCCTCCTCTTCCTCTTTCGTGGGCATCCATGTGACGTCCATCGACAAGTCATCATTGTCACCTTCACCACCACTGACAATTGAGATCTCAGAGTAGGCAGCAACAGCGGGGACCTCCCTCCTTGGGCTTATCTGGGTACTGTCGTCAGACCACTGGGTGGCGACTGTTGCTACTTCCTCATCCGATGCCAAGAATGGCTGTGCATCGGAAAGGTCTGGGAATGGATGGGAAAATAATCCATCTGACTCAATCAATATTTGGTGGAAGCAGGTATATAATCCCCTTAATCAGTATTTTGTGGAAGCAGGTGTATCGCAGCCATCAATCAATATTTGGTGGAAGCGGGTATATCAATCCCCTTAATCAGTATTTTGTGGAAGTAGGTGTATCGCAGGCATCAATCAGTATTTTATGGAAGAAGGTATATCAATCCCCTTAATCGGTACTTTGTGGAAGTAGGTATATCACAGCCCTCAATTATTATTTTTTTGCCACAAAAGTTATAAAACACCACCCTGTTTATTTGGGTCAACAGGTTACAGGTATATAGCGCAGCCATCAATCAGTATTTTGTGGAAGCAGGTGTATCCGAGGCCTCAATCAATATTTGGTGAAAGCACGTATATCAATCCCCTTAATCAGTATTTTGTGGAATCAGGTGTATCGCAGCCGTCAATTAGTATTTGATGGAAGCAGGTCTATCAAACCTCTCAATCAATATTTGGTGGAAGCAGGTATATCAATCACCTTAATCAGTATTTTGTGGAAGCAGGTATATCACACCCCTTAATCAGTATTCTGTAAAAGAAGGTATCTCGCAGGCCTGAATCAATATTTGATGGAAGCAGGTATATCAATCCCCTTAATCAGTATTTTGTGGAAGCTGGTGTATCACAGGCATCAATTAGTATTTGATGGAAGTAGGTCTATCAAACCCCTAAATCAATATTTGGTGGAAGCAGGTATATCAATCACCTTAATCAGTATTTTGTGACAGCAGGTATATCACATTCACAACCCTCAAATTTTTTTTTTTGCTACAACAGTTATATCACACCACCCTTTTTATTTGGGTCAACAGGCTACAGGTATATCGCAGCCATCAATCAGTATTTTGTGGAAGCAGGTGTATCCAATGCCTCAATCAATATTTGGTGAAAGCAGGTATATCAATCCCCTTAATCAGTATTTTGTGGAATCAGGTGTATCGCAGGCTTCAATCAGTATTTGATGGAAGCAGGTCTATTAAACCTCTCAATCAATATTTAGTGAAAGCAGGTATATCAATCCCCTTTATCAGTATTTTGTGGAAGCAGGTGTATCGCAGCCATCAATCAATATTTGGTGGAAGCAGGTATATCAATCCCCTTAATCAGTATTTTGTGGAAGTCGGTGTATTGCATGTATTTATTTATGTATGTATTTATTTTTAAGGACCAGTTCAGGTCTGAAGTCACTTTCTAAAGGCTTACATAATAAAATCACCCAAAAATGACCATATTCTAGAAACTACACCCCTCAAGGTATTCAAAACTGATTTTACAAACATTGTTAACCATTTAAGTGTTTCACAGGAGTTAATGGCAAATGGAGATAAAATTTCAGAATTTAGATTTTTTGGCAAATTTTCCATTTTAACCCCTTAAGGACCCATGACGTATGGGTACGTCATGGGTCCGATCCCTAAGTATGGCGCCCGCTCCTGCCCTCTGTGGGCGCGATCGCTGCGGGGATCCGGCTGTTTCCTGTAGCTGACCCCCGCGGCTAATGATCGCGGCCGGCAGTGATGCCGATCGCAATCATTTAACCCCGCAGATGCCGTGGTCAATCCTGACCACGGCATCTGCGCTACGCTAAACCGAAAGTAAAACTTCGGCAGCTCTCCGGCTCCCCCTAGTGGTGATCGGGAGAATCGGAGCGCTGTAAGGGATAGCCTCAAGCCTTTCATTCAGCATGAGGCTATCACTTACTATTTCCTATGGAGCCCTTGTTAGCAATAGGGCTTCATAGGAAAGTAGTAAAATCTCATAAACTCCAATACAAGTGTATTGGAGTTTATGTTAGAAGCAATCAGATGACTGATTTATATAGGTCCCTATGGGACCTATATAACAGTGTAAAAGAAAAATAAAAGAAATAAAAAAATAAAAAATAAATAAAAAAACCTAAAAATTCAAATCACCCCTTTCCCCAAAATTAAAATAAAATAATAATTTTTTTTTAAAAATACACATCATGGGTGTCATAATGTGCGAAAACGCCCGTGGTATAAAAATATAAAAATATATTCCCCATACGATAAACAGAAAAACGGAAAAAGCGCCCAAATGGCGGATTCGCCATTTTTGAACGCTTCATTTCCTCAAAAAAATTAAATAAAAAGTGATCAAAAAGTCCTACACACCCCATAATGGTATCAACTAAAAGTTCAGATCGCCCTGCAAAAATAAGCCCCCATACAATGCCATACACTTAATTACAAAAAGTTATAGGGGTCAAAATATGGCGACAAAAATAAAAAATAAAAAATTTCCCACTTTTGAATTTTTTTCACTATCAAAACGCAAGAAAAACTATACATATTGGGTATCGCCGGATTCGTACTGACCTGTAGAATAAAACTAAATGGTCAGTTTTATCACACATCAAACGTCGTAATTTAAAAACCTGTAAAATTGTGGTAGAATTGTTTTTTTTTTGCAATTTCACCCCATTTGGAATTTTTTTCCCGCTTCCCACTACATCGTATGCAATATTAAATGGTGGCGTTGGAAAGTACAACTTGTCCCGCAAAAATAAAGCCCTCATATGGCCATGTGAACGTAAAAATAAAAAAGTTATGGCTCTCGGAAGGCATGGAGCGCAAAACGAAAATGCAAAAATGAAAAAACCCCGAGTCCTTAAAGGGTTAATACATTTTTTCAAGTAACAAAGCAAGGGTTAACAGCCAAAAAAAACTCAATATTTATTGCCCTGATTCTGTCGTT
Organism: Bufotes viridis; assembly: GCA_033119425.1. Taxonomy (NCBI): domain Eukaryota; kingdom Metazoa; phylum Chordata; class Amphibia; order Anura; family Bufonidae; genus Bufotes; species Bufotes viridis. The sequence goes on from CM065596.1 coordinate 71,200,212, forward strand.
TGCAGAAACACCCAATACGTGATCGTAAACTGCTGTATGGCCAAACGGCAGGGCGTAGAAGGAAGGAAATGCCATAAGGTTTTTGGAAGGCAGATTTTGCATGTCCCATTTGAAGCCCCCCTAATGCACCCCTACAGTAGAAACTCCAAAACAGTTTTCCCATTTTGGAAACTACGGGTTAAGCTAGCAGTTTTGTTGGTACAATTTTAGGGTACATATGATTTTTGGTTGCTCTATGTTACACCTTTTTTAAGGAAAGGAAACAAAAAATAAAAATTCTGAAATTTCATCTCCATTTGCCAACAACTCTTGTGGAACACCTAAAGGGTTAACAAAGTTTGTAAAATCAGTTTTGAATACCATGAGGGGTGTACTTTCTTAGATGGAGTCACTTTTTTGGAGTTTGTACTCTAGGGGTGCATCAGGGGGGCTTCAAATGAGACATGGTATAAAAAGAAACAGTCCAGCAAAATCTGCCATCCAAAAACCATATGGCGTTCCCTTCCTTCTATGCCCTGCCATTTGGCCATACAGCAGTTTACCACCACATATGTTTTTTTTTTTTTTTAAACTACAGAATCAGGGCAATAAATATTAAGTTTTGTTTGGCTGTTAATGCTTGTTTTGTTCATGGAAAAATTTATAAAAATGGAAAATGTGAAAAAAAAATAGCTGTTTTGGGACCGTTTTTATTTTTTGTTATTTACATAGTTGATCTGACAGGTTAGATTGTGTGTTTTATCTATATAGAGCAGGTTGTTATGGACGCGGCAATACCAAATATGACTAGAGATGGCCTTGCAGTTCTCCCGGCGGTCGTTTCGCGTGGAACTTTCCTAATTCGCAGTTTGCTGAAAATGCGAACATATGGCGGTATTCGCCGACACCATATTTTTTTACATTGTGAGAATTTTGACCCATGACACATCCATCAGGTGGTACAGGACAGCCAATTAAGACGTTTCAGCACATGGACATACCCCCTACCTTATAAATAGACCTGATCTTGCTGCCATTTTACACTCTGTCTTTTGTCAGTGTATGCAAAACAAATGTGGAGCCCCAGTTATGGGTCTACAACACAATGAAAGCCAGATATCCCTCAAAGGAAGGAAAACCAAGCAAAGAGGTGTCTCCATTACAGAGATCACCAAATCCACCATATTAAGTGGCCCCTATGTCAAGATCTCACTTTCTTACAAGCTTTAAGGATGTGACAGGGAAAACCTAAGCTAGGTATCCATCCACAGACAGCTGTTTCAGGGTGTTGACCCTCATCAGTGTGGAGTAGGAGTTTGTTTTGCATATTCCTGTTTCCCAGGGAACTTTGCACTTTGGATTGCTGTGTTGAGACTCTTAAGTGAGGCTCCGCGGTGTTTTTTGTAGCTGGTCTCCCTGAGATCAGCTATTGTTGTGTTTGAGTAGTCTCCGAGGCATTGCTCCTGGTTAGCCAGAATCCTACTCCACACTGATGAGGGGCAACACCCTGAAACAGCTGTCTGTGGATGGACATCTAGCTTAGGTTTTCCCTGTCACATCCTTAAAGCTTGTAAGAAAGTGGGATCTTGACATAGGGGCCACTTAATATGGTGGATTTGGTGATCTCTGTAATGGAGACACCCCTTTGCTTGGTTTTCCTTCCTTTGAGGGATATCTGGCTTTCATTGTGTTGTAGACCCATAACTGGGGCTCCACATTTGTTTTGCATATTCCTGTTTCCCAGGGAACTTTGCACTTTGGATTGCTGTGTTGAGACTCTTAAGTGAGGCTCTGCGGTGTTTTTTGTAGCTGGTCTCCCTGAGATCAGCTATTGTTGTGTTTTTGTCAGTGTAGGGAGAGGTTGCTGTGTGGAGCAGGGACAGGAAGTTAGAGTGTTAATAATGACACAAATCAATAGCTAATAGGTCCACAAAAGTACTTTTAAGGATTTGTAAAGGTGTGCTATTGATTGTTGTGCAATACAGAGGTGTGTAATACACTTATAATATACTTTCTAATATAGAAAGCATATTATAGTGGATTTGTTTAGTGCAGCATTGTGACTTGTGATCGGTTCTGCAGTGATACTACAACTACAAAGAGTGACAAACGCAATTATAAAAAAGTATTATAACTGGTGTGATAGACCAGTGGGCCCCAAAACAACATATAGAATTGGGGTGTTATCTAAGAATATACTACTCAAATAGTGTATTTGTGTGCTGCACAAATTTAGCCACTTTCACTGCGTTACCTCTGCTACACATAGTGAGAAAATTTAAAATATATATATTTTTTAAACTGGTGTGATTATAGGCCAGTTGACAAAAAAACGACATATTGAAGCAGGGTGTTATATATCTTCTTCCACATACACTGCGCTTCTCAATAGACTTCTGTCACCAGGTCATTTAAAAAATGACAGGCAGAGGAAGAGGCAGGCCCTTTCGCAGGGGTGGTAGGGGTAGGGCAGGAGCACCAGGCCGGAGCCAAAGTGGAAAGTTGCAGAAGGTGCGTTCAATTTCGTCAAAGGACGCACCAGACTTGGTTGAGTGGCTCACTCAGCCTTCCACTTCTGTACCCTCCTCATCCTCTCTATCTGCACCATCTTCACTCTCTGCTGTGTGCACCCCCAAAGACACCACCAGCAACACCACCACCACCATATTCCCTCCACTTGAGTCACAGGAATTATTTTCCGATCCATCATAACACATTTCTGATGCGCAGCCATTCTTGGCATCGGATCAGGAAGAGGAGGTAGCAAGTGCAACAGCCGCTACTCAGCAGGTCTTACGACAGTACCCAGATACGCCCAAAGAGGTTGGTCCCCGCTTTTGCTGCCTACTCAGAGATCTCTAATGTTAGTGGTGGGGAAGGTGATGTTGATGATGACGTGTCTATGGACGTAACGTGGGTGCCCACAAGAGAGGAAGAGGAGGGGAGTTCAGAGGGAGAGATAGACCAGCAGATAGGGAGGAGAAGCAGGCCGAACTTACATTGCACAGGAGGAACAAACCAAACTGCTAATGTATCAAGAGCGAGCCATTAAACCATGTACGGTCACATCTGGCGCTCCCAAGATGCCGGCACATGGCTCTGCAGTGTGGGCTTTTTTTAATGTGTCAGCTGCTGACAATAGTGTTGCCATCTGCAGCCTTTTCAGTCAACACATAAGTCACGGTAAGCCCAACACTCACCTAGGGACGACTGCCTTAAGAAGGCACCTGACCTTACATCACTGAGCCCAGTGGGAGCAATGCCGTCAGAACCAACAAAGCCACACTTCAGGCTCTCATCGTCCAGCCTATTCTCCTTCTCCTCTCTCCTCCCAATTTTCCTCCACTCCACCTTCCATCATGCCGTCCTCTCGTTTGTCAGGAAAAAGGCAGGCTTCCATGGCCTAAATGTTCAAGCGTAAAAAAATGATGATGCCGGATAACCCTCTTGCCCAACGGTTGACTGCCATATAAACTTGTAAACTCGGAGGCCTTTTGAAAATTTGTGGCCATTGGAACACCACAATGGAAGGTCCCAGGAAGGAAATATTTCTCGCAGAAAGGCATCCCAGAACTATATGGACACGGTGCCAAGATACATCTTACCACAGATACGTGGTCCAGCAAACACGGGCAGGGAAGGTATATAGCTTTTACTGCCCACTGGGTGAACCTTCTGACGGCCGTCAAGCATGTAACCCGTGGGACCCCTGTAGATTTAGATTGCATGCAGGCCTGCCTCTTCTTCTCCTCCTCCTAATCCATCCTGCCTCTCCTCCTCGGCTGACTCCTCCTTTTCCGCTGCTACCGTCTCTTCCACTGCGCCAACCAAGATCCACAGAACCTATTCGACATACCAGGTTAGACGTTGCCATGCTGTGCTGCGTTTGTTGAGCCTGGAAGCCAAGATCTACAATGGTCCTGCACTCCTTTCAGCTTTGCGTTCACAGTCAGATCAGTGGCTAACACCACTTAATTTGACAGTTGGTAATGTGGTGTGCGACAAAGGTGCTAATCTGCTGAGTGCGCTGAAACAGGGCAAAATTACACAAGTGCCGTGCATGGCACACATCCTGAACTTGGTTGTTCAGCGATTCGTTGTCAACTTCCCCGGGGTCCAGGACGTCTTGCGGCAGGCTAGGATAATCGCGAGTCATTTTTCAAGATATTACACGGCCATGGCTTGCCTTGCTGAAATCCAGCGGCGACACAACCTGCCCGTCAGACGACTTATTTGTGACTGCCCGACGCGATAGAACTCAGCCTTGTATATGCTCGATAGGCTGCTCCAGCAGAAACATGCCGTTAATGTCTACCTGTACGAACTCTGCGGCAGGACAGGTTCTGTGGAGCTTGGTTTTTTTCACCACTCCAGTGGCTGCTCATGCACGATGCATGCAGACTTCTGCTTCCATTTGAAGAGATCACCTAACTGGTTAGTCGCAACCAGGGCCTCATCAGTGACATCGTACCTTTTGCCTTCTTTCTGGAGTGTGCATTGCGTTGTGTCATTGATCAAGCCGTCGAGGAGCAGGAGCAGGAAGATGAGGAAGTAGCAATGCTGGATGAATACCCAGGGGGGGCTACCTCCATCTGAGACAAGTCAACAACAGGAGTCTGAATAGGAGTCAGAGGAGGATGGTGTCGGGGAGGAGGAGGATCAAGAAGGGCATGCTTTAAACCTTTCTGGGATCCCTCGTGTTGTCCGTGGATGGGGGAGGAGAACGAGGAAGACATTGTCCTTGATGATACGCAGGAGCCAGGCGGCTACAACGCTTCCAGTTTATTGCAAATGGGTGCCTTCATGCTACAGTCTTTTAAGGAGGGACCCCCGTATAAAAAGCATAAAGGGCAAGGACCAGTACTGGGTGGCAACGTATTTAAACCCCTGTTACAAATAAAAAATGGCGGAAATGTTACCACCATCACAGAGGGTTGTCAGAATGCAGCACTTCCAGGCCTTGCTTAGAGAAATGCTGCATTCTGCTTTTTTGGGAGCTGGCAGAGGAGTTTCCACTCACAGATAAACAGTTGTGGGTACCAATACAACAGCAACTGCAAGAAGAGGGCGGTTTGAAGATGTGTTGGTCACTTCTGATATGAGAACATTCTTTCAGCCAACCCATCGACAGCTGTCCTCCGGATCCAGCCTCAGGGAACGCCTAGACTGGCAGGTGTCCGACTACATCGGTTTAACGGCCAATTTGGAAGCTCTGAGAAGTGATAAACCCCTGGACTGCTGGGTGGGCATGCTTGACCTCTGGCCAGAACTTGCACAATTTGCAATGGAACTGTTGGCTTGCCCCTCATCAAGTGTCCTGTCCAAAAGGATGTTCAGCGCAGCTGGGGGGATCATGACCGATAAGCAGACTCGCCTACCTCACGACAGTGTTGACTACCTCACATTTCTAAAAATGAATGAGGCATGGATCTCGGAGGAATTCAACACATGTGAACAGTAGACCATGTTTGTTTAAAATTCCTCATGACAGCCCATATCCGCCACCATAGGCGTGCTTACGGGGTGTGTCTGGGCACACCCTAATCATCACCTCCATGCTGCAGTGCCATCTGCAAACTCCTGATGCGAACAGTTCAGTAGAGCACTAGAATGGAGTTGCTCCAGGGAGGTATGATGTCGGAGGAAGAGTCGGAGTCTCATCATCCAGGGGGCAGGGCCTCACAACGTGCGGGAGATTCTACAGAGCCCATTGCAGGAAAGAGGAGCAGAAGCTGCAGGTCGATGAGTGGAGGAGAAGAGTGACTGCTCTGTTTACTGGAGGGGGGCTGAAGGGAGGAGGAATAATGCTTGTTCTGGAGACTGTATATCAGAGGGGTCTGAAGAGGAGGGGTGATATAATTTATACGGGACTGTATGCTGGAGGGGCTGCAGGCAGGGGGAGGTAATATTATTTACATGGAACTGTATGCTAGAGGGGCTGCAGGCAGGGGAAGATGATATTATTTACATGGGACTGTTATGACTGTTATGTTTATTTTGGGGGCATTTTGCAGGGGCTGAAGGGAGGAGAAATAATCCTTGTACTGGAGACTGTGTGTTAGAGGGGTCTGAAGAGGGCGGGGGTATTATTTACATGGGGACTGTATGCTTGCGGGGCTGAAGGCAGGAGAGTGGGCATGGGACTTTATGCTGGAAGGGCTGAAGGCAGGGGGAGTTTTGTATTTTACATGGGACTGTATGTTGGAGGGGCTGAAGTCGGGGACTGATGTATTTTACATGGGACTGTATGCTGGAGGGGCTGAAGGGCGCCATAATTATTACTATTAGGGTCCATTCACACGTGTGTAGTGTTTTGCGGATCCGCAGTACACCCGGCCGTCACCCATATAGAACAGTCTATTCTTGTCTGCAGCTGCGGACAAGAATAGGACATCTTCCACTTTTTTCCGGAGCCGCGGACCAGAAGTTCGGCAGGCCGCTCCGGAAATGCGGATGCGAAGAGCACACTGTGTGCTTTCCGCATCCATTTCGTTCCCATAGAGAATGAATAAGTCCACAACCGGAACGTATGCAGACACATATAATAATGTACCCTGATACCCCTTAGTGAATTTGTGTATATATATGTGTATATAATATATACATACATACATACATACGCGCACGCGTGTGTGTGTTTGTGCTTTAGGGTGCACACCCTAATGCAATGGGCTGCGCACGAATATGTCCGCCACCACCCATAACAATTTATGGTCCCTGTCTTTGGTAAATACAGTGGCATAAAATGCCTTTTATGTACGTTGAATGCCTAATTTTTGAGGCCTGTAATGGCTGACACTTACTTCTGTATCCTGTGAATGCCTAAGGTACCACCAGCAACAGAATACAAAGTTATTTGCTGTCAGGGGAACGCCTGTCGGCTAATTTTTGAGGCCTGTAATGGTTGACACTTACTTCCATATCCTGTGAATGCCCAATTTTTCGAACTGGAATTTAAAATCAATGGGTCTGTAAACATTTCTTCCAATTGTGGTATGCGGACACATTAAACAGACGTGTGAATGGACACTATATGTATTTGACATGTATTTACCGGCTGCTGTCAGTTTTGGCCGAGCTATTACAGTAAAATCAAGCAATATTACAAAAAACACAATACACGTTATAACTGTACAAACGATTTATATATAACTTAGTAGAAATTTTTTTTAAATTATGACAATTTTTCCAAAAGCATGATCATCTCATGCACCCCTTCATGGCCTTGCCTTGCCTCTCCTCCATGGCCTTCAAGCGCTCGTGAACGGTCTGCATATCATGGAGATGCACCCTTTGCAGTTTGGCAAATTTGGCCTTTAATGTCTTCATTCCTGTTTGAAAAAAAATAAAAATTAACATTATTTGCAACTCTTATTAAACCTTTAATTTGTGGTGCATATGACTTTATGATCGCTTGCTATTACACCTTTTTGTGAGAAAAGCTGTCCATAAAATTGCCTTTTTTTAACAGTTTTAAATTTTTGTTTAAAAAGGTGTCTAACTAAGGGGTTATTTGGTATGATCTTTTTAGACAGCTGGTTGTTACAGGTGCGGCCAAGCCTACTATTTTTCCTTATTTTATAGTAAATTGCTTACCTGCTTCGCTGATTGCAGGTAAGCCAGATTCGTATGGTCAGTAATTACCGCAATGGGATGAATTGCTCTGCTCCGATTCCCACTTCTGACGCGTCAACCTCCACAATGAAGGGTTGAGACACATCGAGTTGCGCAAGAATGGAAGCGGAAGTAAAACATTCCTTTATAGCGGAAAAAGCCTGTAATGCCAACATCATAATTTTTTTTTTCGGCAGCAGAGAGTTTCTTTGAATAACAAGCACAAGGGGGCCAGTTGCCAGAAGAGGGACCCTGCAACAAAACTGCTCTGATTCCCACTTCTAACGCGTCAACCTCCACAATGAAGGGTTGAGACACATTGAGTTGCGCAAGAATGGGAGCGGAAGTAAAACATTCCTTTATAGCGGAAAAAGCCTGTAATGCCTTTTCTGACAAGAATAAGGGTACTTTCACACTAGCGTTAAACTTTTCCGTTATAGAGTTCCGTCCTAGCAGCTCAATAACGGAAAATAAACACTTCCGTTTGTCCTAATGCATTCTGAATGGAAAGCAATCCGTTCAGTTTGCATCAGTCTGTCCTCCGTTGCATCCCCTCATGTTATTTTGGCAGTGAAAATAACGTGGCATGCTGTATTTTTTTCTCCGTTAAAAATAACGGAACATATGACGCAACGGCGGATCCACTATTCATTTACATCGAAATGTATTAGTAGCGTATCCATTAATAAGTGTTTCTGCAATTGACGCACAGACGGATCCATTGATCTGATCTGCGCCTGCGCCAGGATGTAGGAGGAGCCGGTTGCTCGTCCTTCCTGTTTGTCTCTTTGTTCCTGCCTGCGAGGGAGAAGGGAGGACACCATTGAAGGTGAGTATGAAGTTTGTTTTTTTGATAGAAGAAATCAATAAAAACAAAAATAAGCAGCTCTTATGTACTGCTACTCCTAGCATCCACTATGTACTTATACTAAATGTAGGCCCCATGTACTTTTGCATGGGGAATGCATCTAGTATGAGTACATGTGGATGGTAGGGGTAGTAGTACCTGGATACTAATACCCCTAGCATCCACCATGTACTCATACTAGATGCAGCCCCCATGTACTTTTGCATGGGGAATGCATCTAGTATGAGTACATGGTGGATGCTAGGGGTAGTAGTACCCAGGTACTCCTTGCATCCACCATGTACTTATACTAAATGCAGCCCCCATGTAATTTTTCATGGGGAATGCAGCTAGTATGAGAACATGGTGGATGCTAGGGGTAGCAGTACCTGGGTACTACTACCCCTAGCATCCACCATGTACTCATACTAGATGCATTCCCCATGCAAAAGTACATGGGGGCTGCATCTAGTATGAGTACATGGTGGATGCTAGGGGTATTAGTATCCAGGTACTACTACCCCTACCATCCACATGCTAATTAAAAATAAGTCAGCCGGCCAGCCCGCCACCCAGCTTGACAGCCAGTTCGCCTAACGTCCAGCCCGCCACCCAACCAGACAGCTTGACAGCCAGCTCGCCTAACGGCCAGCCCACCACCCAGACAGCCAGCTCGCCTTCCAGCCAGCCCACTTACTGAAAGCAGCCTAAATTTTTTGTTACAAAATGAGCAGTAAGTGATATATATTTTTTTTTTGTTTTGTTGTTTAAAATATTAAAAGAGTTATTTTTTTTAAAGGCATATCTTCAAGTGAGGCCGGGAGCTCTCCTCCAAGACAAAGATGCAGACATGATTCGGTATGTAAAGTTGGGTAGTGTTTACAAATGTTAAAATGTGTCATTATTCAAATTTTTTTTTTTTTTCAGTCAACGTCTATTGAGGAGTCAACTCCCGGCCCAGAGAGGACAACTGAGGAGGAAGTCAGGGGTGGAGCCCAGCAAACGGTACCTATTTTTAAATTTTTTATAATCAAAGATACATGTCATTATATTTCTTTACATCAATCAATTAATTTTTTATTTTTTTTTATAGCCATCTATTCCCGTTGACACACAGAGAGGTCGTCAAGCCACTGCCAGAGGAGGTCGGGGAGCACGCGGCGGTCGCGGTCGTGTGAGTATTTTCACTCTAATGCTTATTAATTAATAATTCTAAAAACATACTGTTTATTATTATTTTTTTTTAGGTTTCCAGAGTCTCCACCAGAACTGATGAGGAGGACATTCTTGGTTTTTTCATTGACAATGACCTCCTCATCCAGATGGTGAAGGAACGACTACCTCTGTGGGACCATACTGACAGCCGTCACGCAGACCACCAAGCTACCCGGCTCCCCTGTCAACAGATCGGTGAGGCAATAGTGCCGAACTGGGACGACCTCAGAGAAAGTCAATGGGACAAGGCCGTAAGTATACATTATTTATTTGTAGATAGCGTACACGTATGTTTTTTTGATCATAAGTGGTTTACAGTCTATTTGATGTGAGTCACGGCCACCAATAGTCAGACAACAATTTTATTTTATTTTTGTTGTTGTGGCTGTTTCAAATAAATAGTAAACCATTTTTGATGTGAACACCTCATGTATTTTACAAAATAACCTTTTTTTATGTTTTTTTTTTTTTTTTCCAGGGAATACAATCATGGTTCGGTGGCGGTCAATCAGGGACCGCTACAAGAGGGATTATAATGAGGAACTTCGGCGTCCGAGTGGGTCTGAAGGAACCTCGAAGCGGCCTTACCGCTACCATGCCGCTTTGGGGTTCCTACGAAGAACCCTAGAGCTGCGAATGTAAGAAATTTGGATGATACTTATTTTAATTTATGTTCTCAAATTTATGTGTATGTCCCAGGCAGACTGTCATTTGACACTCTGTCTTGAACATCCACAAAATATTTTTCGTAGTAGAGATGAGGGAAGTGTGCTTTTGATTATACATCAGAAGTTGCTTTCGTAAAAAAAAATTTTCACACTGTACCTATACACTTCTCTGTATGGTCTGTATCTATCTACAGTATCTGTATGCAATTTTTTTGGAAAGCTACTTACTATATTGCATCAGAATTCACTTAGCTCAGCTCTATTCCATTGATTCTCAGCATTAATTTAATTTTAATTTTGTTTTGCTTTACAGAACAGCAAGCAGTACTCGGGCGCCGGAAGTTCCCCCGGAGGCGGTCCCTGATGAGCCAGGCGCCGAGTGTTCCCCTCGTCCTGCTCATGCAAGTGGTCAGGACCACAATGTTCCCCTACCTGTGCGCTCTGGCGACTCAACAATGGCCACTTTGGCCCCGCTACTTGAGACACTAATGTGTCACCAGAGTTCAGGTAGGAGCCGTCAGGCAGACTACGAGGATCTCACAAGGATCGTTTACAAGTCCTTGATGGGATTCACAAATAGAGTTGCCGCTTTGGAGGAGAAATTGCGTCGTCTTCAGGAGGGGGTGGTGTTGACAACGCAAATTACTCCGGTGCATCACTATTTGTTATCGTTGCTCCCTGTGATGGAACGACTTGAGCTCGACCAGTTGTATGAGGCCGGAAGACAGATGGACCACGTCTTGTGGAAAGTGCAACACTGCCCCACCACTCTTGCATCACCCCAGCCCTATCCCCAACCACAGTCCTATCCCCCATCCTACACTTATCCCCCACACCACACCTATCTCTCTTTTCAACCTCCCCATCCCCCTTCCCAACCTCCACATCCCCTTTCCATCCTCCCCATCCCCCTTCCCAAACACCATCCCAATTACAAACTGCCAAGCTCTTTTCTCACCACTTTTCTCCCTCTCCTCCTCATTATTATCCTCCAACCTCTTTCACCACTCCCTCTACTCTTGCTCGCCAAACACCATCCTCTGCCCAAACCTCGAAATTAAATGCTCCCTCTGTTGCCCTTCCCCCAACAAGCACTGATTTGTCCACTGTGGCAGAAGAACAACAGGACAGAGTGTACACACACCGTGCACAGCTCTCCACCCCCCAACCTTCAACTTCACATCGGCCCTCCTATCGGCATTTGTGATATTTTTTTGGGGGGTTATATTTATAGTATTTAAATTTGTTATATTGTTATTTATTAATGAATATTTTTTGTTTAAAATTTTTGGTTGTTCTTAATGACTTTTAAATAATGGTTTAAAATATGGTTTATTTTAAAACCATTAAATTCTCAACACCACTGGAATAGTGAGACAAGTATTTGTCGCTACTCCAGCTTTGTGAGAGTATGTTGACAAGTAGTGGGTATAAAGGCCTGACATAATCTCACAGCTCCAGCAGAGTGACACAAGTATTTGTCGCTTCTTCAGGGTTGTGAGAGTATGCTGAAGTAGTGGGTATTATAAAGGCCTGACATAATCTCACAGCTCTGGAGGAGCGACACAAGTATTTGTCGCTCCTCCAGTGTTGGGAGAGTATGCTGACAAGTAGTGCGTATTATAAAGGCCTGACATAATCTCACAGCTCTGGTGGAGTGACACAAGTATTTGTCGCTCCTCCAGGGTTGTGAGAGTATGCTGACAAGAAGTGGGTATTATAAAGGCCTGACATAATCTCACAGCTCTGGTGGAGCGACACAAGTATTTGTCGTTCCTCCAGGGTTGTGAGAGTATGCTGACAAGTAGTGAGTATTATAAAGGCCAGAAATAATCTCACAGCTCTGGTGGAGCGACACAAGTATTTGTCGCTCCTCCAGGGTTGTGAGAGTATGCTGACAAGTAGTGGGTATTATAAAGGCCTGACTTAATCTCACAGCTCTGGTGGAGCGACACAAGTATTTGTCGCTCCTCCAGGGTTGTAAGAGTATGCTGACCAGTAGTGGGTATTATAAAGGCCTGACATAATCTCACAGCTCTGGCGTAGCAACACAGATATTTCTTGCTCCTCTGTTTTGGGAAGTTAAAAATATGCAAAAAGACTCAAAGTATATTAATTAATGTTTATTTAACAAACAAAATTAAAGGAATAAAGTTAGAAACATCAATACGGTAACCTCCAATGAACATAACCATGGAACCAAATTGTATTAAGAATATTATAAAATTAATTTTTTAAGAACAATTAAATCACTTGGTCCTGCCAGGTCACTCTTCCTGCATCGGAGCAGAAATATTTGGCAAAGGAGTCTCTCATCTGGGAAACAGCCACATGTCATGCCAAACTTGCCAACTCGCTGTCTTCAGGAATGTCCTGGAAATTTAGCCGTTCTTTGATTAGGAGTTAGTTGTGCAACACAACACATGCCTTAACTGCCTCATCAACAGTTTCTATTTTCAATTGAATTGGTTTGGTGAATATACGGCATTTTGCAACCAAAATGCCAAATGTGCATTCCACCATTTTACGAGCCCTAGTCAGGCGGTAGTTAAATATTATTTTGTTCTGATTTAATCCTCGGCTGGAATAAGTTTTTATTAGATTGCCGCACATCTGAAAAGCCTCATCACCAACCAACACAAAGGGCATGGGGGGAGCGTCAGTAACTGGTAAGGGTTGAGGCGGTGAGAAATCGAATTGTCTGTTGTACACCCTTCGCCCCATGTCAGAATTTTTAAAGACCATGGAATCATTGCTTCTGCCATAAACACCAACATCATTTGCCACAAACCTGGACATCAGCTATTGCCATTAAAATTATTGAAAAATATTTTTTATAATTAAAGAACTCCGAAACAGTGCCTTGGGCCTTTATAATGTGGATGTGTTTCCCGTCTACTGCCCCCAGACAGTTAAAAAACTGGCACACCTCAGCAAATTTTTAAGAAATTTCAATCCACTGTTGCCGATTAGAAAGTGGTATAAATTCCTCATGCAGCTGCTCCCACAAAGCATGGCACGTGTCCTTAATAATCCCAGAAACTGTGGATATTTCAAGCCTAAACTGATAATGTAGGGATGTCAAACTTTCACCAGTTGCAAGAAATCTATGAGAAAACAGAAAAAACAATTGTAAATAAAGATGATCAAATCAGAAAAAAATAATTGTTAGCTAAATTTCTATAAATCAGGCATCCTCAAACTGCGGCCCTCCAGATGTTGTAAAACTACAACTCCCAGAATGTCCTGCTGTAGGCTGATACCTGTAGGCTGTTCGGGCATGCTGGGAGTAGTAGTTTTGCAACTGCTGGAGGGACGCAGTTTGAGGATGCCTGCTATAAATATTAGATATATTTGGCGGACCTTATCAAGGTACATAAAATAGACATTAAACACAAAATCAAAAATGCTTTCCTTTTGTTCTCTGTTCATTTACACATGCCAAGGGACATTATTTTGCAAATTCAGAGAGATAACGGGCTCTCCATGGAGAACGATAGGTGTATGCTTGCACTTGGCTTGTGCAATCAATAGGTAGGTAGATAACAGTATCACATAAAGTAAAGTTTCGCACCATGGTTTATGTAAAGTTAAAAAGTTTAACAAAATTTTTTTACCTTAAGGTAATTATTAATCGTTCTGTAGGTGACACACTTCGACAGAAAGTGGTGTCCTGTCTTTCAATTGGATGTGACACTTTTTGTAGTAGATTGTCTAAACTGTCGACACTCATCCGTAAGTAGTTATGAAACTTGTAAGGATAATTGCGCAGTTCCGGAAATAAAACTTCAAAAGCTCCCCTTCTTAATCTCTCTAAAGTGATTGGATGCACCCAATAGTGACGGCGACGTCTGGCTCAAAGTCTTCTTCTCCATCGAGAAACCAGGATTAAAGCCTGAAATCCAAAGCAAAGGTGGTCAGGCATCATCTTTTCTCTGTCTTCTGAGGCAACATCTGAGTGGTATGTGACCCTCGTTTGTCTTTAAAGCCACTGTGTAATTTGCATTTCAAAAAGATTTGTATCTTCATTTCTGAATATTTTTTAACGGATCCACTATTCCATATGAAAACGGTTAATAAACGGATCAAACGGATCAGTTAGATGGATCCGTTTGCGTACGTTTAGGCGGATCCGTTATTTTAATCTGTCAACGGACTAAAGGATCCGTGGGAGTGATTCTTTCCGTCTTCGTGCGTTTTAACGGATCCAGCAAGCAATTTCGTCAATGGAAATGCCAGACGGATTCCAAAAATGCTAGTGTGAAAGTACCCTAAGAAGTCCACACCCTTCCTAGTCATATCAGTCAAAGGCCTGACAACAGTGGAATAATTCAGGATACATTTTCTGTAGTAATTAGTAGTAATTAGTAAATCCCAAAAACCGCATCAAAGCTTTCAGATTATCCGGTCAATCCCATTTTAGTACCGCACGGGATCCATATGAAATCCTGAGGAAGAAAGTAAGTAACCCAGAAATTGCAGCTCCTGAACCGTTTCCAACTTAGTATACAATTTATTCTCCCGGAGGACAATACTTGTCTTAAATGATCCTGATGAGACTCCATATCAGGTAAGTAAATTAGTATGTCATCGAGGTAAATAACAACAAACCTCCACACCAAATGAGGAAAAATGTCATTGATAAAGTGCTGAAAGACATCCGGGGCATTAGTCAAACCAAAGGGCATGACCAAGTTCTCAAAGTGGCCCTCAGGGGTATTGAAGGCCGTCTTCCATTTATCCCCTTCCCTGATCTTATCAGATTATAAGCCCCTCCTAAATCCAATTTAGAAAACATCTTGGCTCTGACAATCTGATCAAATAAATCCGAGATCAAGGGAAGGGGATGAGGATCATGTACAGTAATACGATTCAGTTCTCGGAAATCTAAACATGGTGTAAAGGTCCCATCTTTTTTTTTAACAAAAAAGAAGCCGGCAGCCGCAGGTGACTTAGATCTAGTCTAATATGTCCTTTTGTCAAACTCTCGGTAATATACTATTGCATAGCTACTCTTTTGGGTTGGGAAAGATTATATAACAGATTTTGGCAATTTAGCTCCTGGAATAAGATTGATCAGACAATCATACTCTCGGTGAGGTGGTAGCTCCTGATCTCCACCCTCAGAGAATACGTCCGAAAATTCAGAAAGAAACGGAGGTAACACCTTAGTTGATACCACAGAAATAGATGCGCCGAGACAGTTGTCCATCCACTCCAATTACTGATCTGTCTAGTTTGCCAATCAATAGTAGGATTATGTTTGATCAGCCATGGTAAACCTAGAACTAGAGGAGCAGGTAAACCCTTCAATACAAAACAAGAAATTGACTCAACATGAGAATCACCCAAAGTTACTCCTCCCTCATTGCATTCTATTCATTATTGGCAGCACACCCCTGATTATACAGAATGATGTGCTAACAATAAATGGGCATCTTTCATTCTGATGAAAGATGTCCATTAGCTTGTGAACGAATGGTTGCTTGTTCCTTCACGGATCAGCTGCTCGATTACAGGAGCCAATTATCGGGAACGCTAATTTCCCAATAATCAGGCAGTCTAATAGAGCCTTAACACACAGTACATATTAGTCATTTCTCCAGCTATTAGTGATCATATGCACTAGAGATGAGCGAATTTCTCCAAAATTCGATTCGGCTGGTTCGCCGAAATTTCCGAAAAAATCAGCTATTTCCGGGCTGCAGAGAGCCTTTATAGGGGTGTAGAACACTGTGCCTTGCAGTAACACGCATAGGGAGTATGCTTTGGTAGTGAAATAGTACTGTGAGTCAGTATGACATGCAAATGACATGCAAATGACAGGCGTCGCTATTAGAATCACTGCTCACTTCACTTATTTGGGCAGTCACGGGGCCAAAACTGTCCAAATAACTCAAGTATGAACTCAGCATTACAGGTCGATGTTAACATCAAGAAGAAGCACACTCCCTTTACATCGTCATTAGTTGATTCCACATAGATGTCTACAGAACCTGTTCTATTAAACGCTCATACAAGTAGAGCCCCCCATTAACAATGCAGACCACCTAAACAATGTTTTCTTTATTAGTTTAACTAGAGCCCTCTCTGGCCCAGACAGCCATGTGGCAATTGAACACAGCAAGAACACGTCACAAGCACCACACGAGCATGTCATTTTGTTGTGCCCTGCAGTCAGAGGGAGCCCACAAGACACAAGGAGATAACACAGAGGCCTAATGGGGACAAGGAAAACACAGAGCTGAGTGGGAACTTACAGGTCAGTGACCATCAGTACTTGAAGGCAGTGCTGGACTGCTACCATGAGTGTGTGACCCCAGCAGCCCTGCATCCACTCCTCCACAGACACTGCTGCATGCTTCTACTAGATGGACTTACCAGGTGCTTTAATAAGAAGGTCCTGGGAGCTCCAGCAGTCCAGCAGCTGAGATCAGATCCTGTGGGTCAGATGCAGCAGAAGACCCAGTCACCCAGTCTGAGGTTTAGGCATTGCAGCCTAGAGCAAGTGCAGGCAAAGGCTGGTGGATGGGGCTATGTTTCCTCCGAACGTCCTGATGCTAGCCTGTCACTGAGCTCTGGTGAGACGGGGGGGACTTAGATATCTAACAGCAGGGGGATCCTGCATCCCATGCATGGCATTATGAGTGATCCCGCCTTCCAAGACTTTATTTCTCCATGTCCTCACACGTGAAGAGGCCATTTTATTAAAAAATTTGATTTGTTGCCACAAATTGAGAGGAAATTCGGAGTCGGTGCGAATCGAATAATTCCTAAAATTCGGATCGAATTCCACTTCGTCAGCTTTCATTCGCTCATCTCTAATATGCACCATAGCAGAGACTGAAGAATTTAGGGAGTAATCAACAATTAATGCAATTGCACTTGTTTCAAACTCCTCCACTTGTTTGAAAAATAGTGAAATAATAAATTTCAGCCCAGCCACCACCATCTATTTGACAAATATGTGGAAACCAGCCTGGGTTCTACCAAGAGAAAGTTTTACTACTAGCTTGAGCACTGATCAGAACAGTGCATATTACTGGAGGTCTATTTCTGTTTATGGCCCAAATTTTTTTTCAGTTGTTTTTTTTTTTTTTTTTTTTCATTTTTTGCAATTTTTGATGTATTTTTTTTTTTTTTTTTTTTTTTTTTTAGCCAAAGCTAAAAGTGAATACAGCAGAAAATAGAAAAAATGCCATTCCTTTATATTTCTCATTCATTTCCCAAATTATTTTTGTCTTTGGCTCACAAAACTGACACAAAAACTACCACAAAAAGCTGTGTCACCCGACTTTTTCACTATAATTTCATTTACTGCCACACATGCCATTTGTCACAAATCTTGAGCAAAGGAAATAAATTCACTTATCTTTAGACTAAGCATCTTGAATGGTTGCTATTTAGCTAGGAAATCTAGTATTTCAGCTAGCCTACAGACAAAACACATATTAATATTTAATTCTCTATATAGCTTTAGGGCATTTTGATGCTGCTATGACATTAATAGCTGGTAATGCAGTTTCCAGCTTTAAGGTAGCACCATTTATACAATGATAATGTGAAAGGAAATTGACCTACTGCACATATTCAAGGACTCACAAGCACTTATGGTACAGGTTGGACTCAGTTCAATATTTTTCTGCATATGAACTCATAAAACAGAAACTGCAAGATGAACATAAATTAATATTATTACTTCATATTGAGTACAAAATAAGAAAGAATGTTTAGAGCATATGTAGACTGCTGGGATGATATGCACTCACATACCATGTGTGTTTCACAATCAAAAGTGTTTGATATTGGCCAGCAGTCAATTGTTCATCCAACTGCTATCATGCAGCACATACAACACCAAGTTTCCAGCCATTAAAACCCCTGCCTTTATAAGAGAGTTTGTTTTAAAAGGTAACTTTTTATTGACCATTGTAGGAATTTTTTCTGATGTACTACCTTTTTATAGCAGCACTTCAGAAGAACATTACAGTACTATACATACTGCAATCCTCATGCTAAGGCTGTTACTAACAATAAATTAGGTGTTTTATAATGTTAGCCCTTAGATGACATTATCCCTTTGTCATCTATTGGCTCCCGATATGCAATCACAGGGTTTGATTACTATAGCAGCCAAGGGCCCAACAAAGACCCACAGACCTGCTATAAATTATTGCCTATTAGGCTTTGTTAAAGACCGGGCTTAATAAGTTGTCTGTCAGTATAGAAAGCAATAATTTGCAATACTATGTTTTTCAAAGAATTAGTGGAGCCATTAAAAAAATTGTTCCAGGAGGACAAAAAAAGTGAAATTAAAAGCTAAAAAGCTATGGACACCTTTGTGCACTAAAAATCAATAACCCCATATTTTACCACAATGCAGCACATAATAAAATTGCACTTGTTATCTTAATGGTATGGCTTTGCTTAACATTCTCTCAGAAATGCTCTGTTATGAGTTTTGCTCAGAGCTGTCATCTCCGGTGAGGCTCTGTGGGCAATCCTGTGGATTTCACATACACCAGCATAAGCTCTGTTGCCCCGCACTCACATCCTGTTACACAGCACAGCCACACCCCCACATCCTGTTACACAGCACAGCTCTGCTCCCCCGCCCCTACATCCTGTTACACAGCACAGCTCTGCTTCCCCGCCCCTACACCCTGTTACAAAGCACAGCTAGCATCCACTTACATATAGGCTGCTGGAACTACTAAGTAACTTGGTAGTAAGATTTCATTCCAATCCACAACAGGGTGAGTCTTACAGTATGCTAGAACCTGTAATCAGCAGATCTATTTCTCACTTTTCATTCTGTAGAAAGTCCATTATTTGTAGACACAATAGATATTTATGCTGATAACATCAGTGCAGCAATCTAAAGTCAGAACCATGGCGTTATAGATATAGATCTCATTATTGATCGCTCTCACTACATGCGCTCTCTTCAGAACACAGTATTGTGTGCTGTCCACGGTCACAGTGACCATTACAGAGCGGTATATCTGTGGTCAGGTGATCATCCAAGGGGCGTACCTGCAGGTCTTTGGGCAGGTGTATGCGCACTGTAGTTCCCTGAAGCTGCGGTCATTTGTATTGTGGTCTCCCATGCTTAGAAGGCTAATCCCGTCACTCGCAAGAGGACGGATGTGCAGCACTTGTGCAGACCGCATTTCCTGACCCCGATTAGGTCCTGATTTTTCCAGCTCCATGTGAGACTGTTCAATTACTTTTTTATCAATTTTTTATCACTATACTATATACACAGGAATTTTCCTTTTCATCAATCATGTTTTTTGGCACTTATTATGGACACTACATGGATTTTATATGGACATTTGCACTTTGGACACTTTATGACTCATGTAATGGAAGATTATGAAAGATTCTATGAAATCATGCACTTTTTAAATTAAAGTTTCCTTCTTATAATTATGAATTTGGAGATAATTATGTAATTACATTTTTGATTGAGATTTCTAAATCTGTATTGCACTTTGCATATGTCACTATAGCTTGACAAAGGCTCCATTCAGTAGAGCTGAAACATTGCTGCTATATAAGTTAAATAAATCAACCACTATTTTCCACTGAACCCTTGGAGAGCTGCCTGATTTTATTCAACATATAGAAGTGTACCTTGGTCGCTGATCTCTTGAGGGATTGCACCCGCTATTTTTGTTGTGTGCTGCTCTTTACTTTTTTCATTCTATATATATATATACTAGCAGAAGGACCCGGCTTCGCACGGGTATATTTCATCTGTTTCATTTCATGTTTCCGTGTGTCGTAAAAACATATCGACAGTATCCCCCATAACAGTGACCTCTACAGTACTTGCCCCTTTAACAGTGACCTCCACAGTGCCTGCCCCTTTAACAGTGACCTCCACAGTACTTGCACCTTTAAAATTGACCTCCACAGTGCCCAGTCCTTTAACAGTGACCTCCACAATGGCCACCCCTTTAACATTGACTTTCACAGTGCCCTCCCCTTTAACAGTAACCTACACAGTGCCCGTCCCTTTAACAGTGAACTCTACAGTGCCTGCACCTTTAACAGTAACCGCCCTTTTAACAGTGACCTTCCCCTCCCACTCAGCCAACAGGGCTTGAAAAAATAAAGTTAAAAATCAACTACTAGGTACACAGCTCAGCAGACAGGATATGATTGGATACACAGCTCAGCAGACAGTATTACACAGGATAAAATATTAGATACACGTTCAACAGACAGTATTACACAGGATAGAATATTAGATACATGTTCAGCACACAGTATCATGCAGGATAGGATTAGATACACAGCTCAGCAGATAGTATCACACAGGATAAAATATTAGATACACGCTCAGCAGACAGTATCACACAGGGTAGGATTAGATACACAGTTTAGCAGACAGTATCATACAACATAAGATTAGATACACAGCTCAGCAGATTGTATCATACAGGCTAGGTTTAGATACACAGCTCAGCAGACAGGATCACACAGGATAGGATTAGATACACAGCTCAGCAGATGGTATCACCCAGGACAGGATTAGATACACAGCTCAGCAGCAGACAGTGGGGCGGGGTGCTGTAGAGGTCACTGTGATCGGGGATACTGTTGATATCTTTTTGCGACACATGGACACATGAAACTAAATAGATTAAATATACCCGTGCAAAGCCGGGTCCTTCTGCTGGAACAGTATAAGTGGTCTTACTGTTTTCAGCTCATTCACAGAGTCTCTTTTCAAGCTAAGAGTTAAAACGTTGCAAATAGTGTGGAGTGAACTTGTGTTAAAAGTTTGGTGCAGGTTCAGGTTATCAAATAGTTCTGTTATGGATTCCCCTACCATGGACCATAAGGGTCCATTCCCATGTCCACAACTGTTTTGCGGTCTGCAAATTGCGTATCCGCAAAGCACGGACACCGGCCATCTGCGTTCCGCATTTTGCGGACCACACATGGCCAGCACTATGATAGAAATACCTATTCTTCTCCGTGGCTGCGGACAATAGGAAGTGTGGATGCAGAAAAGTTCGCTCATCCCTAGTTGTGACCACAGGGGTGAATAAAGTGTTTTTCTTTTTACTCATTTTTTTGAGAGTGCTGCCATTTTTTAAAATTCTTATATTGTCCTGGATTTGTTGCCGGATTCATTGGCCTGCTCCTCCAATATTTATATTTGGTCTGATGTGCTGATGCCCGTTGCCGCTTCTGCTGACTCCCTGTGTGCATGGGAACGCCTCAATGCTAAAATGTACTGTCGGATGTGAGAATCACGATCTCACAAATTTGACTAAGTTGTTATCGCAATGCGATTAATATAGCCTGAATTATTCGCATTGCGATATTTGTTATATTCTAGCAATACAACCATTAGGAACCCAGCTTTAAGTTGAATTTGCAATGCGAGCAATACAGGTTATATTAATCACATTGCGAATTCAACTTAGAGCTGAGTTGCTAATGGTTGTGTTGCTAGAATATAACGAACATTGAGAATATAGTGCTATATTTGTGTATTCGTGATATTCGTCGTCTTCGTTATATTCTAGCAATACAACCATTAGGAACTTAGCTCTAAGATCAATTTGCAATGCGAGTATATGTTCGCTTCGCAAATGAAACTTTGAGCTGAGTTGCTAATGGTTGTTGCTAGAATATAACGAAGATTGAGAATATAGTGCTTTATTCGTGTATTTGTGATATTCGTCGTCTTCTTTATATTCTAGCAATACAACCATTAGGAATTGACTCTAAGATAAATTCGCAATGCGAGTATATGTTCGCTTCGTGAATGAAATTTTGAGCTGAGTTCCTAATGGTCGTTGCTAGAATATAACGAAGATTGAGAATATAGTGCTATATTCGTGTATTCGTGATATTCGTCGTCTTCGTTATATTCTAGCAATACAACCATTAGGAACTTAGCTCTAAGATAAATTCGCAATGCGAGTATATGTTCGCTTCGCAAATGAAACTTTGAGCTGAGATCCTAATGGTCGTTGCTAGAATATAACGAAGATTGAGAATATAGTGCTATATTCGTGATATTCGTTATATTCTAGCAATACAGCCATTAGGAACCCAGCTCTAAGTTGATTTCCCAATGCGAGTAATACAGGTTATATTAATCGCATGGCGAATTGAACTTAGAGCTGAGTTCCTAATGGTTGTAACTAACTTGTATTGCTATAATTGACGAAGATAACGAATATCACGAATATAGCACTATATTCTCAATCTTCTTTATATTCTGGCAATACAACCATTAGGAACTCAGCTCTAAGTTTAATTTGCCATGCGATTATAAATTCGCGTAACAATCGCAATATATAGAATAATGACGAATATTAGATTTCGATGAATATATGACGAATATTCAATCGAATATTTGCAAAATATCGCGAAATAGAATATGGCACCTCCAGCTCATTACTAGTCAAGACTGGTGGCTGTGGCTGGGATTGCTGGCTTTGGCTTGTGGCTGAGACTGCTGACTGTGGCTGGTGGCTGAGACTGCTGACTGTGGCTGGTGGCTGAGACTGATGCCTGTGGCTGTTTGCTGAGACTGCTGAAACACTGACTGGTGGCTGTGGCTGAGACTGCTGCCTGTGGCTGAGACTGCTGGCACTGACTGGTGGCTGAGACTGCTGACTGTGGCTGGTGACTGAGACTGCTGACTGTAGCTGGTGGCTGAGACTGCTGGTACTGACTGGTGGCTGTGGCTGAGACTGCTGCTGGTGGCTTTGGCAGAGACTGGTGGCTGTGGCTTGTGGCTGCCACTATTCTTACCAGTTTAATCTCTGTTTTGTCTCCAATCAGAGGCCGGTGTATGTAATAGATTTTAGGAACCGGGAGATGAAAAAAGATGGTTGGTCGGTAGGGATGAGCGAACCCGAACTGTATAGTTCGGATTCGTACCAAATTTTGGGGTGCTCGTGACAAGGACCCGAACCCGAACATTTACGTAAAAGTTCGGGTTCGGGTTCGTTGTTCAGCCATTTCTTCCCGCTTTCTGAAGGGCTGCCCAGCAGCTAATCAGCTAGCATTTTACTTCTTGCCCTAAGAAGCCATTACAGCCATGCCTACTAATGGCATGGCTGTGATTGGCCAAGTGCAGCATGTGACCCAGAATCTATTTAACCCCTTAAGGACACGGCCCTATTTCACCTTAAGGACCAGGCCATTTTTTCAAAATCTGACCATTGTCACTTTATGTGGTGATAACTTTAAAACGCTTTTTCTTATCCAGGCCATTCTGAGATTGTTTTTTCGTCACATATTGTACTTCATGACAGTGGTAAAATGAAGTCGAAAAATTTCATTTTTATTTATAAAAAAATACCAAATTTACCAAAAATTTAGAAAAATTTGCAATTTTCCAAGTTTCAATTACTCTACTTCTATAATACATAGTAATACTGCCAAAAAAAGTTATTGATTTACATTCCCCATATGTCTACTTCATGTATCGATCATTTTGGGAATGCTATTTCATATTTTGGGGACGTTACAAGGCTTAGAAGTTTAGAAGCAAATCTTGAAATTTTTCAGAAATTTTCAAAACCCACTTTTTAGGGACCAGTTCAGGTCTGAAGTCACTTTGTGAGGCTTACATAATAGAAACCACCCAAAAATTACCCCATTCTAGAAACTACACCCCTCAAGGTATTCAAAACTGATTTTACAAACGTCATTAACCCTTTAGGTTTTCCACAAGAGTTAATGGCAAATGGAGATAAAATTTCAGAATTTCGATTTTTGAAAAATTTTCCGTTTGAATCCATTTTTTCCAGTAACAAAGCAAGGGTTAACAGCCAAACAAAACTCAATTTTTATTGCCCCGATTCTGTAGTTTTCAGAAACACCCTATATGTGGTCGTAAACTGCTGTATGGCCAAACTGCAGGGCGCAGAAGGAAAGGAGCGCCATATGGTTTTTGGAAGGCAGATTTTGCTGTACTGGATTTTTGACACCATGTCCCATTTGAAGCCCCCGATGCACCCCTAGAGTAGAAACTCCATAAAAGTGACTCCATCTAAGAAACTACGCCCCTCAAGGTATTCAAAACCAGTTTTACAAACTTTGTTAACCCTTTAGGTGTTCCACAAGAGTTATTGGCAAATGGAGATGAAATTTCCGAATTTCTATTTTTGTTACCTTGTCTCAAAAAAGTGTAATATAGAGCAACCAAAAATCATGTTTACCCTAAAATAATACACACAAAACTGCCACCTTATCCCGTAGTTTCCAAAATGGGGTCACTTTTTTGGAGTTTCTACTGTAGGGGTGCATCAGGGGGGCTTCAAATGGGACATAGTGTCAAAAACCAGTCCAGCAAAATCTGCCTTCCAAAAACCATATGGCGTTCCCTTCCTTCTGTGCCCTGCCGTTTGGCCATACAGTAGTTTACGACCACATATGTGGTGTTTGTGCAAACAAGAGAATCAGGGCAATAAATATTGAGTTTTGCTTGGCTGTTAACCCTTGCTTTGTTACTGCAAAAATGGATTAAAATGGAAAATTTGCAAAAAAATAGCTGTTTTGGGACTGTTTTTATTTTTTGTTATTTACATAGTTGAACTGACAGGTTAGATTGTGTGCTATTTCTATAGAGCAGGTTGTTACGGACGCGACAGTACCAAATATGACTACTTTTTGGGTTTTTTTGTTTCAGTTTTACATAATAAAGCCTTTTTGAAAATAATTTTTTTAGTGTCTCCACATTCTGAAAGCCATAGTTTTATTTTTATTTTTGGGCGACTGTGTTATGTAGGGGCTCATTTTTTGCGGGATGAGATGGCGGTTTGATTGGCACCATCTTGGGGTGCATATGACATTTTGGTCGCTTGCTATGACACTTTTGTGATGTAAGGTGACAAAAATGGCTTTTGACACCGTATTTTTTATTTTTTTGCTGTGTTCAGCTGAGGGGTTAGGTCATGTGTTATTTATATAGATCAGGTTGTGACGGACGCGGCGATACATAATATGTATATTTTTTATTTATTTATTTATATAAGTTTTACACAATAATATAATTTTTTAAAACAAAAAAAAATCATGTTTTAGTGTCTCCATAGTTTGAGAGCCATATATATATATTTTTTTTGGGCGATTGTCCTATGTAGGGGCTCATTTTTTGCGGGATGAGATGGCGGTTTGATTGGCACCATCTTGGGGTGCATATGACTTTTTGATCGCTTACTATTACACTTTTTGTGATGTAAGGTGACAAAAAAATGGTTTGTTTGACAACGTTTTTATTTTTTATGTTTACGGCGTTTATCTGAGGGGTTAGGTCATGTTATATTTTTATAGAGCAGGTCCTTACGGACGCGACGATACATAATATGTATACCTTTTTTATTTATTTTGGTTTTACACAATAATATCCTTTTTGAATGAAAAAAACATGTTTTAGTATCTCCATAGTCTGAGAGCCATATATTTTTCAGTTTTTAGGCAATTGTCTCAGGTTGGGTATCATTTTTACGGGATGAGGTGACGGTTAGATTGGCACTATTTGGGGGTCATATGACTTTTTGATCGCTTGCTATTACACTTTTTGTGATGTAAGGTGGCAAAAAAATGGCTTTTTGACAAAGTTTTTATAATTTTTTTACAGTGTTTACTTGAGGGGTTAGGTCATGTGATATTTTTATAGAGCAGATTCTTACGGACGTGTAGATACCAAATATGTCTACTTTTTAATTTTTTTTTACATTTAACACTAAAAGCATTTTTGAAACAAAAAAATCATGTTTTAGTCTGAGAGGCATAGTTTTTTATTTTTGGCCAATTGTTTTAGGTAGGGGCTCGTTTTTGCGGGATGAGATGGCGGTTTGATTGGTACTATTTTGGGAGGCAAACGCCTTTTTGATCGCTTTGTATTACACTTTTAGTAATGAATGTGCCAAAAATGGCTTATTTACACCATTTTTGGGGTTTTTTTATGGCGTTCACCTGAGGAGTTCAGTCATGTGATATTTTTATAGAGCAGGTTTTTACGGACGCGCGATACATAATATGTGTAGTGTATTTTATTATTTTTTATTTTTATTCAGTGTTATGTGTTTTTTCATTTTTACTTTTTTTCATTTTTTACATTTTTTTTGACCCAGACCCACTTGGTTCTGAAAGATCCAGTGGATCTGGTGTCTAGATAATACAGTACAGTACACTATATAGTGCACTGTACTGTATTTTGTACTTTAGAAAGTCTGAATAGACCTTTAGCAGGTCTATTCAGACTTTCAGCACCATGGAGAGCAGGACGCTTCTGAAAGCGTCCTGTCTCCATGGCAACCATCACCCGCTGCCATAACTGGGCAGGGGGTGATGGATGGGGAGGGAGTGGAGCACCCTCCCTCTGCGATCCCATCCTGTTGGGGGCTGCAAAGGCACAGCAGCCCCCGATGGGAGAGGGAGGAGCGCTCCTCCTGTTAACCCTTCCATACCGCGGTCCGTACGGACCGCGGTGCAGAAGGGGTTAAACGGCTGGCATCTGCAGCACAGATGCCATCCGTTTTATCAGAGTGTCAGCAATGTGCTGACACTCTGATAGAACCACTAGACACCAGGGATAGATTACAGGGAGGCGGGCGGGGGATCGCAATCGCGATCCCGCCCACCCGCCGCACCGCCCGCCTCCCGCACGCCTCCCACCGCCCGCAACCACCTCCCCTGCACCCCCGCAGCCACAATATGATTGGGGGCTGCAGGGGGTTTAAAAACAGTTTGGGTGCATTACTCTCTGATCCCCGCGGTCATAGACCGCGGGATCAGAGATCGCATAAGCGCTGCAAACCGCAGGTCTGAATTGACCTGCGGTTTGCAGCGATCGCCCATATAGGGGGGTCACAGGACCCCCCTGGGCATTGTAACATGGTACCTGCTGAATGATTTCAGCAGGTACCTTGTTCCGATCACTGCCAGCTGAGCAGCAGTGATCGGAACAACTCATGACGTACCGGTACGTCATGTGTCCTTAAGGACTCGGGAAACATGCCGTACCGGTACGTCATGTGTCCCAAAGGGGTTAAGTTAGAGTCACGTCGCGCAGCACGTCACTCTGCTCTGATTAGTGTAGGGATAAGATGCAGCTGCTGTTAGAGCAAGATTAGGCAGGGATTAACTAAGCAAAAACACTTAATGAAGTGATCGATCAACAGCTCTATATCATTCAACTTCTGCTAGTTAATTGCTCACTGTTTTCAGGCTGCCCAGAGCGTATTTCTGTCCCTTTTTTCTGGGGTGATCGGCGGCCATTTTGTGACTTGTGGTGCACCAGCACAAGCTGCCACCAAGACCATTAATCCATCAATAGTAGGTTTTTTTTTGTGATCCTACATCAGGGGCTTGGCTGTGCTTATTGTCACCCCTAGAAACTCAGGATAGAATTTTCTGTTTTATTGAGAGGTGAAATTCACTTAAAAAAATAGCAATCCCCTAAATCTGGTGTTCCAGCTATGGCTAGCCAAGTGTAATACTGTCTGGCAAATAATATATATTTTTTTTTCTGGGGTGAAATTCAATTCCCAAAATAGCAATACCCTAAATAAGTGGTTTCTGCTGTGGCAGGACAAGTTTCATAGTGTCCGTCAAAGGATAGCTTTTGTTCTGGGGTGAAATTCAGATGCAAAAATAGAAATACCGTAAATCTGGTGTTCCAGCTGTGACTGGACAAGTTTCATAGTGTCCGTCAAAGGATATATTATTTTCTGGAGTGAAATTCAGTTGCAAAAATAGAAATACCGTAAATCTGTTGTTCCAGCTGTGACTGGACAAGTTCATAGTGTCCGTCAAAGGATATTTTATTTTCTGGGTTGAAATTTAGTTGCAAAAATAGAAATACCGTAAATCTGGTGTTCCAGCTGTGACTGGACAAGTTTCATAATGTCCGTCAAAGGATATTTTATTTTCTGGGATGAAATTCAGTTGCAAAAATAGAAATACGGCAAATCTGGTGTTACAGCTGTGATTTGACAAGTTTCATAGTGTCCGTCAAAGGATATATCATTTTCTGGGGTGAAATTCAGTTGCAAAACCAGAAATACCGTAAATCTGGTGTTCCAGATGTGTCTGGCCAAGTTTATTAGTGTCCGTCAAAGAATATATTATTTTCTGGGGTTATATTCAGTTGCAAAAATTAAAATACCGAAAATCTGGTGTTCCAGCTGTGAGTGGACAAGTTTCATTGTGTCCGTCAAAGGATATATTTTGTTCTGGGGTGAAATTCAATTGCCAAAATAGCAATACCCCAAATCTGGTGTATATTACACAAAGTGTTAAATTACAATTTCTGAAAGCATAATCCTTTAAATTGTACGCACTATTGTGCATCGCATAGTGTATTTCTGTCCGTAAAAGGGTATATTACACTCAAGGTGTAAATACAAGTGCTGATAGGGTTATCCTCAATAACTTCTATACGCTACCGTGCATCTCCAAGTGTATTTATTTCCGTTAAAGGGTATATTACAGTAAGTGTTAAAATACAGCATAATCCTCTACATTTGCACACTCTGTTTTGCATCTCTAAGTGTATTTCTTTCAGTTAAAGGGTATATTACACAAAGTGTTAAAATACAAGTGCTGAAAGCATAATGCTATATATTTTTTCACACGCTACTATGCATCTGCAAGTGTAATTCTGTCCGTAAAAGGATACCTTTCATCAAGGGCCTAAATAATAGGCCTACAATTGATATTCCCTTAAATCTGTGGTTACTGCTGTGCCTGGATTAGTGTAATACGGTACATAAATAGATAGCCAGATAGTGTTAGGTGCCTGTAAAAAAAGGCCTGAATTTGAATTCAATACATTGGGCAAAATCATTTTTTTCTTATTGTGGTGAACGGTAACAATGAGGAAAATATCTAGTAAGGGCCCATCAATGGTGCATGGCTGGGGGGAAATGGAGGACGATGACGAAACGCCTCCCACAGAGGACAGCTTGTCCTTACCTCTGGGAAGCCTGGCACACATAAGCCACTACTTGCTGCGGTGCCTGCTCAACGACAGCAGAGTTGCCCACATTTTAACGTGTGCGGACTACTGGGTTGCCACCCTGCTGGATCCCTGGTACAAAGACAATGTGCCCACCCTAATTCCTGCACTGGAGCATGATAGGAAGATGCGCGAGTACAAGCGCACGCTGGTAGACGCACTACTGAGAGCATTCCCAAATGTCACAGGGGAATAAGTGGAAGCCCAAGGCGAAGGCAGAAGAGGAGCGAGAGGTCGACAACGCAGCTGTGTTACGGCCAGCTCCTCTGATGGCAGGGTCAGCATGGCATAGATGTGGAAAAGTTTTGTCACCATGCCACAGCTAACTGCACCACCACCTGATACGGAACATGTTAGCAGGAGGCAGCATTTCACTAACATGGTGGAACAGTATATGTGCACACCCCTTCACGTACTGACTGATGGTTCAACCCCATTCAACTTCTGGGTCTCCAAATTGTCCACATGGCGAGAGCTAGCCTTTTATGCCTTAGAGGTCCTGGCCTGCCAGGCGGCCAGCGTTTTGTCTGAATGTGTATTCAGCACGGCAGGGGGCGTCATTACTGACAAACGCAGCCATCTGTCCACAGCCAATGTGGACAAGCTGACGTTCATAAAAATGAACCAGGCATGGATCCCACGGGACCTGTCCATCCCTTGTGCAGATTAGACATTTATAACTACCTCCCCTTAACCATATATTCTTGGCCTCCAGGGCACTTCTTCATTTAATCCTTAAATTTTACCATTATATTCCGTGGCAACCCAAAGTTGAATGAACCTCTCCTCCGTCTGGGTGCCAGGGGCCTAAATATCGTAAAGAGGCCTGTTCCAATGGTGAGTGACATGAAGCCTGATTCTCTGCTATGCGACCTCTCTCCTCTGTCATGGTGCCGGGGCCTAAATATCTGAAAGTGGCCTGTTCCATTGGTGGGTGACATGAAGCCTGATTCTCTGCTATGCGATCTCTCTCCTCTGTCTTGGTGCCGGGGCCTAAATATCTGAAAGTGGCCTGTTCCATTGGTGGGTGACATGAAGCCTGATTCTCTGCTATGCGATCTCTCTCCTCTGTCTTGGTGCTGGGGCCTAAATATTTGAAAGTGGCCTGTTCCATTAGCCACAGCTAACTGCACCACCACCTGATACGGAACATGTTAGCAGGAGGCAGCATTTCACTAACATGGTGGAACAGTATATGTGCACACCCCTCCACGTACTGACTGATGGTTCAACCCCATTCAACTTCTGGGTCTCCAAATTGTCCACATGGCGAGAGCTAGCCTTTTATGCCTTAGAGGTGCTGGCCTGCCAGGCGGCCAGCGTTTTGTCTGAATGTGTATTCAGCACGGCAGGGGGCGTCATTACTGAAAAACGCAGCCGTCTGTCCACAGCCAATGTGGACAAGCTGACGTTCATAAAAATGAACCAGGCATGGATCCCACGGGACCTGTCCATCCCTTGTGCAGATTAGACATTTATAACTACCTCCCCTTAACCATATATTCTTGGCCTCCAGGGCACTTCTTCATTTAATCCTTAAATTTTACCATTATATTCCGTGGCAACCCAAAGTTGAATGAACCTCTCCTCCGTCTGGGTGCCAGGGGCCTAAATATCGTAAAGAGGCCTGTTCCAATGGTGAGTGACATGAAGCCTGATTCTCTGCTATGCGACCTCTCTCCTCTGTCATGGTGCCGGGGCCTAAATATCTGAAAGTGGCCTGTTCTATTGGTGGGTGACATGAAGCCTGATTCTCTGCTATGGGACCTATCTTCTCTGTCTGGGTGCTGGGGCCTAAACAAGTAAAAGTGGCCTTCTAAATTGGTGGCTGACATGAAGCCTGATTCTCTGCTATGGGACCTATCTCCTCTGTCTGGGTGCTGGGGCCTAAATAACTGAAAGTGGCCTTTTCCATTGGCGGGTGACATGAAGCCTGATTCTCTGCTATGGGACCTATCTCCTCTGTCTGGTTGCTGGGGCCTAAATAACTGAAAGTGGCCTTTTCCATTGGTGGGTGACATGAAGCCTGATTCTCTGTTATGTGACCTCTCTCCTCTGGCTGGGTGCTGGGGCCTAAACAATTAAATGTGGCCTTCTTCATTGGTGGGTGACATGAAGCCTGATTCTCTGCTATGCGACCTCTCTCCAATTAATATTGGTTAATTTTTTATTTATGTCATTTTAATTCATTTCCCTATCCACATTTGTTTGCAGGGGATTTACCTACATTTTGCTGCCTTTTGCAGCCCTCTTTCCCTTTCCTGTGCTATTTTACAGGCCAAAAGTTCGGGCCCCCTTTGACTTCAATGGGGTTCGGGTTCGCGGTGAAGTTTGAGTCGAGTTCGGATCCCTAACCCAAACATTTTCCGGAAGTTCGGATGAACTTCTCGAACCCAAACATCCAGGTGTTCGCTCAGCTCTACTTATGTGTGCTCAAATATGCAAATTCAGAAAAAAGTTTTCTACTGTTTAAAATACAAATTGTTTACCTTCTGCCCTAACCAACCAACACCAACATTTTAACTGTCTGGACATTTCCTACTATTTCTGGTGTTTTCATATGCTACCTTCTAGATTGTAAAACATACGTTGTACACTTATATTGCTATATTTGCAAAACAAAAAAAAAAACTGTGTAGAAATGCCCTGTCCCAGATTTAGGAATACTATTTCCTTTGTTTTTACTGAGCTTTAAAATGCTACCCTCTGGATTGTAAAATACTGTACGTGTTGTACACATATATTGCTACTTTCATAAAACAAAAAACTTTGTTGCTATCTATTTCAAACCACACCAATATTTGAACTATGCGGAGATGCCCTGTCACAGACTTCGGTCTACTATTTCCGGTGTTTTTCTCTCACCCAACATGGGTATATGTAAAAATATTCCCCAAAACACATAGCCCTACTTCTCCTGAATACAGTGATACCACATGAGTGAGACTTTTTTGCAGCCTGGGTGCGCAAAGGGGCCCAAATTCCAACGAGTACCTTTAGGTTTTACAAGGTTGCTCACAATTTATCCCCGCCCAAAATGCCAGAACAGCAAACACACCCCACAAATGACCCCATTTCGGAAAGTAGACACCCCAAGGTATTCACTGAGGGGCATAGTGAGTCCGTGGGAGATTTTTTTTTTCTTGCCAGAGGTTAGCAGAAATGGAAACTTTATTATTATTTTTTTCCTCAGAAAGTGTCATTTTCCGCTATAACTTTTACCCAACTAATAAATATACACTTATTGGATTTTTTTTATCAAAGACATGTAGAAAAAAATGTATTTTTTTTACAACAGAAAGTGAAAAATTTCATTTTTTTGCAAAAATTTCGTCAAAAAAAGTTAAATATCAAAAAAAGTAAAAATGTTAGCAGCAATGAAATACCACCAAATGAAAGCTCTCTTAGTGAGAAGAAAAGGAGGTAAAATTCATTTGGGTGGTAAATTGTATGACAGAGCAATAAACGGTGAAAGTAGCGTATTGCAGAATTGTAAAAATTGGCCTGGTCATTAAGGGTCTTTAAACTAGGGGGGCTGAAGTGGTTAAACCCCTATCCTCTGGATTGAAAAACCAGAGCAATGTACAATTATATGGCTATTTTTGCAAAAAAGAAAAAAGAAAAGACACTTGAATTGTGTGGAGATGACAAATTCCAGATAATTATTTATGGTGTATTCACTGAGATTTATAATGCTATAATGCTACCCTCTGTATTGTAAAACACACTTTGTACACATATATCGCTATTTTTGCAATACAAAAAAATCACTTGCACTGGCTGGCGGTCACAGATTTGGGCCTAGTATTTCACATGTTTTCACTCAGGGATAAAAATAAAATAGCGCCCCTCTGTATTGTAAAACACACATTGTACACATATATTGCTACCTCCCCCCTCCCACACACACACACACATATGTAAGCCATATGAAATTTACTTTTAGCAATTTACCCAAAGAAGATTTAAAGGGAATCTGTCATCAGCAACTTCTCCATTAAACAGTTTGTATAGATACTTACTGCAGCTGTGGTTCACCTGATTAAAACACACTGACTTAAGATATTTTTTCTTAATATGCAAATTAGGCTTTGGGTGCAATGAGGGAGTCACTGTTGCACTTGCTACACCCAAGCTCCTTTCTGTGGCCAGCCCCTCCTTCATTACTTTACCACTGCCTTGCCATGTCAATCAGAGTATTAGTTTGACGTTGGGCTAATTCTGGGGGTATTATTCTGGCAATCACCTGGTTTCATCCTTTAACCCATATACAGAGATCTGGCTTTGCTGCAGGGAAACCCACCAGGCTGCAGCCTCTTGGAATAGTCCCAATGTAGTTGGCAGCTGGGTGTCAGAGAAAACAGTGGAAAGCACCAAGGTGTCAGGCAATATTTATAGTGGATAAACAGGAAAAGGTCAGAGGAGGCAAAATACATACAATTTCATAAAACTAATCCAAGGTGAGGGCAGGCAGCAAAGTGTCAGAGTCAGTTAATAGGCAGAAGTTCTTTACATGGTCAGACAATCGTAATAGCGCACTTCTGTGGTGTATCCACTGCCACTATATTCTAACTCCTCTCTAACCTGTCACTTAATTTTTTTCCTTATCTCTCGACCCCCACCCCCCCAAAATCACATTCCTGGTTTAAATACTCCACAAAACATAGTAGAATGATGTCCCCCAGCACAGCAGACCTCTTTTTGTTCAGGTGTAAATTTTCTGTGGTAGACAATTTGTACTCCAATGAAAATCCAGCCAGTGCTCTAAGAACCCAAACTCTTCTGCCCTACACCAATACCTAAGTAATGCATTTAGCTTTATGAGCTCCCACTGTCTTTACTCTGTTGCACATAGCACAAGCAGTATTTCAGGAAATACCACCTTGGAGTTTCTTAGGGTACTTTTACACTTGTGGCAGGATGGATCCGGCAGGCTATTCAGCCTGCCGCATCCGTCCTGCCGCAAGTGGCCGTGCACTGCCATGCGGCTGCTCCATCCCCATTGACTATAATGGGGCGGGGTGCGGAGCTACAGCACAGTGCGGCACTGCACGGCCGGAGATCGCCGAACTAAAAGTCGGACATGCGGGACTTTTAGTCCGGCGATCTCCGGCCGTGCAGTGCCGTGCTGCGCTGTCGCTCCGCCCCCCCCCCATTATAGTCAATGGGGATGGAGCGGCAGCACGGCAGTGCACGGCCACCTGCGGCAGGACGGATGCGGCAGGCTGAATAGCCTTCCGGATCCGTCCTGCCGCAAGTGTAAAAGTACCCTTAAGCATGGAACCTAGTTCTTTAGAATTATTCTAAAACATTCTCCACCAGCTATGTATTCTGTTGCTGGTTCCAACATTGATTATGACAACTGGCTCATTACTAGCCAATCTAGTAATTTATCCTGTTCCACCACTAGCACCACAACTAGCTGAACCCTGGCACTAGGGAGACAGCAAACTATTAAGTTGAGGCATACTTGGTGGAAAATTATACTATCTGTCTTCCTGATTAGTGATGAGTGTCAGGGATCATATTCGAATTTGCAATATTTCGTGAATATTTGGGCGAATATTCATCATAAATTCTTGAATTTGCGATTATTTTCTTGATTGCGAAAATCGGCAATGTAATATGCGCAGTATAGGCGTTGGTCACTATTGCAACGTTTTTCAAGCTACTAGAAGTTTCCTGACACTGGAGAAAATGGTTGGCATGACAGAACATTACAATAGCTTTATATGCAGATAGAGTGCTCTGATATATTCACGATTGTGCAAATCGGCAATTAATAATGCGCATATTTTTGCGCAGTATGTGCAACTTCATGTTTTAGCAGGTCTGACTACATATTACTGATTGGTGCACTAAGTACTGTTGTGGACTTGTGAAATCACAGCACTATGTCTGTAGCATGTATGTATGGACAGCAGAACCTATCACACTACCAAACACCCTGCACTGGAACTTATCAGCTACACCAGGGATGCTCAACCTGCGGCCCTCTAGCTGTTGTAAAACTACAACTCCCACCATGCTCTGCTGTAGGCTGATAGCTGTAGGTTGTCCAGGCATGCTGGATGTTGTAGTTTCGCAACAGCAAGGTTGGGCATCCCTGAGCTACACTATATCACAATCAAACCTACACTGACTATCTCCCTCTAACTATCTGTATTATATATATACTAGATATTAGGCCCATTACAATAACGGGCGCTAGAACATTAGTTCTGACAGTGTTATGGGGGATCTGTGGATGACACTGTTATGGGGGATCTGTTGATGACACTGTTATGGGGGGATCTGTGGATGACAATGTTATGGGGGGATCTGTGGATGACACTGTTATGGGGGATCTGAGGCTGACACTGGTATGGGAGATCTGAGACTGACACTGTTATGGGAGATCTGAGGCTGACACTGTTATGGGGGATCTGTGACTGACACTGTTATGGGAGGGTATGTGGCTCACACTGTTATGGGGGGTCTGTGGCTCACACTGTTATGGGGGGTCTGTGACTGACACTGTTATGGGGGGTTCTGTGGCCGACACTGTTATGGGAGATCTGTGGTTGACACTGTTATGGGGGGGTCTGTGGCTGACACTGTTATGAGGGTCTGTGAATGACACTGTTATGGGGGGGTCTGTGGCTGACACTGTTATGGGGGTCTGTGGATGGCACTGCTATGGGGGGATCTGTGGATGACACTGTTATGGGGGATCTGTGGATGACACTGTTATGGGGGATCTGTGGATGGCACTGTTATGGGGATCTGTGGATGACACTGTTATGGGGGATCTGTGGACGGCACTGTCATGGGGGATCTGTGGACGGCACTGTTATGGAGGGGATCTGTGGCTGACACTGTTATGGGGGGATCTCTGGATGACACTGTTATGGGAGGGATCTGTGGATGGCACTGTTATAGGGGATCTGTGGCTGAAACTGTTATGGGGGATCTGAGGCTGACACTGTTATGGGGAATATGTGGCTGACACTGTTATGGGGGGGACTGTGGCTGACACTGTTATGGGGGTCTGTGGTTGACACTGTTATGGGGGTTTGTGGCTGACACGGTTATGGGGGGGGGGGTCTGTGGCTGACACTGTTATGGGGGGTCTATGGCTGACATTGATATGGGGGGGTCCGGGCGGACACAGACAGCGCAGGTAAGTATAAGGCTGCTATGTGACCATGGCAGCCAGGACTTCTGTAGCACACACTGGCCAATGATTTTAATACTGAGGAGGGAGGGGGGTCTGGCAGCATCTGAACAGTGTCCGTTGAGTGTGTGGCGAATCCTCTGTGCGCCGCGCATGCACACTTTAGAATTCGGCACACACGCACGGACATCAGGGACACAGGGATTTTATTAGTATAGATAACCTAACTGACTATCTAATGTAATGTAACACAAGCAAAGCACAGCAATAACACTGCTGTCTCTCTCAGAACTGAAAAAAAGACTGCAGAAAATTCCTGCTGGGGAGGTTCTTATATAGTAAGGGGTAGGCAACTTTCCTATTGGTTGCTAGGGATGTTTCTAAGCTCAGACAAAGACATTGCAGCCTTCTCATTGGCCCACAAGCAAGAAGCAGGCAGGGATCATGGGTTCAGAGGGAAAGAAAATCTATATACAATATAGCACTAGATTCTAAATATTCTCAAATTCTCGAAGTAGCGATACTCGTGATTAAAATGCGTGCTTCAAATATTCGCACCCAACACTGTTCCTGACTATAGAATGCTCTATAACTAAAAATTGCCTAGCCCTACCTTCACTGACTACTAGCTTCCCTAGACTAACTATTGTCCCTAGGCTAACTACTCCAGTCTATTAGGGTGAGCAGTAACTGCTAGAGCTGCATCATCACCTAACCTTACAGTTTTGGCTGGAAGCACAGTAAATACAGCATCCTTCTTTTTACGGAACCCTATTTTACTTCCTCTGCTCCTACTGATCCATACACTGAAACTCCATTTTATCATATTACTTGCCCAGTTGCATTTTTCTCTTTCAGATCTCTAATGGGAGGTCCAAGATGGGCAATATGCTCACATTTGTCAAAGGGGTATTTTCCCTGGACTTCCTGCTCCATATGGCAAAGTGTGCACTAAAGAAAACCTCCAGTCTTGCCAGCCATTACCTTAGTTAAAACAGAGATGAGTAATGTGAAAGTAAGGTAACTTGCTTACTAGGACTTTAACTACAGATTTCAACACTATTTTTTTAATGCCACTTAAGCACTTGAAGACCACAGGTTTATACCCCCCTAGTGACCAGGCCTTTTTTACAAATCCGCACTACACTACTTTCACTGTTTATTGCTCGGTCATACAACTTACCACCCAAATGAATTTTACCTCCTTTTCTTCTCACTAATGGAGCTTTCATTTGGTGGTATTTCATTGTTGCTGACATTTTTATTTTTTTGCTATTAATAAAAATGTAACGACATTTTTGCAAAAAAATGACATTTTTCAATTTCTGTTGTATTTTTTTTTTTAAAAAACGACATTTCTATATGAATTTTTCACAAAATTTATTGTTCTACATGTCTTTGATAAAAAAACAAATGTCCAATAAGTGTATATTTATTGGTTTCGGTAAAAGTTATAGCGTTTACAGACTATGGTGCAAAAAAGTGAATTTCTGCATTTTGAAGCAGCTCTGACTTTCTGAGCACCTGTCATGTTTCTTCAGGTGCTAGAATGTCAGGATAGTATAAATACCCCCCCAAATCACACCATTTTAGATAGAAGACACCCCAAAGTATTTGTGGAGGGGCATGGTGAGTTCATGTATCATTTCAAATAATAATAATAAAGTTTCCATTTCTGCTAACTTCTGGCAAAAAAAAAAAAAATCTCAGACGGACTCACTATGCCCCTCAGTGAATACCTTGGGGTGTCTACTTTCCGAAATGGGGTCATTTGTGGGGTGTGTTTACTGTTCTGGCATTTTGGGCGGGGCTAAATTGTGAGCAGCCATGTAAAACCTAAAGGTACTCGTTGGAATTTGGGCCCCTTTGTGCACCCAGGCTGCAGAAAAGTGTCACACACGTGGTATCGCCGTACTCAGGAGAAGTAGGGCAATGTGTTTTGGGGTGTATTTTCACATATACCGATGCTGGGTGAGAGAAATATCTCTTTAAATTGTCAACTTTGTATAAAAAATTTTAAAAAGTTGTCGTTTACAGAGATGTTTCTCACACAAAGTATGGGTATATATAAAAATAACCCAAAACACATTGCCCTACTTCTCCTGAGTACGACGATACCACATGAGTGACACTTTTTTGCAGCCTGGGTGCGCAAAGGGGCCCTAATTCCAATGAGTACCTTTAGGATTTCACAGGGCATTTTTACGCATTTGGATTCCAGACTTCTTCTCAGGCTTTAGAGACCCCTAAAATGCCAGAACAGTATACATACCCCACAAGTGACACCATTTTAGAAAGAAGACACCCCAAGGTATTCCGTGCTGGGTATGGTGAGTTCATGTAAAATTTTATTTTTTGTCACAAGTTAGTGAAAATTTGAGACTTTGTAAAAAAAAATATATATATATATATATCAATTTCCGCTAACTTGTGCCAAAAAAAAAAAATTCTGTGAACTCGCCATGCCACTCACAGAATGCCTTGGGGTGTCTTCTTTCCAAAATGGTGTCACATGTGGGGTATTTATACTGCCCTGGCATTTTAGGGGCCCTAAAGCGTGAGAATCCAAATGCGTAAAAATGCCCTGTGAAATCCTAAAGGTACTCATTGGTTTTAGGGCACCTTTGCGCATATTGGCTGCAAAGAAGTGTCACACATGTGGTATCGCCGTACTCAGGAGAAGTAGGGCAATGTGTTTTGGGGTGTAATTTTACATATACCCATACTGTGTGTGAGAAATATCTCAGTAAATGACAACTTTAAAAGAAAATTTATACAAAGTTGTCAATTTACAGAGATATTTCTCTCACCCAGCATGGGTATATGTAAAAATACACCCCAAAACTCATTTCCATACTTCTCCTCAGTACGGCGATACCACATGTGTGACAATTTTTTGCAGCCAAGATGCGCAAAGGGGCCCAAATTCTAATGAGTACCTTTTAGGAGGGCATTTTTACGCATTTTTCTTCTCACGCTTTAGGGCCCCTAAAATGCCAGGGCAGTAGAAATACCCCACATGTGACCCCATTTTGGAAAGAAGACACCCCAAGGTATTCCGTGAGGGGCATGGCGAGTTCACAAAAGATTTTTTTTTTTTGGCACAAGTTAGCGGAAATTGATTTTTTATTGTTTTTTCTCACAAAGTCTCCCTTTC
Source organism: Bufotes viridis (assembly GCA_033119425.1). Lineage (NCBI taxonomy): Eukaryota > Metazoa > Chordata > Amphibia > Anura > Bufonidae > Bufotes > Bufotes viridis. Next base: position 71,239,857 of record CM065596.1, read on the forward strand.
CGCTAACTTTTGACAAAAAGTTACATTTTTCATGGACTCACTATGCCCCTTCAGCGAATACCTTGGGGTGTCTTCTTTCCAAAATGGGGTCATTCGTGGGGTGTTTGTACTGTTCTGGCATTTTGGGCGAGGCTAAATTGTGAGCAGCCATGTAAAAGCTAAAGGTACTCGTTGGAATTTGGGCCCCTTTGCGCACCCAGGCTGCAAAAAAGTGTCACTAATGTGGTATTGCCGTACTCAGAAGAAGTAGGGCAATGTGTTTTGGGGTGTATTTTTACATATACCCATGTTGCGTGAGAGAAATATCTCTGTAAATTGACAACTTTGTATAAAAAAATGTCAAAAGTTGTCGTTTACAGCGCTATTTCTCACACAAAGTATGGACCCTTATGCCCCATTCACACGTCCGCAATTCTGTTTGCGGAACGGAATTGCGGACCCATTCATTTGTATGGGGACAGACTTTGTCCCGCTCGGATCCGGAATTACGGATCCGCACATCCGGGTCTGCACTTCCGTTCCGCAAAAATATAGAACATGTCCTATTCTTGTCCGCAATTGCGGACAAGAAAAAGCATTTTCTATATAGTTCTGGCAATGTGCGGATCTGCAAAATGCGGAAAGCACATTGCCGGTGTCCGTATTTTACGGATCCGCAGATCCATGGATCCGCAAAACACATACGGACGTCTGAATGAGCCTTACAGGGGGGTGATTAGTGACAGGGGGGGTGACAGCGGGTGATCGGGGGGGTGACATGGGTGATCAGGGGTTAATCAGTGATGGGAGGTGGGGGGGGGGGTGTGTAGTGATGGGTGCACTTTACCTATGTTTCCTCTGGTGGTCCCAGACAAAGGGACCACCAGACGAGCAGACAGCAGGCATATCAGAAGCTGTTTACAAAACTGCGTCTGATATGCGTTTTAAATGCGTTTTTTTCTGCATCTACAGCCTGCCTGCGCATGATCAGCGCTGGCAGGCTGTAGTTTCAGTTGTCCCGGCTCCGATCGCATGAACGCACGAGCGTTCATGCGAAATCTCGGGTCTCGCGAGATGACGCCGATAGGCGTGATTGAGACCTAAGAGAGCTGCCGCGCTGACGCCCATCGGCGTTAGCGTGGCGGCAAGTGGTTCATTAGCAGCCTCTCAGTACAGCAAGTTCAGTGGGAACAACTTAGTCATGTAGTTTAATTAACCTTTTTTTTTTTGCCAGTTAAAATCAGATAGCATCACATACATATTTCTTTTTATTTTCTGATTGCAGATTTTTTATTCTATTTCCTGAATGTGATTATGGGGGCGGCCATCTTGCTTTTTCTTAACAGCATTTAGAGAGCATTTAAAGAATTGCTTTAAAGCAGCCACAGCCACATGGACCATAGACACAAAATTTTTTATTGCTGCTTATGCTGAGTTCACATCACTGTTTAGCTTTCCGTTCTTGTTATGGATTCCGTTACGACGGTCCATAACGCAATTCTATGATGAATGCATAACGGAATGCCTTTAGAGGCATTCCGTTAATCATTCCGTCAAAATAGAAGTCTATGGCCTGCATAACGGATCCGTTCGGTTTCCGTCATGCCGGAGAGGACTCCCCTGCATAACTGAAACGGGATGGATCCGTTTTTCAGCCCATAGTCTTCTATTTTGACGGAATGAATAACGGAATGCCTCTGAAGACATCCATCATAGAATTGCGTTATGGTCCGTGGTAACGGAATTCATAATGCAATTCTGCTTTTACCACCAAACGAAGTGTGAACAAATTTCAAAATATGAAATTCGCTCATCTCTAGAAGTGACACATACAAATGCAAACTGACCATAGCTAATGCTCAAAATAACATACATTTTTTCTGTTTATTTGTGTTCTTCTGACAAATCAGAAGGACAGACAGCTAAACGCTGATGTGAACCCAGCCTAAAAAAGAAAAACGGATGGTTCAGCAAGGTGCCAAACACGCTGGTGACTAAGGAGTTATTAAAGTATTTCCATCTGTTCACACTTAAAGTGGTTCTCGGGGAATTAAGAAAATTTAAATAATTAAATATTGCTTGCTTTATTAGAAATATATTCTTAAATACCTTTCATTATTTATAATGGCTCATTTTGTCTGGGGAGCAATCATCAGGGGAAACAAAATGGCCGCTGTCCCATTACTTCACACAAAACTTGTCCTGATCATACATGAGGTAAAGAGTTGCCTCATCCTTTTCACTACTTGTCAGGGTTAATGATCCTTAATACAGATGATAAGAACTTTAGCTGAATCTCTTTGGAATTTAGTTCATGAGGTGACATGAAGTACAGATAAGACGGACAGGACAGACTGTGGTAATGGAGAATGTAAACAAGTGCTGCTCATTATCCACACCTCACCCTCCTCTCATGTCTCCTCATCATCTCCATTCCCACAAAGATTCACCTGTATCCAGGATCATGATTCCTGACAATCAAAACAGAGAGGAGGATGAGGCAGCTCTATGGCTTATTGTGGTGAAGTAACTTGTCCTCCTGTTTGATTAACACAGGTTTTGTGTGTACTGATAGGATGGCGGCCATTTTATTTCTCCTAATGATTGCTTCCTAGACAAAACAAGTAATTCTAAGTAATGTAAGGTATTTGTGAATATATTTATAATAAAATAATATTTAAGTATTTTTATGTTTTTAATTCCTGGAGAAGCCCTTTAACTAGAGAAGTGAGCACAAGAGCCAGTAGTATATTTCTGAGTATTTTATTTTAATTGCATCTCCTTATATCTACAGTATATACTGTATTTATACTATGTATTTTAGTATATAATTGTACCTTAAATTTATATGTTTCAGTGGCCTTGTTGTCACAGTATGTCAACGTAATTATTTTCAGTATACATGCAAATATATATATATATATATATATATATATATATATATATATATATATATTTAATGCTAAATAAGTATTAAATTCAATGTTTAACCCCTTATGCCTGGAAAAAATATTTTATTTTCTATTTTTGAATGATCAGAAATATACACTTTGATGAAATAGCCGCAAAGAATGCTAAAATAAATCTACATTATATATTTACATTATATTGGAGACCCATATATCTTTGATCACAGTATTTTGTGTTGCAGAAGTCTTTACTAGCTTTACAGTTTTTCGTAAAAGTGTGAATGCTTCTTCCCTGTGCTGACATTTTCATATGTTATAGATCAACTGCAGATGGTTGAAGAATCTAATCAGGAGATTTTGTACAAATCAACAGAAAATCTCTGGCTAGCAGTGTCTGTCGGTAAAAACATAATTCTGAGCCATATGTCCTTCCCTTTTGCTTGACATCCTAATCTGATGTTCAAGCACAATTTAATCATCTTGTACAATTCCTTTGTCAGCAGTTTTAAGTACTAATAAATTCACCATAAAAGATAAAATATGCATTTTTTGTATTATTTCACTGTGTTACTTTATTGATTTAATAGCAAAAACGTCACCTTTTTAAAATTTATGGAAATTATTTAATAGCATAACTTAAAAACGAAATTATATAAAAACAGGAATATAAATATTCCAATTGGCTATAACATTTATCCCCTTCCTGACATATGACGTACTATTATATCATGGAAGTCAGTGACTTCCCGTATCTTGACTTAACAGTACGTCATGGTGATCGGGCGGGCATTCTAGCCATGAGCGCCGGATCACTGCAGGGGTCTGGCAGTCCATGATAGCCGGGTCCCTGCTTAAAAGCCGATGCCAGCAGATTAACCCTTTCTATGCTGTGGTCAGCACTGATCATGGCATAGAAGGGGTTTGCTGCCAGTGAGGTAGCACATTGGGTCCCCGTGCTGCTGTCGCAGGGGCCCGATGGGTGACAAGACAGGTGACCTGCCTCAGGCTGGGTTTCCTAGGCAACCTGTTAGTATATTACTCTGTGCAATATACTAACAGGCAATGCATTACAAAACAGATATATTGTAATGCATTGCAGAGGGGATCAAACCCCCAAAAGTTGAAGTCAAAAAAGAAAAAAACGCCCCTTTCCCTAGAATTTATAATAATAAAATAGAAAAAAATTACACATACGGTATTAGGTATCGCCGCGTCCATAACAGCTGGCTCTATAAATATATCACGTTATCCACCTTGTCCTATAAACACCATAAAAAAAAACTGGTTAAAAAAAAAACATTTTGTCACCTTATATCACAAAAAGTGCAACACCAAGCCATTAAAAAGGCGTACGTCTCACCAAATTATACAAATACAGCAAAAAAATGAGACCCTACATAAGAAAATCGCTCAAAAAATAAAAAAAAAACTATAGCTCTCAGAACACGGAGACACTAAAACAGGGATGGCCAACCTGCGGCTCTCCAGCTGTTGTAAATCTACAATTCCCACCATGCTAATAGTTGTAGACAGTCTTGGCATGCTGGGAGTTGTAGTTTTAAAACAGCTGGAGAGCCGCAAGTTGGCCACCCCTGCACTAAAACATAATTTTTTTGTTTCAAATATGCTATTAATGTGTTAAAGTGAAATAAATAAAAAAAGAATACATATTAGGTATCACCGCGACCGTAAAAACCTGCTCTACAAAAATATCACCTATGACCTAACCCCTCAGGTGAACATTGTAAAAAATAAAATAAAAACGGTGTCAAAAATGCAATATTTGGCTCCCTACATCACAAAATTGCAACACCAAGCAATCAAAAAGGTGTATGCCCCTGTCACCTCATCCCGCAAAAAAATTAGACCATACCTGAGACAATGAGTGAAAAAAAACTATGACTCTCAGACAATGGAGGCACTAAAATATTGATTGCTTCAAAAATGCTATTATTGTGTAAAATTTTAATAAATTAGAAAAAGTATACATATTAGGTATTGCCACGTCTGTAACAATCTGCTCTATAAAAATGTCACATGACCTAACCCATCTGGTGAACGCTGTAACAATAAATAAATAGATAAAAACTGTGCCAAAATTACAAATTTTTTGGTCACCTTGCCTCATAAAGTGTAATAATTAATGTGAAAAATATCATATGTACCCAAAAATGTACCCAATAAAAACATCAACTTTTCGTTCAAAAAACGAGGCCCTGAATAAGATGATTGGAAGAAAAATAAAAAAATAAAGCGTTCAGAAAATGGAGACAAAAACATTTTTTTTCAAAAATGCTTTATCATGTAAAACTGAAACAAACAAAGTAAAGTAGATATATTTTATATAATTACGTCCGTAACAACTTGCTCTATAAAAATAGCACATGAGCTATGTTGTCAGATGAATGTGGTAAAAATTAAAAAATGTGCCAAAACAGACATTTTTTTGTTACCTCGCCTCACAAAAAACATAATATAGAGCAATTAAAAATCATATGTACCTCAAAATAGTAACAATAGAACTGGCACCTCATCCCTTACTTTCTAAAATGGTGTCACTTTTTGGGAGTTTCTACTGTGGGGGTTCAAATGAGAAATTGCATCTAATTACCAGTCCAGCAAAATCTGTCTTCCATAAACCATATGGCGCTCCTTTTCTTCTGTGCCCTGCCGTGTGCCCTAACTTCAGTTTACGTCCACATGTAGATTGTTTCTGTAATCATCAGAATTAGGATAATAAATATTGAGTTTTTTTTGACTGGTAACCCTCAATGTGTTAAAGAAAAAAATTGATTAAAATTGAAAATCTGACACAAAAGTTAAATTTAGAAATTTCATCTCCATTTTCCTGTAATTCTTGTAAAAATCAGTTTTAAGTAACTTAAGGGTTGTAGTTTCTACAATGGGGTCATTTATGGGGAGTTTCCACTATGTAAGCTCCACAAAGTGACTTCAGACCTGAACTGATCCTTAAAAAGTGGGTTTTGGAAATTTTCTTAAAAATTTAAGAATTGCTTCTAAAATTCTAAGCCTTTTAACATCCTAAAAAAAAATTAAATAGACCCATGGGGAATGTTAAGTAATAAAAATTTTATGAGCTATCACTTTCTGTTTTAAAAGCAGAGAAATTTACATTTTTAAAATTGCAAATTGTTCTAATTTTTTTGTAAATCTGGGATTTTTTCATAAATATAGGTGAAATATATTGACTTAAATTTATGACTATCATGAAGTACAATGTGTCACGAGAAAACATTCTCAGAATGGCTTGGATAAAAAAAAGTGTCACACAGCTATTACCATATAAAGTGACATGTCAGATTTGCAAAATAAATGGCCTGGACCCCAGGGCCCAGGGTAGAAGGGTTTAAACCACTTGTCTAGTATTGTGTAGGTAAGACTTATGTTGCCAAAACAACTGTGCACCATTGAGGCATGGACACCATAAAAACTCTGAAGGATGTCCTGAAGTGTTATAAAACAGTAGAATGTATGTATATACAGTCATAGGAAAAACAAAGTACATCTGTATTGTCAGGTGCACTCCTAGGCTCCATCAAACCACTGTCCCTACTTACCTAAATAGAGGCCCCCAACTGGGCGATGATCCCTCATGGGGCGTAAATAGAGGGACAATCAGACATAACAAGGTCAGAACCTAATGATAACAACAGGGTCCAAAACAGAATCACAAATACACAAACCAAAACCAGGCCAAAGTCCAAACCAAGGAGTAACGTCAGAAATAGAACAAGAGTCAAAATACAGTGTTAATACTAGACAGGGTCAGTACCAGGAGATATGTCAGAGGTAAGTATGTCAGAAGCAAGATCAGGGACAATCCAAGAGTCAAAGTTCCAGTAATCCAAGCTGTATATAAAACATGCTAGTGAGATACAGATGACTAATCATAAGAGACTATGGCCAGGAGTCACCTGTTTAAACACCCCACCAGCAGGATTGGCTGGCTGGCCCCAATGTCATCAGGGCTGGTTGCTGCAGTGAGGCCAAGACCACTGTGGGAACACCAACAGGTAACTGCATGACAGTAACGCCTCCTCTAAAAGGGGCTGCTGGGCACTTAATGAAAGAAGCTTATCATAATGCCTTTCATGATATATTTTGATTAAAGGGGTTTTCTGAGTATTTTGAACTTGGGACCCACACCAATCAGCTGTTGGAGAAGGCATCAGCACTTGCAGTAGTTACTAGGCCTTTTTGAAGCAGTCGGTTAGATTGTTGGGTAACATTTCAACGGTTATCAGAACCTTTTATTATAAGGCCCCATTCACACGTCCGCAATTTTGTCCGCATCCATTCCGCTATTCTGCAGAATGGATGCGGACCCATTCATTGTGAATGGGGCCGGACGTGATGCGAAGAGCACACTATGTACTCTCCACTTCCACATTTGCGTAGCCGCGGCCCTGCAAAAGATAGAGCATGTCCTATTCTTGTCCGCAGCCTGCGGACAAGAATAGGCATCTCTATGGGGAGTACCGGCATTATGTGTTGCGGATCCGCAATTTGCAGATCCGCAACACACTACGGATGTGTGAATGGGGCCTAAATCCTAACAAAAACTATACAAGGAAGATTTCAAAAAGACAAAATTAAACCGACCAGACTCCCCCCCTACCCCGCCCCCCTCTTTCACTCATTAACCACATCCCAACCGCCTAACGCAGGGATGCGTCCAGCGGGCGGCTGGGATGTTCCTCCTTGACGCGTCGGCGCGTCATCTCGTCATCTCGCGAGAGGCGAGATTTGCTGGGAGCGCACGCGAGCGCGCTCACAGTATCACGTCGGGAGGAACTTAAACTACAGCCCGCCAGCGCTTATCGTGCGCTGGCAGGCTGTAGTAGTAAAAAAAAAATCGCATATCAGAAGCTGTTTTGTTAACAGCGTCTGATATGCCTGCTGCCTCTTCCTCTGGTGGTCCCCTTTGTTTGGGACCACCAGAGGAAACATGTAAGTGCACCAATCACCACACAGAAAGGGCACAAAAAATAAAATTTTACATGAACTCACCATACCCCTCACGGAATACCTCGGGGTGTCTTCTTTCTAAAATGGGGTCACATGTGGGGTATTTATACTGACCTAGCATTTTAAAGGCCCCTAATGTGTGAGAAGTCGTTTGGAATCCAAATGCGTAAAAATGCCCTGTGAAATCCTAAAGGTACTCATAGGAATTTGGGCCCCTTTGCGCATCTCAGCTGCAAAAAAGTGTCACTCATGTGGTATCGCCGTACTCAGGAGAAGTAGGGCAATATGTTTTGGGGTGTATTTTTACATATACCCATGCTGGGTGTGAGAAATATCTCTGTAAATGACAACTGTTTTAATTTTTTTATACAAAGTTGTCAATTTACAGAGATATTTCTCTCACCCAGCATGGGTATATGTAAAAATACACACCAACACACATTGCCCTACTTTTTCTGAGTATGGTGATACCACATGTGTGCCACTTTATTGCAGCCTAGGTGCGTAAAGGGGCATAAAGTGCAACAAGTACCTTTAGGCTTTACAGGGCTGCTCACAATTTAGCCCCGCCTAAAATTCCAGAACAGTAAACACACCCCACAAATTACCCCATTTCGGAAAGTAGACACCCCAAGGTATTCACTGAGGGGCATAGTGAGTCTGTGGGAGATTTTTTATTTTTTTTGCCAGAAGTTAGCAGAAATGGAAACTTTATTATTATTTTTTTTCCTCAGAAAGTGTAATTTTCCGCTAACTTGTGAAAAAAAAATGAAATCATACATGAACTCACCATGCCCCTCCGCGAATACTGTGGGGTGTCTTCTTTCTAAAATGGTGTCATTTAGAGGGTATTTATACTATCCTGGCATTCTAGCACCTCAAGAAACATGACAGGTGCTCAGAAAGTCAGAGCTGCTTCAAAATGTGGAAATTCACTTTTTTGCACCATAGTTTGTAAACACTATAACTTTTACCCAAACCAATAAATATACACTTATTGGATTTTTTTTTTATCAAAGACATGTAGAACAATACATTTAGATAACAATTTATATAGAAATGTAGTTTTTTTTTAAAAAAAATTACAACAGAAAGCGAAAAATGTCATTTTTTTGCAAAAATGTTGTTAAATTTTTATTAATAGCAAAAAAAGTAAAAATGTCAGCAACAATGAAATACAACCAAATGAAAGCTCTATTAGTGAGAAGAAAAGGAGGTAAAATTCATTTGGGTGGTAAGTTGTATGACCGTGAAAGTAGTGTAGTGCAGAATTGTAAAAAGTGGTCTGGTCATTAAGGGTGTTTAAGCTAGGGGGGCTGATGTGGTTAATGACCATCCACAAACTATTTACAAATTTATTTATAACATAATTAAATAACTATAAGTTAGATAAACTAAAAAAACAAACAACACTATATACATGTCTTACCCTTAACTTTTAAGGCCAGTCATATACAAGTGGCACCAACATAAGCCAGGTACACAATTGTCCAGCCAGGGCACAGTTCTGGATGAGGAGGAGAAGAAACTGTGTTCACAGCAGGGTGGCACCCAAAGCAGCTCACGGCCATCACTTGAGCGTGGCTTGGCAGGATACGGAGGACACAGATGATACACTTCCCACAGAGGACAGCTTGTCGTTGCCTCTGGGCAGCGACTACATGCTGCAGTGCCTGCGCAACGACTGCCGAGTTGCCCACATTGTAACTTGTGTATATTACTGGGTGGCCACCCTGCTGAATCCCCGTTACAAGGACAATGTGCCGTCCTTAATTCCGTCACTGAATCTTGATCAGAAGAAGCCAACGCTGGTAGACGCACTGCTGATGGCATTCACACCTGACACCAGGGGCTCAGTGGAAGCACAAGGCTAAAGCAGAGGAGGAGGAGGAAGAAGTCGCCAACGCAGCTGTGTCACCGCCCGCTCCTAAGAAGGCAGGGTTAGCATGGGCGAAATATGGAAAAGCTTTGTCACCACGCCACAACAACCAGCACCACCAGTGGATATGGAATGTCTTAGTAGGAGGCAGCATTTCAGCAAAATGTTGGAATAGTATCTGTGCACACGCCTACACGTACTAACTGATGGGCCTGCCCAGGGTCGTAGCTACAGGGGAAGCAGGGAAAGCGGCTGCTTTGTGGCTCAGGCCAAGAAGGGGCCCATCCAGGAGGAGGAGGACTAAAAGATTTTGTCAGGGTCCCCTCAACAGTATTGTACAATGAAATTATATATAGTGGCAGTATGGACAGTGTTAAGAACGGATGGAACAGCTGCCTGTTTCGAAGGAGTGATCTTTAGTAGCCACAGGAATGGGGGCAGCATGAAAAGAAGGGGATGCGGAAAAATTACTGGGGGAGGGGGGCCCCATTCAAAAATTTGCTGTTGGGCCCAGTCATTTCTAGCTACGCCACTGGGTCTTCCACATTCAACTTCTGGGTATCCAAATTGGGGACATGGCCTCAGCTTGACCTTTTACACCTTGGAGGTGCTGGCCTGCCCTGCCAGTATGTTGTCTGAACGTGTGTTTAGCACGGCTGGGGGCGTTATCACTGACAATCGCAGCAGCCTGTCCACAGCCAACGTGGACAATCTCACATTAATTAAAAAGAATCAGGCATGGATCGGCATGCAGAATAGACATGAATACCGGCCTCACCCAGCCATTGTTATACTACAGCGCACTTACTCTTTCTTTTCTTTTTTACATTTCCAAATGTTTTGGGTCTACCCAATTTATATATAAAAAAAAAAAAAACATTGTTGTTGGCGACTACCTTTGGCTTCACAGTAAAAAAAAGGCTTTGCCAGGCAACAATGTAACCGCCAATTGTAATGAACTAAGTTCCCTGTCTGTTATGCAGTGCAGGGGTACTTCGAAAGAAAGAAGGGGTACTGATCTGTACTATATGAAAGCCACCTAATTTACAGCATATACAGTTATGTTCAAAATTATTCAACCCCCACTGAAATTGAGTGTTTTGGCCAGTTTGACATTGATTTTGATAATTTCAGTCATCTTGTTTACAATTAATGAAATAACCACAAATGTCTTTTCTGTGCTCACATCATTATCAGTTTTATTCAACCCCCAAGTGACATTCAATCTTAGTACTTAGTACAACATCCTTTTCCAGTTATAACAGCTTTTAAACGTGAAACATAGCTTGACACAAGTGTCTTGCAGCGATCTACGGGTATCTTCGCCCATTCTTCATGGGCAAAAGCCTCCAGTTCAGTCACATTCTTAGGCTTGCACGCTGCAACTGCTTTCTTTAAGTCCCACCAGAGGTTCTCAATCGGATTTAAGTCTGGTGACTGCGATGGCCACTTCAAAATGTTCCAGCCTTTAATCTGCAACCATGCTCTAGTGGACTTGGAGGTATGCTTGGGATCATTGTCCTGTTGAAAGGTCCAACATCTGCCAATCCTCAGGTTTGTGACGGACTGGATCACATTTTCATCCAACATCTCCTGGTACTGAAGAGAATTCATGGTACCTTGCACACGCTGAAGCTTCCCTGTACCTGTAGAAGCAAAACAGCCCCATAGCATAATTGACCCCCCCGTCATGCTTCACAGTAGGCAAGGTGTTCTTTTCTTCATACACCTTGTTCTTCCTCCTCCCAACATAGCGTTGATCCATGGGCCCAAACAGTTCTAATTTTGTTTCATAAGTCCGCAGAACACTATCCCAAAACTTTTGTGGTTTGTCCACATGACTTTTGGCATACTGCAGTCGACTCTTCTTATTCTTTGGAGACAGCAAGGAGGTGCACCTGGGAGTTCTGGAATGGAGGCCTTCATTACGCAGTGTGCGCCTTATTGTCTGAGCTAAAACTTCAGAACCCGCATCTGACAAATCTTTTTTCAGTTCCTCAGCAGTCACACAGGGACTTTTCTCCACTTTGCGCTTCAGGTAGCACACAGCAGTCGAAGTCAGCATCTTCTTTCTGCCACAACCAGGTAGCGTTTCAACAGTGCCCTTTGCCTTGAATTTGCGAATGATGCTTCCTATGGTGTCTCTTGGTATGTTTAACATCTTTGCAATCTTCTTATAGCCATTGCCCTTCCTGTGAAGAGAAATCACCTCTTCTCTTGTCTTCCTGGACCATTCTCTTGACTTCACCATGTTTGTAAACACACCAGTAAATGTCTAGAAGGAGCTGAGTATCACAGTCATTTTACATCTGCCTAATTGGTGCTTATTATGCTTGATTGCTGCTCCTTGACATCCACAGGTCTTTTCAATACCTGATCGAAAACACTTGAATGAACCTCTGTTCTTAAGAGTGGTCGTCTTTAAGGGGTTGAATAATTGTGTCAATGAAGAAATCGCAAAAAAAAAAACATTTAATACTGTATTACAAAAACAATTGATGTAATTTTAGTTGCATTTGGTTCTTTAAAAAGTCCTTGTAAGATTTAATTCTGAACACAATTACAAATGTACACTAAATTCCCTAAAATTCTTTATAGCATTGGGGGTTGAATAATTTTGAACACAACTGTATTTGCCAGTCAGGGATGCAGGGCAGGAGTAGAGTTGAGCGAACAGTTCGAGCATAGTTCGGGTTCGTACCAAATTTTGGGGTGTTCGGGACCTGGACCTGAACATTTTCAAAAAAGTTTGGGTTCGGGTCCGTTGTTCGGCGATTTCTTCCCGCTTTCTGAAAGGCTGCACAGCAGCCAATCAGCTAGCATTTTACTTCTTGCCCTCAGAATCCATAACAGTCATGCCTACTAATGGCGTGGCTGTGATTGGCCAAGTGCAGCATGTGACCCAGCCTCTATTTAAGCTGGAGTCACGTAGCACCGCACGTCACACTGCTCTGATTAGTGTAGGGAGAGGACGCAGCTTCTGTGAGGGCGAGATTAGGTAGGGAAAATTCAGCAAAAGCACCTAATGAAGTGATCGATCTACAGCTGTGAATCATTCAACTTCTGCTAGTTAATTGCTCACTGGTTTTTAGGCTGCACAGAGCGTTTTTCTGTCACTTTTTTCTGGGGTGACCGGGAGCCATTTTGCGAATTGTGGTGCACCCGCACAAGCTGCCACCAAGTCCATCAATGCATCAATACTAGGGTTGTTTTTTTGCTATATCCTACATCAGGGGCTTGGCTGTGCTTATTGTCACCCCTAGAAACTCAGGATTGCAATTTCTATAATTTATTGAGGAGTTAAATTCAATTGCCAAAATAGCAATCCCCTAAATCTGGTGTCCCAGTAGTGGCTGGCAAAGTATAATAGTGTCCTGCAAAGGATATATTTTGTTCTGGGGTGAAATTCAATTGCCAAAATAGCAATACCATAAATAAGTGGTTTCAACTGTGGCTGGCCAAGTTTAATAGTGTCCGGCAAAGGATATTTTTTTTTTTCTGGGGTGAAATTCAATTGCCAAAATAGCAATACCATAAATGAGTGGTTTCAGCTGTGGCTGGCCAAGTTTAATAGTGTACGGCAAAGGATATATTTTGTTCTGGGTGAAATTCAGTTGCAAAAATAGCAATACCATAAATCAGTGGTTTCAGCTGTGGCTGGCCAAGTTTAATAGTGTCCGGCAAAGGATATATTATTTTCTGCGGTGAAATTCAGTTGCAAAAATAGAAATACAGTAAAACTGTTGTTCCAGCTGTTGCAGGCTTCGTTTAAATCTGTCCGTAAAATGGTATATTATTTTCTGGGGTGAAAGTCAGTAGCAAAAATAGAAAAAAAAGGAAATACAGTAAAAGTGCTGAGAGGGTCATCCTCAATAACTTCCCACGCTACCTTGTATCTCCCATTGTATTTCTGTCCGTTAAAGGGTATATTACACAAAGTGTTAAAATGCAATTGCTGAAGGCATAATCCTACATATTTTTACACATGCTACTGTGCATTTCCAAGTGTAAATCTGTCCATAAAAGGATACCTTTCATCGAGGGCCTAAATACTAGGCCTACAATTGATATTCCCCTAAATCAGTGGTTACTTCTGTGCCTGGATTAGTGTAATATGGTACATAAATAAATAGGAAGATAGTGTTAGGTGCCTGTAAAAAAAGGCCTGAATTTGAAATTAATACATTGGGCCAAATATTTTTTTTCTTATTGTGGTGCTTGGTGAACGGTAACAATGAGGAAAACATCTAGTAAGGGACGCGGTCGTGGTGGTGTTAGGGGATCCTCTGTCGCTGGGAGAGGACGTGGCCATTCTGCCACAGCCACACGTCCTAGTGAACCAACTACTTCAGGTTCCAGTACCCGCCAGAATTTACAGCGATATTTGGTGGGGCCGAATGCCGTTCTAAGGATGGTAAGGCCTGAGCAGGTACAGGCGCTAGTCAATTGGGTGGCCGACAGTGGATCCAGCACGTTCACAACATTATCTCCCACCCAGACTTCTGCAGAAAGCGCACAGGTGGCACTTGAAAACAAAGCCCATCAGTCTGTCCCATCACCCCCATGCATATCAGGGAAACTGTCTGAGCCTCAAGGTATGCAGCAGTCTCTTATGCTGTTTGAAGACTCTGCTGGCAGAGTTTCCCAAGGGAATCCACCTAGCCCTTCCCCAGTGGTGGAAGACATAGAATGCACTGATGCACAACCACTTAGTTTCCTGATGATGAGGACATGGGAATACCACCTCATAAGAGTCCGCATGTCTCTGATGATGACGAAACACAGGTGTCAACTGCTGCGTCTTTTTGCAGAGTGCAGACTGAACATGAGGTCAGGGAGGAAGACTGTGTGGAAAACGATGCAGGGGACGATGAGGTCCTAGACCCCACATGGAATGAAGGTCGTGCCACTGACTTTCATAGTTCAGAGGAAGAGGCAGTGGTGAAACCGAGCCAACAGCGTAGCAAAAGAGGGAGCAGGGGGCAAAAGTAGAACAGCCGCCGCAAAGAGAGTTCGCCTGCTACTGGCCACCGCCACCAGGGACCGAGCACCCCAAAGGCAGCTTCAAGGAGTTCCCTGGCATGGCACTTCTTTAAACAATGTGCTGACGACAAGACCCGAGTGGTTTGCACGCTGTGCCATCAGAGCCTGAAGAGAGGCATTAACGTTCTGAACCTTAGCACAACCTGCATGACCAGGCATCTACATGCAAAGCATGAACTGCAGTGGAGTAAACACCTTATAAACAAATAACTCACTCAGGCCCCCCCTGCTCCCTCTTCTGCTGCTGGCTCTGCCTTTTCCTCCACCTTGGGAAGAATGTTGGCACCTGCCGCCCACCAAACAGAGGATGTGCCACGACACCACCACCTGCGTCACCAAGCATCTCCACCATGTCACACGGCAGAGTTCAGCTCTCCATCTCACAAACCTTGGAGAGAAAGCGTAAATTCCCACCTAGCCACCCTTGAGCCCTGGGCCTGAATGGCAGCATTTCTAAACTACTGGCCTTTCAAATGCTGTCATTCAGGCTGGTGGACATAGACAGCTTCAAATAGCTGATGTCCATGGCTGTCCCACAGTATGTTGCTCCCAGCCGCCACTACTTCTCCAAGACAGCCGTGCCTTCCCTGCACAACCAAGTATCCGATAAAATCAAGTGTGCACTGCGCAACGCCATCTGTGGCAAGGTCCACCTAACCACAGATACGTGGACCAGTAAGCACGGCCAGGGATGCTATATCTCCCTAACTGCACACTGGGAAAATGTAGTGGCGGCTGGGCCCCAGGCGGAGAGTTCCTTGGCGCAAGTCCTTCCGTCACCAAGGATCGCAGGGCATGATTCTTTGCCTCCTGTAGCCTCCTCCTCCTACTCGGCTTCCTTCTCCTCTGCTTCCACCTGCTCATCCAGTCAGCCACACTCCTTCACCACCAACTTCAGCACAGCCCTGGGTAAACGTCAGCAGGCCATTCTGAAACTCATATGTTTGGGGGACAGGCCCCACACCGTGCAGGAGTTGTGGCGGGGTATTGAACAACAGACCGACCAGTGGTTTCTGCCGGTTGGCTTTAAGCCCGGCCTGGTGGTGTGCGATAATGGGCGAAATCTCGTCACAGCTCTGGGACTTGCCGGTTTGACGCACATCCCTTGCCTGGCGCATGTGCTGAATTTGGTGGTGCAGAAGTTCATTCACAACTACCCGACATATCAGGGCTGCTGAATAAAGTGCGGGCCGTGGGTGCGGGCATCCGGCGTTCACATCCTGCCGCTGCTCGCCTGTCAGCGCTACAGCGGAACTTCGGGCTTTCCGCTCACCGCCTTATATGCGACGTGCCCACCAGGTGGAACTCCAACTGTGCGAGCAGCAGCAGGCCATAGTGGAGTTTCAGCTGCAGTACGCACGCGTCAGTCGCACTGCGGAAAAGCACCACTTCACCACCAATGATTGGGCCTCCATGCGAGACCTGTGTGCCCTGTTTCGAGTACTCCACCAACATGGCCAGTGGCGATGACACCGTTATCAGCGTTACAATACCACTTCTATGTCTCCTTGATAAAACGCTTAGGGCTATGATGGAAGAGGAGGTGGCCCAGGAGAAGGAGGAGGATGAGGGGTCATTGTTAGCACTTTCAGGCTAGTCTGTTAGAAGTGCCTAAGAGTGAAGTTTTTTGCAACAGCAGAGGCCAGGTACAAATGGGGCCAGCCAGGGCCCACTACTGGAGGACGAGGAGGATGAGGAGGAGGTGGAGGAGGATGAGGATGAAGCAGGTTCACAGCGGGGTGGCACCCGACACAGCTCAGGCCCATCACTGGTGCGTGGCTGGGGGGATACGGAGGACGATGACGATATGCCTCCCACAGAGGACAGCTTGTCCTTACATCTGGGGAGCCTGGCACACATGAGCGACTACATGCTGCAGAGCCTGGACAATGACAGCCAAGTTGCTCACATTTTAACGTGTGCAGACTACTGGGTTGCCACCCTGCTGGATCCCCGGTACAAAGACAATGTGCCCACCTTATTTCCTGTACTGGAGCGTGATAGGAAGATGCGCGAGTACAAGCGCACAAGTGCACGCTGGTAGATGCGCTCCTGAGAGCATTCCCAAATGTCACAGGGGAACAGGTGGAAGCCCAAGGCGAAGGCAGAGGAGGAGCAAGAGGTCGCCAACGCAGCTGTGTCACGGCCAGCTCCTCTGAGGGCAGGGTTAGCATGGCAGAAATGTGGAAAAGTTTTGTCTCCACGTCACAGCTAACTGCACCACCACCTGATACGGAACGTGTTAGCAGGAGGAAGCATTTCACTAACATGGTTGAACAGTACGTCTGCACACCCCTCCACGTACTGACTGATGGTTCGGCCCCATTCAACTTCTGGGTCTCCAAATTGTCCACGTGGCCAGAGTTAGCATTTTATGCCTTGGAGGTGTTGCCCTGCCCGGCGGGCAGCGTTTTGTCTGAACGTGTATTCAGCACGGCAGGGGGTGTCATTACTGACAAAGGCAGGCGCCTGTCCACAGCCAACGTGGACAAGCTGACGTTCATAAAAATGAACCAGGCATGGATCCCACGGGACCTGTCCCTCCCTTGTGCAGAATAGACATTTATAACTGCCTTCCCCTCAACCATGTATTCTAGTACTCCGGGTCACTTCTTTACCATGATCTTGCGGTGCAACCCAAAGTTGAATGAACCTCTCCTAAATCTGGGTGCCGGAGCCTAAATAACTGAAGGTGGCCTTCTCCAGTGGTGGGTGACATGAAGTCCGAACCTCTGCCATGCAAACTCTCTCCTCTGTCTGGGTGCCGTGGGCTAAATATCTGGAAGTGGCCTTTTCCAGTGGTGGGTGATATGACGCCTTATTCCTTGCTGTGGGACCTCTCTCCTCTGACTGGATGCTGGGGCCTAAATAACTGAAAGTGGCCTTCTCCAGTGGTGGGTGATATGACGCATGATTCCTTGCTGCTGGACCTCTCTCCTCTGTCTGGGTGGTGGGGCCGAAATTACTGAAAGTGGCCTTCTCCAGTGGTGGGTGATATGACGCCTTATTCCTTGCTGTGAGACCTCTCTTCTCTGTCTGGGTGCTGGGGCCGAAATAACAGAAAGTGACCTTCTCCATTGGTGGGTGACTTGAAGCCTGATTCTCTGCTATGGGACCTCTCTCTAATTGATGTTGGTTAATTTTTATTTATTTTATTTTAATTCATTTCCCTATCCACATTTGTTTGCAGGGCATTTACCTACATGTTGCTGCCTTTTGCCCTTTCCTGGACTATTTTAAAGCCTTTTTAGTGCTCGGGATGTGCTTTTAGCACAAGTCTGCTTAGGCTTTCAGGACCATGGAGAGCAGAATGCTTCTGAAAGCCTCCTGCTGCCATGGTAACTATCAGCCGCTGCCA
This sequence comes from Bufotes viridis, assembly GCA_033119425.1. NCBI lineage: Eukaryota > Metazoa > Chordata > Amphibia > Anura > Bufonidae > Bufotes > Bufotes viridis. The sequence continues at coordinate 71,258,014 of CM065596.1, forward strand.
GAACAAAGCAGCACAGATGTCAGCAGTTTTTTTAGCAAAGTGTCAGCAATGTGCTGAGACTTTGCTAAAACCACTAGACACCAGGGAAAAATACAGAGGATCCCGCCTGCCGCACTGCCCGCCTCCCGCCCCGCCTCCCGCAACCACCCCCCTGCATCCCCGCAGCTACAATATGATTGGGGGCTACAGGGGGGGTTAAAAACACTTTGGGCGCATTTACTCTCTGGGCATTGTAACAAGGTACCTTCTGAATGATTTTAGCAGGTACCTTTTTCCGATCACTGCAGGCTGAGCAGCAGTGATCGAAACTACTCATGACGTACCGTTACGTCATGGGTCCTTAAGGACTCGGGAATGATCACGTACAGGTACGTCATAAGTCCTTAACGGGTTAATGAAAGCTGATCCTGAGTCCTCTCAGCCTCAGACTGGGCCGAAGGTTCCCCTTGCTACAAGACACTGACTGTAAGCACACAGCCAAGACAATAAAGTGGCTCAGGGACAACTTTGTGAATGTCCATAAGTGATCCCGCAAGAGCCCTAACTTGAACCCAATCAAACATTTCCGGAAAGACATGAAAAATGGCTGTACACCGACAGTTTCCATCTAACCTGACAGAGTTTGAGAGGATCTGCAGAGAAGGATGGCAGAAAATCCCCAAGTCCAGATGTGTAGATCATTTGAAATCATACCCAAAAAGACTGGAGTCTGTAATTACTGCCAAAGGTTTTTTAACTAATTACTGAGTAAAGGGTCTGAATTAAGGATGAGCAAATTGATTCTAAATTAATCAGATTCATTATGAACTTCACTGACATTTCTGAGCCAAACCAATGCAAAGCTTTTGTGTTTTGCTTCAGACGAACCATTTAAAAATAGTCTCCAGCGCTATTTATCTTTTAACCCCTTTTTAACTACTTTTAAGAAGCAGGCACCTCCGACTATTATCCATTACAGCCGGTAACATCAATCGTCGACATTTAATCCTATAGATACCATGGTCAAATGTGACCACGGCATGCAAACAAGCACAAACGTGCGCACCCGGGTGTGCTCCGTCTCTCTGCGGCCAGAATTGAGGGAGCTGGATGTAGTGTACAACAGCCTCTGTCCTCCTGAATGACAAGAGGCTGCTTCCCATTAGTTCCTATGGATCCCCTGCCTGTGCTAACGCATTGGAGTGTATGATAGAAGCAATCTACTGATTACTTTTTATAGGTCCCCATGGGAACTATAAAAAAGGGAAAAAAATTACAAAAATATAAAAATTCAAATCCCCCTCCTTTCCCCAAAATGTAAATAAAAATATGTAAACAATTAAAAAAATACACATCATGGGCATTGCTGCGTGTGAAAACACCTGTTCTATAAAAATATGTATACCATACAGCAAACGGCGAAATGGAAAAAACATGGCCGATTCAACATTTTTTGGTCCCTTCCCCTCCCACAAAAAATAAAATAAAAACGGATCAAAACGTCATACACACCCCAAAATTGTACCAATAAAAAGTAAAAATCACCCTGCAAAAAATGAGCCCTCACACAACTCCATACATATAACTACAAAAAATGTATAGGGGTCAGAATATGGCAATAACAAAAAAAATATTCATTTTTTTCATGGTTTTTATTTTTTTCAGTATTAAATGGCTTTTGTCAGCAGAAACATGGGCATTAACCTGGCTGACATTTGAGATGCACTAATGTCAGCTGAACACAACTATATTGTTGCAGTTTTTCTAGAAGCAGGGGGGTGTTGCTCCTGCTCCAAGAGGCTTTGTTCTCCCTCCTTTGGCCACGCCCTGCTAGACTTGATTGACAGAGTCAGACAGTGTTCACATCATCCTGTCTGGCCTTGAGTTTGGGTTAAATTTGTTTCGTATTTGGTGCAGGCATAGTGAAGAAAGGATGTTCGCCGTATGTGATATTCCTTACTGCGCCTGTGCCACATACTTCCCAGTATACTCTCTCCTATTCAGTGATGCCGTGAAACCAGAAGCTCATCCTATGAGGGTGGAAGGTTGTAAAAGCCTAACGTAGGGACCTACCTAGTGTTTTCCCTATCTAGACTCTGACAGCTTCCCAGTTGATGTCTTTGACAGATGATATTTACTCAATCGCTGAAGTAAATACCTTCATTCTGGATATAGTCAGGAATCCAGTTGAAGTGATGATGTAATTGTGTATTATGTTCTTTATATAGATACGTTATTATATTTAAAAAATTATGTTATAAACCTGCTTTCAAAATGCAGTTCAAGTTTCAGTTCAAAGATCTCTCTTTAACCCCTTTCATGACTGCTATACGGCTATATACGTTATAGATACATATATAAACGTTATGGCTGCTCTTTACTCCAAACGCTGCAAAACGCTTGGATTAAAGCTTCTGCCCCGGCTGCACTGCCGCTGTCAGGGACATCATACAGTTCAGTAATGCAGACAACGGACCAATTAGAGTGGTCCCTTGTCGGCGATTGCTCCAATTGGTTAGTCTGTGCATGGTGTCATATAACCCAAGTAACCAATTAATACCTAATTAATGACACAACACCATAGTTAATTAACATAAATTAATTTATTAATGGATTGTTTAGGCCACGGTGTATAATGTTACCTTAGAATCACCATTAAGATTTATTCCACCAACAACTTACTAATAATAACCACAACATTAGTCCGCAATAGCAACTTTACCCCATTCATAACACCGTGACATTTTTATTAAGGGAAGGGGGGGGTGGGAGTTTCTTCCAGCGGCGTCTGCAACTGACTTTAACGATCTACCTTTTTCTTTTATAGGTAATTTCACGAGCTGCCTTGCACCAGCCACTCCACCAATGAAAACCTACTTGCTTATACCATCTTAACAGGTAAGAATAAACCAGCATAGATTTATTTAAATGCAAATAGAGGGTTCATGACACCATGTTCCCCCTATTTGCATACGCAAACATGGTTTTTTCATGGTGTCATATAACCCAAGTAACCAATTAATACCTAATTAATGACACAACACCATAGTTAATTAACATAAATTAATTTATTAATGGATTGTTTAGGCCACGGTGTATAATGTTACCTTAGAATCACCGTTAAGATTTATTCCATCAACAACTTACTAATAATAACCACAACATTAGTCCGCAATAGCGACTTTACCCCAAATCGCCAAACAGCAACGCTGAAAGGCTAACCGACAACAACACCGCAGCCTAAATCAATCATATTCTGAAGACCAACATTCAGAATATCCAAACCGATGACAGAAAAGTTATTACCAGATCTGCTGTATAATCCTTTAACAAAACCCTCCAATTCTGTATGTCTGTAAGACAACCCATTTAATGATAACATATATTTTTCCATGTTTTTATTGATTCTTATTCTAATTTTTTCCATGAAAATCATGTTTTCATTTTTCCAACACAACTTAGGAGAAATCTCAGAAAAAAACAAAATAGCTTTCGGTAAAAGAGTATGAATTCTTTGTAATGTAACTTTTAATTCCAATAACAAGACATGAGTAGAGATTCTGCCCATATCAAACATACCCACTTGTAAAATTATAATAGTTGGTAACGGCCAAGTATATTTTGCCTGAAAACACTGAGCGAAAACATTTTTTATTCTCAAAAACGTATCATATTTCCAATAGATTTTGAACCTGTTGTTGAAACCTAAATTCTCATCTTTAAATCTTACTATGGAGCGATTTCTTGCCGCTAATGTAGACTCGTCTCCAATAATCCAAATGATCTTCTTATTACCTGAAAAGATATTATAATTCCAATTCAGGTCTTATATAAAGTTTGAACCTATTAGAATTCCATCTACCAATGTTTTTTATCATTTTTTCTTTTAATCCTATTTTAGCTGCTAATGTAGCGGCACCTATTCTAAACGAATGGGAAGAAATTTTCTCATTCTGTAATCCCGCTTCAATTTTGCATTTGTTAAGAATAAAATTCATTTGATATTTGGTTAGTGGTAAGTTATTTTTATGCAAAAATAAAGGGCCTGGTTTGAGATTTCTGTACTCTAACCACTCAAAAATTGCTTTCACCGGACACAGAACAGATGAAGGAAAATCGTTAAGTTTTAACCAAACACCTTTCCCTACTTGGTCAGTTTTAGATCTTTTTATATGAATCTTAACAAAATTTGTATGTAACGAGATATCCTCCAATAATAACGGAGCTTCCGCTTTATTGTTTGCAGCAGTTATTTCATTGATGCGTAAAGCCCCGAAAAATGAACATAAAAATGCCGCTTTGAAAAGCCTATTTTCATAAGTAGAAGAGCAAACGAAAGGTAAATAAGAAATAAATTGAATTAACAAATCTAGTGTTATTGGTCTGGTCTTTTCAATTACCTTGTTGTTTCTTTTTATACCTTTAATTACTTGTTTTACCAAGCAATTCTCAGAAATGGGTCGAATATTAAACATTTTCTGAAAAAATGAAATTCCAGTCAGAATTTTTTGTATATAATTGGCCTTATTGCCTTTTTTAAATAGACTTAGCACAAATTTGATGTTGTGTTCAAAGTCATTGCCTAATAATTTAAAGTCATTGACAGAACAAAAATTACTCCAATTGGCCCATGCAGCTGCATATGCGGCCCATGTATTGACTGCCAATGAGTTTTTAATTAATGCAAAGGTCAATTCCAAGTCATTGTCCACAGATGAGCAGGGCAAGGGATTCCATAGATATCCACTTCTGGCACTAATTCCCTGAATCGTGTGAAATTCTGCCGGGATAAAGCATCAGCAATTATGTTTCTTTTACCTTCTAAATATTTAGCCTTTAACCAAATATTATATTCTAAACAAATCAAAGTAATTTGTCTTAGCAGATTTATTACAATTTGGGATTTGGCGGATAAGCAGTTTATAGAAAAAACTACTCCCTTGTTATCTGAAGAAAGTAATATACGTCTATTTTTAAAGTCATCAATCCAAATCGTTAAAGCGACTAGGACCGGGAATAGTTCTAAAAAAACAATGTTTTTTATGTGTTCAGATTCAAACCATTTTTTGGGCCATGAACATGCAGACCACTTTTTACCAAATATGGCACCATAACCCACTGACGCAGATGCGTCAGTGTAAAATTGAAGTGCATTAGAGTCATTGAATTTTTGTTGCCATATTGTTCTACCATTACAACACTCGAAAAACTTTAACCATAGCCGTATATCATCCTTAAGCTGCCCCGTCAGTCTAATGTGCTCATTTGGGTGAGAGAAATATCTCAGTAAACTGACAACTTTGTATAAAACAAATTTAAAAAGTTGTCATTTACAGAGATATTTCTCACACCCAGCATGGGTATATGTAAAAATACACCGCAAAACACATTGCCCTACTTCTCCTGAGTACGGCGATACCACGAGTGACACTTTTTTGCAGCCTGGGTGCGCAAAGGGGCCCAAATTCCAATGAGTACCTTTAGGATTCCACAGGGCATTTTTACGCATTTGGATTCCAGACTTCTTCTCACGCTTTAGAGACCCCTAAAATGTGAACCCATTTTAGAAAGTAGACACCCCAAGGTATTCTGTGAGCGGTATGGTGAGTTCATGTAAAATTTTATTTTTTGTCACAAGTTAGTGGAATAGGAGACTTTGTAAAAAAAGAAAAAAATCAATTTCCGCTAACTTGTGCCAAAAAAAAAAATCTTGAACTTGAACTTGCCATGCCCCTCACGGAATACTTTGGGGTATCTTCTTTCTAAAATGGGGTCACTTGTGTGGTATTTATACTGCCTTGGCATTTTAGGGCCCCTAAAGCGTGAGAAGTCTGGAATCCAAATGCTTTTTGTCACAAGTTAGTGGAATATGAGACTTTGTAAGAAAAGAAAAAATCAATTTCCGCAAACTTGTGCCAAAAAAAAAAACTTCTATGAACTCGCCATGCCCCTCACGGAATACCTTGGGGTGTCTACTTTCTAAAATGAGGTCACATGTGATGTGTTTGTACTGCCCTGGCATTTGAGGGTCTCCGCAATCATTACATGTATGGCCAGCATTAAGAGCTTCTGCTATTCTCCTTATATTAAGCATACGAGTAATGAGATTTTTTTTTTCAATTCAGCCTCTAGGCTGAAAGAAAAAATGAACGGCACAGAATTCGTCATTCGCATCGATCAATGTAGATGAAAAAATCTCTGCCAAAAAATATGCAAAAAAAAAAAAGAGAGGGGAAAAGACATAGGAGTGCTTGCGAAGTAAGGCCCCATGGGGCCAGCGGTGATGCGGAGAGCACACTATGTGCTCTCCGCATCAGCATTTGCGGAGCTGCGGCCGCGAACTTCTGGGTTTCGACCCGAATCATCCAGCTGCAGCTCCGCAAAAGATAGAGCATGTCCTATTCTTGTCCGCAATTGCGGACAAGAAAAGGCATTTTCTATATAGTTCTGGCAATGTGCGGATGCGCAAAATGCGGAAAGCACATTGCCGGTGTCCGTGCTTTGCGGATCTGCAGATCCGTGGATCCGCAAAACACATACGGACGTCTGAATGAGCCTTACAGGGGGTGATTAGTGATGGGGGGGTGACAGGGGGGTGACAGGGGGTGATCAGGGGGGGTGACATGGGGTGATCAGGGGTTAATCAGTGACGGGGGGTGGGGGGATCTGTGTGGTGATTGGTGCACTTATATAGGTTTCCTCTGGTGGTCCCAAGCAAAAGGGACCACCAGAGGAGCAGGCAGCAGGCATATCAGACGCTGTTAACAAAACAGCGTCTGATATGCGATTTTTTTAATTAAACAGAAAAACACAAAACTCCAACCTTGAGTGTCCTATCCCAAGTACGTAAACACTACAATAGTGTGGCATATATGTGGACAACTCAATGGGCCAGATTTATCATTAGCCTAAGTCACTTTTCTGGAGTTGTAAAGTCGCAAAAAATTGCGCAAAAAGCCAAATTGCGCAATTTTTTGCGACTTTTTGGAGACTTACGCCACTCACTCCAAAACTAAGTTTATGGGCGTTTTGTCGTATGTAAATCACTTGCAAGACAGATTTATTATTGCGACTTTTCAAATAGTCACAAAAAAGTCGCAAAAAATTGCGCAAACTCACTCCACTCATGACCATGCTTATGTTTGACAAAATCACTTTTTTAAAATTGCGACTTTTCCAAAGACAAAGCCAAAATACAACTAGGAACCAGAAATACACCAGATTTATCAACCTCTGAAAGAGCCCATGATAAATTTGACTTGACTCAAATACACATACGCCTTCTTTGAAAGTGGAGTGAACTGCAAGAGTAATGATAAATCTGGCCCAATGTCTGTAACTGGAAGAAGCTTGCCAATCAAGCGAAAAAAACAAAGAGGAAAAACTCGACCTAAAAAACTTCCAAGTATGGAAAAATATATCAAACTTTATTGTCACATAATACATTATAATATATCATCGTTAAAAAAGGGAGAAAATAGGGAGCAAAGAACACCATCCCAGCGCCACAGGTGCATTGTCATTTGTGTATAATAGCACAATGCCTCCTATCAGTACATTGTGCAAGACTTGAGTTCCAACAAAACATATACATATAGGGAAATGCACATGCTGCGAATATTACAGGGGCTGCCAATAATGGAGCCGTAACTAGTGTAACCTGCCCCAGTATCAGCGGTCCCAAACGCTTATAAGTATACAGTAATAGTCTAACCCGAAGTTGTCTACTCGTAGTGTTGTGCACCCATATAGGTGTGCGAGGAACTCACCCAAATGTAGCTGAGACCTATGGAACTGGAATGGCGCTACCCGACACGCGTTTCGGCGTGCCTTCGTCTGGGGGTCTGGATTTTTTTAACTACTACAGCCTGTCAGCGCACGATCAGCGCTGGCAGGCTGTAGTTTAAGTTCCTCCCGACGTGAAACTGTGAGCGCGCGCACGCTCAGAGCAAATCTTGCCGCTCGCGGGATGACGCGCCAACGCGTCAATGAGGAACATCCCGGCCGCCCGCAGGACGCATCCCTGCGTTAGGCGGTCATGATGTGGTTAAGATAACAAAAAGTAGTAGAACATGAAAAAACAATACAAATTTGGTGTGGCCATAACCATATCAACCCACAGAATAAAATTATCATATCAAATATACTACATGGAAAACCCCATAAAATATTTTAAAAAAACATTGACAGAAATGCAATTTTTGCCTGCTTTACCTCCTAAAAATGGAATAAAAAATGCTTAAAAAGTCACATATACCCCAAAATTGTACCAGTAAAAATTACAGCCCGTCCTGCAAAAAAACAAGCTCTCACACAACTACATTGACAAAAGTACAAGTACAAACTACAAAATCTAAAAGTTATGGATCTTCGATTTGGTTATGCAAAAAAAAAAAAAAGTTTTAGAAAAGTGATTTTATGATATAAAAGTGGTGGAACATAAATAAAACAATATAAATTTGGTGTTGCCATAACCGTATCAACCCACAGAATAACATTATCTTATCAAATATACCACATGGAGAACCTCATAAAAGTAAAAATAAAATAACACTGGCAGAATTGCAATATTAGCCCACTTTACCTCACATAAAATTAAATAAAAAGATATCAAAAAGTCATTATGTACCCAAAAAGGTTACCGTTAAAAACTACAGCCCATCCTGCAGAAAATGAGCCCCCCACACAGCTCAATAAACAAAAGAATCAAAAAACGATGTGGGCCTTGAAATATGACACGACACCCAAAAGCCATTCCAGCAAAATCTGCTCTCCAAAAACCATATGTTGCTCTTTGCCTTCTGTGCCCTGTTGTGTGCCCATACAGCAAGTTACGGCCAGATATGGGGTGTTTCTGTAAACTGCAGAAACAGGATAATTAATATTGAGGCTTGTTTTGCTGTTAACCCTTGCTATGTTATAGGAAAAATTGGATTAAAATAAAAAATCTGTGTAACAACTGAAAATTGTCACCTCCATTTCCCTTTTTAACCCTAAAGGGTTAACATGGTTTGTAAAACCAGTTATGAGCAATTTGAGGGACATACTTTCTAAAATTGGTGATTTATAGGTGGCTTCTATAATGTAAGTACACCAAAGTGAGTTCAGAACTGAACTGGTCCTTGAAAAAGTCGGTTTTGAAAATTTTATAGAAAAATAGAAAAATTGCTTCTTAAATTCTAAGCCTTCCAACGTCCTAAAGAAATAAAATGTTATTTTTGTAAATGATGCCAACATAAAGCAGACATATAGGGAATCTTAAGTAAAAACTATATAATGAGCTATCATTATCTGCCTTTAATATGTAGAAATTCAAATTTAGAAAATTAAATTCTTTCCCAATTTTCAGTAAATTTGGGATTTTTTATAATATAAAGGTAAAAGTTATCAACCCAAATTTACCTGGCTTGGTCTTGAAAGGGTTTTAAAGTGTATAAAAACCTGAAGTCTGGCTCTTATGAGCAAAACAAGCACCCAGGTTCAGCCATGCCATAGTCCTGAACTCTGGCTTTTCTCCAATGCATACTGTGTTCCCTCACACCATAAACTTATTTGGCAGAGAGACTGGAACAATTTCCCGAACTGGCACAGTATGCTGCCAGTATGGATCTGCACCAATTGGGGCATAATTTTTGGACTCTTAGGTCCAACAAGCCACAGTTTATTTTTTTCCATTACACTGTGTGTGTTTATACATTGTATACCCCAATAAGGGACAATTTTTGGAAGCTTTTTAATATGAAAATGTGTAACACATGCGACAGCACAGTGAGTTTTTAAACATGCTGTCTGTTAACACCGTGAAACGTGTGATTGCACACAGAGGCGTAGCTAAATGCTCATGGGCCCTGATGCAAGAGTTCAGCTTGGGTCCCCCCCCCCATGCTAAATTCTTGACCTAACCCTTCCCTTCAGGCAGAGGTGTAGCTTGACCAGCATGCACTTTCTTATGTGGCACAAGGGTATTTTGGCCCCCTCAGGCTCCTGGGCCTGGTAGCAACTGCTACCTCTGCACCCCCTATAGCTACGCCCCTGATTATATATATATATATATATATATATATATAAAACTAAACATAACTATATATGTCAGTATTAGGCCTTTTTCACACTTGCTTTGTTGTTTTTCAGTATTGACATCCAGCAGAGGATTTCACTACTGGACAAAAATGTTTCCATTTAGTCCTCAGGCATTTTGAATGCAAGGTGATCCGTTCAGGATGCACCCGGATGTCTTCCATTCTGTCAGCATTCGGTCTTATGACTAGTCATAAAAACTGAAAAAAATGGATCCAGCAGTGAAAACAATGTAAGTTCATGGTGATGGATCTGTTTTTTTAGGAGCCCAAAAAATATGGATCTGTCACCCATTGACTTTCAATGTATCTAGTGACGGAACAGATGAATCCTGATGTGTAAAATCAAAACAGATCTGTTTAATTCCGGTATAGAGATCCTCTGTCAGATCTGAAAACCGGAATTAACAACGGAAGGTGAAAGTAGCCTAAGGCCTCCTGCACACGACCGTATGGTTTTGCGGTCCATTTTAAACTGATCCATTTTTCCGTTTTTTTTTATTTCAGTAGTTTTACCGTTTCTGTTCCATTTTCCCATTCCGTTTGGTTTCTGTAGAGATGTCCCGAACTATTCGCCGGCGAACGGTTCCCGGCAAACATCAAATTTTGACCCTGTACCTCACAGTCAGAAGACACATTCCAGCCAATCAGCATACCCTCCCTCCCAGACCCTCCCACCTCCTATCAAAAAGCAAGGACGGCATCCATCTTAGATTAAATTGAAGCTGCAGTGTTAGTAGTTGTAATCGATTTGCAATGCGATTGATATAACCTGTATTAATCGCATTGCGAATTTAACTTAGAGCTTGGTTCCTAATGGTTGTATTGCTAGAATATAACGAAGATTGAGAATATAGCGCTATATTCGTTATATTCGTCAATTCTAGCAATACAACCATTAGGAACTCAGATCTAAGTTCTAATCGCAATGTGATTAATATATCCTGTATTAATCGAATTGCGAATTCAAGTTAGATCTGAGTTCCTAATGGTTCTATTGCTAGAATTGACGAATATAATGAATATAGCGCTATATTCTCAATCTTCGTTATATTCTAGCAATACAACCATTAGGAACCCAGCTCTAAGTTAAATTTGCAATGCGATTAATGCAGGTTATATTAATCGCATTGCAAATTCAACTTAGAGCTGGGTTCCTAATGGTTGTATTGCTAGAATTATATAATGAAGATTGAGAATATAGCGCTATATTCTCAATCTTCGTTATATTCTAGCAATACAACCATTAGGAACCCAGCTTTAAGTTGATTTTGCAAATAAGATGTCCTCGAACTATTCGCCGGTGAACATAGCTTGTGCGCGTTCGCCGCGGCGGGCGAACATATGCGATGTTCGATCCGCCCCCTATTCTTCATCATTGAGTAAACTTTGACCCTGTACCTCACAGTCAGCAGACACATTCAAGCTAATCAGCAGCATACTCTCCCTCCTAGACCCTCCCATCTCCTGGACAGCATCCATTTTAGATTCATTCGGAAGCTGCAGTCTTAGTGAGCGGAGGACAGTTTAGCTGCTGCTGATTTAATAGGGAAATCAATAGCTAGGCTAGTGTATTCAGTGTCCACTCCAGTCCTGAAAGACTCATCTGATCTCTGCTGTAAGGACAGCGTCCTGACAACACCCCAAAAAGCCCATTTTAGGCCTGTGTAATTTAACTGCAGTTGCCTGCCAGGGTGTGTGTCAGGCTCACGGCGTATACTGTGCCCACTTGCCCAGTGCCACCACTCATATCTGGTGTCTCAGTAGATTACATTTAAAAAAACAACAACAATTTTGACTGTAAAATAATAGCAGTCAGTTGCCTGCACGCGTGTGTGTTTCAGGCCCTACAAGTGCACAGTGTCACCAGTGCAACTCATATCTGGTGTCACAGTAGATTACATTTAAAAAAACAACAATTTTGACTGTAATAGATTTATTAGCAGTTAGTTGTCTGCAAGTGTGTGTGTCAGGCCTACAGCGTCTACTCTGCCAACTTCTGCCAGTGCACAGTGCCACTCATATCTGGTGTCACAGTAGCTTGCACGCATAGTACACCTAAACTAATCTAAAAAAAATGACAGGCAGAGGCAGGCCACCCTGCAGGGGCTGTCATGGTCGTGGTGCTGCGATTCCCAGTTTTCAGAGGCCACGTACCCTGAACTCGAAAAGTTCTGAGGACATAGTTGACTGGCTAACATCGGACACCCAATCTTCTTCAGCTTCCGCTTGGAACCTTGACGCACCATCATCCTCCAGCTCAGCTTCGGTCACCTCTCAAGTAATCACTCGCCCGCCTGCCGCCACCACCAACACTAGCACCACAGCTGCTTCACTTGATCTGTCAGAGGAGTTATTTACACATCAGTTGGAAGAAATGAGTGATGCCCAACCATTATTGCCAGAGGATTTAGATAACAATGATATGTCTCAGTCAGGCAGCATTACACACATGGACGTACGGTGTGATGATGATGATGTTGTACCCGCTGCTGCTTCCTTTGCTGAGTTGTCAGATACAAGTGAAGCGGTTGATGATGACGATGTGTCCGTGGATGTCACGTGGGTGCCTGCTCGAAGAGAAGAAGAACAGGGGGAAAGTTAAGACGGGGAAACAGAGAGGAGGAGGAGAAGAGTTGGAAGCAGGGGGAGGTCGTCGCAAGGAGCTAGTGGCACAGTCAGACAGCATGTATCGGCACCCGGGGTCAGCCAGACAGCACGCCAATCGACGCATGCTGTTGCCACCACTGCAAAGCTCAGCAGCGTGGCATTTTTTTTTGTGTGTCTGCCTCTCATAACAGCGATGCCATTTGCAACCTGTGCCAAAAGAAACTGAGTCATGGGAAGTCCAAAACCCACCTAGGTACAACTGCTTTGCGAAGGCACATGATCTCACATCACAAACGCCTATGAGATCAACACATGAGTACAAGCAGCACACAAACTCAAAGCCACCATGCTCCTCCTGGTCCAGCATCTTCAGCCACGTTAACCACTGCTGTCCTCCCTGCCCCCTCTTAACCACCCGCCAATCGGCCTCTCACCTTCAGCAGTTCCTGCTCATCTGCCCACAGTCAGGTGTCTGTCAAGGACATTTTTGAGAGTAAGAAGCCAATGTCACAGAGGCACCCCCTTGCCCGGCGTCTGACAGCTGGCTTGTCAGAAATCTTAGCCCGCCAGCTTTTACCATACAAGCTGGTGGAGTCTTAGGCCTTCAAAAAATTTGTAGCTATTGGGACACCGCAGTGGAAGGTACCCGGCCGAAATTTATTTTCACAAAAGGCAATCCCCAACCTGTACTCTATTGTGGAAAGGGAAGTCATGGCATGTCTAGAACACAGTGTTGGGGCAAGGGTCTATCTGACCACTGATACTTGGTCTGCAAAGCACGGTCAGGGCAGGTATATCACGTACACTGCGCATTGGGTAAACCTGCTGACGGCTGCCAAGCGGAGTTGGTGACACCGCCATGACTTGCAGGCATGACTGCTGCCACCTCCTCTACTCCTCCTACCCATCCTCTTCGCTAACCTCCTCGGCTGAGTCCTCTTCTGCTGCTGCGTCTTGCTCCACATCATCAACTGCACCCCCCCAGCTCCCCAGGGGCTATTCCACATCTCGGATATGACAGTGTCACGCCGTCTTGGGGTTGACTTGCCTGAAAACAGGGAGTCACACCGGACCAGCACTCCTGTCCACCCTGAATGCACAGGTGGATCAGTGGCTGACTCCGCACCAACTGGAGATCGGCAAAGTGGTGTGTGACAACGGAAGTAATTTGTTGGCCGCATTGAATTTGGGCAAGATGACACATGTGCCGTGCATGGCACATGTGTTGAATCTGATTGTACAATGCTTTGTGCATAAGTACCCAGGCTTACAGGACGTCCTCAAGCAGGCCAGGAAGGTGTGTGGCAATTTCAGGCATTCCTACACGGCCATGGTGCACAATTCAGATATCCAGCGACGAAACAACATGCCAGTGAGGCGCTTGATTTATGACAGCCCGACACATTGGAATTCAACACTCCTAATGTTCGACCGCCTGCTCCAACAAGAAAAAGCCGTCAACGAGTATTTGTATGACCGGGGTGCTAGGACAGCCTCTGTGGATCTGGGAATTTTTTTGCGACATTACTGGATGCTCATGAGCAATGCCTGTAGGCTCATGCGTCCTGCCGTAGATGAGCGTGAAGAGGAAGAGTTGTGGTCACCATCACCACCAGAAACAGCCGTATCAGCATCGCTTGCTGGACCTGCGGCAACGCTGGAAGAGGAGTCTGAGGAGTCAGAGGAGGAATGTGGCTTTGAGGAGGAGGAAGACCAACCACAGCAGGCATCCCAGGGTGCTCGTTGTTGTCACCTATCTGGGACCCTTGGTGTTGTACGTGGCTGGGTGGAGGAAGGGACCTTCAATGACATCAGTGAGGACAAGGAACGGGACATGGCTAGCTTGGTATCCAACCTTGTGCAAATGGGGAGTTTGTGGTTCTCCAAATGAACTGTTTGTGGTTGTTTGCGGTGCGTTAAACGAGGAGTTTTGTCTGTCAGAGTTTGGTCTATCACTAGTGATGTCCCGAACTATTCGCCGGCGAACGGTTCCCGGCGAACATAGCTTGTTCGCGTTCAACGTATCAGGCGAACATATGCGATGTTGCGATGTTCGCGTTCGCCCCTATACTTTATCATTGAGCAAACTTTGACCCTGTACCTCACAGTCAGCAGACACATTCCAGCCAATCAGCATACCCTCCCTCCTCATATCAAAAGGCATGGACGGCATCCATCTTAGATTCATTCTGAAGCTGCAGTGTTAGTAGTTGTAATCGCAATGCAAATAATATAACCTGGATCTGAGTTTCTAATGGTTGTATTGCTAGAATATAACGAAGATTGAAAATATAGCGCTATATTCTCAATCTTCGTTATATTCTAGCAATACAACCATTAGGAACCCAGCTCTAAGTTAAATTCGCAATGCGATTAATGCAGGTTATATTAATCGCATTGCCAATTCAACTTACCACACTCTGCGTCAACTATGAATTTTTCCATGGGAGTTTTGCAATGGATCCCCCTCTGGCATGCCACAGTCCAGGTGTTATTCCCCTTGAAACAACTTTTCCATCACATTTGTGCACAGAAAGAGTCCCTATGGGTTTTAAAATTCGCCTGTCTATTGAAGTCTATGGCGGTTCGCCCTGTTCGCCCGTTCACAAACATTTGCATAAATTCGCATTTGCCATTCGCAAATGGAAAATTTTATGTTCGCGACATCTCTATTTGTGATCCGTTTTTTGCGGATCGCAAATGGAAACAGAAGCATAAAATAATGTTTAAACAATATGTACATGAAAAAATTGGGCTAGGCATAAAATTTGCAATAGATGTTTCCGCAAAAATGGAATGGATACAGAAGACATACGGATGTGTTCCGTATGCATTCCATTTTTTTGTGGACCCGTTGGCTTGAATGGAGCCCCGAAACGTGATTTGTGGGCAATAATAGGACATGTTCTATCTTTGACCGTAACGTGAATACGGAAACAGAAGGCATACAGAGTAGTTTCCGTATATGGTCCGTATACGGACGCAAAAAACTGAACGGAAATGGAAAAAAAAAACTTTTGTATGCAGGAGGCCTAATTGTGACATTATTTGCTATTTTAAAAATTCCCTGGAGATTAGAGGGTGTTACATACCAATTTCCAGGGCAATTGGAGCAACTTTGATTAATGATGAATCGATTTGGGTAAGACTCAATACTTGAAATATTTGAAGAATCAGACAGAAAGCGAAGTTCAAGAACTTTTCTTATGTCCAATCTGAATACTTATGTTGATGCAATATTTAGTTTTCCGTTTTCATTAAATTAGCAAATACTTAGAACATTCTGATTTCACTTTGTCGCTATAGGGAACTGAGTGAAAATTGATGGGAGAAAACATGATTTATATATTTTTGTATTCTAAAAACATAACAACAAAAGGTGAAAAAAGTGAAGGGGTCTGAAGACTTGTCAACTATATATATATATATATATATATATATATATATATATATTCCTTTTTATACCCACTTGTATCAAAATCAGCAGCATGGAAATTTCCACAAACAGCAATGGATCGCTATCTGAGGAGTTCTATGCATGGATTGCTTAGTTAATTGATTTTCACATTTCCACTGATTTGTTGAATGTCTATTTGTCAATTCATGCAATGCAAATGATGACCAACGCTTGGAATGCATACTGCTTGTGAATTAGAATTGAGTCCAAGAAGAAATTTTATGCATTTGAAATGAGCAGGATGTATTTAGATGGATAGTCTAATCTCTTCCTGCATAGTAAAAATGTGAGAAGATCCAAACAGTAATTATATGTAGAAGACAGAAGTATTATGAGTAAATATCAATATATCTAACAAAGCTAGATGGAAAAAATAAGCAGAAATTATTTTGAGTTTGTAGAATTGTGGAATTATAATTAGAGTTGAGCGAACACCTGGATGTTCGGGTTTGAGAAGTTCGGCTGAACTTCATGAAAATGTTAGGGTTCGGTCCGAACTCGACCCAAACTTAACCCCGAACTCGAACCCCATTGAAGTCAATGGGGACCCGAACTTTTGGGCACTAAAAAGGCTGTAAAATAGCCCAGGAAAGGGCTAGAAGGCTGCAAAAGGCAGCAAAATGTAGGTAAATCCCCTGCAAAAAATGTGGATAGGGAAATGACTTAAAATAAAATAAATAAAATTTAACCAATATCAATTGGCAACTTGGAAAATGATGAGGTGGAATAGTAGGTTGGGGTGGCGTCAAGTGGGAATGCTATGGGAGTTGAATTTCTCATCACAGCCAAAAAGGATTCATGTCTGCCTGCAGTGCCACAGGCCTCATTCACAGACTCAGGGCCATGGCACCCGCAAAGAGGAGAGCAGTCCCGTAACAGCAACACAGGCCTCAGGTCAACCTGCAATGGAACAGGCCATTATCATTTATGAAGGCCCCTGACACCCAGACAGAGGAGAGGATATTTGAAAGTAAAAAGAGTTCAATGTCTCCCACCAAGACAGCAAGCAATTAAACAAAATATAGGCCACTGACACCCACACAATGGGGCAGTCATTAGACAGTAAAAATAGTTAAATGTCTGCAACCAAGACAGTAAGCAAGTACGTGAAATTTCAGCCCCTGACACCCACAAAATGGGGTGGTCATTAGACATCAAAAAGAGTTAAATGTCTGCCACCAAGACAGCAAGCAATTAAACGAAATTTAGGCCCCTGACACTCAGAAAATGGGGCGGTCATTAGACAGTAAAAAGAGTTAAATGTCTGCCACCAAGATAGCAAACCAGTAGGTGAAATTTAGGCCCCTGACACCCAGACAGAGGAGAGAGGTCCCATAGCAGCAAAAGGCATCATGTCACCCACCAACAGAGAAGGCCACCTTTAGATATTTAGACCCCAGCACCCAGACAGAGTAGAGAGGTTCCATAGCAGAGATTTAGGCTTCATGTCACCCACCCAGATGGAGGAGAGGTTCATTCAACTTTGGGTTGCACCGCAAAATAATGGTAAAATTTAAAAAAGGATTCAATAAAGAAGTGCCCTGGAGTACAAGAATATATGGTTTAGGGGAGGTAGTTATAAATGTCTATTCTGCACAAGGGATGGACAGGTCCTGTGGGATCCATGCCGGTTCATTTTTATGAACGTCAGCTTGTCCAAGTTGGCTGTGGACAGGCGGCTGCGTTTGTCAGTAATAACGCCACCTGCCATGCCGAATACACATTCAGACAAAACGCTGGCTGCCAGGCAGGCCAGCACCTCCAAGGCATAAAAGGCTAGCTCTGGCCATGTGGACAATTTGGAGACCCAGAAGTTGAATGGGGCCGAACCATCAGTCAGTACGTGGAGGGGTGTGCACATGTACTGTTCTACCATGTTAATGAAATGCTCCTGCTAACATGTTCATTATCAGGTGGTGGTGCAGTTAGCTGTGGCGTGCTGACAAAACTTTTCCACATCTCTGCCATGCTAACCATGCCATCAGAGGAGCTGGCCGTGACACAGCTGCATTTGCAACCTCTTGCTCCTCCTTTGCCTTCGCGTTGGGCTTCCACTTGTTCCCCTGTGACATTTGGGAATGCTCTCAGGAGGGCGTCTACCAGCATGCTCTTGTACTCGTGCATCTTCCTATCATGCTCCAGTGCAGGAAGTAAGCTGGGCACATTGTCTGTGTACCGGGGATACAGCAGGGTGGCAACCCAGTAGTCCGCACACGTTAAAAATGTGGGAAACTCTGCTATCTTTGCGCAGGCACTGCAGCATGTAGTCGCTCATGTGTGCCAGGCTGCCCAGAGGTAAGGACAAGCTGTCCTCTGTGGGAGGCGTATCGTCATCGACCTCTGTTTCCCCCCAGCCTTGCACCAGTGATAGGACCGAGCTACGTTGGATGCCACCCCGCTGTGAACCTGCTTCATCCTCATCATCCTCCACCTTCTCCTCATCATCGTCCTCCTCATCCTCCAGTAGTGGGATCTGGCTGGCCACATTT
Organism: Bufotes viridis; assembly: GCA_033119425.1. NCBI lineage: Eukaryota > Metazoa > Chordata > Amphibia > Anura > Bufonidae > Bufotes > Bufotes viridis. The sequence goes on from CM065596.1 coordinate 71,276,625, forward strand.
GTACCTGGCCTCTGCTGTTGCAAAAAACCTCCCTCTGAGCCACTTCTAAGAGACTGGCCTGAAAGTGCTAAAAATGACCCCTCTTCCTCCTCCTCCTCCTCCTGGGCCACATCCTCTTCCATCATCGCCCTAAGTGTTTTCTCAAGGAGACATAGAAGTGGTATTGTAACGCTGATAACAGCGTCATCGCCACTAGCCATGTTGGTGGAGTACTCGAAACAGCCCAACAGGGCACGCATGTCTCGCATAGAGGCCCAGTAATTGGTGGTGAAGTGGTGCTGTTCCGCAGTGTGACTCATCCGTGCGTGCAGCAGCTGAAACTCCACTATGGCCTGCTGCTGCTCGCACAGTCTCTCCAGCATGTGCAAAGTGGAGTTCAACATGGTGGGCGGGAAGGCCGAAGTTACGCTGTAGCGTAGACAGGTGAGCAGCGGCAGGATGTGAACGCCGGAAGCGCGCATAGATGGCCCGCACTTTATGCAGCAGCTCTGACATGTCGGGATAGTTGTGAATGAACTTCTGCACCACCAAATTCAGCACATGTGCCAGGCAAGGGAGGTGCATCAAACCGGCTAGTCCCAGAGCTGCGACGAGATTTTGCCCATTATCGCACACTACCAGGCCGGGCTTCAGGCTCACCGGCAGCAACCACTCGTCGGTCTGTTGTTGTATACCCCAGGGAAGGCACGGCTCTCTTGGAGTAGTAGTGGCGGCTGGGAACAAAGTACTGTTGGACAGCCACCACCATCAGCTGTTTGAAACTGTCCGTGTCCACCAGCATTTCAAAGGCACATCCTATGTTTGCTGGGCGGCAGGTGCCAACGTTCCTCCCGAGGTGGAGGAAGAGACTGAGGCAGCAGCAGAAGAGGGAGCAGGAGGAGCATGAGGGATTTCCTTGTTTTTAAGGTGTTTACTCCACTGCAGTTTATGCTTTGCATGTAGATGCCTGGTCATGCAGGTTGTGCTAAGTTTCAGAATGTTAATGCCTCGCTTCATGCTCTGATGGCACAGCGTGCAAACTCCTTGAAGCTGCCTTTGGGGTGCTCGGTCCCTGGTGGCGGTGGCCAGTAGCAGACGAACTCTCTTGCGGTGGCGGCTGTTCTGCTTTTTCCCCCTGCTCTCTCATTTGTTATGCTGTTGGCTTGGTCTCACCACTGAATCTTCCTCTGAACTAAGAAAGTCAGTGGCACGACCTTCATCCCACGTGGGGTCTAGGACCTCATCATCCCTTGCAACGTCTTCCACAGAGTCTTCCTCCCTGACCTCCTGTTTGGTCTGCACACTGCAGAAAGACACAGCAGCTGGCACCTGTGTGTCATCATCATCAGAGACGTGCAGACTCTGATGAGGTGGTATTCCCATGTCCTCATCATCAGGAAACATAAGTGGTTGTGCGTCAGTGCATTCTATGTCTTCCACCACTGGGGAAGGGCTAGGTGGATTCTCTTGGGAAACCCTGCCAGCAGGGTCTTCAAACAGCATAAGAGACTGCTGCATAACCTGAGGCTCAGGCAGTTTCCCTGATATGCATGGGGGTGATGTGACAAACTGATGAGCTTGGTTTTCAGGCGCCACTTGTGCGCTTTCTGCAGAAGACTGGATGGGAGATAATGTTGTGAACGTGCTGGATCCACTGTCGGCCACCCAATTGACTAGCGCCTGTACTTGCTCAGGCCTTACCATCCTTAGAAAGGCATTGGGCCCCACCAAATATTGCTGTAAATTCTGGCAGGTCCTGGGACCTGAGGTAGTTGGTTCACTAGTTTGTGTGGCTGTGGCAGAACGGCCATGCCCTCTCCCAGCACCAGAGGGTCCACTAACACCACCACGACCATGTCCTCTTCCCTTACTAGATATTTTCCTCATTGTTACCGTTCACCACAATAAGAAAAAAAATATTTGGCCCAATGTATTGAGTTCAAATTCAGGCCTTTTTTTTTTTTTTTTTTTTTTTTACAGGCACCTAACACTATCTGGCTATCTATTTATGTACCGTATTACACTCATCCAGGCACAGCAGTAACCAGATTTAGGGAATATCAATTGCAGGCCTAGTATTTTAGGCCCTGGATGAAAGCTATCCTTTTAAGGACAGAATTACACTTGGAGATGCACGATAGCATGTGCAGTTATTGAGGATGACCCTATCAGCACTTGTATTTACACATTGAATGTAATATACCCTTTTACGGACAGAAATACACTATGAGATGCACAATAGTTTGTGCAAATGTAGAGAATTATGCATTTAGCAATTGTATTTTAACACTTAGTGTAATATACCCTTTTTACAGAAGGAAATACACTTGGAGATGCACGGTAGCGTGTGCAAATATAGAGGAGTTATTTTTCAGGCCTTGTATTTAGACGCTAACACGCTGAGTGTAATATACCCTTTTACTGCCAGATTTACATTTGGCCAGCAACAGATGAAACCACCGATTTACGGTATTGCTATTTTGGCAATTCAATTTCACCCCAGAACAAAATATATCCTTTGACGGACACTATTAAACTTGGCCAGCTACAGCTGGAACACCAGATTTAGGGGGTTGCTGTTTTGGCAATTGAATTTCACCCCAGAACAAAATATATCCTTTGCCGGACACTATTAAACTTGGCCAGCCACTGCTGGGACACCAGATTTAGGGGATTGCTATTTTGGCAATTGAATTTCACCCCTCAATAAAATATAGAGATTTCTATCCTGAGTTTCTAGGGGTGACAATAAGCACAGCCAATCCCCTGATGTAGGATAGAGAAAAAAATATAAAAATAGTATTGATGGAGTGATGGACTTGGTGGCAGCTTGTGCTGGTGCACCACAATACACAAAATGGACTCCGATCACCCCAGAAAAAAGTGACAGAAAAACTCTGTGCAGCCTAAAAACCAGTGACCAATTAAATAGCAGAAGTTGAATGAGTCACAGCTGTAGATCCATCACTTCATTAAGGGTTTTTGCTGAGTTTTCCCTGCCTAATCTCGCCCTCACAGCAGCTGCATCCTATCCCTACACCAATCAGAGCAGAGCTACTCCAGCTTAAATAGAGGTGGGGTCACATGCTGCACTTGGCCAATCACAGCCATCCCATTAGTGGGCATGGCTGTGATGGCTTCTTAGGGCAAGAAGTAAAACGCTAGCTGATTGGCTGCTGTGCAGCCCTTAAGAAAGCGGGAAGAAATCGCCGAACAACGGACCCGAACCCAAATTTTTTTGAAAATGTTCGGGTCCGGGTCCGTGTCCCCAACACACCAAAATTCGGTACGAAGCCGAACAACTCTAATCATAATTTTATTGTAATAAAATAGCAGGGAAACAATTAATTATTATTTGACTTAAATGATACACTTTGTTTATTATGAAATGTTTGATCTACAAAGATGTACATGGCTACTTTTTTCAAGGCTTGGCATTTTGTTTTTCAGGCAACTCCGGTTCTCTTGGTCTTCTATTAAGGTGAGGGCCCTTTTGATCTCTGCAGTATACTGTGCAACCTGTGCAATGTGCTTCTAGAATACCAAAGTAAGGGCTCATGGCCGGAGCTGGTTTTGCGGTCTACAAATTGGCCTTGTGTTGTTTTGGCATTTTGCAGAAAGGAACGTCCTGACCTCTATAGAAATGTCCTATCCTTGTCCGTAAAACTGACAAGAATAGGTTATTTTCTACTTTTTTCTGGGACATGGAATAGACATATGAATTGAAGTGAATAGGTCTGCATCTGACCCGCAAAAAATGTGCATCGGATGCAGACAAAAAAAACAAGTTGTGTACGTGAGCCCTAAGAGACAATATCAATGTCAGTGTTCTACCCATTGCCTTCAATCTAGGGAATCATGGCATGTGATCTATTGTACACCATTTTGCTTCAAACATGGCATTGTGCTGCTATTTTATTACTAGTACTAGTACCATATTCCTATAGAATGTTAATATGGAACTAGGCTTATACAATTGAAATATTTAACATCTGATTAAGGCCTCATGCACACGACTGTTTTTTTATGCTGTCCGCAAAAAGGGGTTCCGTTGTTCAGTGATCCGTGTCCGTTTTTGCCTTCCGTTGTGTTTCCGTGTGTCTTCCGTTTTTTTTAGCGGACATGACCCAAAAGATTTTACCAAAAGACAGGCTGACAATGTTTCCCAAGTGCCTGCCAAGGGATCCGCAAAAAAAAACAGACACGGAACGCGGATGACACACGGATGGCCATCCGCATTTTGCACAGACCCATTGACTTGAATGGGTCCGTGAACCGTTTTTCACGGACAAGAATAGGACAGGTTATATTTTTTTGACGGACTGGAATCACGGACCACGGACGCGTAGGACAAACGGTGCATTTGCCGAGGTTTCCACGGACCCATTGAAAACCAATGGGTCCGCAGAAAATCACGAAAAACAGAGCAACAGACACGGAATCAAACAACGGTCGTGTGCATGAGGCCTAAAAGTCAATCTGGCTCTAATCTTTATAAAATTCAATAAAAAACAAATCAAAGAGTCCATGAGGGTTATTACAGCACAGCTTATAGTAAGTAAGACTGAAAATAGACATAGGTCCATTTAGTTTGAATTATTGTGGATCCTGACCTGAGGATTTCCACTCTAAAAAAGGGCTCCTCTCTCCTTTTAATGTAAATCCTTTTGTGCCACCAAAACAGCTCTTTGAGGAGTAGAGTACCAAGAGCACTGAAGGTGTTCTGTTAAGTTACAAGGTGGGCCCCCATTTCCAGCACATTACTGATGCATAAACAGATTGAGTTCTTGAAATACACTCACCGGTAATCACTTTTCCATGAGCCCATGACAGCACCCTTGAGAGAGCCCGTCTCCATCTGGACAGGAAACAGGAACTTCAATGGAAAGCTTCTTAAGGAAGGACCCGGCATCAATCCACCAGTTATCTCCAAGAACTTGTCCTGGAATACAATCTCCAAAGACTTCTATTTTATTTTTATCTCTCTCTTTTTTTTTTTTTTTTTTTTTTTATATTTTTTTTTTTTTTTTTTTTTTTTGGGGAGGGGTAATGCCGGGTGCTGTCATGGGCTCATGGAAAAGTGATTACCGGTGAGTGTAATCTTGTATTTCCCTAATGCCCATGACAGCACCCTTGAGAGAAGACTAGAATAGAAGTTAATTAGGGAGGGATAACCGCTTGCTCAACCTTTCTTCCAAAGGCTAACTGATTTCTGCTGTCTAAATCTAGCCTATAGTGGCGAAAAAAGGTGCCAGGGGACCTCCATGTAGTGGCCCTACAGATCTGTTCCAACGAGGCCTCTGCTCTTTCTGCCCATGAGGTAGAGACAGCTCTGCTTGAATGCGCCCCAAACCCCAGAGGACATGTTTTGTCAACTGATTTGTAAGCCAAAGCAATAGCCGAGATGATCCATCTAGAAAGGGTTCTAGAAGAAACCTTCTCACCCTTATTCTTTCCTGCGAACTGAACAAACAGCCTGGAGGATCTCCTCCAGGACTCCGTGGCGTCCAGGTACCTCAAGAGGCACCTCCTAACATCTAGGCAGTGGTTCTTTCTCATTTTTCGGATTCTGACATAGAGAAGGAAGAACAATGTCCTGTGATTTATGGAAAAAAGAGACAACTTTGGGCAGAAAAGAGGGGTCCGGTCTGAGGATTACCCTGTCATCTAGTATTTTTGTGTGGGGAGGAGAGGTAGATAGGGCCGATATCTCCCCAACCCTCCTTGCTGTAGTAATAGCTACTAAAAAGGCTGTCTTAAGGGTTAGGATCTTAATTGGGAGATCTACAGTATTAATGGTTCAAAGGGAGATTTCATCATGCTGGATAGAACTAAGTTTAAGTCCCAGGGAGAGTAATAAGCTCTGGGGACCTGACTGACCCGGTTAACGGCTCTGAAAAATCTCCTAACCCAGGTATGATTTGCCAGAGGGGAGTAAAAATATGCGCTGAGGGCTGAAATTTGCACCTTGAGAGTAACATAGTAACATAGTATATAAGACCGAAAAAAGACATTTGTCCATCCAGTTTGGCCTGTTTCTTACAAGTTGATCCAGAGAAAGGCAAAAAACCCCTGTGAGGCAGAAGCCAATCAGAATAACTCCCTGGATCAACGACCCCTCTCTAGTAGCTGTAGCTTGTAATATTATTAAACTCCAGAAATAAATCCAGTCCCCTCTTGAATTCCTTTATTGTACTCACCATCACCACCTCCTCAGGCAGAGAGTTCCATAGTCTCACTGCTCTTACAGTGAAGAATCCTTTTCTATGTTTGTGTAGAAACCTTCTTTCCTCCAGACGCAAAGGATGTCCCTTTGTCACAGTCACAGTCCTGGGGATAAATAGATGATGGGACAGATCTCTGTACTGACCCCTGATATATTTATACATAGTTATTAGATCTCCCCTCATTCGTCTTTTTTCTAAAGTGAATAACCCTAATTTTGATAACCTTTCAGGGTACTGTAGATCCCTCATTCCAGTTATTACTTTAGTTGCCCTCCTCTGAACCCCCTCCAGCTCTGCTATGTCTAGTACTAAGAGTACTAAGCCTAAGCTTCTTACTGAGGCCGTTTTGAAGGAAGTCCAGAATTAATGGCATAGAAGGAGAGCCTGGGGGGTCAATAGGACTATTCGCAAATTCTAAAAATCTTCTGCAAATCCTAGCATAAATGGAAGAGGTGACATCCTTCCTACAAGAAAGAAGTGTATTAATTATTTCCATCGATAACCCCTTTCTTTCTAGTATGGACCTCTCAGAAGCCAGGCCGTAAGATGCAGATTGTTCACTTGCGGGTGGTGGATGGGCCCTTGATGTAGAAGATCCGTTTTGATCGTGAGGATCCATGGTTCTGCTATAGATAATTTGCGGAGCCAGGTGAACTATGCCCTCCTGGGCCAGAGTGGGGCAATTAGTATCAGTCTGGTTCTTTGAAGCCTCAATTTCTGAAGGATTCTTGGTATTAATGTTATTGGAGGAATGGCGTACAGTAACCTGTTTGGCCATGGATGAGCAAAGGTGTGGGGGAATCTTCTCCACTGCTGTGGGGGAATCTTCTGGATTTAAGGAAAAAAAGTGTCGACATTTCCGATTTTCTTTGTTTACGAACAAATCTACTGCTGGATTGTCCCAGAGGCGTGTTATTTGGCGAAATACAACATGGTTCAGACACCATTCTCCCTGGTCCAGGTGATTCCTGCTGAGGAAGTCTGCTTTTAGGTTTTCTGATCCTTTCAAGTGGACTGCTTGTATGTATGGAATGGAGGGAATTATTAAATTGAAAATCTCTTCTGCCAGGGACATTAAATCTACAGATCTTGTACCTCCTTGCCTGTTCAGGTATGAGACTACGGTGGTGTTGTCTGAGAATATTTTTACGATTTTTCCCTTTATTCTTGGTAAGAACATTTTTAAGGCAAGAAGAACCGCCCTCAGTTCTCCCATGTTTTGAGACTGGTGTTTTTCTAGGGCAGACTATTCGCCTTGTGCTACCGCCTCTTGACAAAAGGCTCCCCAACCATCTGGACTTGCGTCTGTAGTAATGGAGACCTGTTCTTGCATGTCTCAGAGAAGTCCCTGCAACAGATTTTCTGGATCCAGCCACCATTAAAAAGGACTGAATGACTAGTGATGAGCGGCAGGGGCAATATTCGAATTCGCGATATTTCGCGAATATTTGGGCGAATATTCGCCATATATTCGAAAATTCGCAAATTCGTAATCTCCAGCCATTATTTTCTTGTTTGCGAAAATTCGCATTAAAAAAATCGCATAAATTCGCATAAAAAAATCGCATAAATTAACATAAAAATTCGCATAAACTGGCATTTGAGATACCTTTTAAATACCAGCTTATGCGAATTTTATGCTAATTTATGCGAATTTTTACGCTAATTTATGCGAATTTTTATGCGAATTTTCGCAAACATGAAAATAATGCCATTATTTTCTTGCATGCGAAAATTTGCATATTAAAAATTCGCATAAAGCGAATATTCGCGATCGCGAATATATTTTGCGATATTCTAAATATTCGCGAATTCTCGAAGTGCTGATATTCGCGATTAAAATTCGCAATTCGAAAATTCGTGATCAACACTATGAATGACTTCTATCGGAAGGCGAAGATAATTCTCCAGAGGACACAGTGACCCCTGCCACACCTTCAGAATTTGCCACTGAAGTTTGAGACTTCAACATTGCCCATTTTACTGCTGGAATAGAGGCCATCATTCTGCCCAGCACTGCCATTCCCTGCCTGATTGTTCTGTTTTTCATGTAGACTAGGGAGCGAATCCCTTGCGGAATCCTTTCGATTTGTTATTGGGGAAGAAGGCAACGCTGGTTTACAGAGTCTAGTATTAGGCCCAAGAACATGCAGGTCCTTGTAGGAACTAAATTTGACTTTCCCCAGTTTATGCACCAGCCTAGTTCTTCTAGAATTTTGATTACCACTGCCAGATGAGACTCCATATTGTGCTCTGAATCTGTCACAATGAGAATGTCGTCTAGATACAACACTGCAAGAATATCGTACTCTCTTACGTGTGCCATCACCTCGCAGGCCTGGGGGCCTGAGCTATTCCGAAAGCCTGAGCTATTCCCAAAGGCTATTCTGAAAGTGCATTATCCCGAATTCCATGGAAATCGCTATCCTTAGGAATTTTTGAGAATCTGGATGAATTGGAACGTGAGAATGCGCGTCCTTTATATCTAGAGTGGACATTACGCAGTTTGGAAAAATATATTTTATTGTTGACTGAACAGACTCCATCTTGAATTTTTTGTATTTAAAATACTTGTTTAGGCATTTCAGATTTATAATCATGCAAAAGGTATTGTCCGGTTTGGGGACCAGAAAAAGGGAGGAATAAAATCCCCCCCCCCCTTCTCTGATTCCGGAACCTCTACCAGAACATTTTTGTCTAAGAGGGAAAAAATTTCCTTTTTCAGGGTGCGATTTTTTGTCGAGTCCTGAACTAGGTACGTTATTTTCATTCTTTCCGGTGGGGGGGGGGGGGGGGCGAACTCCAGACGGAACCCGTCTTTTATGATACCGCGAACCCAAGGACTGGCCGAGATAGTTTCCCAGGCCCCGAGGAAGAGAGATAACCTTCCTCCCACTGGAAGAAAACAGTCATTGCTGGGTGGTTTTTGTTCTGCTATTGGTCTGGGAATTAAACAAAAATCCCCTTTCTTTCCTGGATCTATTCTCCCGAATTTCCTTCTTTTTTTCCTGAAAATCCTCTCTATGGTTCTTCCGAAAAAACTGTTTCTTTTTAGAGGGTATGGAAAAGGGGAATCCTTTTTTATCATCTGCCGCCTTCTCCAATAAGTCATCTAATACAGGCCCAAATAGAAAATCCACCTGGCAGGGTATGGCACACAATTTATTTTTTGAACCTGTGTCTCCGGACCACCCCTTCAACCAGACAGCGCGTCTGGCGGAGTTGGCTAAGCCCGCTGACCTGGCACTCAGTCTTAGTGCGTCTGCTGAGACATCCGAAATGTAATCATTATGATGGGAAAAAACTCCAGGAGTTGCTCCCTAGGAGTCTTATTCTGTATGTGAGATTCTAGTTCCTGAAGCCATATCTTAAGGGACCTGGCGGTGGAGGTAGCCGCTATATTCGGTTTAAAAGCTTGGGTAGAAGCTTCCCATGCATTCGGAGAGGGGAACTTCCAAAGACCGGATCCCACAGGGGTCATGTGCTGGCTGGCTGGCAAACCCCCCCCCCCCCCCCCGCAACCGGTACACCTCTGTGGTTTAAATACCCCGTGGTCAGGTCCTTACTCCTGGGCTGCCTGCGGCCTGGACGCATTTCCTGAACGCCATGCATTCCAAATACTGGAAGTGACTCCGCGCGTCACTTTCGGTGCACCCCGAGCCATGAGATATGCTCCGACTCCACCCCCCTGCTTCTGTAATGCCGGGAAAGGAAGCAGGCGAGCGCAACAGGCCAAAGAGCTCCCAAACACCGCCAGGAGTCTCAGGAGTGTCGGTAGTACCTCCCGGTAGCACCGGAACTGCCACAGCCACCGGAGAGCGGGCAAAGCCAGGACCGGAGGGGTGAAAATATCCAGAATTAAGGCGGCTCCTGGTGGAGACTTACGCCATACCAGGTAACCCCATTATGGCTATATTACCGGTGGGGCCCTGCAGCCAAGTTGCTTTCCATTCTGAAAGAACCCGTCCTCCAGGACAGGAAACGGGAACTGGTGGATTGATGCCGGGTCCCTCCTTAAGGAGCTTTCAATTGAAGTTCCTGTTTCCTGTCCAGATAGAGGCGGGCTCTCTCCAGGGTGCTGTCATGGGCATAAGGGAAAATTCAGATGCCTAGTCAACACCATCTCTTCCAACACCAACTCAGAAGAGGTCACTACCCTTACCCTGGGTTCAGACCTGAGCTTTCTAGAAACGCGCGTTTTACAGCGCGTTTTTGCAAATAGTAAACGCACGTCGTACGCGCGTTCTTGTGATTGACTACTGTGGTGTCAATCACAATACGTGCGACAAACGCCCCAAAAAAAGCTCAAGTACTTGTTTATGCGTAGGGCGTTTTACAGCGCGTTGGAACGCGCTGTAAAACGCGACAATGTGAACCAGTCCTATAGGGAAGCATTGGTTTGCATGTGTTGAGCGTTTTACAGTGCGTTCGAATGCGCTGTAAATCGCGCAAGTGTGAACTTAGGGTCAGAGAATAGCATTGCAATTAAGAGGAGAACTTTGTCTTCAGAAGTGTTTAGATAGGTGGCATATGTAATTGGTACATATAAGAAGTACATGAGGTAACATCCACATAAATGTCAGGACCAGAAAACATTGCCCAAAGCATACAACTGTATCTGCCAACTTCGACTTCTTCTAGTACATCCTAGTGCCATCTGTTCTCCAGGCAAGTAACATAACACATGATTTGCTGTTATTTATGTGAAAGAAAATGTGATTAAGGGTACTTTCACACTAGTGACATAGCTATCCGGTAGGCTGTTCCGGCGGGTGAACAGCCTGCCGGATCCGTCATGCCGCAAGTACCTGTGCACTGCCGCTCCGTCCCCATTGACTATAATGAGGCGGAGGGCGGAGCTACGGCGCAGCACGGCTAGAGATCACCGGACTAGAAGTACTGCAGGTCCGACTTTTTAGTCCGGTGATCTTTGCCGTGCACTGCCATGCTGCGCCGTAGCTCCGCCCGCCGCCCCATTATAGTCAATGGGGATGGAGAAGCAGCACGGCAGTGCACAGGTACTTGCGGCATGGCAGATCCGGCAGGCTGTTCACCCCCCAAACAGCCTGCCGGATAGCTATGCCACTAGTGTGAAAGTACCCTAATCAGACACTATCACCGTCTTAGGGTACTTTCACACTAGCATTAAAGTTTTCCGGTATTGAGTACTGACACAGGGGCTCAATACTGGGAAAAAACGCTTCAGTTTTATCCTAATGCATTCTGAATGGAAAGAAATTAAATCAGTATGCATCAGGATGCCTTCAGTTCAGTCTCTCTTACGGTATCTGGCAGGAGAAAATACCGCAGCATGCTGCGGTATTTTCTCCGGCCAAAATTCCGGAATACTTGCTGGAATGCCGGATCCGGAATTAATTTCCATTAAAATGTATTAATGCTGGATCCAGTACCAATTGTTCTGGAAAAACGGATCCGGTTTCCTGGTCTTCGCATATGCAGACCTTGATATCTGTGAAACATATAAATACCGGATCTGGTTTTCTGGATGACACCGGAGAGACGGATCTGGTATTGCAATGCATTTGTTAGATAGATCCGCATCCGAATCCGGAAACAAGTGCTATCCGTTTGCATACGGATTTCCGGATCAGGACAGCACAGAAACCTGACATTTTAACAGGGGTGTGTAGACTTTTTATATCCACTGTAGGTATACAGTGGGGGAGATTTATCACACTGGTGTAAAGTAGTACTGGCTTAGTTGCCCATAGCAACCAATCAGATTCCTCCTTTAATTTTTCAAAGAAGCTGTGAAAAATTAAAGGTGGTATCTGATTAGTTTCTATGGGCAACTAAGCCAGTTCTACTTTATACTAGTTTGATAAATGATATATAACAGAAAAATGAGACAGCACTCCATACATAAAAAATAACATCTCTCGTTTATTCACTCATGTGGGCAGTGCAATGTTTCGGCTCCAAATAACTGAGCCTTTCTCATGCAATGTGTAGGACCATGTGCAACAGATTTAAAGGTACATCAATTAAACAGTGATTGCAAAACAATAAAATAAGTGTACAAAAATATGTAATGAAGACAAAATATTGCAAAAATTCATGTGATAATAATGTGCATAAGTATATATGATTCCATAAAATAGATAGACATGCATAAAAAGAACATGATTTGTTAAAAAGTGACTGTTCATCAGTTACATAATTAGTGACAGTGATAAACACCTGACCGAAAAGTGCTATTGTGCATGATACGATTCATTACAGATGATGTACTCAGCTGTGGGGAGTGAAGCCTCATGGGGCGAGTAAGCAGCTTATTGAAGTGGAGGAATGGCATCCAGTTGAACAGGTTTGCGTCCTGTATTCCATTCTGCGCATGTCAGGAGCACCGATCACGTCATAAACCAAGGTTGCTTAGTGTGCATGTCCAGACAAACCTCCATCAGCCATCTTGCTTAAGGGCAAACTGCCAGCTCTTTTTCTTATGGCATACACAGCACACTGGCAATCTTAAGGAAATAGTGGGATGAGTGACGATGACTAATACAGGCTACTGCTGTAAAGGGTCCTGAAATCCACTTGCAGCATACTAAAGTTAGGGTTCAATAGTGTACCTGGGTGTTGTAGTGCAGTTATGACCGCTAACCTGGGACAGGCCTTCTCTCTGGTTCTTCTTCTAGAACAGGTAGAGTTTGTGACGCCAGTGCCAAATAACGGTGGCACACCGTTTGTTGATAGTAGGAATAATTGAGGAACCACGTTGCAATAAAACAGAACTTGAACTTTACTGAGGCTTGGATAGTAATCATGCATATAAATGGATGGAAGCACAGTTCCTTAATACATAGCAGTTGCAGAGTAGTTTCGGATGAATAGATAACAGATGAATATAGGTTGTACTTCCTCTTAGATCAAGCAGGCCTAAATCTGCACAGGGATTTGACTCTCCACTATTTCCTCAGGTTCTCTATAGATACAGGCGACTTCAATTCTTCTGACCTGTCTATTCCTGGGTTACTTTATAAACCAAGGCCCAAATTCCTCTTAGTCGGCTTCTATCCTTGGTACTTTACACTTGGAGGATTTCCCTTGCTACCTGCTGAGGACATTCCAGGAGTCTGCACACACTTCACAAACTCACATGTTTGCACTGAACTACCCTACTATCTGCTTGGGCCTACCTATATATAGTGGGGCGTACTATCTCCCTCTAGTGGCTGTAGTAGACACTACCCCTGCAGGCCTGTACCAGGAAATGAATTAAAGGTACATACTCATAATAAACCTTTTGCAGTGTCGGGTATTAACACCCGTATGCTGCACACTGCTATGCCCCAAATGGAGCTACAAGCACGGAACTGGAGGGAGTAGGGTCACAAATGGTTACCATGTTACTGGAAGCCAGATGTCACACCCCGACTTCACCCAAAACCCACCGCTAATTTGCCGAAGGAGCAGGGGCGTAACTACCGGGGAAGCAGGGGAAGTGGCTGCTTCGGGGCCCGGGCTGACAAGGGGCCCGGCGCCAGGCAGCACGTGTCTTCTCTCCTCTGCTTCCCCGCCTCAGTAATCAGCTGACGCCAGGGCCGGGCCGACACAGAGGCTGGGGAGGCTCCAGCCTCAGGGCGCTCCAGCCTCAGGGTGCAGGCAGGGGCCGGCCAGAGGGAGAGGGACTGACAGGGGGGAACTGCTAAGCGCTCCCTCCTGTCATTCCCTGAGCCGGGCCCCGTCAGAGCGCTCCTCTCACCTCCATTATGTTCACTGCTTCAGGCCTCGAGCATCAGGCCCCGCTGCCTCTAACTAGAAACACAGTAAGGAGGTGGGCGGAGCCTAACAGACCTCAGTTAGGCTCCGTCCACCTGCTTAATGTGTGGCAGCGCTGGGGCCTGATCCGAGAAGCCTGGAGCAGTGAACATAATGGAGGTGAGAGGAGCGCTCTGACGGGGCCCGGCACCGTCTGTGACAACATGGGGGGGCAGAAAGAGCATGACAACATGGGGAGGTATAAAGAGCATGAAAAGATGGGGAGAATGACAGGGGGCAGAAAAAGCATGACAAGAAGAGGGGATTATGACAAGAGGGGGGGAGAATGACAAGAGGGGGAGAGCATGACAAATTACTATGTGGGGGCACTGCTGTTTGGTTGAGGGGGGTGTGGCGGACATTACTGTGTGGGGGGCAGTGTGGCGGACATTACTGTGTGGGGGACAGTGTGGCGGAAATTACTGTGTGGGGGGCACTACTGTGTGGGGGGCAGTGTGGCGGACATTACTGTGTGGGGGGTAGTGTGGCGGACATTACTGTGTGGAGGGCAGTGTGGTGGACATTACTGTGTGCGGGGCAGTGTGGTGGACATTACTGTGTGGGGGGCAGTGTGGTGCACATTACTGTGTGGGGGCAGTGTGGTGGACATTACTGTGTTGGGGGCAGTGTGGCGGACATTACTGTGTGGGGGGCACTACTGTGTGGGGGACAGTGTGGCGGACATTACTGTGTGGGGGACACTACAGTGTGGGGTGGCATTATACAAAAGCTCTGCAGATGCAACTCCCATGTATTGGTTCACCACAATTTGGGTGGTCATTCACTAAATGAACCCTATTATGGGGAGAATCTGTGGATGACACATATTTGTCATCAACAGACACCTCCCACCCCCCAAAAACAGGGTTAATTTACTGAATGACCATCAATAAAAGAGGTGGGGTCACATATGCTATTTCATAATGACAGCAGGGCCCGTGTAGTGACTGTATTCTACTACACCCCCACCCCCCCCGCTCACTGGATATAATCTTATTAACTATATAATTGTAGTAAATCACTACAATTATATAGTTAAGATTATATACAGTGTGGGGAGGGGGTGTAGTAGAATACAGTCACTGCACGGGCCCCGCTGGCGCTGTCATCAAAAAAGCAGATACAACCCCACAGCCTCACCCCTTGTATTGGTGTCATTCCTACACGGACCCTGTTATGGGGAGGGGGGATCTGTGGTTGACACATATGTGTCATCCACAGATTCTCCAATAACAGTGTCATCCATCACAGATCCCCCATAGCAGTGTCATTCACAAGTTGGAGGGGGGGGGCGCACTTGGGCAGCTCAGCCTCTGTTGGTGGTGGACCTTGTCCCAGCCCTGGCTGACGCTGCGCAGGCTAATTGCCGAGTTGCCAACAGTGCGGGACTGTCCACTGTCCACTGTGCTGGCGGCCCCCCCCCCCCCTTTCACAGTTCGGCCCAGGCCCCCCCTCCCTCCCCTCCCCTTTAGTTACGACGTGTGACTGTGTAAGTACAGTCTGACTGTGACTGTGTCTAGAGTTTTTTTTGGATTCGGCTAGGTGGACAAAAAATCAATAATTCTAAGTGATGGACTACATTGGGGGGGGGGGAGGAATTAATTATCATTCATCTGCATTGGCTACTGGCCCATTATAGGGGGGAGGGGTGTTATGGGCCAGGCACATTGTAGGGGGGAGGGGGGGTGTTATATGGCTGAGTGGCTACTACTGGCACATTATAAGTTGGGTGTTATATGGCTGGGTGGCTACTGGCATATTATAGGCCCTATAATGTGCCAGTAGCCACCCAGCCATATAACACCCCTATAATGTGCCAGTAGCCACCCAGCCATATAACACCCCCTATAATGTGCCAGTAGTAGCCACCCAGCCATATAACACCCCCCCTCCTATAATGTGCCAGTAGCCACCCAGCCATATAACACCCCCCCTATAATGTGCCAGTAGTACCCACCCAGCCATATAACACCCCCCTATAATATACGAGCGGGGGGGGGGCCCATACAAAAATTTGCTGTGGGGCCCAGTCATTTCTAGCTACGCCCCTGCGAAGGAGGGTTCTCCTCCAATATGTCATATTGATCACAACACCCCAAATAGAACAGGTGATTTTGACGCTAGATACTAAACCAAAGTTATAAAAAAACCTAAGACATGCAACTTAATTGGTAGGAGCTTCACTATAACATGGACATCCTCCGAGCCACCATGTCGTCTCCAGGCTTCCACCTCCCACACACCAAGATCTGCAAGAAATAGAAAATTAAAATCATTGTCCAGTGTAAACTACCATATACATAATCGTCAGCAGAGTACGGTAGACCAGAGGGAGTCAAAGGGAAGCAGCACTTTTACATCAACATACCCAGGTTATACTCTACATTTAAACAATGTGGTCTGAGGGATCCCAATATATGGATCCACGTGAGTTCTCTCTTCAGGAGTATTGATCTGTCTCCCCCCTCCCGGGCATAGGGATATGATCAATTTTACAGAATCTCAGGTTTTTCTCTGAGTGTTTAAGCTCAACAAAGTGTCTGGACACGGGTAAATCCATTCTCTTTTGTCTAATTGAAAAGCGGTGGTTGTTGAATCGGGTTTTGAAATCTGTGGAAGTTTCCCCCACATACATTTTATGGCACGGGCAGGTAAGTACATAAACATAATTACTGTCACACGTAAGGTGAAACTTTTTTGGGAAGTTCATACCCTTCAGCACTTCGGTGCTGCCATTTTTCTATACGTGTATATATGTGGTCATGGCTACGGCCAAGAGATATACGAAGAACCCTAGGGAGAGAAACAACGGGAACAACCTAACCCAGCTAGGCGTGTCTTAGCTAACCTGACTAAATGGCTTGTTTTGTGCCCTAAGCCATGATCGTGGGTAGGCCTATAAGTGGGCAAAAACCAAGCCAAGTAGGGTTGAAAAGGAACTCGAATGGCACGTGCAAACAAATCCCTAAGCCAACTGCAAGGCGTCAGGGGTCTTGAGCGAAAATTCGGGGTGTATCAGGCAAAACCAGAAGGAGACCTACAACCCATCTTGTGGATGACAAGGCCAGAGACATGATGCTAAATATTGCGGATACTGCCCCAGAGCGGAATGGAGGACCGGAAATACGTTGAGAAATGCATCATGAGAAACCAACTGAACCTTGTAAAGTTTTGGTTCTAGTGCGAGTACTGGCAATGCCCTAGCCTAAGGAGATCGTGGAACCAAAACCTGATTGCCTAGACTATTCAAGAATGAGGGCCAGAAAGAACCATGTAGATAGGAAGAGAATCCTTGAATAGTTCCCCAGGCAACAGCTATCTGCTAGCCGTGGTCCGCGCGTTGTTCTTCTGTGTACCCCTGAGAATTGTTTTAACGCCTGAGACGTGAAGACCGACCTACTATCCGAATCTTCTAACGTGAGGAAATGCTGGACCTTGTCCAAAACCCTATTCAACGTGGTTGTAGGGAGTCTGAGGTTAGTGCGGCAAGAAGCTATAAATCCATAATATACAAGTTTCTGTCTATGCCCTCCCATGAGTGAGGTAATGCAATTGCAATGAAGCTACAGGCAAAAATGAATTCCTGGTCGTACTAAAAAGGCAAAGACTTTGTGCAGGGACCTGGTTGACAAGATATGATCGACTACGATCAGAGACTGAAATGCTAGAGGGAATTACCCTACTTGTTCCTCCTCTGGCAGGACCTGAACGAAAACATGAACAATTAAAGAAAGACGAAATATCTGAGTAAGACATGAACAATGATGCTGGAGGGCATACCGGACCAGTTTGCGGACAAAAACATAAAGAAAGCGATCAACATGGATTATTAGGAGATTAGGGAAGCAGGTATGTATGTGATACATACGTGCCAAATCAGCCTAGATGCACAGTTGGACAACCAACCAGGCAATCAGCCCAGCAGGACTGAAAACAGTCAACGGGCCCCTGCAGCCATGGGGCCGAAGCTGTCATCGGGCCCCCAAAGCCATTTTTTTAATCAAGAAATTATAACTATAATAAGTGACCTGAATAAGGTGCAGGTGAAATTAAACCATGAACCTGACTGATGTGGCAGGCAATACCCAAGATAAACTACGTGGCCTGAATAACATGCCAGGCGAAATATCGTTAGGAACAAGACCTGACCAACGTGGAAGGTGACCCCCGACATGAGTCCAACTGCATGATCTGAAAAGACGAAGGGAAACGTGACAGAAAATGGAGATAATAACGGACATTAACTAAAATGAAACCTAAATAACATAAGCTGGCAAGCAGATAAAGAGGTGAGTCATTCAAAACCAAAAGCATAGCTGCACGGGTGGACAGACAACATTGGTTGGACCCCTAAAGCCATGGGGCCGAAGCAACCGCCAGGGGCCCATGGGGCAGGGCAATCACCGGGATGCGAACCTTAAGAATTAGGGACAGCTGGGGAAAAGATTGGGGCTCAACTTGACAGGTTTAGTAATAAACCTTAAGTTAAATGAGGCTGAAATTAACCGCAAATACTAATCTGTAAAATATAAATGAACAAAAGAAAACTTCTAAAAGGTGTGCCAAGGAAAATAGTATCAGATGGCTGTATGAATTACCAATGTCAATTGTGAAATCCTCTAAGACAAGAGCCATGCGTGCGAGTCCCTTATGGCAGGAGCCATGCGTGCGAGTCTCCTATAAGGGAGGTCCTATAAGGGAAGAGCCACTCGTGCAAGCTTTATTTTATTTTTAAATAAACCATTTGTGCAGCACCAGAATGCCTTGGGGACTCGCATTACCATGACCCCCTCCAACAGCAAACCTGGGACACTAACCAGCCTACAACCATGTCGTACCTCTAACGAACAAAACATGAAAAATGATCATGGGGCCCCCGGAGCCATGAGGCCGGATGAGTCATAGGGCCCCCGAAGCCGAGAAACTGATCTGGATGACGTTGCGGTGATGATAAGTAATTAAAACGTAGGCCGGACCTAATGGGATATGCAGCGACTTGAAAGATTGGATTGGCTAGAAGGTGGCCTAAGAAACATAACTGCCAACAGGCGTTTAAAATATAGACATTAGTAATCTGAAGCATGTGCATACATAAAACACTAACCACCGCGAACCATAAAACGTAAACATGAAATTTAAACAGAGATGGGAGAAAAACCAAGAGCCTGAGGCATTGCAAGTTTGCTAAGAGAAGTGACAAACAAATGAACAGCTTGTGAAAACATAGCAGGAAATTTACTCCTATTGGCCCGCTGACCTCTGCTGAGGAGTTGTTTGGTGAACTGGGGCAGGAGACCAATCTGAGTGAATACGAACCAGAAGTAAAAGGAGACCAGTCTGAGTGAATATGAACCAGGATTAACCCCTTAAGGACACAGGGTTTTTTCATTTTTGCATTTTCGTTTTGCGCTCTATGCCTTCCAAGAGCCATAACTTTTTTATTTTTCCGTTCACATGGCCATATGAGGGCTTATTTTTTGCGGGACAAGTTGTACTTTCCAACGCCATCATTTAATAATGCATACGGTGTAGTGGGAAGCGGGAAAAACACCACAGTTTTACGGGTTTCTAAATTACGACGTTTGATTTGCGATAAAACTGACCATTTAGTTTTATTCTACAGGTCAGTACGAATCTGGCAATACCCAATATGTATAGCTTTTCTTGCGTTTTGATAGTGAAAAAAAATTCAAAAGTGGGAAAAAAATTAAATTTTTTTTTGTCGCCATGTTTTGACCGCTATAACGTATTTGTAAATAAGTGTATGGCGTTGTATGGGGGCTTATTTTTTGCGGGGCGATCTTAACTTTTAGTTGATACCATTATGGGATGTGTATGACTTTTTGATCGCTTTTTATATTTTTTTTTTTTTGGAGGAAATGAAGCGTCCAAAAACGGCAAATCGGCCATTTGGGCGCTTTTTTCCGTTTTTCTGTTTACCGTATGGGAAATATATTTTTATATTTTTATACTATGGGCGTTTTCACACATTGCGACACCCATGATGTGTATTTTTTTATTTTTTTTATTATTTTATTTTAATTTTGGGGAAAGGGGGGTGATTTAAATTTTTAGGTTTTTTTTATTTATTTTTTTATTTTTCTATTTTTTTTTTTTTTTTTTACACTTTTATATAGATCCCATAGAGACCTATATAAATCAGTTACCTGATTGCTTCTATCATAAACTCCAATACACTTGTATTGGAGTTTATGAGCATTTTACTACTTTCCTATGAAGCCCTATTGCTAACAAGGGCTCCATAGGAAATAGTAAGTGATAGCCTTAAGCTGAATGAAAGGCTTAAGGCTATCCCTTACAGCGCTCCGATTCTCCCGATCACCACTAGGGGAGCCGGAGCGCTGCCAGAGTTACTTTCGGTTTTAGCGCGCGCAGATGCCGTGATCAGGATTGATCACGGCATCTGCGGGGTTAAATGATCGCGATCGGCAGCCATCTTCGGGGACTGGACACATGACGTACCCATACGTCATGTGTCCTTAAGGAGTTAAAGAAGAATATATATATATGTATATATATATATATTTTTTTTTTCTGAAGTGAACAGAAAAGTAGACCTATGGAATGTAACAGACCACTGAGGAAAGGAATGTAAGCCTGAAAAGAACGCAGTTACGTTTGTCAGGAGAGAGGTACCAGAGCATTGGGTGCAGACTGCCCCGTTGAGATTATTGAGTAAAACCATGATGTAGCAATGAACAGGAGAATGCAGCTTTGAGTGGGAGCAGAGTACAACACATGATGTAAGAACAAATGGGTGAACGCAGCTTTGGATGTGAGTGGTACCTAAAAAACATGGTATGGGCACAGCTCTGAGTATGGGTAGAGCATGAAAAGCATGGTATAAAGCAGACGTATAAATGCAATCTGAAAGTGAGCAGAGTATTGACGTGATGCAAAAGCAGATACATGAACACAGCTCTAGTACTGAATGGATTATAGGACAAGATGTAAAAGTAGACATGCAGGTTGTAAACGGAATATTAACTTGATGTGACAGCAGACATGGAAAGCTGCTTTGGTCAGTGGGGTATTCAACCTGGTGTAGCAGTAGAAGCATGAAATTTGGTATAACAGCAACTCTAGTTGTGAACGGAGCATAATATAGATGTAACAGCGACATGAATGCGGTTCTTAAAATGGGCCTGGAAAGAACCTGTAGTAGCATAGGACGTGTGAACGCAGCTCTGGGTGCGAGTAGAGCAAACATGATATACCGATAGACGTATAAATGCAACTCTGGTCGTGGGTGGAGTGCAAAAAATGATTTGACAGCGTAAGTGGGAACGCACCTCTGGATGTGGCCGAGAATGAAATTGGAAGAATAGCAGCTCTAAATGTGAATGGAGCATAAACATGATGTAACAGTGAATGTGAACGCAGCTCTGAAACAAGCCTAGTATGAACATGTTGTGACAGCGGACGCTTAAACACAGCTCTCACTGAGAGCAGAGCAAACATGGTATACCAGTCAACGCATGAACGCAGCTCTGGTTGTGATTACCAGTGTGGGGCGTCCAGAGAATAAAAATGGAGTAACAGTAGCAGCTATGGCTGTAAGCCAAGTATACAACATGTAATAACATGGATCCGGATGTCAGCTGGGTACAGAATGTGATGTAAGCAGTGAAATACGTGAAGTCTAAAGATGGTGGTAGCGGGGTGAGGGGGGAGACACATGGCAAGGAACAGCTACAGCAAGAAGCCTAAACAATAACAGCAGCGTCCGATCTCTAAACATGACGTCACGTGCAACCCGGGTAACTCTCCCTTTACACAGACAGGCTGAAGTAACTTTTCAGACGAGACAAACAAAGTGAAGTAAAACTTGTAAGATTTATAGGAACTAACTCCTATTATCAAACAAACAAAGTTGAAAAGAAATAGAAATAGGACTTGATCGGTACTATTTTGGGAGGCATATGCCTTTATGATCGCTTTGTATTACACTTTTAGTGATGTAAGGTGCCAAAAAATGGCTTATTTACACCATTTTTTTTTTATTGCGTTCACCTGAGTTTTTATAGAGAAGGTTTTTACGGACGCGGCGATACATAATATGTGTAGTGTATTTATTTATTTTTTAATTTTTAATATAAATCCTTTTTTTATATGGATAGCTACATCAGTGCACTGATATGTGAGGTATAAGGTATAGTAGATGTAGTTTGTACATATATATAGTATATAAAACGGTGTAATGATATGTGAGGTACGAGGTATAATAGATGCAGTGTGTACAGATACATAGTATATACAGCAGTGTAATGATATGTCAGATACGAGGTATAATAGATGCAGTGTGTACAGATATATAGTATATTCAGCAGTGGACTGATATGTAAGTTATGAGGTATAATAGATGCAGTGTGTACAGATATATAGTATATTCAGCAGTGGACTGATATGTAAGGTATGAGGTATAATAGATTCAGTGTGAACAGATATATAGTATATACAGCAGTGTACTAATATGTGACGTACGAGGTATAATAGATGTAGTGTGTACAGATATATAGTATATTCAGCAGTGTAGTGATATGTAAGGTACGAAGTATAATAGATGCAGTGTGTACAGATATATAGTATATTCAGCAGTGGACTGATATGTAAGATATGAGGTATAATAGATGCAGTGTGTACAGATAATAGATTTAGTGTGTACAGGTATATAGCATTTACAGCAGTGTATTGATATGTGAGGTATGAGTTATAACCGATGCAGTGTGTACAGATATATAGTATATCCAGCAGTGTACAGATATGTGAGGTACTAGGTGAATGCTTGGTATCATTGTAATTTATGTGCAATACAAATATTATTATGTTTGGTATGTACTAAGAATGAGAGAACCGATTCCTACAAATTAGTTTGTTCATCTGAACAAATTCCCTATCTGTGAGGGATTGTCCCTCTATTAGAAATTCTCCACCTTGCCGTCAGATTTATATGGCCATTAGAGATGAGCGAATCAAACGTGACGAAATGGAATTCGAACCGAATCTCAGAAATTATTCGATTCGCAACTAATCCAAATTTCCTCACTATTCGTGGTAATGAATTGCATTTTTTTCTAAAATGGCTGTTGCACGTGTGAGGACATGGAGAAAGGAATTCTGGGAAGACGGGATCACCCATAATATCATGCAGGATCCCCCTGCTGTTAGATATCTAAGTATTTCACCCCCAGTCTCACCAGAGCTCAGTGACAGGCCAGCATCAGGACGTTCTGTGTGGGAGTAGGAAACATAGGCCTGCCCTCAGCCTTTGCCTGCACTTGCTCTAGGCTGCAATGTCCAAACATGAGAGTGGGTGATTGGGCCTTCTGTTGCATCTGACCCACAGGCTCTGACCTCAGCTGCCGGACTGCTGGAGCTCCCAGGACCTTCCTATTAAAGCACCTGGTAAGTCCATCTAGTAAGAAGCATGCAGCAGTGTCTGTGAAGTAGGGGGTGCAGGGCTGCTGGTGTCACACTCTCATTGTAGCAGCCCTGCACTGCCCTCAAGTACTGATGGTCACTGACCTGTGAGTTCCCACTGTCAGCTCTGTGTTTTCCCTGACCCCATTAGGCCACTGTGTGAGCTCCTTGTGTCCTTTCGGCTCCCTCTGACTGCAAGGCACAACAAAACGACATGCTCGTGTGGTGTTTGTGACGTGGCCTTGCTGTGTTGAATTACCACATGGCTGTCTGGGCCATAGAGGGCTCTAGTTAAAATAATAAAAACAAAATTGTTTAGGTGGTCTGCATTGTTAATGGGGAGGGGGGGGCTCTACTTGTATGAGCGTTTAATAGAACAGGTTCTGTAGTAATCTATGTGGAATCAGCTGAGGAAGGTGTGAAAGGAGTGCGCTTCTTCTTGACGTGGCCACCCAAATAATTGAAGTATGCAGTGATTCTAATAGCGACACCTGTCATCTGCATGTCATACAGAATCACTACCAAAGCAGACTCACAATGCATGTTACTGCAAGGCAGAGTGTTCTATACCTCTTTAAAGGCTCTCTGCAGCCCGGAAATAGACGTTTTTTAACACGATTTGCCACAAATAAATTGGGATCGAAGCAAATTTTGGAGGAAAATTTGGCTAACCAGCCAAATTGAATTTTTGATAAATTCGCTCATCTCTAATGGCCATCTCACGTTAACTTGATAATCTTGCTTATGTGCTGGTATTGTTAGTATTGTCAGATGCGCAGATGATATGCCTACAAAAATGAATTGGCAATTGTGCATGCACTGCTAAAATTAGTTTAGAGGCACATGCTGATGGCACATACTGATGCGGATTTGTAGGCATATCATCCATGCATGCATTGATACTCGTAGTAATGGCACATGCCCCAGATTATCTATCAACTAGACATTAAGCCAGTTACAATAACAGGCGCTAGAACATTAGTGCTGGCACTGTTATGGGGGGTATCTGTGGATAGCACTGTTATGGGGGATCTGTGGATGGCACACTGTTATGGGGGGATCTGTGAATGGCACTGTTATGGAGGTTTATGGCTGACACTGTTAGGAAGAGGATCTGTGGATGGAACACTGTTTTGGGGGATCTGTGGCTGACACTGTTATGGAGGATCTGTGGCTGACACTGTTTAGGGTGGTCTGTGGCTGACACTGTTATGGGGGTCTGTGGCTGACACTGTTATGGGGGCACTGTGGATGTCACTGTTATGGGGGTATCTGTGGCTGACATGGTTATGGGGGGGTCTGTGGCTGACATCGTTATGGGGGGGTCTATGGCTGACACGTATGGGGGATCTGTGGATGTCACTGTTATGGGGGATCTGTGGATGTCACTGTTATGGGGATCTGTGGCTGACACTGTTATGGGGGATCTGTGTCTGACACTGTTATGGGGGTCTGTGGCTGACACTGTTATGGGGGTCTGTGGCTGACACTGTTATGGGGGGTCTGTGACTGACACTTATGGGGGTCTGTGGCTGAAACTGTTATGGTGTCATCCACAGATGCCCCATAACAGTGTTGCTGCTTAGTGTGTAGTATGTAGCAGGGCCCGAAGTAGTCACTGTATTGCATCGGGCACCGCACAGGTTAGTAATACTATGAATAACTGCAATAATAATAACGATCTTCATTCCTTCACTTAATAAACGGTGAGTCATGAGGCCAGGCGGGCGGTCACTGGCAGCGTAACTCACTACCTCATGCGCCTGCGCCGCCTGCTTCATTCATGAAGTGGGAGGAGCAGGGGCATCACTTAGAGAGTTACACTGCCAGTGACCGCCCGCCCTCCAGGCCTCCTGCCTCATCGTTTAGTAAGTGAAGTAATGAATATCATTATTATTATTACAGTTATTCATAGTATAACTACTCTGAATGGGGCCTGGTGCAATACAATGACTGCACAGGGCCTCTCTGCCATTACAATAGGATCAGGGGTGCAGATCCCCCCTGTCATCCACAGATCCCCCCAAGTGTCATCCACAGATCCCCCCAAGTGTCATGCACAGATCCCGCCTCAGTGTCATCCACAGATTCCCCCCTCATTGTCACCCACAGAACTCCCATCAGTGTCATCCACCGATCTCCTCCCCACCCAGCGCCGCCTCCTAGCTAATTTATTCACTGCACTTGCCTCTGAAATTGAAGAGAAGTGCAGTAATCTCGCACAGGCGCACTGGCAGAGGCCAGGAAGACGGCGCATGCGCACTTCGAAGCCTCTGCCGGTGTGCCTTTGCGAGATTATGGTGCTCCCCCATTAGCTGGGCGGCCCGGGAACCCAGTGGGGTAGGGCCCCATAGCCATTGCTATGGCGTTCCCTACAGCACTGAATAGGATGCCGCCCATGTAGTGTCCTTGGAGTGTGTGCCGATTGGTCTGTGCGCTGTGCATGCGCACTTGACAAATCGGCACACACACACAGACACCACGCACACAGGGCTTTTATTAGTTTAGATACCACACGAGATGTGGGATTGTCTAGAGCTGTGGGAATGCTTCCTCATAAGTGTAAATTAATTCAAAAGAATTCATCAATTTATAAAAATCTATTTTCTCTCCCCTAGTATGTACATTACATTTTCTTCTCTGGTAGTGTCCCTTCTGTGATCAACATTCTGGTTAATCTTTTCCTGCATTCATTGATGGACTAGACATGCTCAGAAGCTTCCTTGCTCTCTTCTGCTTCTTAGTGCCAGCATAGTGATTTCTTAGTGAAGCAGATGAAGCCAACCAGTCACCATTAATTCACCTGTCAATAATTCTAAATTATATATGTAAATATATACTATAGCTATTGCTCTCTCTCTCTCTCTCTCTCTCTCTCTCTCTCCAGGGTGGCCAACCAGGACATTTATCCTCTTAGTATTTCCCACTATTGACCATAGCATCTAAGCAGTTAGACAGAGGTAGAGTGCTTTCTTTGTCACTTCATTGCCCCTCCATTACCTGCAATGACATTGTGTGGCACTGGCGGTTGCAGTTGCAGCTAAGCTGCCTAAAAATGGCTCCTAAGCTTGCCATGCACATATACCTATTAGATCCCTCCCTGAAATAATTTGAGTGCATACATTATACTTTGTGCAATGTACAATGTATGCACATACATGTGCACTCAGAGGATGACAAGTCCTCTTGTTGGACTAATAAATATGGTTAAAAAAAATCTTTATTATGAAAATAAAATCTATAAAAATGTGGTATTGCTGTGTCAATAATGATCTGTCCTATTAAGTTATTTGGTCCTTTAACCCATGCAATGAACAAAGAAATAAAATAAAAACTATGCCAAAATTGCTGCATTTTGTTCATACAATCTCCCAAAAAAGTGATTCAAAAGTTGTATGTAACTCAGAATGGTAGAAGTAACTCAAGTAAGAACTACATGTCATCCTGAAAACAAACAGGCCTGCCCACAGCTCCGTTGGTTGAAAAATAAAGTTATATATTTCAGAATACTGAGAAACAAAGACAAGGGATTTTATCAGTACAAAGTATAAATGTGTTATCTCCATCTATTCACCAGCAGAATAAGCTAAACATGCAAAAAAAAGGAACAAAAAATCTTAAAAAAAATTGATAGTAAATGGCTCAAACGTTATAAAAAAAAAAAAAAAACAATAGGGAAGTTGAATTAAAAAAGTGTAAGTCAGGAAGTTATATGTATCCCAAAATAAAGTACTCGAAAAATAAAACTCATCCTGCAAAAAGGAGTGCTTAGAAAAATATGATAGCTCTTAGGCTACATGCACACAACTGTATGTATTTTTGCAGCTGCAAACTTTAGCTTTAAAAATATGGATACTGGTAGTCCCACACTTTCCTCAGTCCCTGTTGCAGACATGGCTCCTCTAAACAGACAAGAATAGAACATGTTCTATAATTTAGAAAACAGCAGTGTGGATGTGGACAGTGCACGACTGTCCACATTTTTTTGTGGCCCCATAGAAATTAATGGGTTTGTGTGCGATCCCAAAAAAATGAGGATTGAACGAGAACCAAAATCACGGTCTTGTGCATGAGGCCTTAGAATGCAATGATGGAAAAATTGCTTTGTCCTGAAGCCATAAGTAGGACAGACCTGAAGAAATTTATTTGACTTAAGTAGAAAAGAGATGAAATGCAACCTGGGATACCACTGAGATAGCTTAACATGTCCCTCTGTCTTGGTGTCAAATATAATAAAAATTTTGCGTAAAGTCAAGATTATCGGGAATTAAGGGGCACATTTTGGAGGATCACCGAAGTTATGTAGAGGCGACGGCCTCTTCCCCACCCACACCACGCACACCTTTTTAGACCTGGCGTGAGTGGGAAGAAGTCACAGATTGCCTAATATAGGCATATTTATGTTTAATAAATGACCCCCTAAGTGAATTTTGTGAATATTCAGAACCAGAATCTAAATGGTTTGCTTCTCTAGATTTGGAAACAATAGCAACTAGTGATATTAACATCTGAAAAATATGAAGGCAGCAAAATTTATCAGAGAGTAAAAAATCAAGTCATGTTTGTTGCCTTGCTGATGGTTATGTGGAAACATATTTGCCTGTAAGGCACATGTATCTGATCCATGGCTGGACTTTTCTGTTAGGAACAAAACTGTGGATAGAAGAATTGGAGCCAGAGACAAAAAGATCAGAACAAGCTAAGGACAGAACTGGATTTAGGCGAAAAGAAGACAGGGATCAGCACTTAGAGATGAGAGATAAAAGGCATGTATTGCATGCTAGAATTCAGACATTGATTGCTTGAGTAAAATAGAGTAGAAATAATATGCCATGAATGATGTTAGGGTTCTGCAGCAGTTGCTTTAGCAATGCACTGCAAGGAAGAAAAGCAATTAACACCTGGCTGAAAAGATATCACTCCTTGAAATTTAAAATATCTTTTTATTTTTATATTTTTACTGAAGCAGTTGAGTTCTTCTCTGAGGTATACACAAACTGTTAAATGAGGAACCAATAGAACAATGTAGCACTTTTGACAAACTTATACCTGCTCCCATTGATCAACATCCTTTCCTTATTACCACAGTACACTGTACCTTACCTCTTAGGGTACAGCCACACAGTACAGATTTTGAGGTGGATTTGCCATTGAATTGAAAACGGGTGAAATATCTGGTGCATATCTGCAGTGTAAATCAACATGCTGTCGACAGGAAAAAAAAATCTGTCATGTATAACGGAAAGAAACTGAACTGTTATGTGCCCCCATAGACATGTATTAGGACAGAGCAAAAGAATGCCTCTTAAAGGCTTCCGTTTTGCATTCCGTCCTAGAATTCCTTTATATTCCATTATAAGGGTCCTTTCACACTGGCGTTTTTGTTTTCTGGCATAGAGATCCGTCGTCGGGTCTCTATGCCGGAAAAATCCTGATCAGGATTATCCCAATGCGTTCTGAATGGAGAGAAATCCGTTCAGGATTCATCAGAATGTCTTCAGTTCAGGACCGGAACGTTTTTTGGACGCAGCAAATACCGCAGCATGCTGCGCTTTTTGTTCAGTCCAAAAATCCGGAACACTTGCCGCAAGGCCGGATCCGGAATTAATGCCCATTGAAAGGCATTAATCCAGATCCGGCCTTAAGCTAGACGTCGTTTCGGCGCATCACCGGATCCGACGTTTAGATTTTTCTCAATTGTTACCATGGCAGCCAGGACGCTAAAGTCCTGGTTGCCATGGTAAAATGTAGTGGGGAGCTGGGGAGCAGTATACTTACCATCCGTCGCGGCTCCGGGCGCTCAGAGTGACGTCAGGGCGCCCCACACGCATGGATCACGTGATCCATGGGCATGAGGCGCTCTGACGTCATTCAGGAGCGCTCCGGGAGCCGCACGGACTGTAAGTATACCGCTCCCCTGCTCCCCGCTCCTCCTATGGCAACCAGGACTTTAATAGCGTCCTGGCTGCCATAGTAACCTGAAAGCATTGATCAGTCTTCTAATGCTTCAGGCGACTTGCGTTCTGACGGATCCGGCGGGACGGAAGTGCCTGCCGGATCCTCAGAACGCAAGTGTGAAAGGACCCTAACTCTGTTATAACGGAACCTATAACGGAATTCTATAAAGCTGATGTGAACCCGGCCTTAGTCACAAAATCCATGGACAGTTTATTTTTAATTAACCCCCTCCTGAAAGGTCTTTAAAGATAGTGCCCGCTTTGGAGCAGAGCGAGCGCCATAACGACCGGGTACCTGCTGTTTCATACTGCAGACACCCACGGCTAATGTTCATGTTTGACTATAATGATGATCGAGGACATTTATTTAACCCCTCAAATGTGACTACTGCATCTGAGAGGCTGGACATATAAAAAGTTTTGGTGTCAGAATATGGCAATGAAAACAAAACAAAACATTTTTTCAAAAGTTTTTATTTTCTTAAGAATTGAAATGCAAGAAAAACACTTTTATTTCAATAATTACACTGACCTGGAGAATGAAGAGCACCAGACACACATAGTTATCACAGTGAATACCGTAAAAACAAAACCCATATAACTGTTGAAGTATTGCTTTTTTTATTTCCAATTCCACCCCATTTGGAATGGTGCCATTAAAAAGTACTGTTTGATCTGCAATAAACAAGTCCTCATACGGCTATGTGAACTGAAAATCAAAATAGTTATTGCTCTGGGAAGGCAGGGAGCGAAAAATGAAAACGTAAAAATGGAAAACCGATGTCAGCCAATTCACATAATTTAAAAGAAAACAATAGATATGCTTTGAAAATTACCTATTGTGATGGTGGATCCTGTCTTATATATACACAGATGTGATATCATAATAGGCAGGATTAGAATGACAGACAAGCAGATAACTGCAGTAAAATGATACGTACAGACCAAGAAGTGACGCCTATTAATAGACTTAGTGACCAGTGCGAATACAGCAGGCTTACATTATACATTTTTTTTTTTTTCATGCAATATAAGCACCTGAAGTTGCAATCCTTATCTCCCATACACTGCTATATACGAGAGCACCGCTTCTCCTGCGGCCACACTGAATACTGTTTAGGTAGGAGTTCCATAGCACATCGCTGCTCCTCTATCTGCTGCGGTTCCTATTGTGCCACCAACCACCTCTGTCCTGATTCATGATCCTCAGTGCATGTCTATCTATCCTAGGTTCTACTTAATATCCAAACATAAAAAAAAAAAAAAAAAATCAAACATGCCATATAATCTGAATTTTACTGCATGCAGTAACATAAAATTAGTAGCCATTCAAATAAACAGACTTCACAATTTCAGGTGCAAACATCAAATAAAATACATTAATTTGCAATATAGTTTTAAATGGCTTAGGAAAGCCATTAGGATTTTTTTAGCACATCTCTCAATGAGACCTATTCTTACAGTGATGAAAATGCTAAACCTGATGAGATTTCTTCTCAGAACATGTGTTGTACGATGTTCTGTAATTATAAGAAATGAAGCACCTGTTCTGAAAGCTTCCATTTTCATTATACTTCATGATTTCAAATAGTTTATGCTTCAGTTAGTCTAATATTTCATACCTGAATGGCTAATCAGGTATATTGTTGTGAAGTACACCTGTCTAGAACATGTCCTTTCTTTTCTTCAAAGATAATGGTGTTCTGTGCCTTTAGTAGAATTAAAGATAATAAGCATTCTGCCTTATGAATGTGCAGTTATGTACGCCTGCCTTTAGAAACTTAAGATTTCAAAGTAGAGAAGCTGAGATAATTTGTGTAATGTAAGTTATTCTGTAAGACTAAAATGCAAATACATGAAGAAGAGTTAGTCAATGTGTACAATATAATGTTTATTTTAAACCATACAAAGTACATATTATTTGGAAGGTGAACTGTCAATATTTCCTCTAAAATGTAAGGAGCAGGGTCATTTACTAACAGATATATGCCACTTTTTGACGTATATCTGTCACAGATTGCGAGACAAAGGAAATTTGCAGTGCAATCTTCAACTTTTCCCGGCTCACGGCAGGTCTAAAAAAGGGGGCGTGGTGTGGTAGGGGAAGAGGGCTGGTTGGCAGGCTCGTCTCATTCGTCATTTTCTACGTAAGCTGTAGAAAATGGTCTATATCTATGCCAGTAGGGGAGTGGGACTTATAAAGGGGGGTCGATACGCCGAAGGTATGTAGAGGCACCTCTACATAAATTTGGCGCATCCACTACCAGCTAAAGGGGTATTAAGATTGGTATGTAAGACGCTGGTCTAAATAAATGACCCCCTTTGTATTAATAAAAATTGAGGGGAAAATTGACTTTTTGGGGATGATATTAGAGATGAGCGAAGTTGACAAAAATTTGATTTGGCTGCTTTACTGTATTTCACAAAGAAATTAGGTTGGTTATAATTTACCACGTCAGAAATTGCATTCCATTGTATGTAACACAGGCAATGACGGGGAATGGCGATTGCTCCTCCCACTGTCATTGAACCCCTCAGATGCTGCGTCCAATGCTGATTTCAGCATCTGACAGTAACATTGAGGCCTTTCAGGGGTTAATCAGGGGTAAAAAAACATACCTCATCCATTTGCTCACTGAGATCTTGATTGTAGAAACCGCACAAAATCTCACTCATGCTGATGTAACTACCTCATTACGCTGGCCAGCGCGCTGACTTGACTTCACACATCACCGCAAGCAAAATTTTGCATGGTTTCTTCAATCAAGGTGGCTGTGATAGCCTCTCCATGAGCAAACTGATGAGGTAAGTATGTATTTTTATTTACCACCAAATCAGGAAAAAATGATTTGTTACCATATTCAGCTTCGTGGTGATTCATATTTTTCCTGAAATTTGATTTGCTAAACACTAACATATATACTTTCAAGCAATTACACATTTTTTATTGCTAACACTGATGTAAAGGTTATCAGATCTAAAAATCCATTGTTACTTAAATTAAGGGAAGCCGAACATGTTGAATGGATCAAACATGGCCGCTAGATTATTGCCAGAAGGGACAGGAGCCTGAAAACTTGCTGCCAAGATGGTGACCAAATTGGGGCTGTTGCTAGTATGGGGTAATGGCATCTTAATGGTTAAAAGTCTGTGACCGCCATTACCACCAGTCACAGACATTAGTGTCAGGTGTCTGCTCTTTAAAACAGCAGAAATCTGGGGACCATGGTGCACGTTCTTTAAACACAAGGGGGGGGGGGGGTGTAACAGGACATTGCCTTTAACACCCTCTCACCCCGTGGACTCAACTGTATAACATAAAGGTATACTAGATATGCTATTAGACATATGGCTAATCTTTTTCTACTTCATTTTCAGACTAAGTAAAGTGTTTCATAGACAGGTAATATCTCACTGATGTTTCTTTAACCACTTCAGCACCCCTAGCTTAAACCCCCTTAATGACGAGACCACTTTTTACAATTCTGCACTACACTACTTTCGCGGTTTATTGCTCGGTCATACAACTTACCACCCAAATGAATTTTACCTCCTTTTCTTCTCATAAATACAGCTTTCTTTTGGTAGTATTTGATTGCTGCTGAGATTTTTTGTTTTTCTGATATTAATCAAAAAAGACCGCAATTTTCTCAAAAAAGTGTATTTTTAAATTTTTCTGGTAAAATTGTTCAAATATAATTACATTTCTATACAAGTTTGTGTCAGAATTTATTGTGCTACTTGTCTTTAATAAAAAAAATCCAATAAGTGTATATTTATTGGTTTGCACAAAAGTTATAGTGTTTACAACACTAAAAAAAAAAGTGCAAAAAAGTGAATTTCCGCATTTTGAAGCAGCTCTGACTTTCTGAGCACCTGTCATGTTTCTTCAGGTGCTAGAATGCCAGGATAGTATAAATACCCCCCAAATGACACCATTTTAGAAAGAATACACCCCAAAGTATTCGTGGAGGGGAATGGTGAGTTCATGTATGAT
Organism: Bufotes viridis; assembly: GCA_033119425.1. Taxonomy (NCBI): domain Eukaryota; kingdom Metazoa; phylum Chordata; class Amphibia; order Anura; family Bufonidae; genus Bufotes; species Bufotes viridis. The sequence goes on from CM065596.1 coordinate 71,310,008, forward strand.
TTAATTTTTTTCACAAGTTAGCGGAAAATGACACTTTCTGAGGAAAAAAAAATAATAAAGTTTCCATTTCTGCTAACTTCTGGCAAAGAAAAAAAAAATCTCCCACGGACTCACTATGCCCCTCAGTGAATACCTTGGGGTGTCTACTTTCCGAAATGGGGTGATTTGTGGGGTGTGTGTTGGACTTTCGGCCCCTTTACGCACCTAGGCTGCAAAAAAGTGTCACACACGTAGTATCGCCGTACTCAGAAGAAGTAGGGAAATGTGTTTTGGGGTGCATTTTTACATATACCCATGCTGGGTGAGAGAAATATCTCTGTAAATTGACAACTTTGTATAATTTTTTTTTTTTAATTGTCATTTACAGAGATATTTCTCACACAAAGTATGGGTATATATAAAAATACACCCCAAAACACATTGCGCTACTTCTTCTGAGTACAGCGAAACCACATGAGTGACACTTTTTTGCAGCTAAGATGCGCAAAGGGGCCCAAATTCCAATGAGTACCTTTAGGATTTTACAGGGCATTTTTACGCATCTGGATTCCAAACTACTTCTCACATATTAGGGGCCCCTAAAATTCCAGGGCAGTATAAATACCCCACAAGTGACCCCATTTTAGAAAGAAGACACCCCAAGGTATTCCGTGAGGGTATGGTGAGTTCATGTAAAATTTTATTTTTTGTCACAAGTTAGTGGAATATGAGACTTTGTAAGAAAAAAAAAAAAAAAAACTATTTCCGCTAACTTGTGGCAAAAAAAAATAAATCTTCTATGAACTCGCCATACCCCTCATGGAATACCTTGGGGTGTCTTCTTTCTAAAATGGGGTCGCTTGTGGGGTATTTATACTGCTCTGGCATTTGAGGGTCTCCGCAATCATTACATGTATGGCCAGCATTAGGAGTTTCTGCTATTCTCCTTATATTGAGCATACGGGAAATTAGAATTTTTTTCTCCGTTCAGCCTCTGGGCTGAAAAAAAAAATGAACGCCACAGATTTCTTCATTTGCATCGATTAATGTGGATGAAAAAATCTCTGCCCAAAAATGTGCAAAAAAAAATAATAGGACATAGGAGTGCTTGCAAAGTAAAGCTGTGATCACTAATAAAGATTCAAAAAGCTCAAAAGTGATCTTTATAGCGCCACAGCGATTTTATAGTGTTTTTGCAGTGTTCAGAAAAAAAAAATTGTGACACTGCGGTGGGGCGGACTGAACGTAAGTGTGATATAGATCTGATTGCGATCAGTCTTGATCTCTTACAGATACTATATAGTACTAGTGCTGATTAGCGACAGCGATGATGCTAATTAGCGACTAATCAGTGACTGCGGTGCGGTGGGCGCTAACTACCTAACAAGTAGCTAACTAACTGGCGGTGATAAGGGACCCTTATGCCCCATTCACACGTCTGCAATTCTGTTCCGCATTTTTAATTAATGTGCGGATCTGCAAAATGTGGAAAGCACATTGCCGGTGTCTGTGTTTTGCGGATCCGTGGATCCGCAAAACACATATGGATGTCTGAATGGAGCCTTACAGGGGGGTGATCAATGAAAGGGGGGTGATCATAGAGTCTATATGGGGTGATCAGGGGTTAATAAGTGACGGGGGGGGGGTAGTGTAGTGTGATGCTTGGTGCTACTTACAGAGCTGCCTGTGTCCTCTGGTGGTCGATCCAAGTAAATGGGACCACCAGAGGACCAGGTAGTAGGTATATCAGATGCTGTTAACAAAAGAGCATCTGATATACCTATTTGATGCGATTTATTTTACATCTACAGCCTGCCAGCGAATGATCATCGCAGGCAGGCTGTAGTATAACTTCACAGCCGTCTCGTGAGATGAAGCATAGATGCATCAATGAGGAATAACCCGGCCGCCCGCAGGACGCATCCCTGCGTTAGGCGGTCAGGTAGTGGTTAATCTAGATAGTGGTTATTACAACCTACTGATCCTACTAACCTACTAATTTTTTTTTAAAGCACTATTTACATACTTATCTATGTATGTACTTGTCTGAATATAAGTGAATGTCATTATATGTTCTAATTAAGCCTCTTTTGTATTTTGTCTAGTACTCTATATTAAATAACATCTACAACTGTGCCATGCATAACCATTTTTATTTTATTTTGTTTTGTCCTATAATAAGCATATGTAAGCCTGATGTGCTATGAGATCCCGCTGTGTAAAACACCAGACATTGCAGCCAATAAATCCAACAATGTCCCACTGTGCCCACACGAGTCCCTGACATTGGCCAGTAATTAAGCAATACACTTCATATCTACGGCACATGTGCAAGATCTATGTACATTCGCCCGACGACGCCAGTACTCTACATCCTCTACATCCTCTGCCCAGCTGTTTTAAAATACAAGGTGCAGATTACAGCACGGATACACCTTCCTCCATTACTATTTACGGCAGCCTCAGCTATGGTAAGCCTCTAATGACCACCAATGTATTAGTTGTTTCATTCTACCCACTATATACATACTTTATATGCTTCAATATACTATATTTTATATAAGCAAACACATTTGTCTGCAATTTGTGGAGATACACTACTACTATTATTGTCTATATAGACTGAGTTGCACCTGATACTTTCCTATATATCCTGATCTATGAAACTTGTACAATATGTTTGCTTCAATACTTACCTAATATATTCAGACGGAATATATGGGAGCATATAGGTGTATTTACTCACAAACTATACAAGATCTGTTGCATAATATCTCCTAATTAACCAGTCTCTGGCTGCTCTGTCTGGCTATGTATACATATGGGGATTCTCATCTCTCCAAATATTATATTTGTTGAAATAAATTTTTTTTTAATTTTTTTTTTAAGGGGGCGTGGCCTGACGCTAGAGGAGAGCAGACGTGCGCTGGCTCAGCTCCCTCTCACTCGACCTTATATACCGCATAAAACGTGTATTGTCTCTCCAAATCTAGCGATTTTTACTAAAAGGATCCTCTGAACACCCGAGGGAACCTCGACGTGAGTTCCGGAGAACATACGCCCGCTTTTACATCTGCGGCCTACTACCTCCTGAAGCTCTGCTGACGCCGCGGGATAAAGTTCCGGCCGTGCCACCGGAAAGCACCCGACCTGCGACGCGAGGACGGAAGAGCTCCACCGACCTTCCCTTGCCCGGATACTTGCCATCTGCTCCGGTCCGTTCGGTAGCTCGCCCAGCTCATGTTAGGAGAACGGTCGGTATCCAGTGAAGTGGTTCGTACAGCCATTTATCGCTGCACAGAGGGACCCGAGACACGCGATTTTCAGCAACCTCAAGCTCTATACCTATCTTCCCTTCTGTGAGGACTGAGAGCCACAACCCTTCTGATTTTTAAGTCTGGAGCCTACTCAGGTCAGTAACCCCCACGGTCCATAACCCATAGGAGGACATCCCACTAGGAGCTCTGTGTCTCCAATTTTTGTTAGGACTGGCCATTGGACTGGTTCACTGTACAGTTACTCCGTATTGATACTTTCACAAGGAGCTGAAAGTCTCCAATTTTTATCAGGACTAGCCCTTGGACTGGTTCTCATTATTATTAGGCCGGTCAGCGCGCTGCTGTGTATGGGCCACAAGTGTTCTGCTACAAGTTCTACATACAGCCTCACGCCATCTTGTTCATACCCCTGCCAAAACTAGGCACTGTACCTATGTAGATACGTAACAGTGGGGTGAAGGAGAATCCTCATACTCTGCTTCAATGTGTGCGGGTACTGCGACCACAACAAACAATATGGTTAAAATTGGGAAGCCGGAGGTATTTACTACTCCTAAGCAGAAAAAACGCAACGGGACATGGAGAAATTCTTGCGTAAAAAATCGCCTCATGCCAAACGTGACTTCATACCCCCTCATCAGTCCCTCTTTCACAAGACCCTCCTGAACACTCTGACGCCGAAAGTGAAAATATGGGCTGTAATCTGATAAAAGACGCTCAGCTGGTCACTTCTCAAAAATCCTTCCAGAGAATCATTGAAAATGCCCTACAACCTGTTATGTCTGAACTCTCAGTTATTAGAAGTGATCTAAGAGAAATAGGGGTAGAGTTGAAAAACTAGAAGAAAACCAAGCCGCATTAATAACATTTGGCGAGGCGTCCACTGAAACCTTTCACACCATTCAAGCTAGAATGAACAACCTCCTAGCATATGTGGAAGATCAAGACAATAGGGGCCGAAGGAACAACCTACGGATCAAGGGTGTGCCTGAGTCCCAATCCGATATCTCTGTAATGGACGTCACTTACTCCATATTGCGGCCCTTGCTTGACCCTGACATGGCGTCGGCTCTAATACTGGAAAGAGCTCACAGGGCCTTGAGAAATAAGCCCAAAGAGGGAGAACCTCCCAGGGACATTATCTGCAAAACATTGCTCTCCACCCACAGAGATGCTATTCTCAAAGCGGCGAGAGAAAAAGGTGAAGTGCTGTTTGAAGGTGCCAAACTATCTTTCTTTCAAGATCTGTCACCAGTCACCTTAAACAAAAGAAGACAGATGAAACCAGTTACAGAAGCTTTGAAGTCCAAAGGAATCAGATACAGATGGCTTTTCCCGTTTGGACTCTCCTTCAGTCTCCATGGGTCCACCAAAATCATACGAAGACCTGATGACCTAATGCCTTTATGTGACGCCATTGGGCTTTTACCCTCTGCGATCCCCTCATGGCTCCAGATTACCGACATGACAGACTTGCCTACAATTCCAGAAGCAGTTCCATGGACATCTGTCAGCGGTCGTCAATCCAGACGAAGATTGCATAATGCAGAAGATTGAATGTACCCTCCCAATCCACATTATATAAGAAAGGTTTACTAGAACGTTTAGATAACTTTCTCATGTTTCAGATGTTTTTGTTAGTGTTGAAGCTTCCTATACTTAGTGTCGCTTGGTCTCTCGACTTACTTAGAAATTACATGAGGGCTGAATAAATGGCATGGCTTGCCTGCTTTATGCCCATTTGACTCAGGGACCCGGTGACACTTTCTAGACAGCTGATAGTGTTAGCAGTAAGATAGCTACCCCTTTTAGTTTTGCAAGGGTTCTCCTTAAACTCCGTTTTACTCTAGAGTACGTGTATTGTATTTTTGAATTCTACATTCACTCTCCATAGTAGTTGCATATGTGCTAACAGTTTACTTATTTCTCCTTATTATGGCTGAGATTGTAGTCACTTCATGGAACGTCCGAGGAATGAACTCTCCACAGAAGAGGTCGCGAGTATTTCAGCATCTCAGATCCCTTCATTCTGACATCTCAATTTTGCAAGAAACACACTTTAAACGGGGTAAGATCCCTAATCTTCCACTCACATACTTCTCACAGTGGTACCATTCTAGTCACGCATCTTCTAGGGTCTAAAGGGGTCAGCATCGCTATTCAAAAGAATGTTCCTTTTACACTCCTGAATAGCATGATAGACCCGGAAGGTAGATTCCTTTTTCTGAAAGGTTTGATAGCTAACACGCCAGTTACTAATGCTGGTATCTATGCTCCCAATTCCGGGCAGATACCCTGGCTTATCGCTACTCTTGAAAGGCTCCAATCTTTCAAAGAAGGTATCCTTATAGTGGGCAGCGACATGAATGTTGCTTTAGAACCTCCCATAGACTCTACGGCCAAATCATCCTACTTGCCTCTCACGCATCTTCGGGCGCTTAAGAAGAAACTAGCTAGCTTGAATTTGATTGATGCTTGGAGAATCTCCCACCCACAAGATAGGGATTACACTCACTACTCAGAAGCCCATAGGTCCTACCAAAGAATAGACTACCTATTTATAAAATCTTCCATGCTCCCTTTGCTGAGAAACACTCGCATTGGGAATATTGGAATCTCTGACCACGCCCCGTCTCCTTATCAGCTATCATTGAATCTCTGCCAAAGAGAACATATACATGGCGATTTAATGAATCACTCCTGAAATCTCCTTTGCATAAAAATAAGATCTCTGAGATCTTGGCGCAATATTTTAAGGACAATTTCTCACCGGACATCCCCTCTCCGATAATATGGGAAGCACATAAATCAGTCGTTAGGGGCGAACTGATTGCTCTGGGCACACACATTAAAAAACAGAGACAGAAACAGATAGATGACCTACTCCAGGCTATTACTGATTTAGAGCTCAGACATAAAACCTCCTTTTCAGTGGAGGTCTTGGCGGAACTGACCAAGAACAGAGATAAACTGAATCAGTTGCTCAACTTTAAAGCTTCCAAGGCATACCTCCACGCCAAACATAAAATATACTTACATGGGAACAGAGGCTCCAGGCTTATGGCAGCAATGGCAAAACGTAGGAGAGAGCACCTGTTTATTAGGGAGGTAGCAGTTCCTGATGGAGGTACTTCTACTGATATTAGGGATATTGCAGCACAATTTGAGAACTTTTACTCTTCCCTTTACAACTTGAGATCTCATGAAGGCTCCCAGGAACGATTACATAGGTTGACACTGATTGAGCGTTTCTTAGACTCTGTTCAGCTGCCATTGCTAACAACCGCTCAACAAACACACTTGGCAACCCCATTCACTATTCAGGAACTTCGACTAGCCTTAAAAAGCTCACCCCCTAATAAAAGCCCTGGTCCCGACGGTTTGCCAATATCATACTATAGATCATTTTCTGAAATTCTTTTGCCTCACCTACTCCTGTCTTTTAACTCAGCAGCAACACACACAGAAACTTCCCACCGCAAACTCTGGAAGCGCACATCACTGTTCTGACAAAGGAGGGGAAAGATCCCAAGTTATGTAGTAGTTACAGGCCCATCTCTCTGCTCAACGCAGATATTAAACTCTATGCTAAATTGATAGCTGGCCGCCTTCAACCTATACTCCCTTCCTTGATTAATAATGAACAGGTTGGTTTCATTAAAGGTAGAGAAGGTAAGGAAAATACCCTTAAACTCCTACATTTGATACAATATGCAAGGGAGAGACGTGTCCCCATGGCCCTCCTATCTACAGATGCTGAGAAAGCGTTTGATAGGATTGATTGGCTGTTTATGAGACAGGTCCTGGTTAAGTTTGGCTTCCCAGAACCACTTATATCAGCAATACTCGCCTTATACACCAACCCTTCCGCGTCTATACGCTTGAACGGTACTCTCTCTTCCACTTTTAGAATAGCAAACGGAACGAGGCAGGGGTGCCCGCTCTCCCCCCTGCTATTTGTTTTGACCATGGAGACGCTTATCCAGCGTATTAGACAGCACCCACAAATACGAGGTGTTTCGGTAGGCAATGTTTGCAATACCACAGCGGCATATGCCGATGACCTATTAGTCATCTCCTCTAACCCAGATGTCTCATTCCTGATTCTCTCTTCCATATTCGACGAGTATATGGGCGTGTCCAATTGTAAAATAAATACTTCAAAGTCAGTGGCTATTAATATATCCTGCCCCAAAAACATGATAAGCCGTGCAAAGGAGGGGACTACCTTCCATTGGTCAGACAATTCCATAAAATATTTAGGTGTATTGCTCTCTCCCTCCCCAGCTAAATGGTACTCTTTAAACTATGTCCCTCTCCTTTCCCAGCTTCGCAGTGAGATTGATTCATGGAAAATTCCTTATATTTCCTGGATAGGTAGAGTCACTCTCCTGAAAATGATGGCGGTACCTAAAATACTTTATCTCCTTCAAACTCTTCCCATATACTTGCCAAAGACATTCTTCAAACAATTGAGATCGATGTTCTTGAAATATATTTGGAATGGGAAAATGTGTAGAATAGCGTACAATGTAATGGTTAGACCTAAAGATAGAGGCGGAATTGGTCTGCCTGATATAGAACATTTCTATAAAGCCATACAATTGTCTAGGATTATAGATTGGTATAAACACCCCCTCCCAAACGATATGTTAAGATAGAAGAAGAAATGGTGGGCTACTCCCTGACACAAGCAGTAGTAGGGATGGGGACTAACTCCCGCCTTCCTGCATCCACTCCGATACTGACTAAAGCTCCTCTCATGGCTTGGGCTGAGATACACGCTTTAAAAGATGTGTGGCGTCATCCTTCCCCTTTACTGAAACCTGGGTGACCTTTTAAGTTTGTCGGAGCCATTCAGCTCTCACTGGTTAGATAAACAGCGGGCACTAAGGAAATATAAAGTCGGCGATATCGCTATAAACGGAACTCTTCCGGACTTTGAATCACTTCGGCTACGCTTGACTGACTATTGCTTGGACCGTTTGACGTATCAAAAATTACTGCAGGGATATAAGAGCATTGAGTTCCCATTGCAACTAGACAGAGAGCTTCTCAGCTTTGAAAAACTTGCTGTCATATCCTCTACTCAACCCAAACTTATCTCCACACTTCGCAAATTGATAGCGGCACCCAATACTTCGATAGCTCCATCTTATATACAGGCCTGGGAGAAGGAACTTAAGGTGACACTCACTGCTGATAATACCTCTGAGATACTCGCATACGCATGTGGGCCGTCTCGCTGTATCACGTTGCAGGAGACGTCGTACAAACTGGTGAGCCGGTGGTATAAAACGCCAACATTTCTACATAATCTGTTCCCTACTATCTCGAACTCGTGCTGGAGATGCGCCAGTTCTGAAGGAACATACATGCATATATGGTGGGAATGCCCACTGCTTGCTGGCTTTTGGTCGGGAGTGTCAGAGGTACTGAAGCAGGTGTGCCTTGGCTCACCATCAATTACCCCGCTAATGCTATTCCTGACTCCTCGCACAATTATAATGCTACATTGTGGAGGTTTATGATCCTTACGGCTAAGAGTATGATCCCCCTTTATTGGAAACAGACGAATCCACCTCCGCTTTCACACTGGTTAGCTAGGACACACCAGGTAGCGACCCTAGAGGGTATGTGCACACACACCATCAAAGCTCAGGACAAATATAATAAGATTTGGAAACCCTGGCTCGAATATCATAATAGCCCTGAAATGCATCAAACTGTTCATTGTGAGGATGGACATTCTTAAGAACCGCCTCCTACACGGACATTCCTCGGGCGTTCCAACTGACCTTTCGTCGCTATAGGTAATACGCAGCTTTATTTGTGTTGTTCTAAAGAAACAAGTGATACTCTTTCAGTCTTTGCCTTGTAATCGGATCACAAGGATCTCATGGGTCCCCAACCTATGCCTCTTATGTGAGACTGACTGATATTATTTGAATGTATTTCATCTCACTTATTGTACATCCATATTCTATGCTTCTGAACATTGTTGTTCCTCGATATGTATGCTTGAATCTTACAAATAAAGAATGAATAAAAAAAAAATAATAATAATTTTTTTTTTAATACACTGTATACAATTCTTAATATTCCCAGTACCTATCGTCACTCCCACATTATACACTGCTCATTTCCATATGTTTGATGAGCTCTGTGCTCCTCATGGGGAGGACATCGACAAAATTACTTACTGCATCACAGACTACATTAACTTCTGTGTGGACAACACCATGCCAGTCATGAAGGTACAGTGTTTTTCTAATAATAAGCCTTGGAATAATCAAGAAATAAAGGCTCCCCTCAAGGAAAAGAAAAGAGCCTTTAAATCTGGAAACAAGGAGGAGCTTAACACTCTACAGAAAGAGCTAAGAAGGAAGATCAGAAAGGGTAAAACCATCTACAGGAAGAAGATGGAGGATCAGCTGCAGCAGAATAACACAAGCGGGGGTATGGAAAAGCCTGAAAACCATCTCAGGTCACAAACAAGGTCAAATCCAGACTGCATGTGACTTGGGGTGGGTTAATGAGTTGAACCAGTTCTTCAATAGATTTGACCAGATAAACACCCCTCCCCTGACCCAAACCCCCATGCTGCTACAAACTCCCCACCATCTTCTTTCCCCACCACTACCATCACTGCCTGTTCACCTCTCAGCAACCTACCACCACTCTCCCCCTTTATACCAGGACTCCATCGTTCACCCCCCTCCCCACATGCCTACCTTGTCCTTCGCCACACTCCATGTGAGGAAGGAACTGGAGAAAATCAAGGTGTGTAAAGCTGCAGGTCCAGATGTCATCAGCTTCAGGCTCCTGAAGTGCTGCTCAGACCAACTGTGTGGCATTATGGGTCACATGTTCAACATGAGCCTGAGGCTGGGGAAGGTACCACAGCTGTGGAAGACCTCCTGTGTGGTGCCAATGCCAAATACCTCACCCTCGAAATACCTCAGCAGCTACAGGCCGATAGCATTGACCTCACACTTGATGAAGGCCCTCCAGAGGCTGGTTCTAAACTATCTTCGCCCCCTGGTGAGGTCTTCATTGGATTCACTGCAGTTTTCCTACCAGCCTGGCATTGAGGTGAATGATGCCATCATCTACCTCCTACACCGAGCTCTAACTCACCTGGAGAGGCCTGGAAGCACTGTGAGGATCATGTTTTTTTATTTCTCCAGTGCTTTTAACACCATCCAACCTGGACTTCTGAGGGACAAGCTGGAGATGGCAGGAGTGGACCAAATGTCACATTGGATACTTAACTACTTCACAGAACGCCCACAGTTAGTTAAATCTCAGGGTTGTGTCAGTGACAAGCTGATCTGTAGTACAGGGGCACGACAGGGAACTGTGCTGGCACCGTTCCTCTTCACCCTCTACATTGCAGACTTCTCCATAAACTCCCCAGGCTGCCACCTACAGAAGTTCTTTGATGACTCTGCCATAGTCGGCCATATCACAGGTGAGGACTAGTGTTGAGCGAACAGTTCGAGCATCGTTCGGGTTCGTACCGAATTTTGGGGGGTCCGTGACACGGACCCGAACCCGGACATTTTCAAAAAAGTTCGGGTTCGGGTCCGGTGTTCGTCGATTACTTCCCGCTTTCTGAAGGGCTGCACAGCAGCCAATCAGCTAGTGTTTTACTTCTTGCCCTAAGAGCCCATCACAGCCATGCCTACTAATGGCATGGCTGTGATTGGCCAAGTGCAGCATGTGACCCAGCCTCTATTTAAGCTGGAGTCACGTAGCGCCGCACGTCACACTGCTCTGATTAGTGTAGGGAGAGGACGCAGCTTCTGTAAGGGCGAGATAGGAAGGGATAAAGAAGTGAATGATCTACATTTCTACACCTGTGCATCAGAACAACTCAGCTGAGCTGTTCACTGAAAGTCACTATTTTGTTTAGACTGGCCAGAGCGATTTTTACAGGCACATGTAACTGGGCTGACCGGCGGTGGCCATTTTGGGACTTGTGGTGCGCCAGCACAAGCTGCCACAGAGTCTAAACCAAAGCTCCAAAGAAGTGAAAAATCTACACCTGTGAATCAGAACAACAGCGATTCAGCTGCTCAGTCAAAGTCAATTTTTTTTCTGGCTGGGCAGACCGTTTTCTGGCACATGTTACTTGGCTGATAGGCGGCAGCCATTTTGGGACTTGTGGTGCTACAGCAAAAGCTGCCACAACGTCCATTAATCTAATGTAATAGTCGATTTTTTCATAGATATAATACATCAGGGGTTTGGCTGTGCTTGTGTCACCCATACTAACTGCATTTTTTGCTGGTGATTGCCATTAGCAACGGACTACAAGTGCAGGATGTGCTCCCCTACAGAAATGCACAACTGCATATGGGTATGAGCACATCCTGCTTTCTTATCACCACACTTTTTGATGGTTTATATATATATGTATGGAGGTGTATAAAACTCCAATTTAAATGTGCCTGTTTTTCATCTTCAGGTCACATTTGGGTGCACCTGCTTGGTCTTGGGCTATATCAGTCAGTCTTGGGTAGGGCTCATAGACACCTCCCACCTCCCATTGCAAGCATGGCCACATGCTGGAGGTAACAGAGGAGATGTTTGTGAGTCGTCCTAATGCTCCTGTAATTGCCCACTGGCCCCTGATATCGCCCATATGGCGCAGGTAGGTGAGTGTTAGGGCCCACGGGCTACTTGAGAGACCTTGACGCTGGTGCCCGAGGCTTAAGACACGTCCTCCTAGTAGGATATGTCGAACTAACTCTCAATTTTTAACATCAGTGTGAGGGTTTAGTGTCACGGCAGTGTGCACCTATCTCTGGTTCTGTGTTTGTTTTGAATTCTTGCCACATCCACATAAATTTCATCTTATGTAGGATGTCCATTGTGGTACTTGTAGTCCGCTGCTGGCATCATCCATTGTATGCATTTTTTGCTGGTGATTGCCATTAGCAACGGACTACAAGTGCAGGATGTGCTCCCCTACAGAAATGCACAACTGCATATGGGTATGAGCACATCCTGCTTTCTTATCACCACACTTTTTGATGGCAGACCGTTTTCTGGCACATGTTACTGGGCTGATAGGCGGCGGGCATTTTGGGACTTGTGGTGCTACAGCAAAAGCTGCCACAACGTCCATTAATCTCATGTAATAGTCGATTTTTTCATAGATATACTACATCAGGGGTTTGGCTGTGCTTGTGTCACCCATACTAACTGCAAAGATATTTAATATATCAGTGGTGAAACTGAAAGTAACCCACTTGGATAGCAAATCCCATGAATGTGCTGTTCCAGCTAGGCTAGCCAGTGCCACTACAGCCAAGTCCAATACTGTCAGCCAGAAATATATTTTTTTTTTTATGTGCCAGAAATATAAATTAAAGAAAGCTTTCACCGTAATAATAAAATTATTCTGGTGTTAGACCAGAAGAAGCACTCCTGTTGTAATTAATACTGTAAAAAGGCTTAGGCAATATTTCTCCCAGTATGGGAAATTTATCTAGCAAAACTAGCATTTTAAAAATTCCGGTGTTCTGAAATACCAGCAGTCCTCTTGTAATTAATACCGCAAAAAGGCATTATATCGTCCAGTGTTGTAATTTTGGTGAAAAAAAGGCCAATTTAATCAATCTGGTGTTAGGTACACCAGAAACAGTAGGCCTCACGTTTTTACTCCTGTAAAAAGGAATTAATACCGGAAAAAGGCATTACATTGTCCAGTGTTGTAATTTTGGTGAAAAAAAGGCCAATTTAATCAATCTGGTGTTAGTTACACCAGAAACAGTAGGCCTCACGTTTTTACTCCTGTAAAAGGAATTAATACCGGAAAAAGGCATTACATTGTCCAGTGTTGTAATTTTGGTGAAAAAAAGGCCAATTTAATCAATCTGGTGTTAGTTACACCAGAAACAGTAGGCCTCACGTTTTTACTCCTGTAAAAGGAATTAATACCGGAAAAAGGCACTACATTGTCCAGTGTTGTAATTTTGGTGAAAAAAAGGCCAATTTAATCAATCTGGTGATAGGTACACCAGAAACAGTAGGCCTCATGTTTTTACTCCTGCAAAAGGAATTAATACCGGAAAAAGGCATTACATTGTCCAGTGTTGTAATTTTGGTGAAAAAAAGGCCAATTTAATCAATCTGGTGTTAGTTACACCAGAAACAGTAGGCAGCACGTTTTTACTCCTGTAAAAAGGAATTAATACCGGAAAAAGGCATTACCTTGTCCAGTGTTGTAATTTTGGTGAAAAAAAGGCCAATTTAATCAATCTGGTGTTAGGTACACCAGAAACAGTAGGCCTCACGTTTTTACTCCTGTAAAAAGGAATTAATACCGGAAAAAGGCATTACATTGTCCAGTGTTGTAATTTTAGTGAAAAAAAGGCCAATTTAATCAATCTGGTGTTAAGTACACCAGAAACAGTAGGCCTCACGTTTTTACTCCTGTAAAAAGGAATTAATACCGGAAAAAGGCATTACATTTTCCAGTGTTGTAATTTTGGTGAAAAAAAGGCCAATTTAATCAATCTGGTGTTAGTTACACCAGAAACAGTAGGCCTCACGTTTTTACTCCTGTAAAAAGGAATTAATACCGGAAAAAGGCATTACATTGTCCAGTGTTGTAATTTTGGTGAAAAAAAGGCCAATTTAATCAATCTGGTGTTAGTTACACCAGAAACAGTAGGCCTCACGTTTTTACTCCTGTAAAAAGGAATTAATACCGGAAAAAGGCACTACATTGTCCAGTGTTGTAATTTTGGTGAAAAAAAGACCAATTTAATCAATCTGGTGATAGGTACACCAGAAACAGTAGGCCTCATGTTTTTACTCCTGCAAAAAGGAATTAATACCGGAAAAAGGCATTACATTGTCCAGTGTTGTAATTTTGGTGAAAAAAAGGCCAATTTAATCAATCTGGTGTTAGTTACACCAGAAACAGTAGGCAGCACGTTTTTACTCCTGTAAAAAGGAATTAATACCGGAAAAAGGCATTACCTTGTCCAGTGTTGTAATTTTGGTGAAAAAAAGGCCAATTTAATCAATCTGGTGTTAGTTACACCAGAAACAGTAGGCCGCACGTTTTTACTCCTGTAAAAAGGAATCTACATACTTCCAGTGTTGTATTTGTGAAAAAGGCAATTAATCAATCTGTGTTGTCCAGATGTTGCCTCAGTTTATCTGTAGGAATTAATACCGAAAAAGGCCAATTACATCAATCCAGTGTTGTAGTTATGCAAAACAGGCAATTTAATCAATCTGGTTAGTCGCAAACAGTAGCACGTTTTACTCCTGTAAAAGGAATTAATACCGGAAAAAGGCATTACATTGTCCAGTGTTGTAATTTTGGTGAAAAAAGGCCAATTTAATCAATCTGGTGTTAGTTACACCAGAAACAGTAGGCCTCACGTTTTACTCCTGTAAAAGGAATTAATACCGGAAAAAGGCATTACATTGTCCAGTGTTGTAATTTTGGTGAAAAAAGGCCAATTTAATCAATCTGGTGATAGGTACACCAGAAACAGTAGGCCTCATGTTTTTACTCCTGCAAAAAGGAATTAATACCGAAAAAGGCATTACATTGTCCAGTGTTGTAATTTTGGTGAAAAAAAGGCCAATTTAATCAATCTGGTGTTAGTTACACCAGAAACAGTAGGCAGCACGTTTTACTCCTGTAAAAGGAATTAATACCGAAAAAGGCATTACCTTGTCCAGTGTTGTAATTTTGGTGAAAAAAGGCCAATTTAATCAATCTGGTGTTAGTTACACCAGAAACAGTAGGCCTCACGTTTTTACTCCTGTAAAAGGAATTAATACTGGAAAAGGCATTACATTGTCCAGTGTTGTAATTTATGGTGACCAAAAGGCTAGCATATTAATCAAATTCTGTGTTGTTACACCAGAAACATTGTAGGCCTCACGTTTTTACTCCTGTAAAAGGAATTAATACCGGAAAAGGCATTACATTGTCCAGTGTTGTAATTTATGGTGAAAAAACGGCCAATTTAATCAATCTGGTGTTAGTTACACCAGAAATCAGTAGGCCTACGTCTTTACTCCTGTAAAGGAATTAATACCGGAAAAAGGCATTACATTGTCCAGTGTTGTAATTTTGGTGAAAAAAAGGCCAATTTAATCAATCTGGTGTTAGTTAGACCAGAAACAGTAGGCCGCACGTTTTTACTCCTGTAAAAGGAATTATATCTCCCCGTGTGGGATCTATGTACCAAAACTAGCATATTAAAAATTCTGGTGTCCAATTTGCAGCAGTTTTCTTGTAATTAATACCGAAAAAGGAATTATATCTTCCAGTGTGGGAATTTATGTACACAAACTAGCATTTTAAAAATTCTGGTGTCCAATTAGCAGCAGTCTTCTTGTAATTAATACCTGAAAAAGGCATTACATTGTCCAGTGTTGTAATTTTGGTGAAAAAAAGGCCAATTTAATCAATCTGGTGTTAGTTAGACCAGAAACAGTAGGCCGCACGTTATTACTCCTGTAAAAAGGAATTATATCTCCCCGTGTGGGAAGCTATGTACCAAAACTAGCATTTTAAAAATTCTGGTGTCCAATTTGCAGCAGTTTTTTTGTAATTAATACCGGAAAAAGGAATTATATCTTCCAGTGTGGGAATTTTGGGGCTAAAAAATAATATATTTTATTGTGGTGCGAGTTGAATCGCAACAATCAGGAAACATTCTATTAAGGGACGAGGACGCGGTCGTGGTGGTGTCCGTGGAGCCTCTGTTGCTGGCAGAGGATGTGGCCGTTCGGCCTCAGGCGCACAAAGTAGTGAACCAACTCCCTCAAGTAGCCGGCAGAATTTACAGCGATATTTGGTGGGGCCCAATGCTGTTATGAGGATGGTAAGGCCTGAGCAGGTACAGGCATTAGTCGATTGGGTGGCCGACAGTGCTTCCAGCACGTTCACCACATTGTCTTCCGCCCAGTCTTCTGCGGAAAGCGCACAGGTGGCACCTGAAAACCAAGCCCATCAGTCTGTCACATCACCCCCATGCATATCAGGGAAACTGTATGAGCCTCAAGTTATGCAGCAGTCTCTTATTCTGTTTGAAGACTCTGCTCCCACGGTTTTCCAGGGGCGTCCACCTAGCCCTTCCCCAGCGGTGGAAGACATTCCATGCACTGACGCACAACCACTTATGTATCCAGATGATGAGGACATGGGAATACCACCACAGCAGAGCGACTGAGTCTCTGATGATGACGAAATACTGGTGCCCACTGCCGCGTCTTATTGCAGTGTGCAGACTGAACAGGAGGAGGTCAGGGAGGAAGACTGGGTGGAAGCCGATGCAGAGGACGATGAGGTCTTAGACCCCACATGGACTGAAGGTCGTGCCGCTGACCTAAATAGTTCAGAGGAAGAGGCAGTGGTGAGACCGAGACAACAGCGAAGCCAAAGAGGGAGCAGGGGGCAAAAGCAGAAAAGCCGCCGTCCAGAGAGTTTGCCTGCTATTGGCCAGCGCCAACAGGGACCCAGCACCCCAAAGGCATCTTCAAGGAGTTCCCTGGCATGGCACTTCTTCAAACAATGTGCTGACGACAAGACCAGAGTGGTTTGCACGCTGAGCCATCAGATCCTGAGGTGAGGCATTAACGTTCTTAACCTGAGCACCACCTGCATGATCAGGCATCTACATGCAAAGCATGAACTGCAGTGGAGTACACACCTTAAAAACAAGGAACCCGCTCAGGCTCCCCCTGCTCCCTCTACCGCTGCTGCCTCGGCTTCCGCCTCGAGAGGAATGTTGCCACCTGCCGATCAGCAAACAGAGGATGTGCCACCGACACCACCACCACCACCGCCACCGTCACCTAGCATCTCCACTATTTCACACAGCAGCGTTCAGCTCTCCATCTCTAAAACCTTTGAGAGGAAGCGCAAATTCCCACCTAGTCACCCTCGAGCCCTTGGCCTGAATGCCAGCATTTCTAAACTACTGGCCTTTAAAATGCTGTCATTCCGGCTGGTGGACACAGACAGCTTCAAACAGCTGATGGCCATGGCTGTCCCCCAGTATGTGGTTCCCAGCCGCCACTACTTCTCCAAGACAGCCGTGCCTTCCCTGCACATGCAAGTGTCCGATAAAATCAAGTGTGCACTGCGCAACGCCATTTGTGGCAAGGTCCACCTAACCACAGATACGTGGACCAGTAAGCACGGCCAGGGACGCTATATCTCCCTAACTGCACACTGGGTAAATGTAGTGGCGGCTGGGCCCCAGGCGGAGAGTTCCTTGGCGCACGTCCTTCCGCCGCCAAGGATCACAGGGCATCATTCTTTGCCTCCTGTAGCCTCCTCCTCCTACTCGGCTTCCTCCTCCTCTGCTTCCACCAGCTCATCCAGTCAGCCACACACGTTCACCACCAACTTCAGCACAGCCCGGGATAAACGTCAGCAGGCCATTCTGAAACTCATATGTTTGGGGGACAGGCCACACACCGCGCAGGAGTTGTGGCGGGGTATTGAACAACAGACCGACCAGTGGTTGCTGCCGGTGGGCCTCAAGCCCGGCCTGGTGGTGTGCGATAATGGGCGAAATCTCGTGGCAGCTCTGGGACTAGCCGGTTTGACGCACATCCCTTGCCTGGCGCATGTGCTGAATTTGGTGGTGCAAAAGTTCATTCACAACTACCCAAACATGTCAGAGCTGCTGCATAAAGTGCGGGCCGTCTGTGCGCGCTTCCGGCATTCACATCCCGCCACTGCTCGCCTGTCAGCGCTACAGCGGAACTTCGGCCTTCCCGCTCACCGCTGTGGTAAGGTGCAAGGTACCGTTATCGACGGGAGGTACGTGTCACCGAGGTTCCTGGCCTCGGTGAGGTGAGAGCCGGGTTTTATGTGTCAGCAGCAGCTAGTGCTGCTTGACATTTATAGTTAGTTTGGCTGCAAAGCCAATCCGGGCCGGCTCTTACTGGGAGTAGGCAAAGAGTTGGGTGGGTGCCTACTCCCCACGGTCCAGGCCGGACTTTGCCGGGCTTTAAAACACAGCCAGCACCAGCAGGTGGGTGTGATTGTCCTGGAGCTGCTGTTAGGCTGTGGAGTCACTTGTGTTTGGAAGTTCTCTGGGCTGGACGCAAGAGCCCAGCAAGGAGGAGTGCAGACGACCTGGAAGCCTGACGGCGACTGTCTTGCGGCTGGACTGACAGCCAGGTGCGAACCTGCACCTAAAACCTCCCAGGTGACTAGAACCTGATTTGGATAAAACACTGTTCATTGCACCTTCTGGACTCCCTGTTTTGCCTCTGTACTGCACCCGCACCGCTATCTACCAGAGCGACTCCCCACATTTGGTGTCGGATGCGGGCATGCGCAGTGAGGCTGGCGTGAACGCCGAAGTTTGTTTGTTTTGCTGGGCACGAGTGCATGGAATATATTAAACCAGCAAAGCTACAAGTAGGAATTGCTGGCAACATGGAGGCGGCTGTGAAAGCTCTCATAGAGGCTAACGTGCAGCAGCGGGAGACCAACCAGCTACTATTACAGCACGTGATGGCTTTACAAGCTGCAGGAGCGTCCCACCATGTCCATGATGCCCGGAAAGCGGTCCGTGCGGCGATCCCAAAAATGACCCCATCGGACGACGTTGAGACGTATCTGGCGGTCTTTGAGAAGGTAGCCGTGAGGGAGAAGTTACCCCGTGACCAGTGGGCCGAGGTGGTCGCTCTGTTCCTGGCATCCGGACCCCGGCAGGTTTTTTTTGACCTAGCAGATGACCAGGCTGCTGATTACCCCACGGTGAAGGGGGAGATCCTGGCCAGACTGGGGGTAAATGTGTTGGTCCGGGCTCAGCGGGTCCACCAGTGGGACTTTAAATCGGCTGAACCCGCCAGGCCGCAGTACTATGAGTTGCTGCACAGGTTGCAAAAGTGGCTGCAGCCTGAGGTTCTAAGTCCGACGGCTATACTGGACCGTTTACTGGCCGACATGTTCTGGAGGGCCCTACCTTACCCCCTTCAGCACTGGATCGGCCAGGTATCCCCCACTAATGCCCTGGAAATGGTTGATCTGGTGGAGCGTTACGAGGCCACCAGAAACCTGCAGCGGAGTCTTGCTGGGAAGGGGCCAGTCAAACCCCGGAGGCCTCCACCCCAGTTCCGACGACCGGCGACAGAGAGACCTGCACGGAATGTGCCCCCTGCGGTTCCTCCTCACGTGGTATGCTGGAGGTGTCAGGAGCCAGGCCACCTCAGGGTCGACTGTCCGCATCAGGGTGAGCCGATGGAAGTGAACTACGGCTATCGCCACTCCCTGTATGCACGGAAGCTGTGTGCAACTGGCACCCGTGAGGGGCAGGACAATAACCACCTGTGTCAGGTAGAGGTGGGAGATTCTCTGGCGGTGGCCCTGCTGGACTCCGGGAGTCTAGTCTCCCTGGTAAGGGCTGCCCTGGTACGGCCTGTGGAGTATACCGGCCGTAAAATCGGGGTCCTGTGCATCCACGGAGACCTAAGACTACCCCACTGCACTAGTGACTTTGTCCACAGCGGCTGGTAAGTGGACCCACGAGGTGGCTGTCGCTACTAAACTCCCACATGAACTGATACTTGGGAGGGACTTCCCAGGTTTCCCGGTGCTGTGGCCGGCAATAAAAGTATCTGATGGACCCGAGACAGGGGTAACCCTAGTAGAGTGGCCTGATACCACTGGAAGGCCAGAACCCTGGGAGCCCGAATCTGAAGGGCCAGCGGTAGGGGTGACCACTGCTCCAGCGGTAGAGGGGAGGCAACCCCACTGAGGGTAATGGTGGGAGACACGGAGGACTTGCCACCGGGACCTGAGTTGGCAGACCTCAATGTCTCCGGGGAAAATTTTGGGAACGCACAACACTGGGACCAAACCCTAACCAGGGCCTGGGAAAGTGTTGTAATGATTGATGGTAAACCCCAGAAACCTGGGGCTGAATTAATGTTTCCGCGATTTATTGTTCTTCAGGATATGTTGTATCGGGTGAACCAAATCCGAGGTGAGCCAGTTGAACAGTTGGTGGTGCCCACCGCATACCGCAAGCTTGTTATGGAGCTTGCCCACCAACATGTTCTTGGGGGACACATGGGGTGGCAGAAAACGCAGGACCGCGTACTACAGCGATTTTACTGGCCCGGTTTGTTTAAGGAAGTAGAGGAGTTCTGTAAGTCCTGTCCGACCTGTCAGGTAAATAGCCCCCAGCCGCATTACAGAGGTCCCCTGGTCCCTCTCCCAATAATTGAGGTCCCATTCGAGCGTATTGCCATGGATCTGGTCGGACCCGTACCGAAGTCTGCTAGGGGTCACCAACATATCCTTGTGGTTTTGGACTATGCTACTCGGTATCCAGAGGCGGTGCCTCTGCGACATACCTCGGCTAAGCTCATTGCCAAAGAGTTAATGGAAATGTTTTCCCGTGTGGGCCTGCCAAAAGAGATTCTGACCGACCAAGGGACCCCTTTTATGTCCAAAGTTATGAGGGAACTGTGTAAATTGTTGCGTATAAAGCAGTTACGGACGTCCGTTTACCATCCGCAAACAGACGGTCTTGTCGAAAGGTTCAACCAAACTCTAAAAAATATGTTAAAAAGGGTGGTGTCCAGAGATGGGAAGGACTGGGACCTGCTTCTGCCCTATCTCATGTTCGCCGTGCGAGAGGTGCCCCAGGCCTCTACTGGGTTCTCGCCCTTCGAACTGCTTTATGGCAGACACCCTCGGGGCCTGTTGGATATCGCCAAGGAAGCGTGGGAACAACAGCCTGTCCCCCACAAAAGTGTCATTGAGTATGTCACCCAGATGCAGGACCGGATGGAAAGGGTGTTTCCACTGGTCCGGGAGCATATGGAGGCAGCGCAACAAGCCCAGAGTAGGGTGTATAATCGTCAGGCTCGGGTACGGAACTTCAACCCGGGAGATCGGGTTTTGGTTCTGGTGCCCACCCTTGACAGCAAGTTCCTAGCCAGGTGGCAGGGCCCCTATGAGGTTATCGAGAAGGTAGCGGAAGTAAATTACAAAGTACACCAGCCAGGGCGGCGCAAGCCGGAGCAGGTGTACCACGTGAATTTACTGAAGCCGTGGAAAGACAGGGACACGGCCGACGACAACAGCCCCCGGCCAGGGCTTCTAGGTGACAAGGGTCCAGCCCCACAGTTCGAGGCCTGCGAAGCGGTAGCCACAGTAAAAATTGCAGACAGCCTGTCTTCCAAACAAGTTCAGGAAGTCAGGGAGTTCATCAGTCGGAACACGGATGTGTTCTCGGACCTCCCTGGCCGCACGTCTCTCATCCAACATGACATCGTCACTGAGCCTCAGGCCAAAATCCGGTCAAAACCATACCGGGTACCCAAGGCTCGGCTACGGGCCATCGCGGAGGAAGTGCAATTAATGTTGAAGCTTGATGTCATTGAGGAATCGAAAAGTGAGTGGGCCAGTCCCATAGTTCTAATACCCAAGCCGGATGGGACGTTGCGGTTCTGCAACGATTTTCGCAAATTAAATGAAGTGTCCAAGTTCGATGCGTATCCCATGCCCCGGGTAGACGAGCTTGTTGAGAATTTAGGGCAAGCCCGTTATTTTTCTGTGCTAGACCTCACTAAAGGATACTGGCAAGTACCCTTAACGGAGGCGGCCAAGGAAAAAACCGCTTTTGTTACTCCACAGGGCCCTTATCATTACAAGGTGGTAACCTTTGGCCTGCATGGCGCCCCCGCCACCTTCCAAAGGTTAATGGATATTGTGCTGCGACCTCATCGTCGGTACGCCTCGGCCTACTTAGATGATGTAATCATCCACAGCACCGACTGGGAAAGCCATTTGCCCAAAGTGCAGGCGGTAGTAGATGCCCTGAGGAAAGCTGGTCTAACCGCCAATCCAAAGAAGTGTGCGATTGGGTTGGAAGAGACCAAATATCTGGGATATGTTATTGGGCGCGGAGTCATCAAGCCGCAGGTAACTAAGGTAGAGGCCATTCGTAACTGGCCCCGACCGGTCACCACCAGGCAGGTAAAGTCCTTCCTGGGAATTGTAGGGTACTACATGCGGTTTGTGCCCCACTTTGCCACAATAGCAGCGCCGTTGACAGACCTGTTGAAGGGGCGAAAGTCGGGGAAGGTTAGCTGGAATGAGAAGGTTGAGGAGGCTTTCTCCGCGTTGAAGTCGGTCCTGTGTGGGTCCCCGGTTTCGGTGACACGCGACTTCAACAAGGAGTTCGTCGTTCAGACGGATGCCTCGGAGGTAGGTCTCGGTGCAGTACTGTCTCAGGAGGTCAATGGGGAAGAACATCCCGTTGTCTTCCTGAGCCGTAAACTCACCCAAGCCGAGACCAGGTATAGTATAGTGGAGAGGGAGTGCCTGGCTATCAAGTGGGCACTCGAATCTCTCCGCTATTACCTGTTAGGGAGGAGGTTCCGTCTGGTGACCGACAATTCCCCTCTCAAGTGGATGAGCCAGGCCAAGGAGAGGAATGCTCGGGTCACCAGGTGGTTCCTATCCTTGCAAAATTTCAAATTTTCGGTAGAACACAGGGCAGGCCGCTTGCAGGCTAATGCAGATGCCCTGTCCCGCGTCCACTGCCTCACATGTGTTCACCCCCTCAGGGTTGAACAAAGGGGGGGGTATGTGGTAAGGTGCAAGGTACCGTTATTGACGGGAGGTACGTGTCACCGAGGTTCCTGGCCTCGGTGAGGTGAGAGCCGGGTTTTATGTGTCAGCAGCAGCTAGTGCTGCTTGACATTTATAGTTAGTTTGGCTGCAAAGCCAATCCGGGCCGGCTCTTACTGGGAGTAGGCAAAGAGTTGGGTGGGTGCCTACTCCCCACGTTCCAGGCCGGACTTTGCCGGGCTTTAAAACACAGCCAGCACCAGCAGGTGGGTGTGATTGTCCTGGAGCTGCTGTTAGGCTGTGGAGTCACTTGTGTTTGGAAGTTCTCTGGGCTGGACGCAAGAGCCCAGCAAGGAGGAGTGCAGACGACCTGGAAGCCTGACGGCGACTGTCTTGCGGCTGGACTGACAGCCAGGTGCGAACCTGCACCTAAAACCTCCCAGGTGACTAGAACCTGATTTGGACTGTTTTGTTTTGCCTCATGATTTCTGGTATGTGTGAACAAACACCAAGAGACTGTTTATATCATTTGTTTTTGGGCAAGTGTGAATAAAACACTGTTCATTGCACCTTCTGGACTCCCTGTTTTGCCTCTGTACTGCACCCGCACCGCTATCTACCAGAGCGACTCCCCACACCGCCTAATATGCGACGTGCCCACCCGGTGGAACTCCACCTTGCACATGCTGGAGAGACTGTGCGAGCTGCAGCAGGCCATAGTGGAGTTTCAGCTGCAGCACGCACGGGTCACTCACACTGCGGAACAGCACCACTTCACCACCAATGATTGGGCCTCCATGCGAGACCTGTGTGCCCTGTTGCGCTGTTTAGCGTACGCCACCAACATGGCCAGTGGCGATGCCACTGTTATCAGCGTGACAATACCAATTATATGTCTCCTAGAGAAAACGCTTAGGGCGATGATGGAAGAGGAGGTGGGCCAGGGCCAGGAGGAGCAGGAGGAGGATGACGGGTCGTTTTTAGCACTTTCAGGCCGGTCTGTTAGAAGTGGCTCAGAGGGAGGTTTTTTGCAACAGCAGAGGGCAGGTACAAATGTGGCCAGCCAGGGACCACTACTGGAGGACGAGGAGGATGAGGAGGAGGTGGAGGAGGATGAGGATGAAGCAGGTTCACAGCGGGGTGGCACCCAGCACAGCGCAGGCACATCCCTGGTGCGTGGCTGGGGGGATACAGAGGATGATGACGATACGCCAAGGCAGAGGAGGAGCTAGAGGTCGCCCACGCAGCAGTGTCACGGCCACCTCCTCTGAGGGCAGGGTTAGCATGGCAGAAATGTGGAAAAGTTTTGTCTCCACGCCACAGCTAACTGTCCCACCACCTGATACGGAACGTGTTAGCAGGAGGCAACATTTCACTAACATGGTTGAACAGTACGTCTGCACACAACTCCACGTACTGACGAATGGTTAGGCCCCATTCAACTTCTGGGTTTCCAAATTGTCCACGTGGCCAGAATTAGCATGTTATGCCTTGGAGGTGCTGTCCTGCCTGGCGGCCAGCGTTTTATCTGAACGTGTATTCAGCACGGCAGGGGGCGTCATTACTGACAAACGCAGCCGCCTGTCCGCAGCCAACGTGGACAAGCTGACGTTTATAAAAATGAACCAGGCATGGATCCCACAAGACCTGACCCTCCCTTGTGCAGAGTAGTCCTTAATAACTGCCTTAAACCATGTTGTTTTGTACTCCTGCCCACTTCTTCATTGAAAAATCAATTTTTGAAATTAAGTAGGATCTTGTGGTGCAACCCAGAGTTGAATGAACCTTCCCTCTGTCTGGGTGCCGGGGCCAAAGTACATGAAAGTGTCCTTCTCCTGTGCTGGGTGATATGAATGTTATACTTGTGCTGTCTGACATGTCTCCTTTGTGTTGGTGCAGGGGGCCAAAGTCACTGAAAGCGGCCTTCTCCTGTGGTGGGTGATCGAAATGCCTGATTCTCTGCTGTGGGACCTCTCTCCTCTTTCTGGGTGCAGGGGTCAAAGAAACAAAAGGTGGCCTACTCCTGTGGTGGTTGACATGATGCCTGATTCTCTGCTGTGGGACCTTTCTCCTCCGTGTGGCTGCAGGGGTCAAGGTCTCTAAAAGTGCCCTTCTCCTGTGGTGGTTGATGTAAAACTGATGCTTGTGCTATCTGACCTGTCTACTCTGTGTCGGTGCTAAGGCCTAAGTAACTAAATGGTGGCCTTTTCCTGAGGTGGTTGATATGATGCCTGATTATGTGCTGTGGGACCTCTCTCCTTTTTCTGGGTGCAGGGGTCAAATTAACTAAAGGTGGCCTACTCCTGTGGTGGGTGATCTGTAAAACTGTCTCGTTGCTAAGGCCTAACTCACTGAAAGTGGCATTGTCATGTGCTGGGTGATATAAATGTGATACAAGTGCCATCTGACATGGTTGAAGCTATCAAATTAACTTAAGGTGGCCGACTCCTGTAGTGGGTGATTAGTAAAACTGATGCTTGTGCTATCTGACCTGTCTCCTCTGTCTCGTTGCTAAGGCCTAACTCACTGAAAGTGGCCTTGTCATGTGCTGGGTGATATAAATGTTATACTTGTGCCATCTGACATGGTTGCCGGGGTCCCATTAAATGATGGCCTACTCCTGTGCTGGGTGATCTAAATGCCTGATTCTCTGCTGTGAAACCTCTCTCCTCCGTCTGGGTGCAGGGGTCAAAGTCTCTAAAAGTGGCCTTCTCTTGTGCTGTGTGATGTAAAACTGATGCTTGTACCATCTGACATGGTTGCCGGGGTCCCATTAAATGATGGCCTACTCCTGTGGTGGGTGATCTAAATGCCTTATTCTCTGTTGTGATAACCTCTCTCCTCCGTCTGGGTGCAGGGGTCAAAGTCTCTAAAAGTGGCCTTCTCTTGTGCTGGGTAATGTAAAACTGATGCTTGTACCATCTGACATGGGTGCAGGGGTCAAATTAACTAAATGGTGGCCTACTCCTGTGGTGGGTGATATGAGGCCTTAATATGTGCTGTGAAACCTCTCTCCTCCGTCTGGGTGCAGGGGTCAAAGTCTCTAAAAGTGGCCTTTTCTTGTGCTGGGTGATGTAAAACTGATGCTTGTGCCATCTGACATGGTTGCCTGTGTCCCATTAAATGATGGCCTACTCCTGTGGTGGGTGATCTAAATGCCTGATTCTCTGCTGTGAAAACCTTTCTCCTCCGTCTGGGTGCAGTGGTCAAAGTCTCTAAAAGTGGCCTTCTCTTGTGCTGGGTAATGTAAAACTGATGCTATTACCATGTGACATGGTTGCCGGGGTACCATTAAAGGATGGCCTACTCCTGTGGTGGGTGATCTAAATGCCTGATTCTCTGCTGTGAAAACCTCTCTCCTCCGTCTGGGTGCAGGGGTCAAAGTCTCTAAAAGTGGCCTTCTCTTGTGCTGGGTGATGTAAAACTGATGCTTGTACCATCTGACATGGGTGCAGGGGTCAAATTAACTAAATGGTGGCCTACTCCTGTGGTGGGTGATCTAAATGCCTGATTCTCTGCTGTGAAAACCTCTCTCCTCCGTCTGGGTGCAGGGGTCAAAGTCTCTAAAAGTGGCCTTCTCTTGTGCTGGGTGATGTAAAACTGATGCTTATACCATCTGACATGGGTGCAGGGGTCAAATTAACTAAATGGTGGCCTACTCCTGTGGTGGGTGATATGAGGCCTTAATATGTGCTGTGAAACTTCTCTCCTCCGTTTGGGTGCAGGGGTCAAAGTCTCTAAAAGTGGCCTTCTCTTGTGCTGGGTGATGTAAAACTGATGCTTGTACCATCTGACATGGTTGCCGGGGTCCCATTAAATGATGGCCTACTCCTGTGGTGGGTGATCTAAATGCCTGATTCTCTGCTGTGAAACCTCTCTCCTCTGTCTGGGTGCAGGGGTCAAAGTCTCTAAAAGTGGCCTTCTCTTGTGCTGGGTGATGTAAAACTGATGCTTGTACCATCTGACATGGTTGCCAGGGTCCCATTAAATGATGGCCTACTCCTGTGGTGGGTGATCTAAATGCCTGATTCTCTGCTGTGAAAACCTCTCTCCTCCGTCTGGGTGCAGGGGTCAAAGTCTCTAAAAGTGGCCTTCTCTTGTGCTGGGTAATGTAAAACTGATGCTTGTACCATCTGACATGGGTGCAGGGGTCAAATTAACTAAATGGTGGCCTACTCCTGTGGTGGGTGATATGAGGCCTTAATATGTGCTGTGAAACCTCTCTCCTCCGTCTGGGTGCAGGGGTCAAAGTCTCTAAAAGTGGTCTTCTCTTGTGCTGGGTGATGTAAAACTGATGCTTGTACCATCTGGCATGGTTGCCGGGGTGCATATAGTAGAAAGAAAAAGATCCAGCACTGCCGTTTTCAATTGAAAAAGCCAAAATACCTTTATTCCGTTGCATAAAATACAAGCGACAGCTTTGCCTTGTCCCATATACACTATTAAATCCATCCCTGTGGGTGAATGTATTAGGGAAAGGAGGAATTGTAATACCGATATAGCATTTGAGAGAGAGATTGAGATCATCTCCAAACGGCTTCAGGATAGAGGATATGCACGGTGGATGATTGCCAGGGGTATCAACATATCTCGTAATAAAAACCGAAGAGAATTGTTATTTGGTAGTGTCACTAGAAACAATCAGAAGACACAGTCGTCTCTTCCTACAGTAGTACTTACCTATAGTAGACATTTCGAAAGTATTAACAACATCATTAAGGACAGTGTTCCAATTTTATTTGAAAATGAAACAATGTATGAAATCTGCAAGGGTGGTATTAGGGTTGTGCCCAGATGGTCATCCACCTTATCCTCTACCCTGTCACCTTCCTTTTTCCAACCAATTAATACAAATACAAACACCAAAACATGGCTTAAATACATGGGGTTCAGTCGTTGTGGGAGTCACCCCTGTAAAATGTGTAACTACACTATCCCAGTTAAAAGATTTGGTGATTCGGAACAGGTTAAGGAATATGACATAAAATCATATATTAACTGCAACAGCAGTAATGTAATTTATGTCATAAAATGTATCCAATGTAACTTGCTATATGTAGGTAGTACTACAAGGAAATTAAAAAAACGAATTCTAGAACACCTAAACTATATTAACAATCCGTCTTCTATGAATGTATCAGGGGCAGCAAAACATTTTATTTCTTTACACAATCGACAGGTATGTTATTTTCAAGCATACGGTATAGAGAGGATTTTCCCATCGCAAAGAGGTGGGGATATTAAGAAAAAAGTTTTGCGAAGAGAGGCCTTTTGGATTTATACTCTAAAGACTAGATATCCCAAAGGTCTGAATTACAAATGAGAGTTTATGCATTACTACTAATGAAAAATGGTTTGGCAGAGGTTTTTCCACAACATAATTAATCATAAATAGCATGTGCCATATTTAGATATTGTATGGATTTTATGTTATGTCGGGATTCATACCATGCGTTTTCTTTGTTTAGAGAGGACGGCATGTTAGAACCCATATACAATTTGAAGGTGGTATTATGGATTCATTGAAATAATTATTAGTCCACAAATGTTGGTTTATGATTCTATACTTCCACTTTCAATGGGTTTTATTTTATTTTTTAGACTATGTATGTAACTAAATGACATATAACCAGCTTCCAGCAGAGTAGTTTTGAAGTACCAGGTGAAGGCTAATACCATCATTCGAGGTGGTTTGTGATTGGTGCAGTGAATTTTAAAACGCCCTGCTGGGAGAGAAGCTGGTGAGGTCATGATTAAGGACAGGTGTGTCTGAAACGCGTAGACCGGGAGTGTGTTTCCACGAGTCAAGGCAAAGCTGTCGCTTGTGTTTTATGCAACGGAATAAAGGTATTTTGGCTTTTTCAATTAAAAACGGCGGTGCTGGATCTTTTTCTTTCTACTATATGCACAAGTCTTTGCTTGATGGTCCGTGCACTTCATCGGATTAAGCTACCACGAATACAGCAGGTGAGCTGGTGTTTTATCTATCTCCTATGGTTGCCGGGGTCCCATTAAATTATGGACTACTCCTGTGGTGGGTGATCTAAATGCCTGATTCTCTGCTGTGAAACCTCTCTTCTCCGTCTGGGTGCAGGGGTCAAAGTCTCTAAAAGTGGCCTTCTCTTGTGCTGGGTGATGTAAAACTGATGCTTGTACCATCTGACATGGTTGCCGGGGTCCCATTAAATGATGGCCTACTCCTGTGGTGTGTGATCTAAATGCCTGATTCTCTGCTGTGAAAACCTCTCTCCTCCGTCTGGGTGCAGGGGTCAAAGTCTCTAAAAGTGGCCTTCTCTTGTGCTGGGTGATGTAAAACTGATGCTTGTACCATCTGACATGGGTGCCGGGGTCCCATTAAATGATGGCCTACTCCTGTGGTGGGTGATCTAAATGCCTGATTCTTTGCTGTGAAAACCTCTCTCCTCCGTCTGGGTGCAGGGGTCAAAGTCTCTAAAAGTGGCCTTCTCTTGTGCTGGGTGATGTAAAACTGATGCTTGTACCATCTGACATGGGTGCAGGGGTCAAATTAACTAAATGGTGGCCTACTCCTGTGGTGGGTGATATGAGGCCTTAATATGTGCTGTGAAACCTCTCTCCTCTGTTTGGGTGCAGGGGTCAAAGTCTCTAAAAGTGGCCTTCTCTTGTGCTGGGTGATGTAAAACTGATGCTTGTACCATCTGACATGGTTGCCGGGGTCCCATTAAATGATGGCCTACTCCTGTGGTGGGTGATCTAAATGCTTGATTCTCTGCTGTGAAAACCTCTCTCCTCCGTCTGGGTGCAGGGGTCAAAGTCTCTAAAAGTGGCCTTCTCTTGTGCTGGGTGATGTAAAACTGATGCTTGTACCATCTGACATGGGTGCAGGGGTCAAATTAACTAAATGGTGGCCTACTCCTGTGGTGGGTGATATGATGCCTGAATATGTGCTGTGGGGCCTCTCTCCTCTTTCTGGGTATAGGGGTCAAAGTAACTAAAAGTGGCCTTCTCCTGTGCTGGATGGTATAAATGTAATGCTTGTGCTATCTGACATGTCTCCTCTGTCTGGGTGCTAAGGCCTAAGTCACTGAAAGTGGCCTTCTCCTGTGGTGGTTGATATGATGCCAGATTCTCTGCTGTGGACCTCTCTCCTTTGTCTGGATGCTGGGGTCGAAATAATAGTAAGCGACCTTCTCCATTGATGGGTGATTTGAAGCCTGATTCTGTGCTATGGGACCTAACTCCAATTAATATTGGTTCATTTTTTATTTATTTTATGTTAAGTCATCATTTCCCTATCTACATTTGTTTGCAGGGGATTTACCTACATTTTGCTGCCTTTTGCAGCCCTCTAGCCCTTTCCGGGAGTCTTTTACAGCCTTTTTAGTGCCCAAAAGTTCGGGTCCCCATTGACTTCTATGGGGTTCGGGTTCGGGATGAAGTTCGGGTTGAGTTCGGATCACGAACCCAGACATTTTCCGGAAGTTCGGCCAAACCTCTCGAACCCGAACATCCAGGTGTTCGCTCAACTCTAGTGAGGACGACTCAGAGTACAGACAGGAGACACAGGATTTTGTGGGCTGGTGTCAGCAGAACCAGCTCCAGATCAACGCGGGCAAAACCAAGTAGCTGGTGGTGGATATCCGCAGACACAGGCCCTCTTATTTGGTTCCGGTGAACATACAGGGAACGGACATTGAAGTGGTGGACTCTTTTACGTATCTTGTTGTACACCTGAACAACAAACTGGACTGGAGCCATAACACTGATTTTTGATTGAAGACATCTTTATTACAGTAAATCAGTATACCTACATACTTAAGTGCTAGTCATCACTCAATAAATTACATTCGATCATCTTTGTTAGCATAGCATTGTCATGTAAATCACAGGCTAACCTACGCTATACATCACAATGCATGCTACACTAACTAACCTATTCAATCACAAAAACCTTCCAACAAGGCATACAGACAGTAATTTGGGGTGGGGGATGGGAAGTAGGGGGAGGGAATCACAACGCCCAAAGCTTTATTGACAAGATGGAAACCAACAGAGTGGAAAGGGGGAAGGATGCTCTTTTCAAAATGGGTCAGAGCTTCTGTTGAGGAGACTGAGGTCCTTTGAAGTGCAGGGGACGCTCCTAAAGACCTTCTTTGACTCAGTGGTGGCATCAGCCATATTCTATGGTGTGGTTTGTTGGGGGAGGGGCTTATCTGTGGCTGAGAGACAGAGATTAGATAAGCTCATTAAGATGGCCAGCTCTGTCCCCTTGATCCAGTGCAGGAGGTGGGTGACAGAATAGCAAAATTAACATCACTGTTAGACAATGTCTCCCACCCATGCATGAAGCTGTTGCGGAGCTGGATAGCTCCTTCAGTGACAGACTGCTGCATCCTAGGTGCACAAAGGAACATTATCGTAGGTTCTTCCTTCCAGCAGCTTTTAGGATTTATAACCACCACGGTTCCCAAAAACCCAGTAGTGAAATTTGTAAGTAAATTCTGTGTTATGTTTTTCTTTTTTTACTCTATAATTACTCTTATTTTTGTTTCTGTTGTGAATGTGATTGCTGCTCTTATGCCAAAATGTCCCCACTGAGGGACAATAAAGGATTTTTTCTATTCTATTTCTATTCTATTCATCAACGGTGGCCGTGCTGGCACACTATAGGAAAAAGCACTTGCCTTTGTGTGCAAGCGTGGTCCCAGCCACCAGAGAGGCCGGTGATTTTTCCTATAGTATGTAAGCACGGCAACTGCTGATGGATTTAAGGGTGGTGATAGCCATGGAAACAAGCAATGAATAATGTGATGAAATAATGAATAATGAATCATGTCAGCTAAGGAAACTATACGGATAATAACAATACATTAGTAAGTGCCTTGTATTAACTTTTCTACATGATAAATGCCATTCGATGAAGTGAGACAACCCCTTTAAGTTAAGATAATGTAAAAAGAGGTAATATGAAATAAAGAAAATTTTGTTTAACTATATATATATATATATATATATATATATATTTATATTTGTAATATTCTAACATATTCATGTGTACTATTGTTAGCGGAGAACCTTATGTGTTGTTAGTACAGACCTGCCGTGTAAGCAGCCTTCTAGATTTATAATACATTATACTAATCAATACTTATATCCTGCTCATTCATATACAGAGCTTAACATTTCTTTGTATGATTCCCTTTTGGCATCTGCCTTGTACTTAGTATGTATTTTGGTTCAGTTGTTGGTAGTATAAATGACCTTAATGTGTATAGGTCAGACTCTGTAATACATCATAACCCTTTCCAAAGTGAGAGCATATTGTACAATATGAACTTAAAAGGTTTCAATTCAATGCCTTATTGATTTTCTTTTGCAATTTAAACTATACTCTATATAGAAGTGAAGCTTTCTTTCAGCACTTGGGGCTATAAATGTCAGCAGTAATGCAATTAGAGGTAGAGCCATGTAATAGATCATATTTTTTATTCCTAAGAGACTTAATAAATTGGATCTGTATACCAAGTCTAAACAAAAGATGGTTGGTTAACCACAAACTTTTGATTTAGTTTATTGATATGGTCAAATCTAAAGTTTATTTGCTACACCTCATCAGCCAGACACTCACACATCAATTCCTATTTGTATCACACTATCTAAGTAAGCATAGCATTCAAAACATGCACTCGCCATTAAATGGGTTTAATAAAGGTTAATCTTAAATAAAACTTGCAGTTTAAAACATAATCTACAGCTTCAATAATATTAAGCTACTAAGAATTAAAATAGTTTTTTTGTTTATATACAGTGCTGTGTACAAAATGTTTAGGCATATGTGGAAAAATGTTGCAAATTAAGAATGCTATAAATCATAGAATTGCTAATAGCAAACATCTATGAATTAATCAAATGCAAAGTGAATTAACAAAAAGGATACCTAATTAAAATTTATATTTGGAGTGACCACTTGTTGCCTTCAAAACAGCATTAATTTTTTGAGTTACACTTGCAAACAGGGAGTTTTCTCTATATATTAAGGAAAACTAATCCCTGTAGATGTAGGATTGCTTGTGTTAGCTTGTGCTGCTAGTGTTTTACTTCTTGCCCTAAGAAGCCATCACAGCCATGCCTACTAATGACATGGCTGTGATTGGCCAAGTGCAGAATGTGACCCAGCCTCTATTGAAGATGGAGTCACGTAGCGCTGCACGTCACTCTGCTCTGATTAGTGTAGGGATAGGACGCAGCTGCTGTGTCGGCGAGATTAGGCAGGGAAAACTCAGCAAAAACACCTAATGAAGTGATCGATATAAAGCTGTGAATCATTCAACATCTGCTAGTTAATTGCTCACTGGTTTTTAGGCTGCACAGAGTGTTTTTCTGTCACTTTTTTCTGGGGTGATCGGAGGCCATTTTGTGTCTTGTGGTGCACCAGCACAAGCTTCCACCAAGTCCATCAATCCATCAATACTAGTTTTTTTTTTTGCTATATCCTACATCAGGGGTTTGGCTGTGCTTATTGTCACCCCTAGAAACTCAGGATAGGAATTTCTATATTTTATTGAGAGGTTAAATTCAATTGCCAAAATAGCAATTCCCTAAATCTGGTGTTCCAGCTGTGGCTAGCCAAGTGTAATACTGTCTGTTGTCTGGCAAAGGATAGATAATTTTCTGAGGTGAAATTCAATTGCCAAAATAGCAATCCTCTAAATCTGGTGTCTAAGCAGTGGCTGGCCAAGTTTAATAGTGTCCGGCAAAGGATATATTTTGTTCTGGTGTGAAATTCAATATCCAAAATAGCAATCCCCTAAATCTGTGGTTTCAGCTGTGGCTGGCCAAGTTTAATAGTGTCCGGCAAAGGATATATTTTGTTCTAGGGTGAAATTCAATTGCAGAAATAGCAATACCATAAATCAGTGGTTACAGCTGTGGCTGGCCAAGTTTAATAGTCTCTGGCAAAGGATATATTTTGTTATGGGGTGAAATTCAATTGCCAAAATAGCAATACCGCAAATCTGGTGTTCCAGCTGTGACTGGACAAGTTTCATAGTGTCCGTCATAGGATGTATTATTTTCTGCTGTGAAATTCAGTTGCAAAAATAGAAATACCGTAAATCTGGTGTTCTAGCTGTGACTGGACAAGTTTAATAGTGTCCGGCAAAGGATAGATAATTTTCTGGGGTGAAATTCAATTGCCAAAATAGCAATACCATAAATCAGTGGTTTCCGCTGTGGCTGGCCAAGTTTAATAGTGTCCGGCAAAGGATACATTTTGTTCTGGGGTGAAATTCAATAGCCAAAATAGCAATACCATAAATCAGTGGTTTCAGCTGTGGCTGGCCAAGTTTAGTAGTCTCTGGCAAAGGATATATTTTGTTCTGGGGTGAAATTCAATTGCCAAAATAGCAATACCATAAATCAGTGGTTTCAGCTGTGGCTGGCCAAGTTTAATATTGTCCGGCAAAGGATATATTTTGTTCTGGGGTGAAATTCAATTGCCAAAATAGCAATCCCCTAAATCTGGTGCACCAGTACTGGCTGGCCAAGTTTAATAGTGTCCGGCAAAGGATATATTTTGTTCTGGGGTGAAATTCAATTGCCGAAATAGCAATACCATAAATCAGTGGTTTCAGCTGTGGCTGGCCAAGTTTAATAGTCTCTGGCAAAAGATATATTTTGTTCTGAGGTGAAATTCAATTGCCAAAATAGCAATACCATAAATCTGGTGTTCAGCTGTGACTGGACAAGTTTCATAGTGTCCGTCATAGGATATATTATTTTCTTCTGTGAAATTCAGTTGCAAAAATAGAAATAACGTAAATCTGGTGATACAGCTGTGACTGGACAAGTTTAATAGTGTCCGGCAAAGGATAAATAAATTTCTGGGGTGAAATTCAATTGCCAAAATAGCTATCCCTTAAATCTGGTGTCCCAGCAGTGGCTGGCCAAGCTTAATAGTGTCCGGCAAAGGATATATTTTGTTCTGGGGTGAAATTCAATAGCCAAAATAGCAATACCATAAATCAGTGGTTTCAGCTGTGGCTGGTCAAGTTTAGTAGTCTCTGGCAAAGGATATATTTTGTTCTGGGGTGAAATTCAATTTGCTAAAATAGCAATACCGTAAATCTGGTGTTCCAGCTGTGACTGGACAAGTTTCATATTATCCATCATAGGATAGATAATTTTCTGGGGTGAAATTCATTTCCAAAAATAGAAATACCGTAAATCTGGTGATACAGCTGTGACTGGACAAGTTTAATAGTGTCCAGCAAAGGATATATTTTTTTCTGGGGTGAAATTCAATTGCCAAAATAGCAATACCATAAATCAGTGGTTTCAGCTGTGGCTGGACAAGTTTTTTTATTGTCCGGCAAAGGATAGATAAGTTTCTGGGGTGAAATTCATTTTTAAAAAATTAAATACTGTAAATCTGGTGTTCCGGATGTGGCTGGCCAAGTTTAATAGTGTCTGGCAAAGAATATATTTTGTCCTGGGGTGAAATTCAATTGCCAAAATAGAAATCTCCTAAATCTGGTGCCCCAGCAGTGGCTGGCCAAGTTTAATAGTGTCCGGCAAAGGATATATTTTGTTCTGGGTACTCAAATGCCAAAATAGCAATAACGTAAATCTGGTGTTCCAGCTGTGACTGGGCAAGTTTAATAGTGTCGGCAAAGGATATATTTTTTTCTGGGGTGAAATTCAATTGCCAAAATAGCATAAATCAGTGGTTTCAGCTGTGGCTGGCCAAGGTTAATAGTTTCCGGCAAAGGATATATTTTGTTCTGGGGTGAAATTCAATTGCCAAAATAGCAATACCATAAATCAGTGGTTTTAGCTGTGGCTCGCCAAGTTTTATAGTAGTGTCCGGCAAAGGATATATTTTGTTCTGGGGTGAAATTCAATTGCCAAAATAGCAATACCGTAAATCTGGTGTTCCAGCTGTGACTGGACAAGTTTAATAGTGTCGGCAAAGGATATATTTTTTTCTGGGGTGAAATTCAATTGCCAAAATAGCATAAATCAGTGGTTTCAGCTGTGGCTGGCCAAGGTTAATAGTTTCCGGCAAAGGATATATTTTGTTCTGGGGTGAAATTCAATTGCCAAAATAGCAATACCATAAATCAGTGGTATTAGCTGTGGCTCGCCAAGTTTTATAGTAGTGTCCGGCAAAGGATATATTTTGTTCTGGGGTGAAATTCAATTGCCAAAATAGCAATACCGTTAATCTGGTGTTCCAGCTGTGACTGGACAAGTTTCATAATGTTCGTCATAGGATATATTATTTTCTGCGGTTAAATTCAGTTGCAAAAATAGAAATACCGTAAATCTGGTGTTCCAGCTGTGACTGGACAAGTTTCATAGTGTCTGTCAAAGGATATATTATTTTCTGGGGTGAAATTCAATTGCCAAAATAGCAATACCCAAAATCTGGTGTTCCAGCTGTTGCAGGCCAAGTGAAAATCTGTCCGTAAAAGGGTAGATTACACTCAGCGTACATCTCCAAGTGTTTTTCTTTCCGTTAAAGGGTATATTACAGTATGTGTTAAAATACAGCATAATCCTCTATATTTGCACACACTCTAAGTGTATTTCTTTCTGTTAAAGGGCATAGTACACATAGTGTTAAAATGCAAGTGCTGAAAACATTGTGCATTTAAAAGTGTAAATCTGTCCGTAAAAGGATACCTTTCAACCAGGGCCTAAATACTAGATCTACAATTGATATTCCCCTAAATCTGTGGTTACTGCTGTGCCTGGATTAGTGTAATACGGTACATAAATAGATAGCCAGATAGTGTTAGGTGCCTGTAAAAAAAAGGCCTGAATTTGAATACAATTCATTGGGCCAAATATTTTTTTCTTATTGTGGTGAACTGTAACAATGAGGAAAAAATCTAGTAAGGGACGCGGACATGGTCGTGGTGTTGTTAGTGGACCCTTTGGTGCGGGAGAGGACGTGGCCATTCTGCAACAGCCACACGTCCTAGTGAACCAACTACGTCAGGTTCCAGTACCCGCCAGAATTTACAGCGATATTTGGTTGGGCCCAATGCCGTTGTAATTATGGTAAGGCCTGAGCAAGTACAGTCGCTAGTCAATTGGGTGGCCGACAGTGGATCCAGCACGTTCACAACATTATCTCCCACCCAGTCTTCTGCAGAAAGCGCACAGGTGGTGTCTGAAAACCAAACCCATCAGTCTGTCACATCACCCCCATGCATATCAGGGAAACTGTCTGAGCCTCAAGTTATACAGCAGTCTTTTATGCTGTTTGAAGACTCTGCTGGCAGCGTTTACCAAGGGAATCCACCTAGCCCTTCCCCAGTGGTGGAAGACATAGAAGGCACTGATGCACAACCACTTTCCTGATAATGAGGACATGGGAATACCACCTCATCGGAGTCCGCACGTCTCGGATGATGACGAAACACAGGTGCCAACTGCTGCGTCTTTCTGCAGTGTGCAGACCGAACAGGAGGTCAGGGAGGAAGACTGTGTGGAAGACGATGCAGGGGACGATGAGGTCCTAAACCCCACATGGAATGAAGGTCGTGCCACTGACTTTCATAGTTCAGAGAAAGAGGCAGTGGTGAGACCGAGCCAACAGCGTAGCAAAAGAGGGAGCAGGGGAAAAAGCAGAACAGCCCCCGCCAAGAGAGTTCGCCTGCTGCTGGCTACCGCCACGAGGGACCGAGCACCCCAAAGGCAGCTTCAAGGAGTTCCCTGGCATGGCACTTCTTTAAACGATGTGCTGACGACAAGATCCGAGTGGTTTGCACGCTGTGCCATCAGAGCCTGAAGCGAGGCATTAATGTTCTGAACCTTAGCACAACCTGCATGACCAGGCATCTACATGCAAAGCATGAACTGCAATGGAGTAAACACCTTAAAAACAAGGAACTCACTTAGGCTCCCCCTGCTCCCTCTTCTGCTGCTGCCTCGGCCTCTTCCTCCGCCTCGGGAGAAATGTTGCCACCTGCCGCCCACCAAAAAGAGGATGTGCCACCAACACCACCACCTCCATCACCAAGCATCTCCAGCGTAAATTCCGACCTACCAACCCTCGAGCCCTAGGCCTGAATGCCAGCATTTCTAAACTACTGGCCTTTGAAATGCTGTCATTCAGGCTGGTGGACACAGACAGCTTCAAACAGCTAATGGTGATGGCTGTCCCACAGTATGTTTTTCCCGGTCGCCACTACTTCTCCAAGAGAGACGTGCCTTCCCTGCACAACCAAGTATCCGATAAAATCAAGTGTGCACTGCGCATCGCCATCTGTGTCAATGTACACCTAACCACACAGATAGGTGGACCAGTAAGCACGGCTAGGGATGCTATATCTCCCTAACTGTACACTGGGTAAATGTAGTCACGGCTGGGCCCCAGGCGGAGAGTTCTTTTGGCACACGTCCTTCCATCATTCTGTGCTTCCTTTAGCCTCCTCCTCCTACTCGGCTTCCTCCTCCTCTTTTTCCACCTGCTCATCCAGTCAGCCACACACCTTCACCACCAACTTCAGCACAGCCCGGGGTAAACGTCAGCAGGCCGTTCTGAAACTCATATGTCTTGGGGACAGGCCCCACACCGCGCAGGAGTTGTGGCGGGGTATTGAACAACAGACCGACGAGTGGTTTCTGCCGGTGGTCCTCAAGCCCGGCCTGGTGGTGTGCGATAATGGGCGAAATCTCGTCACAGCTCTGTGACTTGAGATTTGACGCACATCCCTTGCCTGGCGCATGTGCTGAATTTGGTGGTGCAGAAGTTCATTCACAACTACCCCGACATATCAGGGCTGCTGAATAAAGTGCGGGCCGTCTGTGCGCTCTTCCGGCGTTCACATCCTGCCGCTGCTCGCCTGTCTGCGCTACAGCGAAACTTCGGCCTTCCCGCTCACCGCCTCATATGCGACGTGCCCACCAGGTGGAACTCCACCTTGCACATGCTGGAGAGACTGTGCGAGCAGCAGCAGGCCGTAGTGGAGTTTCAGCTGCAGTACGCACCCGTCAGTCGCACTGCGGAAAAGCACCACTTCACCACCAATGATTGGGCCTCCATGCGAGACCTGTGTGCCCTGTTGCGCTGTTTCGAGAACTCCACCAACATGGCCAGTGGCGATGACATTGTTATCAGCATTACAATACCACCTCTATGTCTCCGTGAGAAATCACTTAGGGCGATGATGGAAGAGGAGGTGGTCAGGGAGGAGGAGGAGGAGGACGAGGGGCCATTTTTAGCACTTTCAGGCCAGTCTCTTAGAAGTGGCTCAGAGGAAGTTTTTTTGCAAAATTAGAGGCCAGGTACAAATGTGGCCAGCCAGGGCCCACTACTGGAGGACGAGGATGAGGAGGTGGAGGAGGACGAGGATTTAGCATGTTCACAGCGGGGTGGCATCCAACGCAGCTTGGGCCCATCACTAGTGCGTGGCTGGGGGGAAACGGAGGATGATGACGATACGCCTTCCACAGAGGTCAGCTTGTCCTTACATCTGGGCAGTCTGGCACACATGAGCGAATACATGCTGCAGTGCCTGCTCAACGACAGCAGATTTGCCCACATTTTAACGTGTGCGGACTACTGGGTTGCCACCCTGCTGGATCCCCGGTACAAAGACAATGTGCCCACCTTACTTTCTGCACTGGAGTGTGATAGGAAGATGCGCGTGTACAAGCGCACGTTGGTAGACGCGCTACTGAGTGCATTCCCAAATGTCACAGGGGAACATGTGGAAGCCCAAGGTGAAGTCAAAGGAGGAGCAAGAGGTTGCAAATGCAGCTGTGTCACGGCCAGCTCCTCTGAGGGCAGGGTTATCATGGCAGAGATGTGAAAAAGTTTTGTCACCACGCCACAGCTAACTGCTCCACCACCTGATATAGAACGTGTTAGCAGGAGGCAGCATTTCACTAACATGGTGGAACAGTTCATGTGCACACCCCTCCACGTACTGACTGATAGCTCGGCCCCATTCAACTTCTGGGTCTCCAAATTGTCCACGTGGCCAGAGCTAGCCTTTTATGCCTTTGAAGTGCTGTCCTGCCCGGCGGCCAGCATTTTGTCTGAACGTGTATTCAGCACGGCAGGTGGCGTCATTACTGACAAACGCAGCCGCCTGTCCACAGCCAATGTGGACAAGCTGACGTTCATAAAAATGAACCAGGCATGGATCCCACAGGACCTGTCCATCCCTTGTGCAGAATAGACATTTATAACTACCTCCCCTTAAACATATATTCTTGTTCTCCAGAGCACTTCTTTATTGAATCCTCT
The DNA here is from genome assembly GCA_033119425.1 of Bufotes viridis. NCBI lineage: Eukaryota > Metazoa > Chordata > Amphibia > Anura > Bufonidae > Bufotes > Bufotes viridis. The sequence goes on from CM065596.1 coordinate 71,350,104, forward strand.
TTTTTTCATTTTACCATTATTTTGCGGGGCAACCCAAAGTTGAATGAGCCTCTCCTCCGTCTGGATGCCAGGGGGCTGAGTCTGTGAATGAGGCCTGTGGCACTGCAGGCAGACATGAATCCTTTTTGGCTGTGATGAGAACATCAACTCCCATAACATTCCCACCTGATGCCACCCCAACCTCCTATTCCACCCCCTCCTCCTCCAAGTTGGCAATTGATATTGGTTAATTTTTATTTATTTTAATTTATTTTAAGTCATTTCCCTATCCACATTTGTTTGCAGGGGATTTAACTACATTTTGCTGCCTTTTGAAGCCCTCTAGCCCTTTCCTGGGCTATTTTACAGCCTTTTTAGTGCCCAAAAGTTTGGGTCCCCATTGACTTCAATGGGGTTCGGGGTGAAGTTCGGGTCGAGTTCGGATCCCGAACCCGAACATTTTTGGGAACTTCGGCCGAACTTCTCGAACCCGAACATCCAGGTGTTCGCTCAACTCTAATTATTATTATTATTATTGTTATTTAGTAATTCCATAGCTCTGTGCATATGATAAGGGGTATAAATACTACTACTACTACTACTACTACTACTACTACTACTACTACTAATAATAATAATAATAATAATAATAATAATAATAATAATAAAACAAGTACAATGAGCATGAACTAGACTAGTTACAAACAGATACAGAAGGATAGAGGACTCTGTCTGCAAGGGCTTACAATCTAAGAGGGATGGGAGAAGGAAAGGTTTGGGTAAAGCTGATCATGGCGGTATTGTGGCACCATGGTTACTGTAGATTGTAGGCTTGTCTGAAGAGGTGGGTTTTCAGGTTTCTTTTAAAAGTTTCCAAAGTAGGTAAGTGCCTAATTTGTTGCTGTAGAGAGTTCCAGAGTATGGGGGGCAGCACTGGAGTAATTTTTGAGTCGATTGTGGGAGGAGGAGAAAAGAGAAGTGTAGAAAAGGAGGTCTTGTGAGGATTGGAAATTCTGTGTAGAAAGGTATTGGGGAATCAGGTCATAGATATATGGAGGCAGGGGCATAGCTAAATGCTTTTGGGCCCTGGTGCAAGAGTTCAGCTTGGCCTCCCCTCCCTCAGTTCTTTGTAGCCAGGAACAGGGAAGCTCATAGCCTTCATGCTGCCTGAGGCAAAAATTTTATGATATCCCCCTCCTCATGCCAAATTCTTGACCTACCTTTCCCTCCAGGAAGAGGTGTAACTTAACCAGCATGCACTAGTCTTTGGGCCCCCTCCGGATCCTGGGCCCAGTAGAGACTGCCTCCTCTGCAACCCCTATAGCTACAGGGTGTAGCTATAGGGGGTGCAAAGGTAGCATTCTCTACCAGGCCCAGGAGCTGAAGGGGGCCCAAAGACCTTTGTATGTAGGGGACAGGTTGCGGATGGCCATGTATGTTATATTAAGTGTTTTGTACTGGATTATCTGGGCATGAGGGAGCCAGTGAAGGCATTGGTAAAGAGATGAGACAGGAAAGTAATAGGGGGAGAGGTGGATTACTTGGGCGGCAGGGTTGAAGATAGATTGGAGGGGTGTAAGAGTGCTAGATGGGAGGTCACAGAGGATGTGTGGATCCGAGAGATATTTTTGAGCTGGAGGTGGCAGTTGGAATGGGCTTGGATATGTGGTTTGGAGGAAATAGCTGAATAAAAGGTTACCCTAAGGCAACGGACTTAGCTGACCGGGGACAGTGGGCAGCCATTAACTCTGAAAAGTCTGATGAGGGGGCTGAGTTAGATGGGGGGAAAATGATCAATTATGTTTTATGAATGTTTTAGAAAGTGAGAGGAAAAGAAGGAGGCTATACAAGATAGCCACTGTGGGATTCTGGATAGAAGGGTAGTGACATCTGGTCCAAAGAGGTACATTTAAATGTTGTCAGAATAAAAGTGATAGTGAAAGCCATGGGACTCTATGAGCTCTCCCAGGTCAAAGGTGTAGATTGAGAAAATCAGGGGTCCTAGAACGGAGTTTTGAGGGACACTGACAGAGAGGGGGCGAGGCAAGGAGGTGTTGTGTGAAAGGGATATTCTAAATGTCCAGTCTGTAAGGTATGATGAGAGGACCAAGTTCATGATGCCTAGAGATGAGAGAGTTTGTAGCAGAAGGGAGTGGCCAACTGTGTCAAAGGCAGAGGATAGGTCAAGTAAGAGGAGGACAGAGTAATAGTGTTCGGATTTAGTGGTTAGCAGGTTGTTGTTGACTTTGATAAGGGCATTTTCAGCAGACTGGTGGGGTCAGAAGCCAGATTGTAGCCAGTCAAATAGGCAAGAGGAGGAGAGGTGAGAGGACTGTTCAAGGTGTACATGTTGTTCGAGTAACTTTGAGGCACATGGTTGTAGCGATATGAGACGATAACTAGACAAAAAAGACTTGTCAAATTTAGGCTTTTTAAGGATGGGTATGATGGTAGCATGTTTAAAACAGGAGGGGAAGACACCTGAGGTAAGGCATATGTTGAAGAAATAGATTAAGGCAGGTATAAACACTGTGGTGAGGTTGGGGATGAGGGGGTATAAGATCGGATCAAGCACACAGGTAGTGAGATGTGATCTGGAGAGTAGGGTGGAAAGCTCTTCCTCTGTTATGGTGGAAAAGATGTTTCCTGGGGAAGAGGACTGAATAGGTGTGTAGAGGGGCTGTGGGACTGTAGGCTGAAGATTTCTCTGATGTTGCCAATGTGGCAAGTCCTTGGCTGAGAAGATCGTTGAGTGAGGGGACACCGGTGGATGGAGAAGAGATTTAAAATATTAGATTGTGACAGGGAAGATATGTGAAGAAATGTGAAGTAGGCTTGTTTTGCTGCAACGAGCATGGACTTGAAGTTGACGAGGTAGTGTTTGTGCAGTATGTGACAAAGTGCTCATTAGAATGGGTTTTCTTCCATCACCGTTCAGCAACCCTGGAGGCTAATCTAAGCTCTTTAGTCAGACTGGTGTACCAGGGTTGCTGATTGATTTTTGGGGGGGGGTTTTGTATGAGGGGGGAAACAGAGTCGAGAACTGTAGTTATTGCGGTGTCATAAAAAGTGGCAAGAGCATTTGTATCATGGAGGAAACAGATGGTAGAAAGTGGCAGAAGAGAGTCAGAGAGCAAGTGAGAGTCAAGATTCTTTACATTCCTACAAGGGTGTGGCAATTTGTGAACTTGGGTTCAGCTGAGGAGAAAAGTGAAGAGAATTTAAGTAGATTGTGGTCGGATAGAGGGAGAGGTGAGTTAGGCAACAGAGGCAGGTAAAGATTATTTCCAGTATGTGGCCATCTTTTTGGGTGGCAATGAAGGACCACTGCAGGAGGCTAAAGGAGAAAGTAAGTGCCAGAAGTTTAGGAGTAGCTAAGTGGAAAGTGTCAGGTGGGATTTTGAAGTCAATCTTGATGATAGTGGGGATGTCAGTAGAAAAAATATGTAGGAGCCAGTGGTCGAAAAAGATGATGGTTGGATCTGGGAGATGGCAGATAATGGACACTTGAAGGTTGGAGGGAGAGTAGATGCGGACAGAATTTGCTTTAAATAAAGGGAGCAAAATGGAGGGAGGCAGTGGATTTGGGCTGATAGGAGAAGAGCAACTCCTCCACCATGTTAGCTTTTGGGGCGGGTGGTGTGAGTAAAATGAAATCTGCCATAAGAGAGTGTGGTGGGGGAGGCAGTGTCAGAGTGTCAGCCATGTTTCTGTCAAACCAAGGAAGGAAAGTTTGTGAGATGAAAAGGTCGTGAAAGTAGGGTGCTTTATTGCAGACAGACCAAGTAAGTCAACCAATTAAGTCAACAAATTAAGAAAAGTTTCTGTAATGCTCCTGCAACAGGGATAGGGGGAACAGGGGTCAGGCTGATAGTTTACAGGTTTAAGAGGTTGCAGAAATTTGCATGAGATCAATGGTGTGTAGTAGATATGATTATGGGGATTTACTGAGGAGGGCCAGGATCTGGAGATATATCAACAGCAGTAAGAAGAAGCAGAGAAAGTGTTAATAGGGGGAGTAGGAGGGAGCATTTGGTGGCTTTGTGTGTTCAGAAAGGAAGGCTTTTATGTTAACAATCAGATCTGTGCAGGGAGTCAGTTCGGTAGGAACAATGGAGGGAGAGATAAATAGTTTCCTGTTGGGTGAAGGGGTGTGTAGCAAGTGTAAAAACAAATGGCGGTGAGAAATTGAATCATTTGTCACCTTAACTATTTCTTCTGCTCACCTGAGCATATCTCACCTGTAAAGCAAAAATAGGCAACATTTTTAGCAATTTTCTTTCACCCTTTTGATTTAATGTGACATGAATCAGGGAGACTTTCAAAGTAAACTTTAACTGGACCTCTTACTTCCAATTTGGGGCACGGAACGTGCGCCGTGCAATGTACTGTGCAACCCTATATGAGTGGTGTGTTACTTAGTACTATTCTTATCAGTTTAATCCCTGTTACATCCCCTATCGGGGGACGTGTATCGAATAGATTTTAGGAACCGGGAGATGGAAAAAGAAGCTTGTTCGTTCCTCTTACTTCCAATTTGGGGCACTGCGTGTTCGCCGTGCAATGTACTGTGCAACCCTATATGAGTGGTGTGCTAACTAGTACTATTCTTATCAGTTTAATCCCTGTTACGTCCCCTATCAGGGGACATGTATCGAATAGATTTTAGACAACCGCAAAGAGTTGTCAATAGTTGACACACTTATGACATAAATGTTATTCCTCTATGCATCAATCTTTGTATAGTGATGACTGTGCTCGTGCGCACGCTTGGGAGATTGCAGGCGATGGCGGTTTTTCAAAGCCTATGGTCATGCTGAGGTAGTTCAGTGACAGTTAAGTGACCCAGAAAACAATGATTCTGCATTGTGGGCCCATTGTTGGCCTAGTAGGCTTTAATGATTACCTTAGATGATCACAAAGAAAATTAATGTTTTTTCTATGAAAAATTATCCAGCTGATTGCTTTTGGTCTGTTCACAATGAAGCAACGACCTTATCATCTGGGGTGTGCCAACATTGCCAACACACTCATAGAGGTGATCGCTTCATTGTGATACGCAAGCCTCGTCACCACAACAAGGTAACGATCACGAAGGGAAATTGACACATGTATGTGCATTTTTTTTTTGTTTTTGCAGCCACTGTGCAGCACCAGAGGCCAGAAAAATTTGGCATGTACACAGACCTGAAAAATTAGGTATTGTTGCAGCCGTTGCTGTAGCAGCGGGCAGAATAATTTATGTTTTCCAGGCAGAAAGTGTACTAAAATATTGCGGCTTGAACCCTAGTTGGTGGCGGAGAAGTCACACAAGTCATCCGGCATGCAGAAATTAAATACAGCAGCGTGGGGACCATTTGAAGCCCATGACATCTCATCAGGCCTTTTTTAGTCAAATGTATCCCCCACTGTCAGTCCCATCGGTATCCACGCCTCATTCATCTTAATAAAGGTGAGATAATTTAGACTTTTTTTTTACTTAGGCGACTTCTCTTGTCAGTGACAATACCTCCTGCTGTGCTGAAGGTCTTTTCTGACAGGACACTTGAAGCAGGGCAGGCCATAAGTTCTATCGCATATTGGGATAGCTAAGGCCACAGGTCAAGCCTGCACACCCAGTAGTCAAGGGGTTCATCGCTCCTCAGAGTATCTATATCTGCAGTTAGGCAAGGTAGTCTGCTACCTGTCGGTCGAGTCGTTCTCTGAGGGTGGACCCCGAAGGGCTGTGGTGATGCGTAGGACGTAAAAAGCTCTGCATGTCCTCTATCAACAACACGTCTGTAAAGCGTCCGGTCCTTGCCAGCGAGGTCGTGGTAGAAGGAGGTTTAATTTCACCTTTTCCCCTCTTAGATCCCCGTTGTGCTGTGACATCACACTTATACGCTGTGGAAAGCATACTCTTTAACTTGTTTTGTAAGTGCTGCATCCTTTCCGACTTCTGGTAATTCTGTAACATTTCAGCCACTTTCTGCTTATACCGGGGGTCTAGTAGCGTGGCCACCCAGTACAGGTCATTTTCCTTCAGCTTTTTATATGAGGGTTCCTAAACAGGCATGACAGCATGAAAGACCCCATTTGCACAAGGTTGGATGCCGAGCTACTCATCTCCCGTTCCTCGTCCTCACTGATGTCATTGAAGGTCTGTTCTTCCCCCCAGCCACGTACAACACCACAGGTCCAAGATAGGTGACAACAACGAGCACCCTGGGATGCCTGCTGTGGTTGGTCTTCCTCCTCAAAGCCACATTCTCCCTCTGACTCCTATTCCTCAGACTCCTCTTTCAGCGTTGCCGCAGGTCCAGCAAGCGATGATGATAAGGCTGTTTCTGGTGGTGATGGTGACCACAACTCTTCCTCTTCACGCTCATCTACGGCCTGATCCAGCACTCTTTGCAGGGCACGCTCCAGGAAGAAAACAAATGGGATAAGATGTTGATGGTGCCTTCGGTGCGACTAACTAGGTTTGTCACCTCCTCAAAAGGACGCATGAGCCTACAGGAATTGCGCTTGAGCGTCCAGTAACGTGGCAAAAAAATACCCAGCTCCGCAGAGGCTGCCCTAGCACTCCGGTCATACAAATACTCATTGACGGCTTTTTCTTGTTGGAGCAGGCGGTCGAACATTAGGAGTGTTGAATTCCAACGTGTCGAGCTGTCGCAAATCAAGCGCCTCACTGGCATGTTTCGCCGCTGAATGTCGGAAAAGTGCGCCATGGCCGTGTAGGAATGCCTGAAATGGCCACACACCTTCCTGGCATGCTTGAGGACGTCCTATAAGTCTGGGTACTTACACACAAAGCATTGTACAATCAGATTCAACACATGTGCCATGCACGGCACATGTGTCAACTTGCCCAAAGTCAATGCCGCCAACAGATTGCTTCCATTGTCACACACCACTTTTCCGATCTCCAGTTGGTGCGGGGTCAGCCACTGATCCACCTGTGCATTCAGGGCGGATAGGATTGCTGGTCCGGTGTGACTCTCTGCTTTCAGGCAAGTCAACCCCAAGACGTCGTGACACTGTCGTATCCGGGATGTGGAATAGCCCCTGGGGAGCTGGGGGGGTGCAGATGATGATGTGGAGCAAGACGCAGCAGCAGAAGAGGAGGTTAGCGAAGAGGATGGAGTAGGAGGAGTAGAAGAGGTGGCAGCAGGCCTGCCTGCAAGTCGTGGCGGTGTCACCAACTCTGCTGCAGAGCCACGAATTCCATGCTTGGCAGCTGTCAGCAGGTTTACCCAATGTGCAGAGTACGTGATATACCTGCCCTGACCGTGCTTTGCAGACTAGGTATCAGTGGTCAGATAGACCCTTGCCACAACACTGTGTGCCAGATATACCATGACTTCCTTTTCCATAATAGAATACAGGTTGGGGATTGCCTTTTGTGAAAAAAAAAATTGGCCGGGTACCTTCCACTGCGGTGTCCCAATAGCTACAAATTTTTTGAGGGCTTCAGACTCCACCAGCTTTTATGGTAAAAGCTGATGGGCTAAGGGTTCCGACAAGCCAGCTGTCAGACGCCGGGCAAGGGCTCTGTGACATTTGCTTCTTACGCTCAAAAATTTCCTTGACAGACACCTGACTGTGGGCAGATGAGCAGGAACTGCTGTAGGTGAGAGGTGGAGTGGCTGGTGTTTGAGAGAGAGCAGGGAGGACAGCAGTGGTTGATGTGGCTGAAGATGCTGGACCAGGAGTAGCATGTTGGCTTTGAGTTTGTGTGCTGCTTTTACTCATGTGTTGATCCCATAGGCGTTTGCGATGTGAGATCATGTGCCTTCGCAAAGCAGTTGTACCTAGGTGGGTGTTGGACTTCCCACGACTCAGTTTCTTTTGGCACAGGTTGCAAATGGCTGTTATCAGAGGCAGACACACAAAAAAAATGACACACTGCTGAGCTTTGAAATGACGGCATTCTGGTGGTGGCAACAGCATGCGTTGATTGGTGTGCTGTCTGGCTGACCCCGGGTGCCAATACATGCAGTCTGAATGTGCCACTAGCTCCTTGTGATGATCCCCCTGCTTCTCGTCTCCTCCTCCTCTCTGTCTCCCCATCTGAACTTCTCCCCTGTTCTTCTTCTCTTAGAGCGGGCACCCACGTGACATCCACAGACACATCGTCATCATCAACCGCTTCACTTGTATCTGACAACTCAGCAAACGAAGCAGCAGCAGGTACAAAATCATCATCATCACACCATACGTCCATGTGTGTAATGCTGCCTGACTGAGACATATCCCTGTTATCTACATCCTCTGGCAAAAATGGTTGCGCATCACTCATTTCTTCCAACTGATGTGTAAATAAATCCTCTGACAGATCAAATGAAGCGGCTGTGGTGCTAATGTTGATGGTGGCGGCGGGCGGGCGAGTGGTAACTTGAGAGGTGCTCAAAGCTGAGCTGGAGGAGGATGGTGGTCAAGGTTCCAAGCGGAAGCTGTAGAAGATTGGGTGTCCTGTGTAAGCCATTCAACTATGTCCTCAGAATTTTACGAGTTCAGGGTATGTGGCCCCTGAACAGTGGGCATTATTCTAGGGCCAAAGGAAATCACAGCACCACGACGGCACCTGAGGGGTGGCCTGCCTCTGCCTGTAATTTTTTTTTTTTGATTAGTGGTACTATGAGTGCAAGCTACTGTGCCACCCGGTATGAGTGGTGGGCACTGTCAGTGGGGTGGGAAAACTACAGTCTGTAGAAGTGGGCCTGACACACTGGAAGGCAACTAACCTTAGATTAGAGGGTAAAAATTAAATTCCTTATTTATCGGCAAGCTACTGCGCCACCTCTTATGAATGGTGGGCACTGGCAGAGGGCACACTACAGTCAGTGAAAGTGGAAATTACACAAACTGGCAGCCGGCAGGCAACTGAAGTTAGATTAAAGTGTAAAAACTAAATGCCGTTTTTTCATGCAGAGTCCTGTGCCACACGTTATGAGTGGTGGGCACTGGCAGTGGGCACAATACGGTCACTGGAAGTGGGCCTGACACACACACTGTCAGCAGGCAGGCAACTGAAATTAGATTAAAGTGTAAAAATTAAATGCCTTTTTGTAATAAAAAGACCTGTGCCACACAGTATGAGTGGTGGGCACTGGCATTGGGCACATTACAGTCGGTGGAAATGGGCCTGACAAACACTGGGAGCAGGCAGGAAACTGAAATTAGATTAAAGTCTAAAAATGAAATGCCTTTTTTTATGAAAAGTCTTGTGCCACACAGTATGAGTGGTGGGCACTGGTAGTGGGCACACTACAGTCAGTGGAAGTGGGCCTGAAACACACTGGCAGCAGGCAGGCAACTGAAATTAGATTAAAGTGTGAATATTAACAGCCTTTTTATGCAAAGTCTTGTGCCACACGGTATGAGTGGTTGGCACTGGCAGTGGGCACACTACAGTCAGTGGAAGTGGGCCTGACACACACTGGCAGCAGACAGGCAACTGAAATTAGAAAAAGTGTAAGAATGAAATGCTTTTTTTTAATGAAAAGACCTGTGCCACACGGTATGTGTAGTGGGCACTGGCAGTTGGCACACTGCAGTCAGTGGAAGTGGGCCTGACACACACTGGCAGCAGAGAGGCAACTGAAATTAGATTAAAGTGTAAAAATGTAATGCCTTTTTTTTAATGAAAAGACCTGTGCCACACGGTATGAGTGGTGGGCACTGGCAGTGTGCACACTACAGTCAGTGGAAGTGGGCCTGACAAACACTGGGAGCAGGCAGACAACTGAAATTAGATTAAAGTGTAAAAACTAAATGCCTTTTTTATTCAAAGTCCTGTGCCACACGGCATGAGTGGTGGGCACTGGCAGTAGATTACAGTCAGTAAATGTGGGCCTGACACACTCTGGCAGGAGGCAAGCAACTGAAATTAGATTAAAGTGTAAGAATTAAATGACTTTTGTTAATGCAAAGTCCTGTGCCACACGGTATGTGTGGTGGGCACTGGCAGTTGGCACACTACAGTCAGTGGAAGTGGGCCTGACACACACTAGCAGCAGAGAGGCAACTGAAATTAGATTAACGTGTAAACATTAAATGCCTTTTTTTAATGCAAAGTCCTGTGCCGCACGGTATGAGTGGTGGGCACTGGCAGTGGGCACACTACAGTCAGTGGAAGTGGGCCTGACACACACTGGCAGCAGACAGGCAATTTAAATTAGAAAAATGTAAAAATTAATGCCTTTTTTTTAATGCAAAGTCCTGTGCCACATGGTATATGTGGTGGGCACTGGCAGTGGGCACACTACAGTCAGAGAAGTGGGCCTGACGCACACTGGCAGCAGGCAGGCAACTGAAATTAGATTAATGTGTAAACATTGAATGCTTTTTTTTTAATGCAAAGTCTTGTGCCACACTGTATGAGTGGTGCGCACTGGCAGTGGGCATACTACATTCATTGAAAGTGGGCCTGACACACACTGGCAGCAGGCAGGCAACTGAAATTAGATTAAAGTCTAAAAATGAAATGCCTTTTTTATGCAAAGTCTTGTGCTACACGGTATGAGTGGTGGGCACTGGCAGTGGGCACACTACAGTCAGTGAAAGTGGGCCTGACACACACTGGCTGCAGGCAGGCAACTGAAATTAGATTAAAGTGTAAACATTAAATGCCTTTTTTTAATGCAAAGTCCTGTGCCGCATGGTATGAGTGGTGGGCACTGGCAGTGGGCACACTACAGTCAGTGGAAGTGGGCCTGACACACACTGGCAGCAGACAGGCAATTTAAATTGGAAAAATGTAAAAATGAATGCCTTTTTTTTAATGCAAAGTCCTGTGCCACACGGTATATGTGGTGGGCACTGGCAGTGGGCACACTACAGTCAGAGAAGTGGGCCTGACGCACACTGGCAGCAGGCAGGCAACTGAAATTAGATTAATGTGTAAACATTGAATGCATTTTTAATGCAAAGTCTTGTGCCACACTGTATGAGTGGTGCGCACTGGCAGTGGGCATACTACATTCAGTGAAAGTGGGCCTGACACACACTGGCAGCAGGCAGGCAACTGAAATTAGATTAAAGTCTAAAAATGAAATGCCTTTTTTATGCAAAGTCTTGTGCTACACGGTATGAGTGGTGGGCACTGGCAGTGGGCACACTACAGTCAGTGAAAGTGGGCCTGACACACACTGGCAGCAGGCAGGCAACTGAAATTAGATTAAAGTGTAAAAATGAAATGCCTTTTTTATGCAAAGTCCTGTGCCACAAGGTATGAGTGGTGGGCACTGGTTGTTGGCACAGTACAGTCTGTGCTATAGTGGGCCTGACACACACTGGCAGCAGACAGGCAACTGAAATTAGATTAATGTGTAAAAATGTAATGCCTTTTTTTATGCAAAGTCCTGTGCCACAAGTAGAGATGAGCGAACATTTAAAAAAAGTCCGTTGTTCGGCGTTCGGGTGGTGGTAAGTCGCGCATCCCGTTATGGATTCCACTATAGCGGCATATGGAATCCATAAGGGGCGGCTGCCACCAACCCGAACTTTTGCACAGCTGAAGGACCTGGGGTGACGTCACTGTCATGTGATCAGTGCAGGGGGCGTGGCTCAGCGCGGGATTTGATCGTGACGTCGTGACGATAGTGACGTCACCAAATGTCTTTTTTTAATGCAAATTCCTGTGCCACACAGTATGAGTGGTGGGCACTGGCAGTGGGCACACTACAGTCAGTGGAAGTGGCCCTTACACACACTGTCGGCAGGCAAGTCAGGCAACTGAAATTAGATTAAAGTGTAAAAATTAAATGCCTCTTTTTTATGCAAAGTCTTGTGCCACACGGTATGAGTGGTTGGCACTGGCAGTGGGCACACTACAGTCAGTGGAAGTGGGCCTGACACACACTGGCAGCAGACAGGCAACTGAAATTAGAAAAAGTGTAAGAATGAAATGCTTTTTTTTAATGAAAAGACCTGTGCCACACGGTATGTGTAGTGGGCACTGGCAGTTGGCACACTGCAGTCAGTGGAAGTGGGCCTGACACACACTGGCAGCAGAGAGGCAACTGAAATTAGATTAAAGTGTAAAAATGTAATGCCTTTTTTTAATGAAAAGACCTGTGCCACACGGTATGAGTGGTGGGCACTGGCAGTGTGCACACTACAGTCAGTGGAAGTGGGCCTGACAAACACTGGGAGCAGGCAGACAACTGAAATTAGATTAAAGTGTAAAAACTAAATGCCTTTTTTTATTCAAAGTCCTGTGCCACACGGCATGAGTGGTGGGCACTGGCAGTAGATTACAGTCAGTAAATGTGGGCCTGACACACTCTGGCAGGAGGCAAGCAACTGAAATTAGATTAAAGTGTAAGAATTAAATGACTTTTGTTAATGCAAAGTCCTGTGCCACACGGTATGTGTGGTGGGCACTGGCAGTTGGCACACTACAGTCAGTGGAAGTGGGCCTGACACACACTAGCAGCAGAGAGGCAACTGAAATTAGATTAACGTGTAAACATTAAATGCCTTTTTTTAATGCAAAGTCCTGTGCCGCACGGTATGAGTGGTGGGCACTGGCAGTGGGCACACTACAGTCAGTGAAAGTGGGCCTTGCACAAACTGGCAGCAGGCAGTCAACTTAAATTAGAAAATAGTGTAAAAATTAAATACCTTTTTTTATGCAAAGTCCTGTGTCACACGGTATGAGTAATGGGCACTGGCAGTGGGCACACTAAAGTCTGTGGGCCTTCAGCCTCTCAAATACGGGCAGTCCAGGCAACTGCAATATTTGTATGGAGAAAAAAAATTAATAAAAGCAGACTAATCTACCAGCCCTAAAAAGCTTTGTGGGGTGCTGTGACGCTGTCCTTACAGCAGATGAGTCTGTAGACACAGAACACTGGCCTAGCTAACGCTTTCCCTATGAATTTAAAATCAGCAGCACATTAGTAGCTTCGCTCTTTATGCTTTCACTAACACACTGCAACTTCAGACTAAATTTAAATTGGCTGCTGTTTTTATAGGAGGTGTGAAGGTGTGGGAGGGAGGGTGCTGATTGGCTGGAATGTGTCTGCTGACTGTGAGGTACAGGGTCAACATTTTCTCAATGATGATGCAAAGTCGGTGGACCGAACATCGCATATGTTCGCCCGCCGAGGCGAACGCGAACAAGGTATGTTCGCCGGGAACTGTTCGTCGGCAAATAGTTCGGGACATCACTATTTGCAAGGCCTTAGGGGGAAGCTCTGGGTGGTACTTTGTCTATTATTACAATTCTCATCTGGAGTTCTGGGTAAAATATATGCAACATAACATCTGATGGCATTAAATAGGTTTAGGAAAGCTAATTTAAATATCTTTCACAGAAACCCAGAGGGGCATCACTGTGTCTACAATACAGCATTTTTTTTCTCCCCCTCCCTCTTCCTCTCCATTTCCCTCTCCCTCTGTATCTCTCCTTACTGTGAATCTAATGATGTATAGTGACATAGTAACCTAATAATATAGCTTATAAGGCTATAAAAAGACATCTTACCATCCAGTTAAGCCTGTTATCCTGTACTGTAAGTTGATTCAGAGGAAGTAAAAAAAAAAAATCCTGTGAGGTAGAAGCCAATTTTCAGGCATAGAGTTCCATAGTCTCACTGCTTTTACCAAAAAGAATCCTCTTCTATATTTGTGTAGAAACCTTCTTTCCTCTTGACAGCGGCAGTGTGCTGTTTGTCACCTAAGCAACTATGTTTCAGCATGGCCTGTTACCGCTTCCCAACTACAGTGCTACTCTGCTTTCAGCTACTGACTGAAGGCTGACTGGTGCTTCAAGATGAGAATTTAGAGGTGGAAGTGGATGAGGGGGTGGAGGACGGTTGCAGCCACTAATGTAGGTGTGGTGGAAATCCTGATGGAAGTAGGGCCCACAACCCTTGGCATTGGTAGCACCTCTCCCGGACTCCACAACGTTCACCCAGTGTGCCGTCAGCGAAATGTAGCGTCCCTTGCCACAAGCACTTGTCCATGTGTCAGTCGTTAAGTGGACCTTCCCAATAACTGCGTTGGACAGGGTGATGTTATGGGACACACGCTGGTGAAAGGCAGGGATGGCACACTGGACAAAATAGTGGCAGTTGGGGACTGAGTAACGAGGGATGGCCGCCTTCATCAGGCAGAAAGCCTCAGTGTCCACAAGCCTAAATGGCAACATTTCCAGGGCCAGCAATTTGGAAAGGTGTGCATTTAGTGCTATAGCCTGTGGGTGGGTGGCTGGGTATTTGCGCTTTCGTTCAAAGGCCTGTGTTATGGACATCTGTATGCTGCGGTGTGACAAAGAGTTGGATGTGCTAGCTGATGATTCTTGCGAAAGTCCAGGTGCAGGACGGGAGGAATCTGCGCCTGGGTCTTGAACAGGGGATTGGCCAGCATGTAACACAGGGGAAGAAGAGGCAGTGGTGTGACCCGAATACACTAATTGATGACCCAGACGTTCAGCCCACCTATTAGGGCGCTTTGATGCCATATGGCGGATCATGCTGGTGGTGGTAAGGTTGCTAGTGTTCACGCCCCTGCTCATTTCGGTACTGCACAAGTTGCAAAAAAAATTATTTTATTGTCCACACTTTCCTCAAAAAAAGTGACAGACTGCGGAACACCTACCCCTTGGCAATTAAGATTTCCGCAGGGGGTGCCCAGGGAATAGTTGCGGGCCTGTTTGGAGTTGCCCGCCTTCTCCCTTTTGCCACCCCACTGCCTCTTCCATCCTGTTGCTTTGCTGTGGATCCCTCCCCCTCTGTACTGCTGTCCTCACTCGGTTTGCCACCTTCCTAGGCTGGGTCAGTGATTTCATCATCAACCACCTCCTCTTCCACTTCCTCACTCTGGTCATCCTCCTGACTTGTTGACCTAACAACAACCTCACTTATTGTCAACTGTGTCTCATTCTCATCATCAACCTATTGAGACACTAATTGCCGTTATCTTATTGGCAACTGAGTCTCATCATCATCATACATCTCGTCAAACACTAATTGCCGTTCCCCACCGCCATCTTCTTCTGACTGTGAATGCCCAAGAGATTGGGAATCAGGGCGCAAGATCTCCTCCTGTCCCTCTTCAAGCGGGCTTGGAGAGAGGCCCAAATTAATGAATGGCAATGAAAAGAGCTCTTTGGAATATCCGATTTTGGGATCACTTGTTTGAAAAGACTCTCCATGGCGGGAGGAAGGAGGATCAGGGTGAGGATTCTGTTGACCAGACTCTTTGCTACTGAGACTGGACTTTGTGGAAGACAGGGTGGTGCTTAACCAACTTGAAGCATTATCTGCTGCAATCTAACTGACCACCTGCTTGCACTGGTCTGACTTCAAGAGTGGTGTCCTGCGCCGCCCTGCAAACTGGGACATGAAGCTAGGTATCGTGGATGAGTGTGTTTCTTGTGCTCTGCCAGCAGACACAGTTTCACTGCCACGGCCTGTCCGTGCTCCATCAGCAGCATGGCCACTTCCCCGTCCCTTACTGCTCGCCTTCATCATATTAAATTGTATACATGCTTGCAAGTATGTCATATGTACAGTAGCGCAGTTTTTTTAAGTGTACACACAAATAAATTTCAGTCAATGTCACTAATATTTGTGATGCGGAAATGTTATACAGGAGAGGTACCACAGGCAATGGCGCTGCTGTCAACAGCGGCTAAGAAAAAATTACAGTCAATGTCACAGATATTTGGGATCTGGAAACGTTAAACAGGAGAGGTACCACAGGCAATGGCGCTGCTGTCACCAGCGACTAAGAAAAAATTGCAGTCAATGTCACAGATATTTGGGATGCAGAAAACTTTATAAAGGAGATGTCGCACAGGTAATGTCATTGTCCACAGCGTTTACGGAAAAGGTACACTGGAGTCACAGATATTTTTAGGATGTGCAAACGTTAAACAGGAGATGCAGCGCAGGTAATGTAACTGTCCGTGGTGGACACCATCTACGCAAAAAGTACACTGGATGTCGCAGATATTTTTTTCGCATGAGCATACGTTAAATTGGAGATGTAGCACAGATAATGTTGCTGTTTTCAGCGTCTACGGAAAAAGTACACAGGATGTCACAGACATTTTTAGTATGTGCACACGTTAAACAGGAGATGTAGCTCAGATAATGCCTCTGTCCGCAGCATCTATGGAAGAAGTACACTGGATGTCACAGATATGTTTAGTATGAGCACACATTAAATAGGAGATGTAGGCAGATAATGTTGCTGTCTGCAGCATCTACCGAAAAAGTACACTAGATGTCACAGATATTTTTAGTATGCTCAAACGTTATACAGGATATGTAGCGCATGTAATGTCACTGTCCGCAGTGTCTACGGAAAAAGTACAGCTAACATGGCTATGGCCTTACACAGAAGGGTATTATTTACTTGGACCTTGATTGGCTGCTTAGGAGGCGCCAAATGTGTGGGGAGGAGACTCGAGCAATGTGACAAACACACCTGGTGCTCGGCCGAGTTAAGCCAAGCGCCGAGCATAACAATGCTCGAGCCGAACCAATACTTGCTCAAGCATGCTCGCTCATCACTGGTTACAGCCCCTGGGGCTGTTCAAAAAAAAAGTGTGTATGTGTAATGACAGATCATGTAACACTTAGATTGCACACAGGTGGACACCATTCACTAATTATGTGACTTCTGAAGGTACTTGGTTGCACCAGAGCTTTTTATGGGCTTCCTAACAGAGTGGTTGAATACATACGCACATGCAATTTTCTGTTATTTATTTCTAAACAATAGTTTTATTTATATAATTTTCTCATTTAATTCACCAACTTAGACTATTGTGCTGTGATCCATCACATAAAATTCAGATTAGCAAAATATTGAACTTAAGGCTGTAATTAGTGTTGAGCGAACAGTTCGAGAATCGTTCGGGTCCGTACCGAATTTTGGGGTGTCCGTGACACGGACCCGAACCTGGACATTTTCAAAAAAGTTCGGGTTCGGGTCCGGGGTTCGTCGATTACTTCCCGCTTTCTGAAGGGCTGCACAGCAGCCAATCAGCTAGCGTTTTACTTCTTGCCCTAAGAGCCCATCACAGCCATGCCTACTAATGGCATGGCTGTGATTGGCCAAGTGCAGCATGTGACCCAGCCTCTATTTAAGCTGGAGTCACGTAGCGCCGCACGTCACACTGCTCTGACTAGTGTAGGGAGAGGATGCAGCTTCTGTGAGGGCGAGATAGGCAGGGATAAAGAAGTGATCTGAGCTGTTCACTGAAAGTCACTATTTTGTTGAGACTGGCCAGAGCGATTTTTACTGGCACATGTAACTGGGCTGACCGGCGGTGCCATTTTGGGACTTATGGTGCGCCAGCACTTGCTGCCACAGAGTGTAAACCAAAGCTCCAAAGAAGTTAAAAATCTACACCTGTGAATCAGAACAACAGCGATTTCAGCTGCTCAGTCAAAGTCAATTTTTTTTCTGGCTGGGCAGACTGTTTTCTGGCACATGTTACTTGGCTGATAGGCGGCAGCCATTTTGGGACTTGTGGTGCTACAGCAAAAGCTGCCACAACGTCCATTAATCTAATGTAATAGTCGATTTTTTCATAGATATAATACATCAGGGGTTTGGCTGTGCTTGTGTCACCCATACTAACTGCAAAGATATTTAATATATCAGTGGTGAAACTGAAAGTAACCCACTTGGATAGCAAATCCCATGAATGTGCTGTTCCAGCTAGGCTAGCCAGTGCCACTACTTTGTCCAATACTGTCAGCCAGAAATATTTTTTTTTTATGTGCCAGAAATATAAATTAGAAAAAGCTTTCACCGTAATAATAAAATTATTCTGGTGTTAGACCAGAAGAAGCACTCCGGTTGTAATTAATACTGTAAAAAGGCTTAGGCAATATTTCTCCCAGTGTGGGAAATTTATCTAGCAAAACTAGCATTTTATCAATTCCGGTGTTCTGAAATACCAGCAGTCCTCTTGTAATTAATACCGCCAAAAGGCATTATATCGTCCAGTGTTGTAATTTTGGTGAAAAAAAGGCCAATTTAATCAATCTGGTGTTTGTTAGACCAGAAAAACTAGGCCTCATGTTTTCACTCCTCTAAAAAGCAATTATATTTCCCCGTGTGGGGATCTATGTACCAAAACTAGCATTATAAAAAATCTGGTGTCCAATTAGCAGCAGTGTTCTTGTAATTAATACCGCCAAAAGGCATTATTGTCCAGTGTTGTAATTTTGCTGAAAAAAGGCCAATTTAATCAATCTGGTGTTTGTTAGACCAGAAAAACTAGGCCTCACGTTTTCACTCCTCTAAAAGGAATTATATTTCCCGTGTGGGGATCTATGTACCAAAACTAGCATTATAAAAATCTGGTGTCCAATTAGCAGCAGTGTTCTTGTAATTAATACCGCCAAAAGGCATTATTGTCCAGTGTTGTAATTTTGCTGAAAAAAGGCCAATTTAATCAATCTGGTGTTTGTTAGACCAGAAAAACTCGGCCTCACGTTTTCACTCCTCTAAAAGGAATTATATTTCCCGTGTGGGGATCTATGTACCAAAACTAGCATTATAAAAATCTGGTGTCCAATTAGCAGCAGTGTTCTTGTAATTAATACCGCCAAAAGGCATTATTGTCCAGTGTTGTAATTTTGCTGAAAAAAGGCCAATTTAATCAATCTGGTGTTTGTTAGACCAGAAAAACTCGGCCTCACGTTTTCAATCCTCTAAAAGCAATTATATTTCCCGTGTGGGGATCTATGTACCAAAACTAGCATTATAAAAATCTGGTGTCCAATTAGCAGCAGTGTTCTTGTAATTAATACCGGAAAAAGGAATGATATCTTCCAGTGTGGGAATTTTGGGGCTAAAAAATAATATATTTTATTGTGGTGCGAGTTGAATCGCAACAATGAGGAAACATTCTATTAAGGGATGAGGACGCGGTCGTGGTGGTGTCCGTGGAGCCTCTGTTGCTGGCAGAGGACGTGGCCGTTCGGCCTCAGGCGCACAAAGTAGTGAAACAACTCCCTCAAGTAGCCGGCAGAATTTACAGCGATATTTGGTGGGGCCCAATGCCGTTATGAGGATGGTAAGGCCTGAGCAGGTACAGGCATTAGTCGATTGGGTGGCCGACAGTGCTTCCAGCACGTTCACCACATTGTCTTCCGCCCAGTCTTTTGCGGAAAGCGCACAGGTGGCACCTGAAAACCAAGCCCATCAGTCTGTCACATCACCCCCATGCATATCAGGGAAACTGTCTGAGCCTCAAGTTATGCAGCAGTCTCTTCTTCTGTTTGAAGACTCTGCTCCCACGGTTTTCCAGGGGCGTCCACCTATCCCTTCCCCAGCGGTGGAAGACATTCCATGCACTGACGCACAACCACTTATGTATCCAGATGATGAGGACATGGGAATACCACCACAGCAGAGCGACTGAGTGTCTGATGATGACGAAACACAGGTGCCCACTGCCGCGTCTTATTGCAGTGTGCAGACTGAACAGGAGGAGGTCAGGGAGGAAGACTGGGTGGAAGACGATGCAGAGGACGATGAGGTCTTAGACCCCACATGGACTGAAGGTCGTGCCGCTGACTTAAATAGTTCAGAGGAAGAGGCAGTGGTGAGACCGAGATAACAGCGAAGCCAAAGAGGGAGCAGGGGGCAAAAGCAGAACAGCCACCGTCCAGAGAGTTCGCCTGCTATTGGCCAGCGCCAACAGGGACCCAGCACCCCAAAGGCATCTTCAAGGAGTTCCCTGGCATGGCACTTCTTCAAACAATGTGCTGAGGACAAGACCAGAGTGGTTTGCACGCTGTGCCATCAGACCCTGAGGCGAGGCATTAACGTTCTTAACCTGAGCACCACCTGCATGATCAGGCATCTACATGCAAAGCATGAACTGCAGTGGAGAACACACCTTAAAAACAAGGAACCCGCTCAGGCTCCCCCTGCTCCCTCTACCGCTGCTGCCTCGGCTTCCGCCTCGAGAGGAATCTTGCCACCTGCCGAGCAGCAAACAGAGGATGTGCCACCGACACCACCACCACCACCGCCACCGTCACCTAGCGTCTCCACTATTTCACACAGCAGCGTTCAGCTCTCCATCTCTCAAACCTTTGAGAGGAAGCGCAAATTCCCACCTAGTCACCCTCGAGCCCTTGGCCTGAATGCCAGCATTTCTAAACTACTGGCCTTTGAAATGCTGTCATTCCGGCTGGTGGAAACAGACAGCTTCAAACAGCTGATGGCCATGGCTGTCCCCCAGTATGTGGTTCCCAGCCGCCACTACATCTCCAAGACAGCCGTGCCTTCCCTGCACATGCAAGTGTCCGATAAAATCAAGTGTGCACTGCGCAACGCCATTTGTGGCAAGGTCCACCTAACCACAGATACGTGGACCAGTAAGCACGGCCAGGGACGCTATATCTTTCTAACTGCACACTGGGTAAATGTAGTGGCGGCTGGGCCCCAGGCGGAGAGTTCCTTGGCGCACGTCCTTCCGCCGCCAAGGATCACAGGGCATCATTCTTTGCCTCCTGTAGCCTCCTCCTCCTACTCGGCTTCCTCCTCCTCTGCTTCCACCAGCTCATCCAGTCAGCCTCACACCTTCACCACCAACTTCAGCACAGCCCGGGGTAAACGTCAGCAGGCCATTCTGAAACTCATATGTTTGGGGGACAGGCCCCACACCGCGCAGGAGTTGTGGCGGGGTATTGAACAACAGACCGACCAGTGGTTGCTGCCGGTGGGCCTCAAGCCCGGCCTGGTGGTGTGCGATAATGGGCGAAATCTCGTGGCAGCTCTGGGACTAGCCGGTTTGACGCACATCCCTTGCCTGGCGCATGTGCTGAATTTGGTGGTGCAAAAGTTCATTCACAACTACCCAGACATGTCAGAGCTGCTGCATAAAGTGTGGGCCGTCTGTGCGCGCTTCCGGCGTTCACATCCTGCCGCTGCTCGCCTGTCAGCGCTACAGCGGAACTTCGGCCTTCCCGCTCACCGCTTAATATGCGACGTGCCCACCCGGTGGAACTCCACCTTGCACATGCTGTAGAGACTGTGCGAGCAGCAGCAGGCCATAGTGGAGTTTCAGCTGCAGCACGCACGAGTCAGTCGCACTGCGGAACAGCACCACTTCACCACCAATGATTGGGCCTCCATGCGAGACCTGTGTGCCCTGTTGCACTGTTTAGAGTACGCCACCAACATGGCCAGTGGCGATGCCACAGTTATCAGCGTGATGATACCAATTCTATGTCTCCTAGAGAAAACGCTTAGGGCGATGATGGAAGAAGAGGTGGGCCAGGGCCAGGAGGAGGAGGAGGAGGATGACAGGTCGTTTTTAGCACTTTCAGGCCAGTCTGTTAGAAGTGGCTCAGAGGGAGGTTTTTTGCAACAGCAGAGAGCAGGTACAAATGTGTCCAGCCAGGGACCACTACTGGAGGATGAGGAGGATGAGGAGGAGGTGGAGGAGGATGAGGATGAAGCAGGTTCACAGCGGGGTGGCACCCAGCACAGCGCAGGCACATCCCTGGTGCGTGGCTGGGGGGATACAGAGGATGATGACGATACGCCTCCCACAGAGGACAGCTTGTCCTTACCTCTGGGGAGCCTGGCACACATGAGCGATTACATGCTGCAGTGCCTGCGCAACGACAGCAGAGTTGCCCACATTTTAACGTGTGCTGACTACTGGGTGGCCACCCTGCTGGATCCACGGTATAAAGACAATGTGCCCACTTTACTTCCTGCACTGGAGCGTGATAGGAAGATGCGCGAGTACAAGCGCACACTGGTAGACGCGCTCCTGAGAGCATTCCCAACTGTCACAGGGGAACAGGTGGAAGTCCAAGGCCAAGGCAGGGGAGGAGCTAGAGGTCGCCCATGCAGCAGTGTCACGGCCAGCTCCTCTGAGGGCAGGGTTAGCATGGCAGAAATGTGGAAAAGTTTTGTCTCCACGCCACAGCTAACTGCCCCACCACCTGATATGGAACGTGTTAGCAGGAGGCAACATTTCACTAACATGGTTGAACAGTATATCTGCACACAACTCCACATACTGATGGATGGTTCGGCCCCATTCAACTTCTGGGTTTCCAAATTGTCCACGTGGCCAGAAGTATCATGTTATGCCTTGGAGGTGCTGGCCTGCCCGGCGGCCAGCGTTTTATCTGAACGTGTATTCAGCACGGCAGGGGGCGTCATTACTGACAAACGCAGCCGCCTGTCCACAGCCAACGTGGACAAGCTGACGTTTATAAAAATGAACCAGGCATGGATCCCACAAGACCTGACCCTCCCTTGTGCAGAGTAGTCCTTAATAACTGCCTTAAACCATGTTGTCTTGTACTCCTGGCCACTTCTTCATTGAAAAATCTATTTTTGAAATTAAGTAGGATCTTGGGGTGCAACCTTCCCTCTGTTTGGGTGCCGGGGCCAAAGTACATGAAAGTGTCCTTCTCCTGTGCTGGGTGATATGAATGTTATACTTGTGCTGTCTAACATGTCTCCTTTGTGTGTGTGCAGGGGGCCAAAGTCACTGAAAGCGGCCTTCTCCTGTGGTGGCTGATATAAATGCCTGATTCACTGCTGTGGGACCTCTCTCCTCTTTCTGGGTGCAGGGGTCAAAGAAACAAAAGGTGGCCTACTCCTGTGGTGGTTGACATGATGCCTGATTCTCTGCTGTGGGACCTCTCTCCTCATTTTGGGTGCAGGGGTCAAAGTCTCTAAAAGTGCCCTTCTCCTGTGGTGGTTGATGTGAAACTGATGCTTGTGCTATCTGACCTGTCTCCTCTGTGTCGGTGCTAAGGCCTAAGTCACTGAAAGCGGCCTTCTCCTGTTCTGGCTGATATAAATGCCTGATTCTCTGCTGTGGGACCTCTCTCCTCCGTGTGGCTGCAGAGGTCAAAGTCTCTGAAAGTGCCATTCTCCTGTGGTGGTTGATGTGAAACTGATGCTTGTGCTATCTGACCTGTCTCCTCTGTGTCGGTGCTAAGGCCTAAGTCACTGAAAGCGGCCTTCTCCTGTTCTGGCTGATATAAATGCCTGATTCTCTGCTGTGGGACCCTCTCCTCCGTGTGGCTGCAGGGGTCAAAGTCTCTGAAAGTGCCATTCTCCTGTGGTGGTTGATGTGAAACTGATGCTTGTGCTATCTGACCTGTCTCCTCTGTGTCGGTGCTAAGGCCTAAGTCACTGAAAGCGGCCTTCTCCTGTGCTGGCTGATATAAATGCCTGAATCTCTGCTGTGGGACCTCTCTCCTCTTTCTGGGTGCAGGGGTCAAAGTCTCTAAAAGTGCCCTTCTCCTGTGGTGGTTGATGTGAAACTGATGCTTGTGCTATCTGACCTGTCTCCTCTGTGTCGGTGCTAAGGCCTAAGTCACTGAAAGCGGCCTTCTCCTGTGCTGGCTGATATAAATGCCTGAATCTCTGCTGTGGGACCTCTCTCCTCTTTCTGGGTGCAGGGTCAAAGTCTCTAAAAGTGCCCTTCTCCTGTGGTGGTTGATGTGAAACTGATGCTTGTGCTATCTGACCTGTCTCCTCTGTGTCGGTGCTAAGGCCTAAGTCACTGAAAGCGGCCTTCTCCTGTTCTGGCTGATATAAATGCCTGAATCTCTGCTGTGGGACCTCTCTCCTCCGTCTGGGTGCAGGGGTAAAAGTCTCTCAAAGTGGCCTTCTCTTGTGCTGGGTGATGTGAAGCTGATGTTTGTGCCATCTGACATGGTTGCCGGGGTCCCATTAAATGGTGGCCTTCTCCTGTGGTGGGTGATCTAAATGCATGATTCTCTGCTGTGAAAACCTCTCTCCTCTGTCTGGGTGCTGGTCCAAAATACATGAGAGTGGCCTTCTCCGGTGGTGGTTGATATGACGCATGATTCCTTGCTGTGGGACCTGTATCCTCTGTCTGGGTGCTGGTCCAAAATAAATGAGAGTGGCCTTCTCCGGTGGGGGTTGATATGACGCCTTATTCCTTGCTTTGGGACCTGTATCCTCTGTCTGGGTGCTGGTCCAAAATACATGAGAGTGGCCTTCTCCGGTGGTGGTTGATATGACGCCTTATTCCTTGCTGTGGGACCTGTATCCTCTGTCTGGGTGCTGGTCCAAAATACATGAGAGTGGCCATCTCCGGTGGTGGCTGATATGAAGCATGATTCCTTGCTGTGGGACCTGTATCCTCTGTCTGGGTGCTGGTCCCAAATAAATGAGAGTGGCCTTCTCCAGTGGTGGATGATATGACGCATGATTCCTTGCTGTGGGACCTCTCTCCAATTGATATTGGTTAATTTTTATTTATTTTATTTTATTTTAATTCATTTCCCTATCTTCATTTGTTTGCAGGGGATTTACCTACATTTTGCTGCCTTTTGCAGCCCTCTAGCCCTTTCCGGGAGTCTTTTACAGGCTTTTTAGTGCCCAAAAGTTCGGGTCCCCATTGACTTCTATGGGGTTCGGGTTCGGGATGAAGTTCGGGTTGAGTTCGGATCACGAACCCGGACATTTTCCGGAAGTTCGGCCGAACCTCTCGAACCCGAACATCCAGGTGTTCGCTCATTTCTAGCTGTAATGTAACAAAATACAAAAAAAAAGTTAAGGGGGGGGGGGTGAATACTTTTTCAAGGCACTGGATATCATGACATGACCAGGACATGCCACTGGAAGTACACAATGAATGTTTCCATTTAATCAAACCAAGCACAGAGACATTGGAACTTCAAAAGAATTGATACAGGAATTATGTATGTATTACTGAAATTTGTATAACTTTTTGCAAATCACACTTTTTATAACCAAAGGAATGGGTTAAAAAAAGAATAACTTATCACATTGGTCTTGAAAAAAGTATATGTATATTTGATAGTGATCACCTGCAGCCTTCCATTATCTACGATAAATACATTGAAATATTAGCATTTACAATATTTGAATAGAAAAGGAAAATTAAGATATTTATTTTAATAAAATAAAAAAAGAAAACATATCCGAAGAAGAAGAATGTATTTAGAACTAGAGATGAGCGAACATTTAAAAAAAGTCCGTTGTTCGGGGTTCGGGTGGTGGTTAATTGCGCATCCCGTTATGGATTCCACAATAGCGCATATGGAATCCATAAGGGGCGGCTGCCACCAACCCGAACTGTAGAACAGCTGAAGGACCTGGCGTGACGTCACTGTCATGTGATCAGTGCAGGGGGCGTGGCTCAGCACGGGATCAAATCCAGTGCTGAGCCACGCCCCCTGCACTGATCACATGACAGTGACGTCACGCCAGGTCCTTCAGCTGTTCTACAGTTCGGGTTGGTGGCAGCCGCCCCTTATGGATTCCATATGCGCTATTGTGGAATCCATAACGGGATGCGCAATTAACCACCACCCGAACCCCGAACAACAGACTTTTTTTAAATGTTCGCTCATCTCTATTTAGAACATATTTAACTAAATACTGTATAAGTAAAATATTTGTTAAACAATGAAACTTTAATGAAGAACAAATGGATGTTATTGCCTTTCTATATTTTCTATAAGAGATATAACTTGATTTCATAGAAAAAAAATGTAAGCCAATTCTAAGGGAAATGAGAATATTCATGATAGAAGCAATATCAAAAGAAATGTTGCTTTGCTTTTATCACATGGTAACTTAAACAACATTAAAAGAGAGACCATGTACCCATTATGTTTCCCCCAAAGGTTAGTCTGGGAATAAATATAGTTGATGAAATCAAGGATCAACAATAGATCTAACTCCACAGAGAAAACAATATGGCAAGTAAAGTAGGTTTCACAAAATTAACTGTAATGGAAGCAAATAGAGTGGGTCTTTAATCTTCTTTATTAAAATATGTTTCAAGCAATACAAACTGAAATGAAGTGCATCTGAGATCCATTGTGTGGATGGACGGAAAAGCAAGAAGTCTGACTTATATGTGGATATGAAATCTGTAACACCACCACAAAGTGAAGTAAAACCTTTATCTAATGGACAATTAGGGATTCTTTAAAAAAAGAATAAAATTACATTTTGAAAGTTTTATAGTAGTTTTGATTGTTAAAAAAGGAACTTCAGAAGTGATAGAGTGAGGAAAATAATTATGTGCATTTTGCTTTTAGCAGCTTTTCATACTGTAGGGAACAAAACAAATAAATGGGAGCTATCCAAGTTAACTACAAAAAAGTGAACTTACTTTACATTCAGGTGCCTCAATATTATATCCAGTTTATCAATTCTTGTAATCCATTACAATGATTTATAAATGGAGGAAGAAGGAATTTTAACCACTGAATAGTAGTAAACTTCACAGAAGGTGAGAAGCAGCTTTTGGAACTTAGAGAATTCATCCCCTTTCTATAAAGTATTTGTCACTTTTTAGTTTTGAAAAGCCTCTACCACCTGTATGAGCCAATGCATTTATGTGCCATTCACAGTAGTACATAACGTTTAACTTAGTGTTATGTACCAGTGCATTAAAATGTTATTTAATTTTTTTTTAGAAAGAAATCTATTTAATAATAGTGGGTGAGGTGGGAAATGACATAGGTTGACTGCTTCCAAACTGCTTTCTCCTCCTCTGTGCTATCAGCACAGTTCCGATCGATTATCTCAGATAGGTTAATAGTGAAGTCCTGCCTAACAGTTATGGAACTTTAAGATGTCCCTAGAAAACAATAAGTACAGTTGATAGAACTGAGCTTTTTGCACTAAACGAGCAATGAATCTTTGCAGTACTAAAGATATATTTACTAGTATATAATTCTGACTTTTTATAAAAATAAATTTACTTTGAAAACTTAAAATATAAATACAAGGGAGCAAATAATTAAAATTACAGAAATGTAGATGCACTAATACAGTCATGAAATGTATTTACTAATATGGAAACGGTTTTCCAAATGTTTTCTATTTTATAAGGCATCTGTCCTCTTAAACTTAACATCTGGAGGCCCAACATTAAGAATTAATATTAGAATCAAATGTAGTTAGCTCCATATCAGTCATTCATATTTGAAGAATTTTAGCCAACCCACTTTTCTGATGTCCTTTCATTTATACATTTTGGTAGGATTTTTTTCAGGAAATAGATTGCAGTGGTTCCATCAAGTTCCACAGGTCTTTAAGCAGCATGATATGAAGATATGTATGCTCTCTGTGTAACAAGTGATGCGAATGGATTAAAATATTATAACCATAATAACAATGACAATTATTTTCACAAATCAACTTTGCAGGCTGAAATCGATGGACATATGTATTGTTTCAGCCTTCTAAACTATGTTACTATGTTATTATGTTATTATGATGACATATTTAAGCCACCCTGACCCTTTTCAAACAATATAAAGAAAAGGTGTAATTAGCACAAACATATAGGACCACTACAATGACGGCATCAGAAAGTCTATATTTACACTTTGCAGCCACACTGTGGCCATGGTAAGTCTGTAAAGCATAAAACTGCATTGTCGCCAAGACTGACACTGTTTTAAATCACTGCATCTAAAATCACTTTAGTTTTAAATGGTCATGAGCTTATGCGGTGAAATAGGCTTTAAAAGTGAAAGGACAACATTTATCAACTGCTGCATGATTTGTGGTGAAAAAATGTCACACAATGTGCAATATGTTGTGCATTTTTGCAACTTTTGTGAAATTTTGAAACATTTTATGAGCTTTGCCACTTTCAAAAGTGGAGTGAAATTTTGTCAGGATTATATATTAGAACAGGCATGAACAACCCACGGCCTTCCAGCTGTTGTAAAACTACAACTCCCACAATGCCCTGCTATAGGCTGTTCAGGAATAGTGGGATTTGTAGTTTTGCAACAGCTGGAGGGCCGTAGGTTGAGCATGCCTGCATTTGAATATTTTTATGTCTCAATTTCAGAGTTGAGCGAACCCGAATTTTCATAAAACTTCGGGTTTGAGTTCGGTGTTCTGTGATTTAATGGCGCTTGTTGAAAGGGCAGACAATCAAAAAGCTTTTAACTAGTGTGCCCTTAGAAGCCATCAGAGCCATGCCTACTAATGGCATGGCTGTGATTGGCCAGTGCAGCATGTGACCCAGCCTCTATATAAGCTGGAGTCACGTAGCGCTGCACATCACGTCAGCTCTTACTAGTGTAGGGATAGGATGCTGCTGCTGTGAGAAAGAGATTAGGAAACAATTCTGGTCTGGTGTACTTGGTGTTGTTAAATCTGCAAACTACAGAAATTATTTTTGTGTGTGCTATGTTACATTTTTGTACCCATGAGCCCAGTGCCACGGAGAAATAAGCTTTAATCAGTCTGTTTGTTAGGTGGGCGTCGGCGACCCTTTTTGCAAGTGCAGTGCACTTACAACTGCATGTGTGCAAGAAACATTACTTTAATCCTGTACTGGTAGCTCAGTGGGTGACATCTAGCCATTTTTTAAAGACACCTGCACTGCATATGTGCCAGGGGTAAGGAAAATAATATATGTAATCTGTCTGTGACTTCAGGGCACCAGGGGCCACTTTTTTCTGTGAACTACGCCTGTGCTGAATATCTGACAGGGAAAATCTATTCATTAAATCCATCTGTTAGATTCTATGGGGACAAATTCCCTTTTTTTGGCAGTCCAGTACCCCTGCGTCCTGCAGTGCATACCTGGCAGTGAAAATAATTCAATTACATTAGTCTTTCACATATTTGTGTGACCTAAAGTGATTTTTTTCTGTTTCTGACACTGGCACTGCATATCTGACAGTCAAATAAAACTAGTAAATATTAGTGTTACATTGCGGTTTGACAAATTCCCATTTTTGTGCAAGAAAGTAAATTTTTTGGCCTGTGCTGCATTTATGACAGTCCAATAAAACCGTTAAATACTGCAGTTACATTTTTGGTTTAAAAAAAGCACACTTTTTGTGCTAGATAGTACATTTGCAGCCTGCACTGCATTTCTGACAGTCCAATAAAACTGTTAAATACTGCATTTACATTTTTGGTTTTAAACAGCACATATTTTGTGCTAGATAGTACATTTGTAGCCTGCGCTGCATTTCTGAGAGTGCAATATAACTAGTAAATACAACTGTGACATTGTTGGTGGTAAAAAAAAAACTAATTTTTTGCCATAAAGTACATACCGTATATACTCGAGTATAAGCCGAGTTTTTCGGCACAAAATTTGTGCCGAAAAAACCGAACTCGGCTTATACTCGAGTCATAAATTAAAAATCTGAAGAGCGGAGTGGGAGGAGGAGCGGGGGGGAGGAGCTGGGGGCGGGCATTTGCGGCAGGGACGATGCGCTCACTGCGCTCCGGCCCCACCGCTCATGTATAGTTTTTAAATTTGATTATACTATACAGTTATTCTTACTATAATTCTTGTCCCCTCTGTACTTCATCACATGCGGCAGTCGGGCAGTGAATACTTCAGGCCGGGCGGACGAGAGCAGCGTGACTTGCTGATGTCACGTGCCTGCCCGGCCTGCTTTATGAATGAAGCAGGCGGCGCAGGCACGTGACGTCAGTCACACTGCGCTCGCTCTCCGCCCGGCCTGAAGTATTCACTGCCCGACTGCCGCATGTGATGAAGTACAGAGGGGGCAAGAATTATAGTAAGAATAACTGTATAGAATAATCAAATTTAAAAACTATACATGAGCGGTAATGGGGGATGGGGGATGTGGATGGCACTGTTATGGGATGAGGGGATGTGGATGGCACTGTTATGGGATGGGGGATGTGGATGGCACTGTTATGGGATGGGGGGATGTGGATGGCACTGTTATAGGATGGGGGATCTGTGGATGCCATCCACAGCCCCCCATCCCATAAGTGCCATCCACAGCCCCCATCCCATAACAGTGTCATCCACATCCCCTCATCCCATAAGTGCCATCAACATCCCCCTTCCCATAACAGTGTCATCCACATCCCCTCATCCCATAAGTGCCATCCAAATCCCCCTTCCCATAACAGTGTCATCCACATCCCCCTCATCCCATAAGTGCCATCAACATCCCCCCATCCCATAACAGTGTCATCCACATCCCCCTCATCCCATAAGTGCCATCCACATCCCCCCCATCCCATAACAGTGTCATCCACATCCCCCTCATCCCATAATTTGGTAAATTCTGCGGCGTTTAGATTAAGTGAGCTGGACCCCTTTTTTTTTCATACCACCCCTGCACTGTATACCTGACTGGAAAATATGCTCTGTAAATTCTGCGGCATTTAGATTGTTGGGTGATCTGTACCCCTTTTTTCTTTTACACTACCCCTGCACTGCATAACTGATTGGAAAATATATTCTGCTCACTTGTAGACGCGCTGCTGATGGCATTCCCATCTGCAACCAGGGCCTCAGTAAAAGCACAAGGCGAAGGCAGAGGAGAAGGAAGAAGTTGCCAATGCAGCTGGGGCACCGCCAGCACTTCAGAAGGCAGGGTTAGCATGGCCGAAATGTGGAAAAGCTTTGTTAGCACTCCATGAGAACCAGCACCACCAGCTGATATGAAACGTCTTAGCAGTAGTCAGCATTTCAGCAACATGGTGGAACAGTATGTGTGCACACTCCTACACGTACTAACTGATGGGTCTTCCCCATTCAACTTCTGGGTCTCCAAATTGGACATATGGCCTGAGCTTGCCCTTTATGCCTTGAAGGTGCTGGCCTGTCCTGCAGCCAGTGTATTGTCTGAACGTGTGTTTAGCACGGCAGGGGGTGTTATCACAGACAAGCGCAGCCGCCTGTCCACAGCCAATGTGGACAGGCTCACATTCATTAAAATGAACCAGGCATTGATCCCACAGGACTTGTCCATACCTTGTGCAGAATAGACATGTTATACCAGCCTTACCCAGCCTTTGTTATACTCCAGCTCACTTTCTCTTTGTTTTATTTGTTTTCTTTTCTATATTTCTCAATGTTTGGGGTCTACCCACCGCTTCCAACTATACCGCCAGGTCCACCGCCTCCTCAACCTCCTACTCCATATGGACCTCCTCCTCCTAGTTCAAAATTATAATTTTTAATTTTTATGTATTTTATGTTATTTTAACCCCTTAAGGACGCATGACGTACCTGAACGTCATGGTTTCCGAGTCCTTAAGGACCCATGACGTACCAGTATGTCATGAGCAGTTCCGATCGCTGCTGCTTAGCCGGCAGTGATCAGAACAAGGTACCTTCTGAAATCATTCAGCAGGTACCTTGTTACAATGCCCAGGGGGGTCCTGTGACCCCCCCATATCGGTGATCGCTGCAAACCGCAGGTCAATTCAGACCTGCGGTTTGTATCGCTTTGTGCGATCTCTGATCCCCGCGGTCTGTGACCGCGGGGATCAGAGAGTTAATGCCCCCAAAGTGTTCATTTTTAACCCCCCCTGCAGCCCCCAATCATATTTTGGCTGCGGGGGTGCAGGGGGGGGTTGGGTGGTTGCGGGCGGCGGGAGGCTGTGCGGGAGGCTGTGCGGGAGGCGATAGCGATCCCCCGCCCGCCTCCTCTGTAATATTCCCTGGTGTCTAGTGGATATATCAGAGTGTCAGCACATTGCTGACACTCTGATAGAAATGGCTGGCATCTGTGCTTGATCAGATGCTAGCCGTTTAACCCCTTCCATACCGCGGTCTGTACGGACCGCAGTATGGAAGGGTTAACAGAGAGGGAGCTCCCTCCCTTTCCAATCCGGGGGCTGCTGTGCCTTTGCAGCCCCCCAACAGGATGGGATCGCAGAGGGAGGGAGCACTCGCCCTCCCCATCCATCACCCGCTGCTCTCTTATGGCAGCGGGTGATGGTTGCCATGGGAGCAGGATGCTTTCAGAAGCGTCCTGCTCTCCATGGTGCTGAAAGTCTGGCCGAACCCAGTTAACCTGAACTTCCAGGTGTTCACTTAACTCTACTCTTTTATGATGTTCAATTTTCTAAAAAGCCTCATCTCCATGCCAGGCAACAACACTACCATACTTTTAATGATATAGGTTTAAAACACATTGTACTTTTGATAAAATTGATTATTACTGTGTGCCAGTTCATTAATTATACACATCAACTTAAACCAAAGAATCAGCCAAAAATGACACAAGCAGCATTGCAAATGATAAATTACCACCAAAGTTCTTTTAGCTGCAATAATAAGACTGTAATGCAGCCATAATGTGTGACCACTGCCTTATGGTTTGAAACATTTGTCACGGTTGTCAGATACCCTTAAGACTGAGTGCACTGCATAGTAGCACACTGAAGCACTGATCCCCTGAAATCATCTCCATTATTTAAAACAGAAGCATAAACAGGTGGTGGAGCCAGCACTTTATGGGATTTAGCTACACACAAAAGATCAGAATTTTCTTGACACAATCTAGCATCAGGACATTGTATTGAGCTGTTGCTGCTTGTGCTCCCTCTAAGTTGTGAGGGGGTTTAACCCCTTCAGTACCAAGCCACTTTCCACCTTAAATCCCAGGACGATTTTTCCAAATCTGACATGTGTCACTTTTTGAGGTAATAACTTTGGAAAGCTTTTTCTTATCCAAGCCATTGGCTGCTTTGACACGAGCGAGTGGTACACTCAAGACTAGGAGTGTGAGTATAAGGCCTCTTTCACATGGCCATAGGTGTCCCGTGCCCATTCTGCGGACCACAAATTGCGCATCCGCAATACACGGTGTGGGGAGTTGCTCTGGTAGACAGTGGTGCGGGTGCAGTATAGAGGCAAAGAGAGTCCAGGTAGTGCAGCAAACAGTGTTTTATTTCACACTTGCACAAACAAAACTCAAAACAGTCACTTAGTGTTACTTCACACACATAGCCAAAACTTGAGGCAAAACAAAAGTCCAAGACGGAATCAAATTCACCTGTGTGGTTTAGGTGCGTGTTCACACCTGGCTGTCAGCCCAGCCGCAGGAAAGTCCAACCTCAGGCTTCCAGGCAGACTGCACGCCTCTTTGCAAGCTCTTGCTTCCAGCCCTGAGAGCTCCATGGAACACAAGCAGTTTCCAGGTTAAATCACCTCAAATCCTAGGTGTTAGTTCACACCTGGCTGAATGCTCGGAAACACAAAAAGTCCACTGACCGTCTTTACATGGCCTGCTCTCCTGACACACAGGTCTTCAGCTTTTCAGCCCAGCACAGGGCTCAGATCCCAAACACAGAGAGAGAGCTTTGCATAAACCCAGCTGTCTTTTAAAGGCAGCTAGGTATTAACTCAAAAAAAAAACGGATCGGCACCTAAAATCCGGTCCAGTATTTGCCCTCACCTGGCTGCAATCAATCCAGCAGCACAGGCTGAGAGGAAAATACCTGTTTTTTACCACCAAACCTCTCACTGTGTCACAACAAGCACCTTTCCGTGGCCATTCCGCATTGCGGCCCGCACTGCACGGACCCCGACCGTGGGACAGCCGCAGTGGATCGCGACCCATTTATTTTAATAGGTCCGCAAATCCGGAGATGCAAAATGGCGTGGAACGGAATGACGGAACGGAACACTACAGAAGCACTATGGACTGCTTCCGTGGGATTCCGTTCCATACTTCCATCCTGCAAAAAGATAGAATATGTCCTATCTTTTTGCGGAACGGGCAGATCGCAGACCCATTTAAGTGAATGGGTCCGCGATCCGCTGCGGCTGCCCCACAGTCGGTGTCCGTGAATTGCGGGCCGCAATTTGCGATCCGCAGCACGGGCAAGGGGCTCACACATTTGTTCGGGCAAGGGGCTCACACTATTAGGCTACATGCACACGACAGTTGTTTTTTGCTGTCCGAAAATATCGGATCTGTCTTCCTTTTTTTTTTCACATCCACATCCGTTCCGTGTGTCCGCAAATTTTGTAGGTTGTGTTTCCGTGTGTCTTCCGTTTTTTTTGGTGCATCCGCAAAAAAAATGGAAGGCTTGAACCAGTTTCTTAAAGTACCTGTACAAGTGCCCTGGTTTCCAAGCAACCATCCGCAAAAAAAAACGGATGCAGATGACAAACGGATGGCTTCCATTGGTCATTCGCATTTTTTGCAGACCCATTGACTTCTATGGGTCCGCAAACCGTTTTTTGCGGACAAGAATAGGACATGCCATATTTTTTTACGGACGTGAAATGCGGACAGCGGACGCAGACAGGCAATGGAAGAGGCATACGCATTTTTAACGGATCCTTAGAAATGAAGGGGAAACCATCGGACCTGCAAAAAAAACGGAATGGAGGCCGCAAAAAACCACTGCCGCGTGCATGTAGGCTAAATCAATGTATATGATATGAAAAAAAAAAAGAAAAAAAGAATTAGATCGCACATGCACATTGATCTATAACTGCTTCTAAGCACAATAAAATCTGCTTATGAGCGCAATATTTAGTGTACGGCCCCCTAAACTGATTGCTATATAGGAGGCATTAGTGAGTGGGCTTATGCCTTTTGATCAAAATGTACACTAATGCCTCTTATATAGCATACAGTATATGAGGCCGTACACTAAATATTGCACTGAGAAGTGAATTTAATTGCGCTGAGAAGCAGCTATAGATCAAAGCAAAGCTTGTGGATGTGTGATCTAATTATTTTTTCTCTATTTTGTATCATGTATGATAATTCTGTCCAGGATCATCACTCCTCCCATTCAGTACAGGTACTTTTTTTTTTTTTTGAACAATAGATTTTTATTGAATTTTTTAGACATATGGTAAATATATCAATTTCACAGAAACTTCACAGAAAAGAAGTAAATTAGCAAGTACAAAACAATCGTGAACACAAAGCATTTGTAATGCATGACTGTACGATGTTTTAAGGGTTACATAGATATTTATGAGTAAACATATTTATGAGTAAACATAAGCCGGGACGCTACAACGGGAATCCTGAAGCCACATCTCCCATTTCCCATAGAACGAGGGTTTGGAATTATTAGAGGAGGCCCAAAGACCCTCAAAGAGACAATTAATGTCAAGGTCTCTACAGATCCTTTTGATATTGGGGACAGACTTATTCTTAAAAGACAAAGCAACTTTAGAGCGAACAACAATAATAATGTGCATTAGTACCGTCCTAAAGGTAGAAGGGTAATCCATAATGCCTATAGATAAAAGGGCCAATTTAGGAGAAGGTAATATGGTAGCTGAGCAGAGAGATGACATCAAAGCAAAGGCCTTAGACCACAAATCGAGACCCGGAGGGCACTCCCACCACATGTGCAGAAAGGAGCCACTGGGATGTCCGCATCTCCAGCAACATGGGGATAGATCGGGGAATATTTTACTAAGGGAAAGTGGGGTAAAGTACCATCTATATAAAAATTTTCTGGCACTCTCCACATGGCTAGCGCATTTAGAAAATTTTTGGGTAGTAGAATATGCCTCTTTCCATTCTGTATCGGAAATAGATATACCCAGATCACTGCTCCAAAGCTTTTTAGTTTGTGATAAGGGGTCATTCAAGGAGTCTTTCAAGAGTTGGTACCCTTTAGTTATGCCCTTATTCGGACCCAACGGGTAGCAAACCCAGTCATAAAGAGACAAATTGTTAGGAGTATAATCAAGAAAATTTAAGGAGTGAATCAGATGTCTAATTTG
Organism: Bufotes viridis; assembly: GCA_033119425.1. NCBI lineage: Eukaryota > Metazoa > Chordata > Amphibia > Anura > Bufonidae > Bufotes > Bufotes viridis. The sequence goes on from CM065596.1 coordinate 71,385,559, forward strand.
CAAAAATTTGAAAAACTCCTTATTAGAGATTCTAAAAGTATCATGAACATAAGAGAAATCGACGAATTTGTCATTATGCCATAGCTGGGAGAGAGACTGTAAGCCAGCCGTCATCCATGTTTGAATATTGAGACCGGGGATAGCCACTTCACAGACTTGAATAGAGGCATTTTTAATATTTGAGGGAAGCTTTTTGTCTTGTCTAGACAGGGAATACCAAACCCTATATGTAGCTTGCAAGGTTGCAGAGTTTGTAGAGGGTATAACACCAAAGGAAGCTATGGAAATTAAGACATTTTGGATGCTGGAAGGGAGTAACAGAGATAATTCCAAGGGAACCCATTTTTTGGATGAGTCACCTGACATTAAGTACCTGAGTTGGTCTAGGATTGATGCTCGATAGTAATGCCTCATGCACGGGACATTGAGACCGCCTGCAGCGGACGACATGTAAAGAATGTCTGCCTTTACCCTAGGTCTTTTATTCCTCCAAATGCATGAGTTAATAAGGGATTGTAGTCTCCCTAGGAAGTATGAGGGGACCATTATAGGGACATTGCGAAAGACATATAATATTTTAGGCAAAATGACCATTTTAATTGCAGCAATTCTACCTAGCCATGAAAGCGTATCAAGCCGGAGGTTTTGTAGTGAATTTTTAATTTTGTCTAGAAGAGGGACATAGTTAGCTTGAAAAAGATCTTTAGAAGAAGAAGTTAATTGGATCCCTAGGTATGTTAAGGAATCAGGTGACCACGTAAAATTAAAATTTCTGGAAATAGCGTTTTTGGTTTTGGGGGAAAGTCCAATATTTAGCATTTGGGAAAAATATGGAACGCTTCACGAATTTGCGTGTCATCCTTGCGCAGGGGCCATGCTAATCTTCTCTGTATCGTTCCAATTTTAGTATATGTGCTGCCGAAGCGAGCACCAGTACAGGTACTTTTAATTAGCAGTAGCCTTAATATATGTGTGAATTTACCTACCAGCCCTCAGTCTGAGTCTCTGAGAGCAGGTAACAAGGTGAGCTTTAACAACTGTTCACATGGTGCAGTGCTGGGTGGCGGCCGTTGTTGCTGTGGCGCTGCGCTGGCAGGTTGGTGGGGCCCAGTGCCAGGGTGGCATTGCCAGACAGTAGGGGTGTTGTTTGGCGGCTGAATCCAGCAGCCTGCTGGTGCGGGGTTGTGGCGCTGGCGGTTGCCAGACAGTGCCGCGCCAAATTTAGAGTAGGTTCCACTCTAAGAGGCAACCTTGGCGATGAGTGGGCTTATGCCTTTTGATCAAAATATACACTAATGCCTCTTATATAGCAGTATAGGGGGCAATACACTAAATATTTCACTGAGAAGCAAATTTAATTGTGCTGAGAAGCAGTCTAATTCTTTTTTCTCTTTTTCATAAATCAATGTAAAATGCACTGACTATCACCCACTAACTATCCGAATTATATATCTAAGTTAACTGTCTAATGTATATATAGCAAAGCACAGCAATCACACTTCTGTTTCTGTCAGAACTCCATTACACTACAGAAAATGGCTGCTGGGGAGGTTCCTTATATAGTAAGGGGTAGGCAACTTTCCTATTGTTTACTAGGGATGTTGCTAAGCTCAGAGAAAGACATTGCAGCATTCTCATTGGCCCCACAAGCTAGTGGGAGGTTGCTGATAAAAAAATATATAGAATATTCGAAATTACGAACATATATCACTATATTCTAAATATTCGCAGATTCTCGAAGTGTCGATATTCACAATAAATATTTGCGATTCGAATATTCGCACCCCAGTGCCCCCCGACATGTTTCGCCAAACACTTGGCGTCCTCAGGGGTACAGGCAGTGTGCACGCTGATAATAACTTGCGGGGGCTTTTAAAGCCTTCTGTTCCCTCCATTCTGACTACATCATGCAGGGGCTTGAAACCCATGGAGTTTCATTACATTTTAAAAGAGGCCTCATGCACACGGCTGTGGAACATGCCGCCGCTGGACTACAGTAATACACTCGTACAGGTGTGAGTTCGGGTCCCCATTGACTTCAGTACGGTTCAGGGTCACACTGCTATATCTCTCAGAACTCCATTACACTACAGAAAATGGCTGCTGGGGAGGTTCCTTTAATAGTAAGGGGTAGGCAACTTTCCCATTGGTTGCTAGGGATGTTCCTAAGCTCAGACAAAGACATTGCAGCCTTTTCATTGGCCCCACAAGCAAGAGGGAGGTTAATGATGTAAAAAAATGTAGAATATTCAAAATTATGAATATATAGCACTATATTCTAAATATTCACAAATTCTCGAATTTGCAATATTTCCGATAAATTTTCGCGATTCGAATTTTCGCACCCAACACTAGATATGAAGAGAAAGATTTGCAGGCTTGTATTCGCTAATGCAGGTCATTTTTGGGGAATATCTCAGAAACGGTACATCCTAGAGAGATGTGACCCCCACAAGATTTCTTTCCAGGTAGCAAGGGATGTGTATACCAAGTTTCGTTAAAATCGATGGTTGCATCTTTTAGTGATTGCGGAAATTAGATTGCGGAATAGTTAGGTGAATAGTAACAGCTAGGGAGAGAGACTGGAGGAGGTACTTTATGAAGGAATATGGTCAGTACTGCAAGTAGTAAGATGAGAGAAAGAGAGGAGCCTGGAGACTTCTTCTGTGAATGGGTCAAATGTGGAGAGTGAGCCAGAGGAGATGCAGTATGGAAGGGGATTGAGGACTGTGGCGAAACCAAACTCGCCACTGAGTTTTGGAGGGGACAGATTGCCAGCCTCTTGCCCCAGGATTATGGGCCCTCTCATCAGCCCACGCTAAACTTAAACCCCATGGCGATTTGACTGTGTTTGTGGCATCTGAGCGCTGTTTGGATATATTGAGCGCTCAGATCCAAGCCATCTGGGGATATGTTAAATGTCTGTGTGTACTGTAAAGGGTGGGACATTGTATATTGAATAATGATGTCTGTCCTATTGTCCCCACGTGTGTATTGGCGATTTCCCTTTGTCCTGAGAGATAATTGAATGAGTCCTCGATTGTCTCCAGGACAGAAGACATTGTGTATTCTCCTGCCTGTGATGATTACATTAACCTGTGTAGGGTAATTGTATCACAGGCAGAGGGGAGGGATATGCTGGGGGTGTCTGTATTGTCCCATTGCGTGTGATTGGCTGCTGTATCCCGTGTCGCAGTCTTCCTTCTGGTCCCCTAGGGGAGTGTCCACCAGGTGGGAGACCTGCATAAATACCGGGCAGGTAGCCCTCAATAAAGTTAGAATTCCTGTTTAACCATTAATACGTAGCCTCGTCTCGTACTTGGGGGGAATTGCTACGTCAGAACGTTCTCTTGCCTGTTCCAGGAAAGGAGGACTTCGTATGGTTCCAGTTCGGTGGATTCCAGCGGTTGTGGGTTGCTGTGCTCTTCTCCAGGAGAATCGCCCGAACGGTATTAACCCTCACTATACCGGGTTATACCGTAACAACTGGTGGCAGCGGTGGGATCGTTCCTACAGCCAGAAGGACAGCAACAGAAGGCACCGTGGATTTTACAATTTGAGGGCAAAGCGTGTCCCAGTACAGCACCGGTATGGAACCACTAGTGGAGTATGATGAGGGTGTCATGGATGACCGAGATGCAGTCCGCAAAGGCATCTGGTACCAGGCACTGGGTATTGTGGAGTATCTGCAGGACGAGAGGCTCCCCAAGGACGAGCAGCGACAGCAGAAGCGAGTAGCCCTGCGGATGCCCTTCCTAGGAGAGCAGCCCCTGGAAGAGTGGGTAGAAGACCTGAAGCACCTGGTAAGGCGGGAGATGTGGCTGGAAGATGCCTACCAGGCACTCTGGTGGTATGAAGCTCGGTACCTACCCCGGACAGCCGAGCATGACATGCCAGAGGGAGAGGAGTTTGATGGTCCTGGCTTGTTATGGGAGACTTTTTCAGAGCTGGAGTTTGGGAGCCCTACACAAACCCGGTTCAGGGACCTCTTTGAGTGGCGGGAGAGCAGGTATGACTGGGACGACACTCACAAAATTGAGCAAGACCTGCCTGGTCCACCTGGTGACCCGTGAGATGGAGCTGGAACAGGACTACCAGCAGCTGTTCCACTCCAGTGAGAGGGCTCAGCGAGAGAGCAGAGTGTCAGACCCAGGTCCAGAGCCCTTCAGCTGGGAGGATATTGTGGAGGTCTACTGGGAAGAACCCCAGGTGGCCGGTGGAGATGGGACCGAGGTCTCTCCACCGGTCCTGCAGGGAATTGGGAGCCCAGTCTCCATTCCCCAGCAGCAGGCTGAGTTACAGGGGGCAGAGACAGTCGGTCCTGTCCCCCAGCGGCAGAGTCAAGTGCAGGGAATTGGGAGCCCAGGCTCCATTTCCCATCGGCAGAGTGTCCAGCAGGGAATAGAGAGCCCAGTCTCCTTTCCCCAGCAGCAGGACACTGTATTGGGAGCGGAGACAGACGGTCTCCCTCCCCAGAGGCTGGAAGTATGTATGGGAGAGGAGCTTGTTACCCCCTCTCCCCAGCGGCAGGCTAAGTTACAGGGGGCAGAGACAGTCGGTCCTGGCCCCCAGCAGCAGAGTGACTTACTGGGAGAGGAGAGCCTTGTCCTCCCTCCCCATCGGCAGAGAGTCCGGCAGGGAATAGAGAGCCCAGTCTCCTTTCCCCAGCAGCAGGACACTGTGTTGGGAGCGGAGACAGTCGGTCTCCCTCCCCAGCGGCTGGAAGTATGTCTGGGAGAGAAGCTTGTTACCTGCTCTCCCCAGCGGCAGCCGGATTTTAAGGGAGTAGGGACAGTCGGTCCTGCTCCCCAGCGGCAGTATGTTTTGCAGGGAGAGAAGAGCATCGTCTCCATTCCCCATCGGCCGTGTGATTTACAGGGAATTGGGAGCCCAGTCTCCATCCCCCAGCGGCAGTTTAACGCACCAGGGGAGACAGTAAGCCCCACAACAGTGCAGATGGGACCGTGGTCTCTGCACTCACAGCACAGGGGGTAGGGACAGTCGGTCCTGTCCCCCAGCAACAGGGCCATTTAGCCAAAGGGGAGACAGTCGGTCTCCCCCCACAGCAGCATGGTGGTCTATCTAAAGGGGAGACAGTCAGTCTCTCCCTACAACAGCAGAGCTGTGTATCTGAAGGGGAGACAGTCGGTCTCCCCCTACAACAACCAGGCTCCAACCAGGCTACTTCCGTGGTAGCGCTGGCACCAGGGCAGAGTACCGCTGGTCTCTGCCCACTCAGCAACCCACTCAGGCAGTCTACCAGTCCCCACACAGCCGTAGTGAGGCACATGGACATGGACAGGTTTATCCCTTGCTCAGGTGTAGTAACCATTTATTGTGGGTGGGCTGTACTGCTGTTTCTGTATTGTGGGTGGGCTGCTGGACTAACAAGGGCACTGACCGGCAGAAGGTCAGATACCCTGTTAGTCTGTTTGGAAAAGGGGAGATGTGTGGCGAAACCAAACTCGCCACTGAGTTTTGGAGGGGACAGATTGCCAGCCTCTTGCCCCAGGATTATGGGCCCTCTCATCAGCCCACGCTAAACTTAAACCCCATGGCGATTTGACTGTGTTTGTGGCATCTGAGCGCTGTTTGGATATATTGAGCGCTCAGATCCAAGCCATCTGGGGATATGTTAAATGTCTGTGTGTACTGTAAAGGGTGGGATATTGTATATTGAATAATGATGTCTGTCCTATTGTCCCCACGTGTGAATTGGCGATTTCCCTTTGTCCTGAGAGATAATTGAATGAGTCCTCGATTGTCTCCAGGACAGAAGACATTTGGATTCTCCTGCCTGTGATGATTACATTAACCTGTGTAGGGTAATTGTATCACAGGCAGAGGGGAGGGATATGCTGGGGGTGTCTGTATTGTCCCATTGTGTGTGATTGGCTGCTGTATCCCGTGTCACAGTCTTCCTTCTGGTCCCATAGGGGAGTGTCCACAAGGTGGGAGACCTGCATAAATACCGGGCAGGTAGCCCTCAATAAAGTTAGAATTCCTGTTTAACCATTAATACGGAGCCTCGTCTCATGCTTGGGGGGAATTGCTACGTCAGAACGTTCTCTTGCCTGTTCCAGGAAAGGAGGACTTCGTATGGTTCCAGTTTGGTGGATTCCAGCGGTTGTGGGTTGCTGTGCTCTTCTCCAGGGGAATCGCCCGAACGGTATTAACCCTCACTATACCGGGTTATACCGTAACAAGGACACTTAGAGGCTGGGAGAGGATTTCCTCATGGATATTTTAAATTTTCTATTTGAAGTACTGTAGGTGGCTAGATCTTCAGCACAGAGGTCTGTACTAGGTGCCTGTGCTTTTGGACTGAGGAGGGAGTGAACAGTGCCAAACAGTCTTTTCTGCATTATTAGATAGCGAGTAGTGATGAGCAAGCATGCTCGGCTGAGTACAGGGTAGGCTCGAGCATCGCTATGCTCGGCACATGACGGTACTCGTCCGAGTACCGCATGTGCTTAAGCGAAATGCTCGAGTATCCGCCCCACACATTTCGTGGGTTTTAAGCAGCCAATAAAGGTACAGGTAAGTAGTGCCCTCACTGTAATGCCAGTAGCCATATTAGCTGCTGGAATTACAGTGATTGGCCGGATCGGAGGTTATATAGCACCCGATGATGCATGTTTGGCTCAGACGTAGTCAGGGAGAGCATTAAGTAGGAAGGAAAAGACAGAGCAGGAAGCGAATTTCAGCAATTTTAGTTACAGAAAGCATTTCAAAGGCCCAAAAGTTCTTTTAAGGACTACTGTGTGTCTGTGTGTGTTTTAGATCAACAATATATTTAACAGCAGTGTCAGGGACATCCATGCTAGGGTAGGGACAGATAGTGCCTGGAGAGAAATTTGCTGTGTTTAATACCAAATGCTTCTCAAAGACCCCACAATTCCTTTTAATGACTGCTGGGTGTGTTTCACAGCAGCAAGATATTATTATTTTGTACCTATTAGTGACAATTCATGTACATTATCAGCAGTCTTTAATGGAATTTGAAATGTTTTGAGACTGAATGTTTCAAATACCCATTTCTGATATTGGTTAAATGTTCCGATATTCTTGTTTTCAGGGCTCTTTTTGCCCGGTCGATGTATTGTTTTCGGCACGGGCATTGTAGCATATAAATTACATTAGTTGAACTACATGTGAGAAAATGTTTTATCTCCAGCGAAAATTAATTCTGAGTTGAGAACACCTTTGTGTTTTTTTTCTGGAATGTTGTATTTCTGCATCCTAGGCACTTTCCACATCTATAAAAACCCTTCAAACCCAACCAATCCTGTATTTCTGTTTGTCCTTTCTGTTTCGGTCTAATAAATGGAGCTACTTTTTTTCCCAGGTTTGGTGCCCTAGTATACGTAATTTGGGGTGATCTGGGTATTAAAGGGCCTAATGTCTTATCTTGTGAAATATGGTGCCAGTGACGTTTTATTATAGTTTCAATTTGTCTATGTTGAATAGAATATGGGAGGATCAGTCTAAAACTGGAATCTGTGGTTGTGATCGGTTGGGGTTTAGGTGTAAAAAAGGACGTTCTTGGTAAGTTCCTTACTCTTTCTAATGCTTTATCAATGATTTTGATGGGATATTGTTTTTCCAGGAACTTATCTTACATTTGTACTGCTTCATTCTCAAAATTGGAGTCTTCCGTACAATTCCGTTTAATACGGCGCAATTGTCTGAATGGTACTTTGAGGAGCCAACTTGGTAAGTGACAACTTGAATGTAAAATAAATCAGTTTTTTGCCGTCGGTTTATGGTATGTACTACATATGTGTTTTATAACTTTCTGAGAAATCTAAAAATTCAGTCACATCTTTATTCTCGCTAGCTGTAAAAATCAAGTTTTGTGTATTATTATTTAGTTCTAAAATAAAAGTTAAAAGGTCTTTTTCTTGTCCCTTCCAAATTAAAATCACATCATCTATGTATCTGTGCCAGAGCACCAGGTTGCCCCCACATCTTGGATTGATGTGTTCTCTCTCCCATTGTGCTTAGAACAAATTAGCTGCTCATTCTTTTAAAGTTCTTCGATAGCTGTTAATTCTTTCCTTGTTAGATTTTGTCTCTGTAGTCTTTTTTCTTTTATTTTTCTAAGGTCCATTTCTACATTTTTTTGAAAACTGGCAAGTTCGGGTCCTATCTCATTTCTTGGAAATTTCTTTGAATTATTCTTAAGGGTTCTGTGTAAGAATGTATCTTCCTTTTGTGACGTTGCAGTTATTGGATTTTTTATAAAATACGTCTTCAGGCACATGTTTTTGATGAATTTTTGAATGCCTATATACGTGTTGAATTTATCTAACTTAGCTGTGGGTGCAAACTTCAAAACTTTGTTTAAAAGTGAAATTTGTGATGGTGTGAACTTAGTGTTGCTCAAATTTATAATAGTGTTGTTTACAGATTCTAATAGTGTCTCCTGTGTCTTCTGGAGGTTTCTTTCTTCCCCTTCGTGTCTTCTTATCATTTCTTGGTGGTCTTTGTGATAAACCTCTTGTTTTTCCCTCTGATGGTATATTTCTACATTGGTTTCCCGTTCTTGGTGTCTTTGTGTCCGCAGTGGACTTTGTGGAAAATATCTCTGTTCTGTTCTCTGTTGTGTGCTGTTTTGTCAGCACATTGTAATGGTGTTTTTTTGGAGTTTGTGCTCTTCTGTTGTGGTCTGGTGTCAATCTATTAATTTACCACAATACCCACTTGCATTTTGTTGGCTATTGTAACTTTATGTGATTTATTACATTTAAGTTCTGGAGAATTTTATTGTTAGTAAAGAAGTATTTTATGAATAAAATCCGTATATTTTAATTCTATCTTGATCTATTGATACTGAGATATAGTGCCACACGCGTGAGTGCCAGTCTTTCTACTCAATATCTGCTAGTTAATTGCTCACTGTTTTCAAGCTGCCCAGAGATTTTCTGTCACTTTTTCTGGGGTGATCGATGGCCATTTTGTGTCTTGTGGTGCGCCAGCACAAGCAGCCACCAGGTCCATTAATCCATCAATAGTAGGTTTTTTTTTGCTATATCTTACATTAGGGGCTTGGCTGTGCTGATTGTCACCCCTAGAAACTCAGTATAGAATTTTCTATATTTTATTGAGAGGTGAAATTCACTTAAAAAATAGCAATCCCCTAAATCTGGTGTTCCAGCTGTGGCTAGCCAAGTGTAATACTGTCCGGCAAAGGATATATTTTTTCTGGGGTGAAATTCAATTTCCAAAATAGCAATACCCTAAATCAGTGGTTTCAGCTATGGCTGGACAAGTTTCATAGTGTACGTAAAAGTGTACAGTAGCTTTTGTTCTGTGTCGAAATTCAATTACCAAAAAAGCAATACCGTAAATCTGGTGTTCCAGCTGTGACTGGATAAGTTTTATAGTGTCCGTCAAAGGATATATTATTTTCTGGGGTGAAATTCAGTTGCAAAAATAGAAATACAGTAAATCTGGTGTTCTAGCTGTGGCTGGACAAGTAGTTTAATAGTATCCGTCAAAGGATATATTTTGTTCTGGGTTGAAATTCAATTACCAAAATAGCAATACCGTAAATCTGGTGTTCCAGCTGTGACTGGACAAGATTCATAGTGTCCGTCAAAGGATATTTTATTTTCTGGGGTGAAATTCAGTTGCAAAAATAGAAATACAGTAAATCTGGTGTTCTAGCTGTGGCTGGACAAGTAGTTTAATAGTATTCGTCAAAGGATATATTTTTTTTCTGTGGTGAAATTCAATTACCAAAATAGCAATACCCAAAATCTGGTGTTCCAGCTGTTGCAGGCCGAGTGTAAATCTGTGCGTAAAAGGGTATATTACACTCCGCGTGCATCTCCAAGTGTATTTCTTTTTGTTAAAGGGTATATTACAGTAAGTGTTAAAATACAGCATAATCCTCTACATTTGCACACACTGTTTTGCATCTCTAAGTGTATTTATTTCCGTTAAAGGGAATATTACACAAAGTGTTAAAATACAAGTGCTGAAAGCATAATCCTATATATTTTTTCACACGCTACTTTGCATCTCCAAGTGTAATCTGTCCGTAAAAGGATACCTTTCATCTAGGGCCTAAATACTAGGCCTACAATTGATATTCCCCTAAATCTGTGGTTACTGCTGTGCCTGGATTAGTGTAATATGGTACATAAATAGATAGCCAGATAGTGTTAGGTGCCTGTAAAAAAAGGCCTGAATTTGAATTCAATACATTGGGCCAAATAATTTTTTTCTTATTGTGGTGAACGGTAACAATGAGGAAAACATCTAGTAAGGGACGCGGACGCGGTTGTGGTGGTGTTAGTGGACCCTCTGGTGCTGGGAGAGGACGTGGCCGTTCTGCCACAGCCACACGTCCTAGTGAACCAACTACCTCAGGTTCCAGTACCCACCAGAATTTACAGCGATATTTGGTGGGGCCCAATGGATGGTAATGCCTGAGCAAGTACAGGCGCTAGTCAATTGGGTGGCTGACAGTCGTTCCAGCACGTTCACAACATTATCTCCCACCCAGTCTTCTGCAGAAAGCGCACAGGTGGCGCCTGAAAACCAAGCCCATCAGTCTGTCACATGACCCCATGCATATCAGGAAAATGTCTGAGCCTCAACTTATGCAGCAGTCTCTTATGCTGTTTGAAGACTCTGCTGGCAGGGTATCCCAAGGGAATCCACCTAGCCCTTCCCCAGTGGTGGAAGACCTAGAATGCACAACCTGCATGACCAGGCATCTTCATGCAAAGCATGAACTGCAGTGGAGTAAACACCTTAAAAACAAGGAACTCACTCAGTCTCCCCCTGCTCCCTCTTCTGCTGCTGCCTCGGCCTCTTTCTCCGCCTCGGGAGGAATGTTGGCACCTGCCTGCCACCAAACAGAGGATCTGCCACCAACACCACCACCTCCATCACCAAGCATCTCCACCATGTCACACGGCAGCGTTCAGCTTCCCATCTCACAAACATTTGAGAGAAAGCGTAAATTCCCACCTAGCCACCCTCGAGCCCTGGGCCTGAATGCCAGCATTTCTAAACTACTGGCCTTTGAAATGCTGTCATTTAGGCTGGTGGATACAGACAGCTTCAAACAGCTGATGGTGATGGCTGTCCCACAGTATGTTGTTCCGAGCAGCCACTACTTCTCCAAGAGAGCTGTGCCTTCCCTGCACAACCAAGTATCCGATAAAATCAAGTGTGCACTGCCCAACGCCATCTGTGGCAAGGTCCACCTAACCACAGATACGTGGGCCAGTAAGCATGGCCAGGGACGCTATATCTCCCTAACTGCACACTGGGTAAATGTAGTGGCGGCTGGTCCCCAGGTGGAGAGTTCTTTGGCACAGGTCCTTCTGCCGCCAAAGATCGCAGGGCATCATTCTTTGCCTCCTGTAGCCTCCTCCTCCTACTCGGCTATCACCTTCTCTTCTTCCACCTGCTCATCCAGTCAGCCACACACCTTCACCACCAACTTCCGCACAGCCCAGGGTAAACGTCAGCAGGCCGTTCTGAAAGTCATAAGTTTGGGGGACAGGACCCACACTGCGCAGGAGTTATGGCGGTGTATTGAACAACAGACTGGCGTGTGGTTGCTGCCGGTGGGCCTCAAGCCCGGCCTGGTGGTGTGCCATAATGGGCGAAATCTCGTCGCAGCTCTGGGACTAGCCGGTTTGACGCACATCCCTTGGCTGGTGCATGTGGTGCAGAGGTTCATTCACAACTATCCCGACATGTCAGAGCTGCTGCATAAAGTGCGGGCCATCTGTGCACGCTTCCGGCGTTCACATTCTGCCGCTGCTCGCCTGTCAGTGCTACAGCGTAACTTCGGCCTTCCCGCTCACCCCATCATATGCGACATGCCCACCAGGTGGAACTCCACCTTGCACATGCTGGAGAGACTGTGCGAGCAGCAGCAAGCCATAGTGAAGTTTCAGCTGCAGCACGCAGGTGTCAGTCGCACTGCGGAACAGCACCACTTTACCACCAATGACTGGGCCTCCATGCGAGACCTGTGTGCCCTGTTGCGCTGTTTCGAGTACTCTACCAACATGGGCAGTGGCGATAACGACGTTATCAGCGTTACAATACCACTTCCATGTCTCCTTGAGAAAACACTTAGGGTGATGATGGAAGAGATGGTGGCTCACGAGGAGGAGGAGGAGGAAGATGGGTCATTTTTAGCATTTTCAGGCCAGTCTCTTAGAAGTAGCTCAGAGGGAGGTTTTTTGCAACAGCAGAGGCCAGGTACAAATGTGGCCAGCCAGGGCCCACTACTGGAGGACGAGGATGAGGAGCAGGTGGAGGAGGATGAGGATGAAGCATGTTCACAGCGGGGTGGCACCCAACGCAGCTCTGGCCCATCACTGGTGCGTGGCTGGGGGGAAATGGAGGACGATGACGATACGCCTCCCACAGAGGACAGCTTGTCCTTACCTCTGCGCAGCCTGACACACATGAGCGACTACATGCTGCAGTGCCTGCGCAATGACAGCAGAGTTGCCCACATTTTAACGTGTGTGGACTACTGGGTTGCCACCCTGCTGGATCCCCGGTACAAAGACAATGTGCCCACCTTACTTCCTGCACTGGATCGTGATAGGAAGATGCGCGAGTACAAGCGCACATTTGTAGATGCGCTACTGAGAACATTCCCAAATGTCACAGGGGAACAAGTGGAAGCCCAAGGCGAAGGCAGGGGAGGAGCGAGAGGTCGCCAACGCAGCTGTGTCACGGCCAGCTCCTCTAAGGGCAGGGTTAGCATGGCAGAGATGTGGAAAAGTTTTGTCACCACGCCACAGCTAACTGTAGTCAATCACCTGACAGATGATGACTCCCTGCTTTTTAAGCCTGCGGACAAACTAGACAAGGAGTAATACATTAAGGAAATATTGGGACAATTGTCTGACGACAACATATATGAAATATTGCAGGGTGATCCGGTCTGGGCGATTAAGCGATAGTTACAGAACTTAATTGATGATAATTTAAAACAAAATATTATTGATAAAAAAACTAGCTGAATTTTTAATCAATGAACATCCTGTAACACCCGTGTTTTACACACTTCCCAAGGTGCACAAATCCTTGGAGCAGCCACCTGGACGCCCGATTGTTGCAGCCACTGATTCAATTCTATCTCCCCCTGCAATATTTCTGGATAAGGTGTTGACGCCACTCACGAAAAAAGGCCCCATCATATCTCAGAGACACACAACATTTTCTAGAGACAATAAGGGAGATTGAGTTGTCACAAGATTGTATTCTGGTCACTCTAGATGTGTGTAGTTTATATACCAGCATAACTCATGAAAAAGGATTAATGGCAATTCAAGCACTACTAGATGAGAGCACACACACACACACACACACACACACGTGTATCCTTCCTAGACACATGGGTGATTAGGGGAGCAAATGACAGGATCACAACTGACTTATATGTCAAGGAAACAGATAGGAATAGCCTGCTATCATTCCATAGTAATCACCCTCCAGCCGTAAAAAAATCACTACCTTATTCCCAATTTAAAAGGGTAGCTAAAATTGTGATGGATCCAGATACACGTAACATCAGGATGCAAGAGATGACACAAAAGTTTGCAGATAGAGGCTACACCTCCCAGCTGTTACAAGAACAGAGGAACAAGGTTGAAAACCCCACATAACAGAGAAAGATAGACAAGGGACAGAGAATACCTCTGGTAGCAAAGTACCATCCTTGGATGGATCGAGTAAAAGCAGTAGTTAATAAACACTGGAATATCCTACAACGGGCCTACACCATAATCCAGGAATTTAAAGAATCACCCATGATCTGTTATAAACGGAATAAGAGCATCAGGGATAAAATCATCCTGGCTGACATAGGTAGTGATAGGACATCTTCATGACAACTCACTCTCTCTGCAGTCAGGAAGGGAACGTTTCCCTGTCTGAACTGCGTTCATTGCTCAAGCGTTATTAAGGGCTCAAACATATCCCACCCACACACAGGACAACAAATTCCAGTCCGGGGTCACTTTACATGTGACAGCAGTTTTGTTATCTACTTACTAAAATGTCCGTGTGGGTTGTGTTATGTTGGAGAGACCACAATGTGCATAAAAGATCGAGTGGGAAAACACAAATCTACAATTAGAAAGTAAAACACTATGTTACCCATTTCTCAGCATTTTATTGAAAAAAAAAAAATCACATCTCACAATTGCGTTTTCAAATTATAGAAGAAGTGACTCTACCTCGACGTGGAGGAAACAGGATTTAGATGCTGCACCGTGAAGCATATTGGAATCACTGGCTTGAAACACTTGCCCCGAAGGGTTTGAACAAGGAATATTCATTGAACAGTTTCATTTGAAACCAGTTTATTGAACGTATAGTGTCAAAATATGTGTACTTAAATATATTGCGTACTAGGTTCTCACAATAGACCACTGACTATAGTACTCGGGCTCTATAGAGATGTATATGTTGATATGTATAACTCTGCCATGATTTATCTACTTTCTAGTTTGCATTTGTGTTACTTAGCAACATGATGTCACAGTCATGTGATCAGGGGGCGGGTTATTTAAAGGTATCTTTTACCTGTGGGATTGAGCAACTATCACTCATTGTTTGACAAAGGCACATGCTTGTGCCGAAACGCGCATCACATATGGGGGACGAATAAAGAAATTTTCTACACAAAGATTGCAGAGTGCCGGTCCATTCATTGCATTTGATGGCGCCAACGCAGCTGTGTCACGGCCAGCTTCTCTAAGGGCAGGGTTAGCATGGCAGAGATGGGGAAAAGTTTTGTCACCACGCCACAGCTAACTGCACCACCACCTGATACGGAACGTGTTAGCAGGAGGCAGCATTTTACTAACATTGTGGAACAGTTCGTGTGCACACCCCTCCTCGTACTGACTGATGGTTCGGCCCCATTCAACTTCTGGGTCTCCAAATTGTCCACGTGGCCAGAGCTAGTCTTTTATGCCTTGGAGGTGCTGGCTTGCCCGGGGGCCAGCGTTTTGTCTGAATGTGTATTCAGCACGGCAGGGGGCATCATTACAGACAAACGCAGCCGCCTGTCCACAGCCAATGTGGACAAGCTGACGTTCATAAAAATGAACCAGGCATGGATACCACAGGACCTGTCCATCCCTTATGCAGATTAGACATTTGTAACTACCTCCCCTTAACCATATATTCTTCGACTCCAGGGCACTTCTTCATTCAATCCTCTTTTTTTAATTTTACCATTATTTTGCAGGGCAACCCAAAGTTGAATGAACCTCTCGTCTGTCTGGGTGCCAGGGGCCTAATATCATAAACTGGCCTTTTCCATTGGTGGGTGACATGAAGCCTGATTCTCTGCTATGGGACCTCTCTCCTCTGTCTGGGTGCTGGGGCCTGCATAAGTAAAAGTGGCCTTTCCATTGGTGGGTGACATGAAGCCTGATTATCTGCTATGCCACCTCTCTCCTCTGTCTGGGTGCTGGGGCCTAAATAACTGAAAGTGGCCTTTTCCATTGGTGGGTGACAAGAAGCCTGATTCTCTGCTATGGGACCTCTCTCCTCTGTCTGGGTGCTGGGACCTAAACAAGTTAAAGTGGCCTTCTCCATTGGTGGGTGACATGAAGCCTGATTCTCTGCTATGGGACCTCTCTCCAATTGATATTGGTTAACTTTTATTTATTTTATTTTAAATCATTTCCCTATCAACATTTGTTTGCAGGGAATTTACCTACATTTTGCTGCCTTTTACAGCCCTCTAGCCCTTTCCTGGGCTATTTTACAGCCTTTTCAGTGCCCAAAAGTTCGGGTCCCCATTGACTTTAATGGGGTTCGGGTTGAAGTTTGGGTCGAGTTCGGATCCCGAACCTAAACATTTTCGGGAAGTTCGGACGAACTTCTCGAACCCGAACATCCAGGTGTTCGCTTAACTCTAGCTGTGAATAAACCCCTGCTCTGCCTGGGTGCCAGGGGCCTAAATTTCTAAAAATTGTCTGTTCCATTGGTGGGTGACATGAACCCAATTTTGCCGGTGAAAAACCCCTGCTCTGTATTGCTGACAGGGAACTAAATTTATTAAAAACGTCTGTTACTGAATGAAAGATGTGTGACTACAAACGCACTCTAGTAGACACACTGCTGATGGCATTCCCACCTGACAGTGGGGGCTCAGTGGAAGCACAAGGCCAAGGCTGAGGACAAGACAGAGGTGCCCAATGTAGCTGGGGCACCTCAAGTACCTCAGAAGGCAGGGTTAGCATGGCTAAAATGGGGAAAAGCTTTCTGAGCACGCCATAAGAACCAGCACCACTAGTTTATATGGAATGTCTTAGAGGAGGCAGCATTTCAGCAACATGGTGGAGCAGCATGTGTGCACCCTCCTACAACTACTGACGTATGGGTCTGCCACATTCAACTTCTGCGTCTCAAAATTGGGTGCATGGCCTGAGCTTGCCCTTTATGCCTTAGAGGTGCTGTCCTGCCCTGCAGCCAGTGTATTGTCTGAACGTGTATTTAGCATGGCAGTGGGCTTTATCACAGACAAGAGCAGCCACCTGTCCACAGCGAACGTGAACAAGCTCATGTTTATTAAAATGAACCAGGCATGGATCCCACGAGACTTGTCTGTATCTTGTGCAGAATAGACATTTATAACATCCTCAACCATCCATTCTCGTACTCAATTGCACTTATTGTTTGTTTTATTTTTTTTATATGTCCCAATATTTTGGGGGCTGCACCAATTAATAAACAAACAAACAAAAAAACAGTTGGCTATCTCGCCCGCTTCCACCTACACCGCCACGGTCACCACTTCCTCAACCACCTACTCCACATCCACCTCCTCCTCCTAGTTCAAGATTGTTATTTTTCATTTTTATTTATTTTTAGTGTTTATTTTAAGTTATTTCCCTATCCACATTTGTTTGCAGAGCACTTGCCATGCTCTTAAGCACATTTTGCTGCCTTTTGCAGCCCTCTAGTCCTTTCCATAACATTTTGGGAGCTATTTTAGTGCCCAATAGTTTGGGTCCCCATTGACTCCAATAGGGTTCGGGTTCCGGTTCGGGTTCAAGTTCGGTTCAAGTTTGGGTCCCAAACTCGAACTTTTTTGCGAAATTCGGCCGAACTCGTCGAACCCGAACATCAAGGTGTTCCCTCAACTCTACAGCTGGAGGTGGAAGTGGAGGAGGAGGCGGCGGAGGTGAAGTTGGGTTTGGAGTCAGTAACATAGCTGCTGGCAGAGACCCTGATGGACGAAGGGCCCGCAATCCTGGGCGTGGGTAGCACCTGTGCCATCCCAGGGTACGACTCACTCCCGGCCTCCACAACATTCACCCAGTCTGCGGTCAGGGAAACGTATCGTCCCTGGCCACTAGCACTTGTCCATGTGTCCGTGGTAAAGTTGACCTTCCCAGTAAGTGTGTTGGTCAGGGCACGGGTGATGTTCAGGGACACATTCTGTTGTAAGGCGGGCACGGCACACTGTGAAAAATAGTGTTTGCTGGGAAATGCGTACCGAGGGACGGCCGCCAACATCATGCTGCGGAAGGCCTCAGTGTCCACAAGCCTAAATGGCAACATTTCAAGGGCCAGTAATTTCAAAAGTTGTGCATTTAGTGCTATGGCCTGTAGGTGGGTGGGTGAATATTTGCACTTAAGTTCAAATGCCTGTGTTATCAACATTTGAGGAACAGCAGTGCGCAACCCAGGGGAAGTGGTGGCAGTGGTTGGACCCACATACTCAGAGTGTGGATCCAGGCGTTCGACCCACTTATTAGGGTGCCTGGATGCCATGTGGCGGTTCAGGCTGGTGGTGGTGAGGTTGCTAGTGTTCACACACTGGCTCATTTGGGAACGGCACAGGTTGCAAATTACCACGCTTTTGTTGTCTGTGCTTTCCTCAAAAAAGCGCCATACTGCGGAATAGTGATGAGCGGCAGGGGCAATATTCGAATTCGCGATATTTCGCGAATATTTGGGCGAATATTCGCCATATATTCGAAAATTCGCAAATTCGTAATCTCCAGCCATTATTTTCTTGTTTGCGAAAATTCGCATTAAAAAAATCGCATAAATTCGCATAAAAAATCGCATAAATTAACATAAAAATTCGCATAAACTGGCATTTGAGATACCTTTTAAATACCAGCTTATGCGAATTTTATGCTAATTTATGCGAATTTTTACGCTAATTTATGCGAATTTTTATGCGAATTTTCGCAAACATGAAAATAATGCCATTATTTTCTTGCATGCGAAAATTTGCATATTAAAAATTCGCATAAAGCGAATATTCGCGATCGCGAATATATTTTGCGATATTCTAAATATTCGCGAATTCTCGAAGTGCTGATATTCGCGATTAAAATTCGCAATTCGAAAATTCGTGATCAACACTACTGCGGAACACCTACCCCTTGGCAAGGTAGATTTAAGTATGTGGGTGCTCGGTGTAACGGTTGCTGGCCTGTTTGGTGTGGGCCGACTTCTCCCTTTTGCAACCCCACTGCCTATTCCAGACTGTTGCGGTGCAGCGGATCTCTCCCCCTCTGCACTTCTGTCCTCGCTTGTCTTTTCACCTGCCCATTTCGGGTCAGTAACCTCACCGTCCACCACATCCTCTTCCACTTCCTCACTCTGCTCATCCTCCTGACTTGAACTAACCACAACTTCAGTGATTGACAACTGTGTCTCATCATCATCCACCTCATGAACAAATGATTGCCATTCACCACCGTCATCTTCTTGAGACTGTGAAGGCTAAAGAGGTTGGGAATCAGGGCACAATATCTCAGGTACCTCTTCAAGCGTCCTTGCTGAGAGAGCCAAACCAAGTACTGGTGATGAAAAGAGGTCATGTGAATATTCGAGTGTGGGATCACTTGTTTTGCCAGACTCAACATCGTGGGAGGAAGGAGGATCAGAGTGAGTATTCAGTTGACTAGACTCTTGGCTACAGAGACTGGACTTAGTGGAAGAGAGGGTGGTGCTTAACCAACTGGAAGCATTAACTTAAGCAATCCAACCGACCACCTGTTCGCACTGGTCCGACTTTGACAGGGTTGTCCTGAGCCGCCCAGCTAAATTGGACATGAAGCTAGGTAAGATGGTTCTTTTTGTTTTTTCTGGTGCACTGGCAGCAGGCACATTTTTATTGCGCCAAGGGCCACGGTCTCTGCTTGCACCATCAGCATCACGCCTACTTCCCTGTCCCTTAGTGCTCACCTTCTTCATATTAATGATTTTGTCTGTAGATGTAGCGCAGATTGTTTTACTGTGCGCTAAAGACAGTTTTCTGATGCAGGACAGTATTGGTTACAGAACACCACAGATTATTGACACTATATTAGGCCCAGATTATTGGAAGTTGTAATTTAGACAGTGTTTTCAGATGCAGTTCAGTATTGTATACAAAAAAAAAAAAGATTTTGGACACTACACTATGCACAGATTAATGAAAATTGTAATATAAACACTGTTTTCAGATGCAGTTCAATATTGGATACAAAAAAAAAAAGATTTTGGACACTACACTAGGCACAGATTAATGGAAGTTGTAATATACACACTGTTTTCAGATGCAGTTCAGTGTTGGTTATAGAACACCACAGATTACAGACACTATATTAGGCCCAGATCATTGGAATTTGTATTACTGACAGTGTTTTCTGAGGCAGGACAGTATTGTTATAGACCACCACAGATTAGGGACACTATATTAGGCCCTTATTATTGGAATTTGTAATACAGACAGGGTTTTATGATGCAGGACAGTATTGGTTACAGAGAACACCACAGATTATGGACACTAGATGTGAACCAGATTATTAGAGAGTCAGTCTGCGGATGATGTACAGCATATGTCACTAATAGTTATAAAATAAAAATGTCTTGCTACTGTCAAAAAGACACAGTATCCCGTAAAAAGTTTTGGGTTATTTGAAAGGCTTTTGGTGTTAAATACAGCAAATTTCTATCCTTGCACTATGTGTCCCTTACTTAGCACGGGTGTCCCTGACACTGCCGTTAAATGTATTGTTGATCTAAAACACACACACAGTAGTCCTTAAAAGGACTTTTGAATCTTTGAAAAGCATTCTCTAACTAAAATCGCTGAAATTTGCTCACTTCTCTGTCTTTCCCTTCCTACCCGATGCTCTCCCTGTCTACGTCTGAGCCGAACACACGTCATCACCCGATGATGCGTTCCGGCCAGCCAATCACTGTTATTCCAGCAGGCAACATGGCTACTGGCATTACAGTGAGGCCAGTACTTACCTGCACCTTGATTGGCTAATTAAAACCCACAAAACGTGCAGGGAGGAGACTCGAGCATTGCGCTCGAGCACATGTGGTACTCGGTCAAGTACCGCCATGTGCCGAGCATAGCAATGCTCGAGCCGAACAAATGTTCGTCTGAGCATGTTTGCTTATCACTCGTCACAAGTAAAATCCAGAGTTCGGTAAACCCTGTTAGAACATGTATAAGCAGCGGCTGTGCTGGTTTCAAACCACAGTATGTGGTGGGATCCGCCGTCCTCGCCTGCTTAGCACTAACCGGGTCGCATAGAATTATATTGATTTATGATGCTTTGATGCTTTACCACTCTGTGGTCTCTTCATTCTGCTACCTCCTCAACACTATGTCTCTGAGCCACTCTGTGGTCTCCTCATGCTGCTGCCACTTCACCACTCTGTGGTCTCCTCATGCTGGTCCAACCTAAACCCAATGTCTCTGGGTCACTTTGTGTATCACTTCACTACTCTGTGGTCTTGTAATGCTGCTGCCACCTCTATACTATGTCTCTGGGCCACTCTGTGGTCTCCTCATGCTGCTACCACATCACCACTCTGTAGTCTCATCATGCTCTGCCACATTATCTCTCTTTGGTCTCCTCATGATGCTGCCACCTCAACACTGTGTCTCTGGGCCACTCTGTGGTCTCCTCATACTGCTGCCACATCACAACTCTTTAGTCTCCTCATGCTGCTGCCACTTCATCACTCTGTGGTCTCCTCATGCTGCTGCCACTTCACCACTCTGTGATCTCCTCATGCTGCTGCCACTTCAACACTATGTCTCTGAGCCACTCTATGGTCTCCTCGTGCTGCTGCCACTTTACCACTCTGTGGTCTCCTCATGCTGCTGGCACCTCAACACCATGTCTCTGGGCCACACTGTGGTCCCCTCGCGCTGCTACCACATCTCCACTATGTCACTTCACCACTCTGTGGTCTTCTCATGCTGCTGTCACTTCACCGCTATGTGGTCTCCTCATGCTGCTGCAACATCACCACTCTGTGGTCTCCCCATGCTACTGCCACTTCATCACTCTGTGGTCTCCTCATGCTGCTGCCACCTCAACACTATATCTCTGGGCCACACCGTCATCTCCTCATGCGGCTGCCACATCAACACTCTGTGGTCTCATCATGCTGCTGCCACTTCAACACTATGTCAGTGAGCTACTCTGTGGTCTCCTCATGCTGCTGCCACTTCAGCACTCTGTGGTCTCCTCCTGCTGCTGCCACCTCAACAATATGTCTCTGAGCCACTATGTGGTCTCTTGATGCTGCTGCCACATCACCACTATGTCACTTCACCTCTCTGTGGTCTCCTCATGCTGCTGCCACTTCACCACTCTGTGGTCTCATCATGCTGGTCCAACCTAAACACAATGTCTCTGGGTCACTTTGTGTATCACTTCACTACTCTGTGGTCTTGTAATGCTGCTGCCACCTCTATACTATGTCTTTGGGCCACTCTGTGGTCTCCTCATGCTGCTACCACATCACCACTCTGTAGTCTCATCATGCTCTGCCACATTATCTCTCTTTGGTATCCTCATGATGCTGCCACCTCAACACTGTGTCTCTGGGCCACTCTGTTGTCTCCTCATACTGCTGCCACATCACAACTCTTTAGTCTCCTCATGCTGCTGCCACTTCATCACTCTGTGGTCTCCTCATGCTACTGCCACATCACCACTATGTCACTTCACCACTCTGTGGTCTCCTCATGCTGCTGCCACATCACCACTCTGTGGTCTCCTCATGCTGCTGCCACCTCAACACTGTGTCTCTGGGCCACTCTGTGGTCTCCTGACACTGCAGCCACTTGACCACTATTTCATTGGGCCACTCAGTGGTCTTCTCATGCTGATTCCACATCACCACTCTGTTCTCCTTATGCTGCTGACACCTCAACACTAGGTCTCTGAGCCACTATGTGGTCTCCTCATGCTGCTGCCACATCACCACTCTGTGGTCTCCTCATGCTGCTGCCACTTCACCACTCTGTGATCTCCTCGTGCTGCTGCCACTTTACCACTCTGTGGTCTCCTCATGCTGCTGGCACCTCAACACCATGTCTCTGGGCCACACTGTGGTCCCCTCGCGCTGCTACCACATCTCCACTATGTCACTTCACCACTCTGTGGTCTTCTCATGCTGCTGTCACTTCACCGCTATGTGGTCTCCTCATGCTGCTGCAACATCACCACTCTGTGGTCTCCCCATGCTACTGCCACTTCATCACTCTGTGGTCTCCTCATGCTGCTGCCACCTCAACACTATATCTCTGGGCCACACCGTCATCTCCTCATGCGGCTGCCACATCAACACTCTGTGATCTCATCATGCTGCTGCCACTTCAACACTATGTCAGTGAGCTACTCTGTGGTCTCCTCATGCTGCTGCTACATTACCACTCTGTGGTTTCCTCATGCTGCTGCCACTTCAGCACTCTGTGGTCTCCTCCTGCTGCTGTCACCTCAACACTATGTCTCTGAGCCACTATGTGGTCTCTTGATGCTGCTGCCACATCACCACTATGTCACTTCACCTCTCTGTGGTCTCCTCATGCTGCTGCCACATCACCACTCTGTGGTCTCCTCACACTGCTGCCACCTCAACACTATGTCTCTGAGCCACTCTGTGGTCTTCTGATACTGCTGTCACTTCACCACTATTTCATTGGGCCACTCAGTGGTCTCCTCATGCTGCTTCCAAATGCACTATTCTTTGTTCTCCTTATGCTGCTGACACCTCAACACTTTGTCTCTGAGCCACTATGTGGTCTCCTCATGCTGCACCCACTTAACTACTCTGTGATCTCCTTATGTTGCTGCCACCTCAACACTATGTTTCTGGGCCACTCTGTTGTCTACTCATGCTTCTACCACATCACCACTCTGTAGTCTCTTCATTCTTCTGCCATATCACCACTCTGTGGTTTCCTTATGCTGCTGCCACTTTATCACCCTATGATCTCAACATGCTGCTGCCACATCACAACTCCTCACGCTGCCACTTCACCATTTTGTGGTTTCCACATTGCTGCTACCACATCACCACTATGTGGTCTCCATATGCTGTTGCCACTTTACCACTCTGTGGTCTTCTCATGCTGCTTTCCCCTAAATACTATGTCTCTGGGCCACTTTGTGGTCTCCTCATGCGGCTGCCATATCACCACTATGTGGTCTCCTCATGCTTCTGCCACTTCACTAGTCTGTGGTCTCCTCATGCTCCTGCCACCTCAACATTATGTCTCTGAGCCACTCTGTGGTCTCCTCATGCTGCTGCCACCTTAACACCATGTTTCTGGAAAACACTCTGGTCTCCTCGTGCTGCTGCCACTTCACCACTGTTTCACTGCGCCACTCAGTGGTCTCCTCATGCTGCTTCCAAATCCACATTCTTTGGTCTACTTATGCTGCTGCCACCTCAACACTATGTCTCTTATCCACTCTGTGGTCTCCTCCTGCTGCTGCCATATTACCACTCTGTGGTATCCTTATGCCGCTGTCACTTCACCACTCTGTGATCTCATGATGCTGCCACCTCAACACTATGTCTCCGGGCCACTCTGTGGTCTCCTCATGCTGCTGCCATATCAAAACTCTATAGTCTCCTCATGCTGCTGCCACTTCACCACTCTGTGGTTTTCACATGCTGCTACCACATCACCACTCTGTGGTCTCCATATTTTGCTGCCACTTTACCACTCTGTGGTCTCCTCATGCTGCTGCCACATCACCACTATGTCTCTGGCCAACTTTGTGTTCTCTTCATGCTGCTGCCACATTAGAACTCTGTAGTCTCCTCATGCTGCTGCCACTTCCCCACTTTGTGGTTTACACATTCTGCTACCACATCACCACTCTGTGGTCTCCATATGCTGCTGCCACTTTACCACACTGTGGTCTCCTCATGCTGCCTCTACCTCCAGACTTTGTCTCTGGTCCACTTGTGGTCTCCTCGTACTGCTGCCACGTCACCACTCTGTGGTCTTCTCATGCTGCTGACACCTCAACACCATGTTTCTGGGCCACACTCTGGTCTCCTGGTGCTGCTACCACTTCACCACTATTTTACTGGGCCACTCAGTGGTCTCCTCCTGCTGCCACATCACCACTCTGTGGTCTTCTTATGCTGCTGCCACATCAACACTCTGTGGTCTCCTCATGCTGCTGCCACCTCAACACTATGTCTCTGGGCCACTCTGTGGTATCCTTATGCTGCTTCCACATCACACCTCTGTAGACTCCTCATGCTGCTGCCCCTTTACCACTCTGTGGTTTCCACATTCTGCTACCACATCACCACTCTGTGGTCTCCATATGCTGCTGCCACTTTACCACACTGTGGTCTCCTCATGCTGCCTCCACCTCAAGACTTTGTCTCTGGTCCACTTGTGGTCTCCTCGTGCTGCTGCCACGTCACCACTCTGTGGTCTTCTCATGCTGCTGACACCTCAACACCATGTTTCTGGGCCACACTCTGGTCTCCTGGTGCTGCTACCACGTCACCACTATTTCACTGGGCCACTCAGTGGTCTCCTCCTGCTGCCACATCACCACTCTGTGGTCTTCTTATGCTGCTGCCACATCACCACTCTGTGGTCTCCTCATGCTGCTGCCACCTCAACACTATGTCTCTGGGCCACTCTGTCGTCTCCTCATGCTGCTTCCACATCACACCTCTGTAGACTCCTCATGCTGCTGCCCCTTTACCACTCTGTGGTTTCCACATGCTGCTACCACATCACCACTCTGTGGTCTCCATATGATTCTGCCACTTCACCTGTCTGTGGTCTCCTCATGCTACTGCCTCCTCAACACTATTTCTATGAGCCACTTTGTGGTCTCCATGTGTTTTTGCCACTTCAGCACTCTGCGGTCTCCTCATGCTGCTGCCACCTCAACACCATGTTTCTGGGCCACTGTGGTCTTCTCGTTCTGCTGCCACATCTCCACTATGTCACTGAGCGACTATGTTGTCTCCTCATGCCGCTGCCACTTCACCACGCTGTTTTTCTCCTCATGATGCTGCCACTCCACCACTCTGTGGTCTCCATATGATTCTGTCACTTCACCACTCTGTGGTCTTCTCATGCTGCTGCCTCCTCAACACTATATCTCTGAGCCACTATGTTATCACCTCATGTGGCTGCCACATCACCACTCTGTCGTCTCATCATGCTGCTGCCACCTTAACACTATGTCTATGAGCCACTCTGTGGTCTCCTCATGCTGGTGCCACTTCACCCTTTTGTGGTTTCCTCATGCTGCTTCCACCGCAACACCATGTCTCTTGACCACACTCTGGTCTCCCTATGCTGCTAGCACATCACCACTCTGTGGGCTCCTCATGCTGCTGCCACTTCGGAACTCTGTGGTCTCCTCATGCTGCTGCCTCCTCAACACTATGTGATTGGGCCACTCTGAGGTCTCCTTATGCTCCTGCCACATTACCACCATGTCACTGAGAGATTTTGTGGTCTCCTCATGTTGCTGCCACTTCACCAGTCTGTGGTCTCCTCATGCTGCTGCCACCTCAACACCATGTCTCTTGACCACACTCTGGTCTCCTCATGCTGCTACCACATCACCACTCTGTGGTCTCCTCATGCTGCTGCCACTTCACCTTCCTTTGGTCTCCTCATTATGCTGCCAACTCAACACTATGTGTCTTGGCCACTCTGAGGTCTCCTCATACTGCTGCCACATCACCACTCTATGGTCTGCTCATGCTGTGGCCACATCACCACTCTTTGGTCTACTCATGCTGCTGCTACCTCAACACTGTGTCTCTTGGCCACTTTGTGGTCTCCTGATGCTGCTTTCCCTTCACCACTATTTAATTAGGCCACTCAGTGGTCTCCTCATGCTGCTTCCACATTACCATTCTTTGTTCTCTTTATGCTGCTGCCACCTCAACACTATGTCTCTGGGCCACTCTTAACATAGTAACATAGTACATAAGGCCGAAAAAATACATCTGTACATCCAGTTTGGCCTTTTATCCTGCTAGTTGATCAAGAGGAAATAAGTAATCCCTGGATCAACGACCCATCTCTGGTAGCTTTAGCCTGTAATATTATTACACTCCAGGAATACATCCAGGCCCCTATTGAATTCCTTTATTGTACTCACCATCACCATCCCCTCAGGCAGAGAGTTCTATAGTCTCACTGCTCTTACCATAAAGAATCCTCTTCTATGTTTGTGTACAAACCTTCTTTCCTCCAGACGCAGAGGATGTCCCCTCGTCACAGTGACAGTCTTAGGGATAAATAGATTATGGGAATGATCTCTGTACTGACCCCTGATATATGTATACATAGTTATTAGATCTCCCCTCAGTCATCTTTTTTCTAAAGTAAATAACCCTAATTTTGATAACCTTTCAGGGTACTGTAGTTGCCCCATTCCAGTTATTACTTTAGTTGCCCTCCTCTGAACCCTTTCCAGCTCTGCTATGTCCGCCTTGTTCACAGGAGCCCAGAACTGTACACAGTACTCCATGTGTGGTCTGACTAGAGATTTGTAAAGTTGTAGGACTATGTTCTCATCACAGGCGTCTATGCCCCTTTTGATGCAACCCATTATCTCATTGGCCTTGGCGGCAGCTGCCTGACACTGGTTTTTGCAGCTTAGTTTGCTGTTTATTAAAATTCCTAGATCCTTTTCCATGTCAGTGTTATCGAGTGTTTTACCATTTAGTATGTACGGATGACTTGCATTATTCCTTTCCATGTGCATAACTTTACATTTGTCAGTGTTAAACCTCATCTGCCACTTCTCTGCCCAAGCCTCCAATCTATCCAGATCCCTCTGTAGCAGTATATTGTCCTCTTCAGTGTTAATTACTTTACACAGTTTAGTGTCATCTGCAAAAATTGATATTTTACTATGCAAGCCTTCTACAAGATCAATAATAAATATGTTGAAAAGAATAGGGCCCAGTACTGACCCATGAGGTACCCCACTATTGACAGTTGCCCAGTCTGAGTGTGTACCGTTAATAACCACCCTCTGTTTTCTGTCACTCAGCCAGTTACTTACCCTCTTACATACATTTTCTCCCAATCCGAGCATCCTCATTTTATATACTAACCTTTTATGTGGTACAGTGTCAAATGCTTTGGATAATTCCAGATATACGACATACATTGATTCACCGCTGTCAAGTCTAGAACTTACCTCTTCATAGAAACTGATTAAATTCGTTTGGCATGACCGATTCCTCATGAAGCCATGCTGATATGGCATTATTTGCTTATTTCTGTTGAGATCCTCTAAGATAGCATCTCTCAGAAAACCTTCAAACAGTTTCCCCACAACAGATGTTAAACTTACTGGCCTATAGTTTCTGGGCTCTGTTTTTGGACCCTTTTTGAATATTGGCACCACATTTGCTATGCGCCAATCCTGTGGGACATTGCCTGCCAGTATAGAGTCCTCAAATATCAGAAATAAGAGTCTGGCTATGACATTACTTAATCCCCTTAGGATACGGGGGTGTATGCCATCCGGTCCTGGCGATTTGTCTATTTTAATCTTTTTAAGTCACTGTTGTACTGCTATTTGGGTCAGACAGGACACTTTTAATTGGGGAATTATTTTTACATTCAGCATTTCATCTGACAGTTTATTTTCCTCAGTAAATACATTGGAGAAAAAAATATTTAACAGCTTTGCTTTCTCCTCATCGCTCTCTGCAACTCTTCATTGCTCTTTAAAGGGCCGACACCTTCAGATTTATACTTTTTAACATTTAGATAATTGAAGAAAATTTTAGGGTTAGTTTTACTCTCTTTGGAAATTAATCTGTCGGTCTCTAGTTTGGCCGCATTTATTTGTTTTTTTACATTTTCTATTTCTTTCCTTATAGTTTTTCAGTTGTTCCTTGCTACCTTCCTGTTTTAGTGATTTATATGCTTTCTTTTTGTCATTTATGCTTTCTTTACATTTCTATTTTTCCACATTGGTTTCTTTTTGTTCCTTGACCTTTTATTCCCAAACGGTATATACCTCTCACAATGAGAATTTAGGATGCTTTTAAAGATCTCCCATTTTGTGGCTGTATTTTTGTTTGATCTCCTTATGCTGCTGCCACTTCACCACTCTGTAATCTACTCATGCCGCTGCCACATTATGGCTTTGTGGTCTCCTCATGATACTGACACCTCAAAACACCTCAAAACTGTGTCTCTGGGACACTCTGTGGTCTCCTCGTGCTGCTGATACTTGTGGTTTCGACCTGCTGCTGACACTTTACTACTTTGTGGTCTCCTCATGCTGCCTTCACCTCAACACCATGTCTCAGGAAACCACTCTGTGGTCTCGTCATGCTTCTGCAACTTCACCAGTCTGTGGTCTCCTCATGCTACTGCCTCCTCAACACTATTTCTATGAGCCATTCTGTGGTTTCCATGTGCTTCTGCCACTTCACCACTCTGTGGTTTCTTCATGCTGCTGCCACCTCAACGCCATGTTTCTGGGCCACACTGTGTCTCCTCGTGCTGCTGCCACATCTCCACCATGTCACTGAGCAACTCTGTTGTCTCCTCATGCTGCTGCCACTTCACCACTCTGTGGTCTCCTCATGATGCTGCCACTTCACCACTCTGTGGTCTCCTCATGCTACTGCCACTTCACCCTTCTGTGGTCTCCTCATGCTGCTGCCACCTCAACACCATGTCTCTTGACCACACTTTGGTCTCCTCATGCTGCTAGCACATCACTACTATGTCACTGAGACACTCTGTGGTCTCCTCATGCATCTGCACATCACCACCATGTGGTCTCCTCATGCTGCTGCCACTTTAGCACTCTGTGGTCTCCTCATGCTGCTACCTCCTCAACACTATGTGTCTGGGCCACTCTGAGGTCCCCTGATGCTCCTACCACATTACCACTATGTCACTGAGACACTCTGTGGTCTCCTTATGCTGCTGCCACTTCACCACTCTGTGGTATCCTCATGCTGCTGCCACTTCACCCTTCTGTGGTCTCCTCATGCTGCTGCCACCTCAACACCATGTCTCTTGACCACACTCTGGTCTCCTCATGCTGCTACCACATCACCATTATTTCACTGAGCCACTCTGTGGACTCCTTATGCTGCTGCCACATCACCACTCTGTGGTCTCCTCATGCTGCTGCCACTTCAGCACTCTGTGGTCTCCTTATGCTGCTGCCACTTCACCATTCTGTGGTCTCCTCATGATGCTGCCAACTCAACACTATGTGTCTTGGCCACTCTGTGGTCTCCTAATTCTGCTGCCACTTCACCACTATTTCACTGGGCCACTCAGTGGTCTCCTTATGCTGCTTCCACATTACCATTCTTTGATCTCCTTATGCTGCTGTTTCCTCAACACTATGTCTCTGGACCACTGTGTCGTCTCTTTATGCTGCTGCCACATCACCACTCTGTAATCTCCTCATGCCGCTGCCACTTCACCACTCTAGTTTTCTCATGCTGCTGCCACATCACCACTCTGTGGTCTACTCATGCTGCTGCTACCTCAACACTGTGTCTCTGGGCCACTCTGTGATCTCCTGATGCTGCCACCACTTCACCACTATTTCACTGGGCCACTCAGTGGTGTCCTCATGCTGCTTCCACATTACCATTCTTTGGTCTCCTCATGCTGCTGCCTCCTCAACACTATGTCTCTGGGCCACTCTGTGGTCTCCTTCTGCTGCTGCCACATCACCACTCTTTAATCTCCTCATGCCGCTGACACTTCCTCACTCTGTAGTTTTCTCATGCTGCTATCACATCACCACTCTGTGGTCTTCTTATGCTGCTGCCACCTCAACACTGTGTCTCTGTCCCACTCTGTGGTCTCCTACTGCTGCTGCCATATCACCACTATGTGGTATCCTAATGCTGCTGCCACTTCACCACTCTTTGATCTCCTCATGCTGCTGCCACCTCAACACTCTATGGTCTGCTCATGCTGCAGCCACTTTACTACTCTGTGGTCTCCCCATGCTGCTTCCACCTCAATACTATGTCTCTGAGTGACTCTGTTGTGTCCTTTTACTGCTGCTGCTTCATCCCTCTATGGTCTCCATGGTACCTTAACACTATGTCTCTGGGCCACTCTACTGTCTCCTCATTCTACTGCCACATCACCACTATGTCTCGGGTTCACTCTGTGGTCTCCTCATGCTGCTGCCATATCACCACTCTGTGGTCTCCTCCTGCTGCTTCCACTTCACCACTAAGTGGTCTCCTCATGCTGCTGCCACTTCACCACTTTGTGGTCTTCTCATGCTGCTACCACCTCAACACTATGTCTCTGTCAAGGCCTCTGTTGTTAGTGCTGTGACACAGTTGCAGTGCATGCGGTTACCAGTGGTAACTTGTTGTTGCAGCATTTAGGTGGTTCCTGCTTTCCCCTGGGTACTTCCCTGCCTGGTGCTGGAGGGGTTAATCATCTGGCTCGTGTGGAATTAGGCGTGTCTTGAGTGTGGCCTCTTGGATCTTTATATGTGGTGTTGGGAGCCTGAGGTCAGTTGCCATTCTGCCTTTGTGTGTGTAGGAGTGTTGCTCCCTTCCTGAATATACTACCTGTCCAGTGGGAGGGCCTCCTAGCTAGACATCAATGTCACCAATGTTCCCTATTTCTTTACCTTCCTTTATATCTTTGTTTGGTGCGGGTTTATGTTTAGGGTGTGGTGTCTAGTCTTGTTGTTGTATATGTCTGGTCAGTTGATGTTTTATTTCCGGCATGTATGAGAGTTGTACCCTGTTTGTTGTGCCTGCGGAATTGGGCTCCATGGTTTTACTGGAGGGGTGAACCTCAAGTCAGTAGCAGTTGTTGTTCCTCCTAGTCGTCACCATGTTTCTGGGCCACACTGTGGTCTCCTTGTGCTGCTGCCACATCTCCACTAATGCAAGTGGTGTCAAACGAAAGGTAGAGTTTCGCGCTCTTAGATTGAATGGGTAAAATAAGTGCTCTTTTGGATGTGGTTCTTGGTAATAAATGTGCTTACCTATCGGGATTGCACTTGATTAGGTGCAATCCCAAAATAAGTCGAGGTCAATGAAGATCTATGGTTGGTGCTGCCTATTTTTGTCCTGTCGCGTTGGTGGGAGCCACTCCACCGGTCGGGTTCAGAGTAGAGGAAGAGCAGCTGTCCGTTTAGTTATGGTCAGATGTTTGGACAACATGGGGCGCACGTTCACACCAATCTTTAAACAAGTGATGGTTTATTTAGAGACAACCCATTATCCCCTTGTACAAAGCATGACCCATTATCCCCTTGTAAA
Organism: Bufotes viridis; assembly: GCA_033119425.1. Lineage (NCBI taxonomy): Eukaryota > Metazoa > Chordata > Amphibia > Anura > Bufonidae > Bufotes > Bufotes viridis. The sequence goes on from CM065596.1 coordinate 71,417,131, forward strand.
AGAGTCTGTTCATACAAGTGCACATAAAAAATGACAATAATAATAATAGGTGTCAAGATATCGTCTTCATATTCCACCAGGGATAAAAGCATCACATAGGCATATGAACATAATAAAGAAAAAATTCTCAGTACCTGGAATTGCAGCAAATAGAAAGATGCGCTGGATTTATTTCAACAGATTTTCTGCTGATTTCGCTGGCGAAGGAAACAACACATAAATGGCTGTCAGCTGGAAAAAAGTTACTATTATTTGTTCTGAGCACGACCCTAGTCCAGAGTACATAAAGTAAGAGTAATAAGAGTAATAAAAATAAGATCATTTGTTGGGGGCGCTGGTGTGAAAAAGGATTAAGGTTTGTTATATGTACATGCATCCATATGTCCCTATATATTTCTGTGCGTATCCATACATATACACTCACCTAAAGAATTATTAGGAACACCATACTAATACGGTGTTGGACCCCCTTTTGCCTTTAGAACTGCCTTAATTCTACGTGGCATTGATTCAACAAGGTGCTGATAGCATTCTTTAGAAATGTTGGCCCATATTGATAGAATAGCATCTTGCAGTTGATGGAGATTTGAGGGATGCACATCCAGGGCACGAAGCTCCCGTTCCACCACATCCCAAAGATGCTCTATTGGGTTGAGATCTGGTAAATGTGGGGGCCATTTTAGTACAGTGAACTCATTGTCATGTTCAAGAAACCAATTTGAAATGATACGAGCTTTGTGACATGGTGCATTATCCTGCTGGAAGTAGCCATCAGAGGATTGGTACATCGTGGTCATGAAGGGATGGACATGGTCAGAAACAATGCTCAGGTAGCCCGTGGCATTTAAACGATGGCCAATTGGCACTAAGGGGCCTAAAGTGTGTCCAGAAAACATTCCCCACACCATTACACCACCACCACCAGCCTGCACAGTGGTAACAAGGCATGATGGATACATGTTCTCATTCTGTTTACGCTAAATTCGGACTCTACCATTTAAATGTCTCAACAGAAATGGAGACTCATCAGACCAGGAACATTTTTCCAGTCTTCAACAGTCCAATTTTGGTGAGCTGTGAAAATTGTAGCCTCTTTTTCCTATTTGTAGTGGAGATGAGTGGTACCCGGTGGGGTCTTCTGCTGTTGTAGCCCATCCGCCTCAAGGTTGTGTGTGTTGTGGCTTCACAAATGCTTTGCTGCATACCTCGGTTGTAACGAGTGGTTATTTCAGTCAACGTTGCTCTTCTATCAGCTTGAATCAGTCGGCCCATTCTCCTCTGACCTCTAGCATTAACAAGGCATTTTTGCCCCCAGGACTGCCGCATACTGAATGTTTTTCCCTTTTCACACCATTCTTTGTAAACCCTAGAAATGGTTGTGCGTGAAAATCCCAGTAACTGAGCAGATTGTGAAATACTCAGACAGGCCCGTCTGGCACCAACAACCATATCACGCTCAAAATTGCTTAAATCACATTTCTTTCCCTATTCTGACATTCAGTTTGGAGTTCAGGAGATTGGCTTGACCAGGACCACACCCCTAAATGCATTGAAGCAACTGCCATGTGATTGGTTGACTAGATAATTGCATTAACGAGAAATAGAATAGGTGTTACTAATAATTCTTTATGTGAGTGTATATGCGCACATATGTACACACATATACATATATGTACACATGTGTGTCCACATGTACACACATACTGCATAACTAAGATTAAAGTGTCTATTATATTATTTATAGAATGTTCCTTGTTTCTGTTTATCCCCATTTGTTTTATTCGATCCTCTTTCTGTATTATGATCCTGTATTATTGTTGGTGCTGAGATCCCTTTTCATTATTTTTGTCACCTACTCGCACCTGAGGAAGGGGTCTCACTTGTGCGTGTAGCTGGCACAGATCGACCACGTCCTCTCCCTACAACAGGAGCTCCACCAGCAGCACCACGACCTGGGCCACGTCCCTTATTTGACGCTCTCCTCATATTTTTTGAATTCAGGATCTTGCCCTAAATGGGTGTTTAATTAATAGTAGAAAAGAACGACAGTATGTAAAGGGTGTATCTCACAGGGCCTGAACCAGACTAGGCCTCAATTAAAGATTTCTTTGCACAAAATGTCTGTATTTCAAATGGCTATATTTCAAATGGCTGTATTTCAAATGTTTGATTCAAACCCCTGTATGTAGAGAGAGTATCTCACACGGTCTGAACCACTGTAGGCCTGAAGTAAATATATCTTTGCACAAAAAGGCTGTATTTCAAATGGCTGTATTTCAAATGCCTAATTCAAACCCCTGTATGTATAGGGGGGATCACACACGCCCTGAATCAGTGTAGGCCTGAAGTAAATATATATTTGCACAAAATGGCTGTATTTCAAATGCCTAATTCAAACCCCTGTATGTATTGGGGGGATCACACACGCCCTGAATCAGTGTAGGCCTGAAGTAAATATATCTTTGCACAAAAAGGCTGTATTTCAAATGGATGTATTTCAAATGCCTAATTCAAACCCTTGTTTGTATAGTGGGGATAACACACACCCTGAATCAGTGTAGGCCTGAAGTAAATATATCTTTGCACTAAATGGCTGTATTTAAAATGGCTGTATTTTAAATGGCTGAATCAAACCCCTGTATGTATAGGGGGGATCACACACGCCCTGAATCAGTGTAGCTCTAAAGTAAATATATTTTTGCACTAAATGGCTGTATTTAAAATGGCTGTATTTTAAATGGCTGAATCAAACCCCTGTATGTATAGGGGGGATCACACACGCCCTGTATCAGTGTAGGCCTGAAGTAAATATATCGTTGCACAAAAAGGATGTATTTCAAATGGCTGTATTTCAAATGCCTAACTCAAACCCCTGTATGTATAGGGGGGATCACACACGCCCTGAATCAGTGTAGGCCTGAAGTAAATATATCTTTGCACAAAGTCTGTATTTCACAGGGCTAGAACCTCTGTAGGCCTGAATTCAATATTGGTCCACCAAATGGCGGTATTTAAAATCTCTGAATGTAACCCAAATGTATTAAGGATGTATCTCACAATGACATCTGCATCAAAGGCTGCCAACTAAATTTTTTGTGCCCAAACGACTGTTTGTTTAACAACTGAATTTGACAGCAGTATCTAAGCCTGTAATTTCACACGTGCTGATGCTGCAAGGCCTGAAAATAGTGTTTTTTGCCAAAAAAGTGTGTTTTTCAAATCCCAGAAAATGATGGGTGTATTTCTAGCTTAAATTGCACACTGACTAATACAGATCTTGTAGATTGTCCAAAAAGTCATTTTTTGGTAACAGAATATGAATGCTGTATATATTAAACTTGAATTCAACATTTGCAGATCTGGAAAATACAGTTTTTTTGGGGGAAAAAAGTGTGTTTTTCAATCCCCAGAAAATGATGGGTGTATTTCTAGCTTAAATTGCACACTGACTAATACAAATTTTGTAGTTTTCCCCCAAAAAATTGTGATTTGCAATGTCCCAAAAGCTCAGATGCTGTGCTGGTGCACTGAGCATGCATAAAATGGCCGCCGCCACCCACCTAACAGAATTCTAAAAGTTAGTATTTTTTGGTCAATGACCTCAGGGCAGGGTAAAAGGATAGTGCCCTGCACCCACACAACTATTTAAAGGTAGATCGCTGAGTTAGATTCTCTCCTATTCTCTCCCTGAAATCACAAGTCCAGCAGCATCCTCTCCTTACACTTGTAACAGCAGAGTGACGTACAACGCTATGTGACTCAAGCCTATATAGAGCCTGGGTCACCTGCTGCTCTGGCCAATCACAGCCATGCCATTAGTAGGCCAATCACAGCCATGCCATTAGTAGGCATGGCTGTGATGGCCTCTTGGGGCAAGAAGTATGACGCTTTTTGATTGCCTTCTGTGCAGCCTTTCTAAAACTGCCAAGAAAGCGCCGAACACCAAGCCCGAACTTTTACGGAAATGTTCGGGTTCGGGTCCGTATCCCGAACATGCCAAAATTCGGAACGAACCCGAACTATACAGTTCGGGTTTGCTCAACCCTAGTTTCGATATAAATTTTATAATGGTAAAGAATATGAAAAGAGGATTGGGCAGTGTTAGGGTCTGAAGTGTTAAACAATGAGTGTGGATGCATGTTAATAATATTGTAGTAATTATAGATAAATGTAAATTGACATTCATGAACACATATTAAGTGAGAGAATTTTTTTGAAAAACTGTAATGTGCATTTAAAAAGGAGACCGGTCCAAAAACTGACATGTGTGTTATAAAATTTTAGATGAAGGAAGAAATGTAAATGATTGGCATAGGGTTGATCAGAAGCATTTGCTTTTGAAGACTTTCATTTAGTCCATAGGGTTTTAGAGTCTGGAGTTTGAATATCCAGAACATCTCCCTTTTTTGTAATGTTCTAAAACGGTCTGTAACAGTTTCTGGAATTTGTTCAATTGGGGTAATGTTTAATTTTGGTGGATCTTTATTGTGGGAAGTAAGGAAATGTCGAGAGACGCTATGTTTCAGATATCCCTGAGTTATCTTCCAACGGTGGTTGTTTAAACGCTCTCTTAGGGACTATATTGTTTGGCCTATGTATTGCAGTCCGCATTAACATTCCAGTAGGTAGGGAATGTTTCCCCTGTTATGTTGCTCTTGAAGTTCTTTTTTCGGTGCAAGATGTTATTTCAACACTTGCAGAGCTTGTGGCTGCATTTATAACTGCCCGCGTGGTCTGGACTAATTGAGAGTGTTCCTTGTTTTTTCTATTTCAGCCTACTGGGAGCCAGTATATTTTTCAAAGTTCTTGCTCTCCTAAAAGTTATTCTAAAAGAAGCCAGAATAATTTTGGACGATACCGTATACTACACATCCCTTACAGCAAATTCCCTGACAGAGGACAAAAAGAAATTGGATACACTTCTAAAACAGGCAGAATTGGAGTCCATATTATCCAAAAAAGAAAAAGAGTATATTATAATAGACCATCCCAGCACCGTGTTTTTCTATCACTTCCCGAAAATCCATAAAGACACCGAAAATCCACCAGGAAGACCTATCATCTCCGGAATTAACTCTCTTACTAGCAATCTCTCACATTATGTAGACAAATTCTTACAGAAGTATGTAATGGTACTCCCATCATACTTGAAAGATTCCACGCAACTCATTACCCTTTTGAAGAAAATTGAATTGAAATCAGCCTACTGATGGCTCACACTAGATGTGGCCTCTCTCTATTCAAACATTCCACACAAAATGGGCATAGAAGCAGTAAACCATTATTTAGAAAGAGATGACCATCTATCAACAAAACATAAACAGTTTATCACAGACGCCATTGAATTTATATTGACAAATAACGTGTTTACGTTCGAGGGTAAGAGTTACAGACAACAGAGGCGGACCGCCATGAGCACACGCTTCGCGCCTAGTTTGGCGACCCAATATATGGGTCACTTTGAAGATGAATTAACTACTACAGGACCGCCTAACGCAGGGATGCGTCCTGCGGGCGGTCCTGTAGCTCTGAGTTGACGCGTCGGCGCGTCATCTCGTGAGAGCCGAGATTTCCTGTGAAAGCGAGATTTCCAGAGAAGCGCGGCACGGCAGTTCGGCTACAGCCTGCCAGCGATGATCCATCGCTGGCAGGCTGTAGATGCGAATAAAATCTCATCAAACAGCTATATCAGACGCTGTTTTATGAACAGCGTCTGATATAGCTGCTACCTGGTCCTCTGGTGGTCCCATTTGCTGGGATCGACCACCAGAGGACCAGGTAACACTGTAAAGTTGCACCAAACACTACACTAACCCCCCCCCACCCCCCCTCACCTATTAACCCCTTGATCACCCCATCTAGACCCCCTGATCACCCCCTGTCATTGATCACACCCCTTGTAAGGCTCCATTCAGACGTCCATATGTGTTTTGCGGATCCGTGGATTCACGGATCCGTGGATTCACGGATCCGAGGATCCGATCCGCGGATCCGATCCGCAGATCCTCAAAACACGGACACCGGCAATGTGCTTTCCGCATTTTGCAGATCCGCACATTGCCAGAACTATATAGAAAATGCTTTTCTTGTCCGCAATTGCGGACAAGAATAGGACATGTTCTATATTTTTGCGAACAGAAGTGCAGACCCGGAAGCACGGATCCGTAATTCCGGATCCGAGCGGGACAAAGTCTGTCCCCATAGAAATGAATGGGTCCGCAATTCCGTTCCGCAAACAGAATTTCGGACGTGTGAATGGGGCATAAGGGTCCCTTATCACCGCCAGTTAGTTAGCTACTTGTTAGGTAGCTAGCGCCCAGCCCACCGCACCGCAGTCACTGATTTTGGCAGAGATTTTTTCATCCACATTGACCGATGCGAATGAAAAAATCTGTGCTGTTCATTTATTTATTTTTTTCAGCGCAGAGGCTGAACGGAAAAAAAAAATCTCATTACCCGCATGCTCAATATACGGAGAATCGCAGAAACTCCTAATGCTGGCCATACGTGTAATGATTGCGGAGACCCTCAAATGCCAGGGCAGTATAAAAAACCCACATGTGACCACATTTTAGAAAGAAGACACCCCAAGGTATTCCGTGAGGGGTATGGTGAGTTCATGTAAAATTTTATTTTTTGTCACAAGTTAGTGGAATATGAGACTGTAAAAAAAAAAAAAAATTTCCTCTAACTTGTGCCAATTTTTTTTTTTTCTGTGAACTCGCCATACCCCTCACAGAATACCTTGGGGTGTCTTCTTCCACAATGGGGTCACATGTGGGTATTTATACTGCCCTGGCATTTTAGGGTCCTAAAGCGTGAGAATCCAAATGCGTAAAATGCCTGTGAAATCCTAAAGGTACTCATGGGAATTTGGGCCCTTTGCATTTTGGCTGCAAAAAGTGTCACACATGTGGTATCGTCGCATCAGGAGAAGTAGGGCAATGTGTTTGGGGTGTATTTTACATATACCCATGCTGGGTGTGAGAAATATCGCTGTAAACGACAACTTTTTACATTTTTTTATTGAAAGTTGTCAATTTACAGAGATATTTCTCTCACCCAGCATGGGTATATGTAAAAATACACCTCAAAACACATCGCCCTACTTCTCCTGAGTACGGCGATGCCACATGTGTGACATTTTTGCAGCCAAGATGCGTAAGGGCCCAAATTCCAACGAGTACCTTTAGGAGGGCATTTTACGCATTTTTCTTCTCACGCTTTAGGGCCCCTAAAATGCCAGGGCAGTATAAATACCCACATGTGACCCCATTTTGGAAAGAAGACACCCTAAGGTATTCGCTGAGGGGCATAATGAGTCCATGAAAAATAAAATTTTTGTCAAAAGTTAGCGGAAAGGGAGACTTTGTGAGAAAAACAATAAAAATCAATTTCCACTAACTTGTGCCAAAAAAATCTTATATGAACTCGCCATGCCCGTCATGGAATACCTTGGGGTGTCTTCTTCCAAAATGGGGTCACATGTGGGTATTTCTACTACCCTGGCATTTAGGGGCCCTAAAGCGTGAGAAGAAAAATGCGTAAAAATGCCCTCCTAAAGGTACTCATTGGATTTAGCCCCTTTGCGCATCTTGGCTGCAAAAGTGTCACACATGTGGTATCGCCGTACTCAGGAGAAGTAGGGCAATGTGTTTTGGGTGTATTTTTACATATACCTACATGCTGGGTGAGAGAAATATCTCTGTAAATTGACAACTTTGAATAAAAATGTAAAAAGTTGTCGTTTACAGCGATATTTCTCACACGCAGCATGGGTATATGTAAAAATACACCCCAAAACACATTGCCCTACTTCTCCTGAGTACGGCGATACCACATGAGTGACACTTTTTGCAGCTTAGGTAGCAAAGGGCCCTAAACCAATGAGTATCTTTAGGATTTCACAGGTCATTTTTATGCATTTGGATTCTCACACTTTAGGGGCCCCTAAAATGCCAGGTGAGTATAAATACCCCACATGTGACCTCATTTTGGAAGAAGACACCCAAGGTATTCCGTGAGGGGCATGGTGAGTCCACAGAATTTTTATTTTTGGCACAAGTCAGCGGAAATTGTTTTTTTTTTTGTTTTTACAAAGTCTCATATTCCACTAACTTGTGACAAAAATAAAATTCTACATGAACTCACCATACCCCTCACAGAATACCTTGGGGTGTCTTCTTTCCAAAATGGGGTCACATGTGAGGTATTTATACTGTCCTGGCATTTTAGGGGCCCCTAAAGCGTGAGAAGAAGTCTGGAATCCAAATGCGTAAAAATGCCCTGTGAAATCCTTAAGGTACTCATTGGTTTTAGGGCCCCTTTGCATACCCAGGCTGCAAAAAAGTGGCACACATGTGGTATCGACGTACTCAGGAGAAGTAGGGCAATGTGTTTTTGGGTGTATTTTTATATATACCCATACTTTGTGTGAAAAATATCTCTGTAAACGACAACTTTTAAAAAATTTTATACAAAGTTGACAATTTACAGAGATATTTCTCTCACCCAACATGGGTATATGTAAAAATACACCCCAAAACACATCGCCCTACTTCTCCTGAGTACGGCGATGCCACATGTGTGACATTTTTTTGCAGCCAAGATGCGCAAAGGGCCCAAATTCCAACGAGTACCTTTTAGGAGGGCATTTTTACGCATTTTCTTCTCACGCTTTAGGGCCCCTAAAATGCCAGGGCAGTATAAATACCCCACATGTGACCCCATTTTGGAAAGAAGACACCCAAGGTATTCGCTGAGGGGCATAATGAGTCCATGAAAAATTAAAATTTTTGTCAAAAGTTAGCGGAAAGGGAGACTTTGTGAGAAAAAACAATAAAAAATCAATTTCCACTAACTTGTGCCAAAAAAAAAATCTTCTATGAACTCGCCATGCCCGTCATGGAATACCTTGGGGTGTCTTCTTTCCAAAATGGGGTCACATGTGGGTATTTCCACTACCCTGGCATTTTAGGGGCCCTAAAGCGTGAGAAGAAAAATGCGTAAAAATGCCCTCCTAAAAGGTACTCATTGGAATTTAGCCCTTTGCGCATCTTGGCTGCAAAAGTGTCACACATGTGGTATCGCCGTACTCAGGAGAAGTAGGGCAATGTGTTTGGGGTGTATTTTACATATACCCATGCTGGGTGAGAGAAATATCTCTGTAAATTGACAACTTTGAATAAAAAAATGTAAAAAGTTGTCGTTTACAGCGATATTTCTCACACGCAGCATGGGTATATGTAAAAATACACCCCAAAACACATTGCCCTACTTCTCCTGAGTACGGCGATACCACATGAGTGACACTTTTTTGCAGCTTGGGTGCGCAAAGGGGCCCTAAAACCAATGAGTATCTTTAGGATTTCACAGGTCATTTTTATGCATTTGGATTCTCACACTTTAGGGGCCCCTAAAATGCCAGGTGAGTATAAATACCCCACATGTGACCCCATTTTGGAAAGAAGACACCCCAAGGTATTCCGTGAGGGGCATGGTGAGTCCACAGAATTTTTATTTTTTGGCACAAGTCAGCGGAAATTGTTTTTTTTTTTTTTGTTTTTTACAAAGTCTCATATTCCACTAACTTGTGACAAAAAATAAAATTTTACATGAACTCACCATACCCCTCACAGAATACCTTGGGGTGTCTTCTTTCCAAAATGGGGTCACATGTGGGGTATTTATACTGTCCTGGCATTTTAGGGGCCCCTAAAGCGTGAGAAGAAGCCTGGAATCCAAATGCGTAAAAATGCCCTGTGAAATTCTTAAGGTACTCATTGGTTTTAGGGTCTCTGCACCAGGCTGCAAAAGTGGCACACATGTGGTATCGACGATCAGGAGAAGTAGGGCAATGTGTTTTGGGTGTATTTTTATATATACCCATACTTTGTGTGAAAAATATCTCTGTAAACGACAACTTTTAAAAAATTTTATACAAAGTTGACAATTTACAGAGATATTTCTCTCACCCAACATGGGTGTATGTAAAAATACACCCCAAAACACATTGCCCTACTTCTCCTGAGTACGGCGATACCACATGTGTGACACTTTTTTGCAGCCAAGATGCGCAAAGGGTCCCAAATTCCAACGAGTACCTTTAGGTTTTACATGGCGGCTCACAATTTAGCCCCGCCCAAAATGCCAGAACAGTAAACACACCCCACAAATGACCCCATTTCGGAAAGAAGACACCCCAAGGTATTCACTGAGGGGCATAGTGAGTCCGTCTGAGATTTTTTATTTTTTTGCCAGAAGTTATCAGAAATTGAAACTTTTTTTTTTTTTTCTCAGAAAGTGTCATTTTCCGCTAACTTGTGAAAAAAAATGAAATGATACATGAACTCACCAAGCCCCTCCGCGAATACTTTGGGGTGTCTTCTTTCTAAAATGGTGTGATTTGGGGGGTATTTATACTATCCTGACATTCTAGCACCTGAAGAAACGTGACAGGTGCTCAGAAAGTCAGAGCTGCTTCAAAATGCCGAAATTCACTTTTTTGCACCATAGTTTGTAAACGCTATAACTTTTACCCAAACCAATAAATATACACTTATTGGACTTTTTTTTATCAAAGACATGTAGAACAATAAATTTAGAGAAAAATTTATATAGAAATGTAGTTTTTTAAAAAAAAAATTACAACAGAAAGTGAAAAATGTCATTTTTTTGCAAAAATTTCGGTCATTTTTGATTAATAGCAAAAAAAGTTAAAATGTCAGCAGCAATGAAATACCACCAAATGAAAGCTCTATTAGTGAGAAGAAAAGGAGGTAAAATTCATTTGGGTGGTAAGTTGCATGACGGAGCAATAAACGGTGAAAGTAGTGTAGTGCGGAATTGTAAAAAGTGGCCTGGTCATTAAAGGTGTTTAAGCTAGGGGGGCTGATGTGGTTAATCTTCAGTAAACACGCCTGGAGAAGAAATATCATCTTCTATCGCAGTTACATTGACAACTTGATCCTCATATGGAACGGCACACAAGTAGAAACAAAAAAGTTTGTCACCCACCTGTACAACAACACATGGAATCTTACTTTTACATCTAATGATTTTTTTTTCAAAAAAGTTAATGGGAATAGTTATCTTAACTATAAGAGCGCCCACCACAAAAATGGAAAGGTAACATTCCCTTCAGCCAGTTTAAACGCATTAGAAGAAACTGCAGCAATACAAACTATTTCATATTACAAAGTAACATTCTGCAATCCAGATCCAGAACAAACAATATCCGAAAAGAATTATAGAAAATGCATTCATACGTGCATACCAAGAAAGCCAGGAAGAATGTTTAAAAACGAAAGAGAAACAAGACAAAACCAACAAAGCAGCACCCTACAGAGATCCATCGTTCATCACTACTTATAATCCTAGCCATGCAATGATCAAAACCATTTTAAACAAACACTGGCACATTTTACAGAATGACCCATTTCTAAAAAACTCCCTCCAATCAAAACCACAAATTACTTTTAGGAGAGCAAGAACTTTGAAAAATATACTGGCTCCCAGTAGGCTGAAATAGAAAAATACGGAACACTATCAATTTGTCTAGACCACGTGGGCAGTTATTAATGCAGCCACAAGCTCTGCAAGTGTTGCAATAACATCTCGCACCGAAAAAGAACTCCAAGAGCAACATATTCCCTATAAACTGTTTTCTGAACTGCTCCTCCACTTATATATTGTATCTACTGGAATGCGAATGCGGACTGCAATACATAGGCCGAACAATACAGTCCCTAAGAGAGCGTTTAGACAACCACCGTTGGAAGATAACTCAGGGATATCTGAAACATAGCGTCTCTCGACATTTCCTTACTTCCCACAATAAAGATCCAGCAAAATTAAACATTACTGTAACGGATCGATGGGCACCCCGACTGGGTACCTCCGTTGAAAGATGCTCCTAGCGCTTCTTGAGGATTCCAAGCGCTCTAGCCGACACCACAACCGCCAAATCAGAGAAGACTATGAATGTGGTAAACAGCCGAATAGGAAAAACCATACGAAGAGGTTTACACTCCTAGCAGTCAAACTGGAAAAGCATTCAATAAATCCCCCCCCCCCCCCAATAACGAGATGACAATTCGTTTTGAGGGTCAAGCAGGAACTCTCCTTTACTGGCCCATACAGCCTCTTTTATTCCCAATTCCCAAACACATTACAGCCCACAGGGTTTTGCAGAACAACCAATAAACACATTACAACACATACAATGCAAGTACAGCAGCCAATCAGATACAATGGGACAATACAGACACTCAGCATATCCCTCACCTCTGCTTAGGAGATAATTGAGTCAATTACTGTGTCTACTCAATTATCTCCAAGCTGAAAAGTTACACTTTTTTATACATTTTAATAACTCCCTGATCTTACATCACATACGGATAAAACTTATATTTCTGTGATCAGCATAACTTGGGGAGCAACATATGTAAAAATCACATGAATCCGTCCGGGGGTTACAAGGTTAGGTGAGGTCCCTTTATTATCCCTTGGCAGCATGGCTTTACCGGTCCAAAAAGTTTCCATGTGTCCGTATACTGTTTTTAAAAGGGCCAGCACTGTACAATAAAAGTCCATAAGTCCAAATCAGTTCTTAACGGGCAATACATCCCAGGGCCATAGTCAGAAGGCAAGAGGCAGGCGACTAGACTTCTCCAGTTCACTGTAGCGAGGTTGGTTTCGCCACACTTCTCCCCCTTACCAACTAGACTAACAGGGTATCTGACCTCCTGCCGGTCAGTGCCCTGGTTAGTCCAGCAACCCACCCACGAAGCACAAACAGCAGTACAGCCCACCCACAATAAATGGTTACTACACCTGGATAAAGTAGCAACTTGTCCATGTCCAGGTGCCTCACCACGGCTGTGCGGGGAACTGGTAGACTGCCTTGGTGGGTTGCTGAGTGGGCAGAGACCCACGGTACTCTGCCCTGGGGCCAGCGCTACCACGGAAGTAGCCTGGTTGGAGCCTGGTTAGGGAGGGGAGACCGACTGTCTCCCCTCTGGATAAACCGCTCTGTGGCTGGGGGACAGGACTGACCGTCCTTGCCCCTTGTGCTGCAAGTGCAGAGACCACGGTCCCATCTGCACCGTTGGGGGGCGTAACATCTCCCCTTGGTGGGTTAGGCTGCCGCTGGAGAGAGGTGTAACAAGCCCTCTCTCTGAACTGTAGACTGCCGCTGGGGAGAGGGGGTAGCAGGCTCCTCTCCCTGACCCTCTCTCTGCTGGTGGAGGGGGGGACCAACTGTCTCCCCTTTCAATATTTTGTCCTGCTGCTGGGGTGCAAAACTGGCGGTCTCCGCTCCCCGCAGGACACTCTGCCGCTGGGGAGGAAGGACAGCACTTTCAGCTCCCCGCAGGACACTCTGCCGCTGGGGAGGAAGGACGGCACTTTCAGCTCCCTGGGGTACACACTGCCGCTGGGGAGGGAGGACGACACCTTCAGCTCCCTGGGGTACACACTGCCGCTGGGGAGGACGGATGACACCTTCAGCTCCCTGGGGTACACAATGCCGCTGGGGAGAAGGGACGGCACCTTCCGCTCCCGGGGGTACCCACTGCCGCTGGGGAGGAAGGACAGCACCTTCAGCTCCCTGGGGTACACACTGCCGCTGGGGAGGAAGGACGACACCTTCAGCTCCCTGGGGTACACACTGCGGCTGGGGAGGAGGGACGGCATCTTCAGCTCCTTGGGGTACACACTGCTGCTGGGAAGGAAGGACAGCACCTTCAGCTCCCTGGGGTACACACTGCCGCTGGGGAGGAAGGACGACACCTTCAGCTCCCTGGGGTACACACTGCCGCTGGGGAGAAAGGACGGCACCTTCAGCTCCCTGGGGTACACACTGCCGCTGGGGAGGAAGGACGGCACCTTCAGCTCCCTGGGATACACAATGCCGCTGGGGAGGAAGGACGGCACCTTCAGCTCCCTGGGATACACAATGCCGCTGGGGAGGAAGGACGACACCTTCAGCTCCCTGGGGTACACACTGCCGCTGGGGAGGAAGGACGACACCTTCAGCTCCCTGGGGTACACACTGCCGCTGGGGAGGAAAGACGACACCTTCAGCTCCCTGGGGTACACACTGCCGCTGGGGAGGGAGGACAACACCTTCAGCTCCCTGGGGTACACACTGCCGCTGGGGAGGACGGATGACACCTTCAGCTCCCTGGGGTACACAATGCCGCTGGGGAGAAGGGACGGCACCTTCCGCTCCCGGGGGTACCCACTGCCGCTGGGGAGGAAGGACAGCACCTTCAGCTCCCTGGGGTACACACTGCCGCTGGGGAGGAAGGACGACACCTTCAGCTCCCTGGGGTACACACTGCGGCTGGGGAGGAGGGACGGCATCTTCAGCTCCTTGGGGTACACACTGCTGCTGGGAAGGAAGGACAGCACCTTCAGCTCCCTGGGGTACACACTGCCGCTGGGGAGGAAGGACGACACCTTCAGCTCCCTGGGGTACACACTGCCGCTGGGGAGAAAGGACGGCACCTTCAGCTCCCTGGGGTACACACTGCCGCTGGGGAGGAAGGACGGCACCTTCAGCTCCCTGGGATACACAATGCCGCTGGGGAGGAAGGACGGCACCTTCAGCTCCCTGGGATACACAATGCCGCTGGGGAGGAAGGACGACACCTTCAGCTCCCTGGGGTACACACTGCCGCTGGGGAGGAAGGACGACACCTTCAGCTCCCTGGGGTACACACTGCCGCTGGGGAGGAAAGACGACACCTTCAGCTCCCTGGGGTACACACTGCCGCTGGGGAGGGAGGACAACACCTTCAGCTCCCTGGGGTACACACTGCCGCTGGGGAGGAAGGGAAACACCTTCAGCTCCCGGGGGTACACACTGCTGCTGGGGAGGAAGGACGGCACCTTCAGCTCTCCGGAACGCACTCAGCTGCTGGGGAGGGCGGACGATACCATCTGCCATGAACTGCAGGTACTCTGCTGCTAACCTCCTCACGAACTGCACAGATTTCTCAGGGGGGTTGGGTCCGAAGAAAATCAGCCGTGATCTCAGCTCTCTGTCAAATTCCTCCTGCGTGTAGCTGGGTGCCATGATTGTTCTCCTGAAGTTGGGTATGAGTGCTAGCGTTGCCCTCAATTTGTAATTCCACGAACGGTGTCTCCGAGCTGCTTTACCTCGCACTAGGACGCCATCCCACCGCTTGCCACCAATGTAACGGATCGATGGGCACCCCGACTGGGTACCTCCGTTGAAAGATGCTCCTAGCGCTTCTTGAGGATTCCAAGCGCTCTAGCCGACACCACAACCGCCAAATCGGAGAAGCCTATGAATGTGGTAAACGGCCGAATAGGAAAAACCATACGAAGAGGTTTACACTCCTTGCAGTCAAACTGGAACAGCATTCACTAAATCCCCCCCCAATAACGAGACGACACTTCATTTTGAGGGTCAAGCAGGAACTCTCCTTTACTGGCCCATACAGCCTCTTTTATTCCCAATTCCCAAGCACATTACAGCCCACAGGGTTTTGCAGAACAACCAATAAACACATTACAACACATACAATGCAAGTACAGCAGCCAATCAGATACAATGGGACAATACAGACACTCAGCATATCCCTCACCTCTGCTTAGGAGATAATTGAGTCAATTACTGTGTCTACTCAATTATCTCCAAGCTGAAAAGTTACACTTTTTTATACATTTTAATAACTCCCCGATCTTACATCACATACGGATAAAACTTATATTTCTGTGATCAGCATAACTTGGGGAGCAACATATGTAAAAATCACATGAATCCGTCCGGGGGTTACAAGGTTAGGTGAGGTCCCTTTATTATCCCTTGGCAGCATGGCTTTACCGGTCCAAAAAGTTTCCATGTGTCCGTATACTGTTTTTAAAAGGGCCAGCACTGTACAATAAAAGTCCATAAGTCCAAATCAGTTCTTAACGGGCAATACATCCCAGGGCCATAGTCAGAAGGCAAGAGGCAGGCGACTAGACTTCTCCAGTTCACTGTAGCGAGGTTGGTTTCGCCACAATTACCCCAATTGAACAAAATCCAGAAACTAGTCCGTGCTATAAATTTATTGTATGTAAGATAGTATAAAAAAGTAAAAAGGAGTATGCAAGTATCCGGTTTCAGACAAAATATGGAGAGACGGATAAGACGACCGTAATCAAAGTCCATCCATCCGTCCGTCCATTGGTCATCCAAGCCAGTGAATGCCGTACACTCCAAATAATCAAATTTCACAATAGTTCACCATATTTCATCAATATTATACAAATTTTCCAGGAAATGCTGATGCAGAAAAGTTATAAAGATAATAATAATATAATAAATTACAAAGTACATATAATTCATACAAATGGGTCCATAAAATCCTCAGATAGGTTCATCCAGACCTGAAACAAATAGATGTTAGAAGTATCAGTTTGTTCAGTCAGGTCTATCTAAGCCTTTTGTTATCCTGTGCCTCGTTAAACAGTTCAGCGGCAGAGTGATTGTGAGAATGATCCTCTATAGAGGATCATTCTCACAATCACTCTGCCGCTGGACTGTTTAACGGAGGAACACAGGATAACAAAAGGCTTAGATAGACCTGACTGAACAAACTGATACTTCTAACATCTATTTGTTTCAGGTCTGGGATGAACCTTATCACTTGAGGATTTTTATGGACCCATTTTGTATGAATTATATGTACTTTTAATTAATTTATTATATTATTATTATCTTTATAACTTTTCTGCATCAGCACTTTCCTGGGAAATTTGTATAATATTGATGAAATATGGTGAACTATTGTGAAATTTGATTATTTGGAGTGTACGGCATTCACTGGCTTGGATGACCAATGGACGGACGGATGGATGGACTTTGATTACGGTCGTCTTATCCGTCTCTCCATATTTTGTCTGAAACCGGATACTTGCATACTCCTTTTTACTTTTTTATACTATCTTACATACAATAAATTTATAGCACGGACTAGACTGTGAATATCAAATTTCTTCTGACCAGATTCGGTGTGCCTGTCCATTTTTGTTGTTGAATCTATAGACCATTTGTTGTGGGTCCGGTGAGTACCCATACTTGGACGTTAGTGCACCCACTTTCCTATCTCCTTTGCAGAGTGAGCCACCCATTACACAAATATTTAAAATCCAGAAACTGTTACAGACCGTTACAGAACCCTATGAACTAAATGAAAATCTCGAATGCAAATGCTTTTGATCAACCCTTTGCCATGCATTTACATTTCTTCCTTCATCTAAAACACACATGTCAGTTTTTGGACCAGTCTCCTTTTTAAATTTACACCACAGTCTTTGAAAAAAATTCTCTCATTTAATATGTGTTCATGAATGTCAATTTACATTTATCTATAATTACTACAATAATCTTTATTAACATGCATCCACACTCATTGTCTAACACTTTAGACCCTAACACTGACCAATCCTCTTTTCATATTCTTCACTATTATAAAATGAATATCGGAACCCTCTAACACATTGGTTCATATCCACCTCCATCTTTAACAATATCATTTTACAAAAGTAGTCAATATAGGATCCCCCCCTTCCCCCCAGTTATACCGTGGGTACAATCCAACCATTCTTGTTATTTCTAGTCTATCTGGATTTTAGCATCAAACACTCGTCCATAGACCCCCTTGTCACCTCGGCAATGCACATCGCGGTCAGACACAGTCTTCGATCACATGACATCCTTTCCAGCCATGCCCCCAGCACTCACGATTCACCCGATCCATGTACTACAGATGCGCTGTACCAGACAGTGCATCCCCACATCTCTGGCAAACCCCGCCCAGCTCCTCCCTCCGCACGGGCCAACAACGATTCACAGTAGAAAGCATCCCTTCATAGTCTCAGCTCCAGCACGTGCCAGCCAGAGTCAGCGCCCCACACGTGCAAACAAGCAGACAGCACCAGGCTCCCAGCCGCTCTTCTAAAAGGTAAAGCAGTATTCATAATATAGAAAAAAGGACCAAAAGAAAAAAAAATAAGAGAAGGAACAAACTATAAACAAAGTAATAGAAATTGTGTTCCTCATTATGTATATTAAAACAAAAATAGAAAAAAGAATGAAAAGGGATTGCAGAATACAGAAATAGGATCGAAGAATACAAAGGGGGATAAACAGAAACAAGGAACATACTATAAATAATATAATAGACACTTTATTCTCCATTATGCAGTAAGTGTGTACATGTGTACACACATGTGTACATATATGTATATGTGTGTACATATGTGTGCATATATATTTATGGATACGCACAGAAATATATAGGGACATATGGATGCATGTACATGTAACAAATTTTCATCCTTTTCCACACCAGCGCCCCCAAAAAATGATCTTATTATTTATTATTTGTCCACTCATGGTTCATCTAATACCCCAATTTACTCTGGACTAGGGTCGTGCTCAGAACAAATAATAGTAACTTTTTTCCAGCTGACAGCCATTTATGTGTTTTTTCCTTCTCTAGCAAAATCAGCAGAAAATCATCACTTGCTTGAAGATTGGTGTGAACGTGCGCCCCATGTTGTCCAAACATCTGACCGTAACTAAACAGACAGCTCTTCTTCCTCTACATCTCCACTATGTCACTGAGCGACTCTGTGGTCTCCTCATGCTGCTGCCAATCCACCACTCTGTGATCTCTTCATGCTGCTGCCACCTCAACACTGTTTTTCTGAGCCACTCTGTGGTCTCCTGATGCTGCTGCCACTTCACCACTATTTCACTGGGCCACTCAGTGGTCTCCTCATGCTGCTTCCACATTACCATTCTTTGGTCTCCTTATGCTGCTGCCACCTCAACACTATGTTTCTGGGCCGCTCTGTGGTCTCCATATGCTGTTGCCACATCACCACTCTGTAATCTCCTCATGCCGCTGCCACTTCACCACTGCGTAGTTTACTCATGCTTCTGCCACATCACCACTCTGTGGTCTCCTCATGCTGCTGCCACCTTAACACTATGTCTCTGGCCCACTCTGTGGTATCCTAATGCTGCTGCCACTTCACCACTCTGTGGTCTCCACATGCTGCTGCCACCTCAACTCACGGTGGTCTCTCATGCTGCTGCCACATAACCACTATATCTCTGCGCCACTTTGTGGTCTCCTTATGCTGCTGCCACATCACCAATCTGTGGTCTCCTCATGCTGCTGCCACTTTGCCACTCTTTGGTCTCCTCATGCTGCTGCCACTTCACCACTATGTGGTCTTCTCAGGCTGCTGCCACCTCAACACTATGTCTCACCATGCTGCTGCCATATCACCACTATCATTGTGCCACTCTGGTCTCCCCATGCTCCTGCCACAACACCACTCTGTTGTCTCCTCATGCTGCTGCCACTTCACCACTCTTTGGTCTCCCCATGCTGCTGCCACATCACTTGTGGTCTCCTCATGCTGCTGCCATCTCAACACTATGTATCTGAGCCACTCTGTGGTCTCCTCATGCTGCTGCCACTTCACCACTCTTTGGTCTCCCCATGCTGCTGCCACATCACTTGTGGTCTCCTCATGCTGCTGCCATCTCAACACTATGTCTCTGAGCCACTCTATGGTCTCCACATGCTGCTGCCACTTAACCACTCTGTGGTCTCCTCATGCTGCTGCTACCTCACCACTCTGTCATTTAGCCACTCTGTGGGCTTCTTTTGCTGTTAGTACCTTCCCAACTTCATGACTGGGCCAGTATTTGCCTTTTCGGCCTGATTGTCAGCATCATTTATTTGACCCTTCTTCTGATCTGTCGGAAGGAAGGAAAAATTAGATGCACAATGTATCTTGTCTGTGTAGCAGCTGTAAGGTCTGTATGGTCCCATCAGAATTGTGTTATAATTTGGTAGCCAAAAGCAGGAGTGGGTATCAAAACACAGAAGACGTGCAAATATTATATTCACATGTCATCTCTGTTTTGGATCCACTCCTGTTTTTTTGGGGCTTTATTAATACTCATGGATTACTGACAAAATGTTGAATGAGTGAATGCAGATTCTCAACAGACAGGATCAGTTTTTGGGGGGTTATTGTTCTGACGGATCAGAGGATGGGCAAAATAATCAATGACATCAACACAAATTTACTGCTCACACCCTCTTCACTCTGTCGGGGGGCTCTACTTGTATAAGCGTTAAATATTCCAGGTTCTGTAGACATCTATGTGGAATCAACTGATGACGGTGTAAAAGGAGTGCATTTCTTCTTGACGCTAACATCAACCTGTAATGCTGAGTTCACACTTGAGTTATTTGGTCAGTTTTGGCACCTTAGCTGCCCAAATAAGTGAAGTGTGCAGTGATTCTAAGAGCGACGCCTGTCATGTCCATGTCATATTGACTCACAGTATTGTTTCACTACCACAGAAGACTCCCTATGCGTGTTACTGCAAAGCACAGTGTTCTGCCCACTATTAGTTAAGTCGCGAACATAAAATTTTCCGTTCGCGAACGGCGAACGCGAACTTCCGCAAATGTTCGCGAACATGCGAACATTGCGAACCGCCATAGACTTTAATAGACAGGCAAATTTTAAAAACCAAAGGGACTCCTTCTGGCCACAATAGTGATGGAAAAGTTGTTTCAAGGGGACTAACACCTGGACTGGGGCATGCCGGAGGGGGATCCATGGCAAAACTCCCATGGAAAATTACCTAGTTGACGCAGAGTGTGGTAGTTGTAATCGCAATGCGATTAATACAGGTTATATTAATCGCATTGCGAATTCAACTTAGAGCTGGGTTCTAATGGTTGTATTGCTAGAAATTCTAGCAATACAACCATTAGGAACCCAGCTCTAAGTTGAATTCGCAATGAGATTA
Source organism: Bufotes viridis (assembly GCA_033119425.1). Classification (NCBI taxonomy): domain Eukaryota; kingdom Metazoa; phylum Chordata; class Amphibia; order Anura; family Bufonidae; genus Bufotes; species Bufotes viridis. The sequence goes on from CM065596.1 coordinate 71,437,997, forward strand.
ATATAACCTGTATTAATCGCATTGGGATTACAACTTAGATCTGTTCTAATGGTTGTATTGCTAGAATACAACGAAGATTGAGAATATAGCGCTAAATTCTCAATCTTCGTTATATTCTAGCAATACAACCATTAGAACCCAGCTCTAAGTTGAATTCGCAATGCGATTAATACAGGTTATATTAATCGCATTGCGATTACAACTACTAACACTGCAGCTTCAGAATGAATCTAAGATGGATGCCGACCTTGCTTTTGATGGGAGGTGGGAGGGTCTGGGTGGGAGACTAATGTACTAGCCCTAAAAGGGCTTTTTGGGGTACTGTCAGGACGCTGTCCTTACAGCAGAGATCTGATGAGTCTTTCAGGACTGGAGTGGACACTGAATACACTAGCCTAGCTATCGATTTCCCTATTAAATCAGCAGCAGCTACACTCTCCCTCCTCTCACTGCAAATTCGAATGAATCTAAAATGGATGCTGTCCAGGAGATGGGAGGGTCTGGGAGGGAGGGTATGATAATTGGCTTGAATGCGTCTGCTGACTGTGATGTAGAGGGTCAAAGTTTACTCAATGATAGGGGTGGACCTAACATTGCATATGTTCGCTCACGCGACGAACGCGCACAAGCTATGTTCGTCGGGAACTATTCGCCAGTGAATAGTTTGGGACATCTTATTTGCGAATTCAACTTAGAGATGGGTTCCTAATGGTTGTATTGCTAGAATATAACGAAGATTCGTTGTATTCTCAGCAATACAACAACCATTAGAACTCAGATCTAAGTTGAATTCTCAATGCGATTAATATAACCTGCATTAATCGCATTGCGAATTCAACTTAGAGCTGAGTTCCTAATGGTTGTTGTATTGCTAGAATATACGTTATATTCTAGCAATACAACCATTAGAACTCAGCTCTAAGTTGTAATCGCAATGCGAATAATACTTACAATTATTAATCGCTTGCGAATCCATTTAATGCCTTTATTTGATTGTATATGACGGTTGACTATGACTACCACCAACGTTCTGCTGCCTCCAAAGCAAGATATCTGAACCTCCAGGGGCCATTTGGGCGTTTTTGATAGAAAACGCATCAAAACGCATCTGCGTTTTATAATTTTTCATTTTCTAGTTTATTTTTTTGTGTATTTTGCCACATTTGGTTGCATATTTACATTTGGTATAGGCAAATATGGTAGTCTAGATCGTGTGTCTATACCAAAACCTAGGATCATTGTTTGACAGCATATTTTCTAAGCCATGTAGCTGAATATAGATTTGGGCAGAGTAATGATCTAGACTACCATATTTGCCTATACCGAAGATTGAGAATATAGCGCTATATTTGTTATCTTCGTTATATTCTAGCAATACAACGTTAGGAACTCAGATCTAAGTTGTAATCGCAATGCGATTAATACAGGTTATATTAATCGCATTGCGATTACAACTACTAACACTGCAGCTTCAGAATGAATCTAAGATGGATGCCGACCTTGCTTTTTGATGGGAGGTGGGAGGGTCTGGGTGGGAGACTAATGTACTAGCCCTAAAAAGGGCTTTTTGGGGTACTGTCAGGACGCTGTCCTTACAGCAGAGATCTGATGAGTCTTTCAGGACTGGAGTGGACACTGAATACACTAGCCTAGCTATCGATTTCCCTATTAAATCAGCAGCAGCTACACTCTCCCTCCTCTCACTGCAAATTCCGAATGAATCTAAAATGGATGCTGTCCAGGAGATGGGAGGGTCTGGGAGGGAGGGTATGATAATTGGCTTGAATGCGTCTGCTGACTGTGATGTAGAGGGTCAAAGTTTACTCAATGATAGGGGGTGGACCTAACATTGCATATGTTCGCCCGCCGCGACGAACGCGCACAAGCTATGTTCGTCGGGAACTATTCGCCAGTGAATAGTTTGGGACATCTTATTTGCGAATTCAACTTAGAGATGGGTTCCTAATGGTTGTATTGCTAGAATATAACGAAGATTCGTTGTATTCTAGCAATACAACAACCATTAGGAACTCAGATCTAAGTTGAATTCTCAATGCGATTAATATAACCTGCATTAATCGCATTGCGAATTCAACTTAGAGCTGAGTTCCTAATGGTTGTTGTATTGCTAGAATATACGTTATATTCTAGCAATACAACCATTAGAACTCAGCTCTAAGTTGTAATCGCAATGCGAATAATACTTACAATTATTAATCGCTTGCGAATCCATTTAATGCCTTTATTTGATTGTATATGACGGTTGACTATGACTACCACCAACGTTCTGCTGCCTCCAAAGCAAGATATCTGAACCCCCCAGGGGCCATTTGGGCGTTTTTGATAGAAAACGCATCAAAAACGCATCTGCGTTTTTATAATTTTTTCATTTTCTAGTTTATTTTTTTGTGTATTTTGCCACATTTGGTTGCATATTTACATTTGGTATAGGCAAATATGGTAGTCTAGATCGTGTGTCTATACCAAAACCTAGGATCATTGTTTGACAGCATATTTTCTAAGCCATGTAGCTGAATATAGATTTGGGCAGAGTAATGATCTAGACTACCATATTTGCCTATACCGAAGATTGAGAATATAGCGCTATATTTGTTATCTTCGTTATATTCTAGCAATACAACGTTAGGAACTCAGATCTAAGTTGTAATCGCAATGCGAATAATACAGGTTATATTAATCGCATTGCGATTTACAATTACTATTACTGCAGCTTCAGAATGAATGTAAGATGGATCCTATGTTCGCCGGGAACTGTTCGCCGGCGAATAGTTCGGGCCATCTCTACCCACTATACAGGCTCTCTGCAGCCACGACATAGCTGTTTTAAATGCGACTTGCCACGAATAAATTCAGATCGAATCGAGTCTTTTCGGAAGATTTGGCGAACCGTCCGAATCAAATTTTTGAGAAATTCGCTCATCTCTAATATTGAGAATTGGATTAATAGCACAATTTCGATTTTTGCAGATTACACTAAGCTATCTAGTGCAGTGCAGTCTATGGAAGATGTCCATAAAATATAAGCTTAAACACTGAGTAATTGAGCATCTTCTTGGCAAATGAGGTTCAATGTGGATTAATATAAATTTATGCATCTTGGTAGTAATAATCTCTGTGCTTCATATGTCCTAGGGCAGGGATGGGTAAACTACGGCTCTCCAATTGTATTAAAACTTCAATTCCCACCATGCCCTGTTGTAGGCTGATAGCTGTAAGCAGTCTTTGCATGCTGGGAGTTGTAGTTTTGCAACATCTGGAGAGCCGCAGTTTTCCCATCCCTGTCCTAGGGGATGTAACACTGGGAGACTAACTTATTAAGAAGGATTTGGGTGTCCTTGTAGATAGTAGATTAAATAACAGCATGCAATGTCAATCAGCTGCTTCTAAGGCTACCAGGATATTGTCATTGTTACGGTATAACCCGGTATAGTGAGACAAACATATCCAAAATTCACTTGAATAGGTTCAGGGGTTTAAAAGTTAGGTCAAAGTCCTTTGTAACCAAATGAAGCATGGCTTTTCTGTCTTTGCAGGGGAAAATCAAGCGTTTCAACATGGGGCCATAGTCTAAAGGCAGCAGGTGGGCAACCAGGCTCCTCCAATGCACAGTGGCGAGATTGGTCCCGTCACAGTCATGCATTAAACGAGGCATGGGCTCACGGGGCAGGGATGCAAAACTACCAATTTACAAAGCATTGGTACGGCCTTATCTGAAATATGCCGTTAAGTACTGGGCACCAGTCCATAGAAAAGATGCTCTGCAGCTGGAAAAAGTACAGAGGAGAGTGACTAAACTGATAAAGGCCCTGGAGGGTCTTAGTTGTGAAGAAAGATTAAAAGAATAAAATTTATTTAGTCTTGAGAAGAGACGTCTAATACAACCGTCTGCATCCATTCTGAACGGATCTGGTTGTATTATCTCTAAAATAGCCATGAGATTTTCTTTTGTGTCACAGAAAATGGATCCATCCCCATTAACTTACAAATCATGACAGGTCCGTCTTTCTCTGCATCACATTGCCGACAGAAAAATCTGCTTGCAGCTTTATTTTGTCCATGATGGGGAGGCAACCAAATAGAGCCGAATGCATTCTGGTGCAATCATTTTTGTTCTGTTCAGTTTTTTCCCTATTGACAATGAATGGGGACAAAACAGAAGTGTTTTCCCCATCATATGACAGATCTCAATAGCAGAAAGGGAAAGCGCTGGTGTGAAAGTAGCCTAAGCTGTACACAAAGCACAGCGCAGAAGAGAGTGTGTCAAAATCCCATTAAAAGTTGTCACTGTAAAAGTAAAAAAAAAAATTAAATCACCATATTTTCCCAATTTTACCTATAAAAATATATTTACAATAAAAAAAAAACATATCAGGTATCTTCAGGTCCAAAAATTTGTGAACTATTAAATTATTTAAAAAAAATTCCTGTGCAGTGAACTTCATAAGGGAAAAAAATGAAAACTACACGGTTCAACATTTTTAGTCACCTTTTAATCCCCCAAAAAGGTAATAACAGTGAAAAAAGTTGTTTGCACCCCAAAATAAAAGCTACAGTTCGGTCTGCAAGAAAAACAAGCCCTCATACAGCTCTCTAGACAGAAATATTGAAAAGTTATGGCTGTCAGAAAATGGCAATGCAAAGAATTTTATTTTAAAGGTTTTTATTTTTTCAAAAGTAGTACAATAAAAAAAGCTATAAAGGTATATCACCATATTCATATTGAGCCACTGAATATGGTTATCATACTATTTTTAGTATACAGTGAAATTCGCAACTTTCCAAATTTCAATTTCTCTACTCAATTTATCTACTCAATTTATCTACTCAACTTCTCTACTCAACTTCTCTACTCAACTTCTCTACTCAATTTCTCTACTCAATTTCTCTACTCAATTTCTCTACTCAATTTCTCTACTCAATTTCTCTACTCAATTTCTCTATTCAATGTCAGATAGTGATACCTCATATAATAGTTATTACTTTACCTTTTCCTTATGTCTACTTTATGTTCGGATAATTTTGTTAATGCCATTTTATTTTTTGGGTACGTTAGAAGGCTTAGAAGTTTAGAAGCAAATCTTGAAATTTTTCAAAAAATTTCCTAAACCCACTTTTTAAGGATCAGTTTAGGTCTGAAGTAACTTTGTGAGGCTTATATAATAGAAACAGTCCAAAAATGACCCAATTTTCAAGAACTACGCCCCTCAAGGTATTTACAACTGATTTTATTTTTAACTTTAGTAACCCTTTATGTGTTCCACAAGAATTAAAGGAAAATGTAGATGAAATTTCAGAATTTCACTTTTTTGATAGACTTTCCATTATAATCCATTTTTTCCCACTAACAAAGCAGAGGTTAACAGCCAAACAAAACTATATTTATTGCCCTAATTCTGTAGTTTTCAGAAACATTTGATATGTGGTCGTAAACTGCTGTACGGGCACACAGCAGGGCACAGAAGGAAAGTAACGCAATATGGTTTTTGGAGGGCAGATTTCACTGGGATAATTTTAAGTAGCCATGTCACATTTGTTGACCCCCTGATGCAGCCCTAGTGTAGAAACACCCCAAAAAATGACATCACTTTGTAAAATACACCCCTCAAGGTATACAAAACTGATTTTACAACTTTGGTATCCCTCCATGTGTTCCACAAGAATTAAAGGAAAATGTAAATTACATTTCAGAATTTCACTTTTTTGGCATATTTTCCATTATAATCCATTTTTCCAGTAACAAAGCAAGGGTTAACAGCCAAACAAAACTATATTTATTGCCCTGATTCTGTAGTTTACAGAAACATTTGATATGTGGTCGTAAACAGCTGTACGGGCACACTGCAGGGCACAGAAGGAAAGTAACGCAATATGTTTTTTGGAGGGCAGATATCACTGGGATAATTTTAAGTTGCCATGTCACATTTGAAGACCCCCTAATGCACCCCTAGAGTAAAAACTCCAATAAAATGACCCCATTTTGGAAAATACACCCCTCAAGGAATTCAAAACTGATTTTACAAACTTTGGTAACCCTTCAGGTGTTCCACAAGAATTAAAGGAAAATGCGGATTACATTTCTGAATTTCACTTTTTGGGCAGATTTTCCATTTTAATCAATTTTTTACAGTAACAAAGCAAGGGTTAACAGCCAAACAAAACTCAATACTTATTACCCTGATTCTGTAGTTTACAGAAAGACCCCATATGTCAGGCATGGCCAACCTGCGGCTCTCCAGCTGTTGCAAAACTACAACTCTCACCATGCCCTGTTGTAGGCTGATAGCTGTAGGTAGTCAGGGCATGCTGGGAATTGTAGTATTGCAACAGCTGGAGAGCCTCAGGTTGGCCGTCGCTGCCCTATATGGTCATAAACCGCTGTACGGGCACACAGCAGGGCGCAGAAGGAAAGGAATGCCATATGGTTTTTGGAAGGCAGATTTCACTGGGATAATTTTAAGTTGCCATGTCACATTTGAAGACCACCTGATGCACCCCTAGAGTAAAAAACTAGACTTAATTTTTTTATGCTGTTCATCTGAGGGGTTAGTTCATCTGATATTTTTATACAGCAGGTACTTACGGACGGGGCAATACTAGTATGAATACTTTTTATATTTATTTAATTTTTACACAATAACAGCATTTTTGAAACAAAAAAAATCATGTTTTAGTGTCTCCATATTCTGAGAGCCATAGTTTTTTTTTTATTTGAGTGATTGTCTTAGGTAGGGTCTCATTTTTTGTGTGATGAGATTATGGTTTGATTGGTATGATTTTGGGGTGCGTATGACTTTCTGATCGCTTGGTATTACACTTTTTGTGATGTAAGGTGACAAAAAATAGCTTTTTTAACAGTTTTTTTTTCTTACAGTGTTCACCTGAGGGGTGAGATCATGTGATATTTTTAGAGAACATGTCGTTACAGACATGTCAATACCTAATTTGTATATTTTTTTCATTTGTTTACGTTTTACACAATAATATCATTTTTGAAACAAACAAAAAAATCATATTTTAGTGTCTCCATAGTCTGAGGGCCATAGTTATTTTTTTTTTGGGCGATTGTCTTAGGTAGAGTATAATTGTTGTGGGATGAGATGACGGTTTGATTGGCACTATTTTGGGGTGTATATGACTTTTTGATTGCTTGCTATTTCACTTTTTGTGATGTAAGGTGACAAAAAATGTTTTTTTTAGCACAGTTTTTTTTTATTGTTTTAACGGTGTTTACCTGAGGGGTTAGGTCATGTGATATTTATATAGAGCTGGTAGATACGGATGTGGCAATACCGAATAAGTCTACTTTTCTTTTTTCCCTATTTTTTCCCTATTTTTTTTACTTTATTTTGGGAAAAGGACACTTTTTTTTTACTTGATACTGTGGCTGAAGGTGGTTCAGATTTTCATTTACATAAAATATTCCTGGTAACAAAAAAAACAAAAAACTAAAGGCAACAGACATTCTATTAACAATATTTTAGCTTTGCAGAATTAATAAAACTGTATCCTTATTAAATTACATGTTTAAAACATTTGTTCAGTTAGCAAAAAATAAAAACTCTTCCAGAAATGTTTGAAATTAAAGTAGTGATGATAGACATAATAAGGAATAACATCAAGGGACAAATCCGTGCTTTTCAAACAGATAAAAATGTGCAAATTCCACACTTAATTCTGTTTACAGTACATGATTCTGCATTTCATTCTGTGCTACGGAAGGAATCTGCCAAAATATAATAAGTTTAAATGTCTGGTTTTATTGAAGAGGTGATTGGGAGTGTAGTTTCAGATATCAGTTTATTTTAGAGCCACATATTAGTCTGAAATGTAATATCATATAAAATGCTCATAAAGCTACAGAGCTATATACGAACTCTTTCACAGCTAAGTAATATATCAATTAACTAAACTGAAGTATATAAACTTTAAAAAAAAAAAACTGCCATTTACCTTTCTCAAGCAGTTAACTATGTTCTGAATGAGAAGTTTCAGTGGTGACTTTTAGTGTTGAGAGCGAATATTCGAATAGCGGATTTTTTTTAGCGAATAGAGGCACTTCGCTATTTTGCGAATATAGCGCTATATATTCGATATTTCGAATATTCGTTTTTCTTTTTGTGTTTTTTTTTATTGTTATATTTTTTTCTTTCCCACTTCCCAAAAGTAGTTCTACATAATACATTCGTGATCTTCTTCTACCAAGCCAACCATAGTTAACCAGGTCTAAGTTGAAATCGCAATGCGATTAATTCAAGTTATATTAATCGCATTGCGATTTCAACTTAGACCTGGTTTCTATGGTTGGCTTGGTAGAATTAGCGAATATGACAAATGTATTCGTCATATTCCTCAAAACTAAGATAACGAAGTATTCTCCATCTTCGTTTTAGCTACCTATGCGTCAACCTCGCTAATTCTAGCAATCAAATTGGAAGGTTGACTATAGAGACAGCTGTGTTTAATTCGCTATGCAATTATTTTACTTTGCTTTTTTTTTAAAATAAATAGAATAATTATAATACTTGATAAAATATTATAATTATTCTATTTATTAAAAAAAAGCAAAGTAATATAATCACATAGCGAATTAAACACAGCTGTCTCTATAGTCAACCTTCCCATTTGATTGCTAGAATTATCTAAGTTGACGAATATGGAGCAAAAACGAAGATGGAGAATACTCTGTTATCTTCGGTTTGAGGAATATGACAAAGACATTCGTCATATTCGCTAATTCTACCAAGCCAACCATAGTAAACCAGGTCTAAGTTGAAATAGCAATGCGATTAATTCAAGTTATATTGATCGCATTGTGATTTCAACTTAGAGCTAGGTTTCTAATGGGTCAGCTTGCTAGAATTAACGGAGTTAACAAATATGGAATATAGCAGTGCTAAGTTGAAATCGCAATGTGATTACTAAAAAAAATTATAATAATATAATCGCATAGCAAATTAAATACAGCTGTCTCTATAGTCAACTTTCCTATTTGTAAAAGGAAGTGGATGGCTCAACTTTTCAAAATAGATGATGGAGGTGCAGAACCGCTATGTCTGGCTCACCCAGTCAGAGAGAGATTCTAGTATAGTGAAATTAGCAGGCAACACTCATATTTGGGTCTTGCTGAAAAAAGTATATTTATTTATATAAAATAATGTAAAGTATTTGCATATATACAATCGATCAGTGTAGGGAAGAATAGGTGATAGCTGGTATAGGGAATATACTTTGAAGTATTGGATCTCAAATGGTGTGTGCTGAAAAAGGTGTGCTAGTGTAGTGATAGGAGAGATGGTATCAATAAAGTGAGAGATATAGTGTATACAGGTATGGGGGTAAAAAGGGGTGGTAAGGATTTAACCACTTCAGACCCCCTAGCTTAAACACCCTTAATGACTAGGCCACTTTTTACAATTCTGCGCTACACTACTTTCACCGTTTATTGCTCCGTCATACAACTTACCACCCAAATGAATTTTACCTCCTTTTCTTCTCACTAATAGAGCTTTCATTTGGTGGTATTTGATTGCTTCTGAAATTTTAACTTTTTTTGCTATTAATCAAAAATGAATGAAATTTTTGCAGAAAAATGACATTTTTCACTTTCTGTTTGAAAAAAAAATGCAATAAGTGTATATTTATTGGTTTGGGTAAAAGTTATAGATTTTACAAACTATGGTGCAAAAAATTGAATTTCCGCACTTTGACTTTCTGAGCACCTGTCTTGTTTCCTGACATACTACAATGCCCAGACAGTAGAAACACTCCATAAAGGACCCCATTTCGGAAAGTAGACACCCTAAGGTATTCACTGAGGGGCATAGTAAGTTCATGGAAGTTTTTATTTTTTGTCACAAGTTAGCGGAAATGTTTTGGGGTTTTTTTCAAAAAATTTCATTTTCTGCAAACTTGTGACAAAAAATAAAAACTTCCATGAACTCACTATGCCCATCAGCGAATACCTTAGGGTGTCTACCTTCCGAATTGGGGTCAATTGTGGGGTATTTTTACTGCCCTGGCATTTTAGGGGCCCTAAAGCGTGAGAATCCAAATGCGTAAAAATGCCCTGTGAAATCCTAAAGGTACTCATTGGAATTAGGGCCCCTTTGCGCATCTTGGCCGGAAAAAAGTGTCACATATGTGGTATCGCCATACTCAGGAGAAGTAGGGCAATGTGGTTTGGGGTGTACTTTTACATATACCCATGTTGGGTGAGAGAAATATCACTGTAAATTGACAAGTTTGTATAAAAATTTTTTAAAGTTGTCGTTTACAGCGATATTTCTCACACAAAGTATGGGTATATATAAAAATACACCGCAAAAGTCATTGCCCTACTTCTCCTGAGTACGGTAATACCACATGTGTGACACTTTTTTGCAGCCAAGATGTGCAAAGGGGCTCTAAAACCAATGAGTACCTTTAGGATTTCACAGGGCAATTTTACGCATTTGGATTCCAAACTACTTCTCACGCTTTAGGGGCCCCTAAAATGCCGGGACAGTAAAAATACCCCACAAGTGACCCCATTTCGGAAAGTAGACAACCTAAGGTATTCGCTGATGGGCATAGTGAGTTTATGGAAGTTTTTATTTTTTGTCACAAGTTAGCGGAAATGGATTTTTTTTCTTTTTTCTTACAAAGTCTCATATTCCACTAACTTGTGACAAAAAATAAAATTATACATGAACTCACTATACCCCTCACGGAATACCTTGGGGTGTCTACTTTCTAAAATGGGGTCACTTGTGGGGTATTTTTACTGCCCTGGCATTTTAGGGGCCCCTAAAGCGTAAGAAGCGGTTTGGAATCCAAATGAGTAAAAATGTCCTGTGAAATCCTAAAGGTACTCATTGGATTTAGGGCCCCTTTGCGCATCTTGGCTGCAAAAAAGTGCCACACATGTGGTATCGCCGTACTCGGCAGAAGTAGGGAAATGTGTTTTGGGGTGTATTTTTACATATACCCATACTGGGTGTGAAAAATATCTCTGTAAATGACAACTTTTTCCATTTTTTTATACAAAGTTGTCAATTTACAGAGATATTTCTCTCACCCAGCATGGGTATATGTAAAAATACACCCCAAAACACATTGCCCTACTTCTCCTGAGTACGGCGATACCACATGTGTGCCAGTTTTTTGCAGCCAAGATGCGCATAGGGGCCCTAAATCCAATAAGTACCTTTAGGATTTCACAGGACATTGTTACACATTTGGATTCCAAACTCCTTCTCACGCTTTAGGGGCCCCTAAAGTGCCAGGGCAGTATAAATACCCCACAAGTGACCCCATTTCGGAAAGTAGACTCCCTAAGGTATTCGCTGATGGGCATAGTGAGTTCATGGAAGTTTTTATTTTTTGTCACAAGTTAGCGGAAATTGAATTTTTTTTTTTTTTTTTTTTTACAAAGTCTCATATTCCACTAACTTGTGACAAAAAATAAAATTTTACATGAACTCACCATACCCCTCACACAATACCTTGAGGTGTCTTCTTTCTAAAATGGGGTCACTTGTGTGGTACTTTTACTGACCTGGCATTTTAGGGGCCCCTAAACTTCAGAAGCAGTTTCGAATCCAAATGCGTAAAAATGTCCTTTGAAATCCTAAAGGTACTCATTGGATTTAGGGCCCCTTTACGCATCTTGGCTGCAAAAAATGGCACACAGGTGGTATCGCCGTACTCAGGAGAAGTAGGGCAATGTGTTTGGGGTGTATTTTTACATATACCCATACTGGGTGTTAAAATGATCTCTGTAAATGACAACTTTTTCCATTTTTTTATACAAAGTTGTCCATTTACAGAGATATTTCTCTCACCCAGCATGGGTATATGTAAAAATACACTCCAAAACACATTGCCCTACTTCTCCCGAGTACGGCAATACCACCTGTGTGCCAGTTTTTTGCAGCCAAGATGCACAAAGGGGCCCCAATTCCAATGAGTACCTTTTAGGATGGCATTTTTACGCATTTTTCTTCTCACGCTTTAGGGCCCCTAAAATGCCAGGGCAGAAAAAATACCACAAATGTGACCCCATTTTAGAAATAAGACACCCCAAGGTATTCTGTGAGGGGCATGGTGAGTTCATACAAGATATTTTTTTTTGGCACAAGTTAGCGGAATTTAATTTTTTTAGTTTTTTTCTCACAAAGTCTCCATTTACGCTAACTTGTGACAAAAAATTCAATCTTTCATGGACTCAATATGCCCCTCAGCGAATACCTTGGGGTTTCTTCTTTAAAAAATGGGGTCACATGTGATGTGTTTGTACTGCCATGGCATTTGAGGGTCTCCGCAATCATTACATGTATGGCCAGCATTAGGAGTTTCTGCTATTCTCCTTATATTGAGCATACGGGTAATGAGACTTTTTTTCCCCTTCAGCCTCTGGGCTGAAAGAAAAAATTAACAGCACAGATTTCCTCATTCACATCGATTTATGTGGATGAAAAAATCTCTGCCAACAAAGATGAAAGAAAAAAAAGAGGGGCCTGGCGATTGCCAGGACATAGGGGCTCCGCCCAAACATCCATACCCACTCAGCCCCTATGTCCTGGCAAACGTGATTTCTCCATTCACAACGATCAATCGATCGTTGTGGAGGAAGACATCTTTGCCAGATTTTTTGATACAAAGTGTTTGCCAAAGCATATGAACTCCAACACCTCTCCTCAGCTAATATGCCTGGGCAAATGTACCTATCCTGCAGAGGAGAAATCTCGTCTTGCAGCGCCGCATACACCGACTTCACGTGTCTTCTGACAGCAGCGCAATGCTTCTCTCAGAATTCACATCAGTGCTGCAGCGTTTTCATCGGTTAGTCCGTTGATCTACCTGGAAAATAAAGGGTGGTTAGGGGGGAAAAAAAAAAGAAGAAAAAACAGGCAGCAGGCACATAACTTGAACGTTACAAACTTTATAAAACATGAATAAAACCTGAACATGAAAAAAAAAACTGAACTTTTAAAACCTGAACTAACTCAAGATTTTTTTTTTCTTGCTACCTGTTTCATTTTTATTTCTTTTTTTAACCATATCACTCTTTTTTTTCCTAGCAGAAACCTCTCCTTTCCCATGGGACAATGTGTAAAGTGTAAATCACACAGAGATGGTGAGAAGTACACTATACACGTTATCCCAAGTGAAAGGAGAGGTTTCTACCGTTTCACACTTCTGCAGTAGCACAGCAGCACCGTACCCTATGTGTTAGGGTCTCTCAAAACCTAGTATCCTGAGAGACCCTTGAGCCTGATTGTAAAAACTACCTGTGTTGTGCTGTCCCTATGTCCCTAAGTGTACCTGAGTGTGGTACTTCCGGAAACACTCCCCTAGGCATAGGGCAGGGTGGTCAGGACAGTCAGGACAGAAATAACGGGTGTCACGCCTTATTCAACTCCTGCTACAGACACGACATTTGGGAAGTGTCGCTCGTGTAGACGGCTCACTACACTGGTGGATGGGGCCACGGAACCTCCTGGATACAGGAGTTCCGAAATGATCTCTTCCTGAAATTTGAGGAAGGATCCTGTTCTCCCAGCCTTACTGTAGAGAACGTAACTATTATAAGCAGCCAATTGAAATAAATATACAGACACCTTTTTATACCAGCGTCTGGTGCGTCGGGAAATCAAATACGGGGCCAACATCTGGTCATTGAAGTCCACCCCTCCCATGTGGAGGTTATAATCGTGGACTGAGAGGAGCTTTTTAACGACACTGGTTGCCCGTTCAATTTGTATTGTCGTGTCTGCGTGAATGGAGGAGAGCATGTAAACGTCACGCTTGTCTCTCCATTTCACCGCGAGCAGTTCTTCGTTAAACAATGCAGCCCTCTGCCCCCTTGCAAGTTGGGTGGTAACGAGCCGTTGGGGGAAGCCCCGGCGACTAGGTCGCACGGTGCCACAGCAGCCAATCTGTTCTAGGAACAAATGCTTGAAGAGGGCCACACTTGTGTAAAAGTTGTCCACATAAAGATGGTACCCCTTGCCGAATAAGGGTGACACCAAGTCCCAGACTATCTTCCCACTGCTCCCCATGTAGTCAGGGCAACCGACCGGCTCTAGGGTCTGATCTTTTCCCTCATAGATCCGAAATTTGTGCGTATAGCCTGTGGCCCTTTCACAGAGCTTATACAATTTGACCCCATACCGGGCGCGCTTGCTTGGGATGTACTGTTTGAAGCCAAGGCGCCCGGTGAAATGTACTAGGGACTCGTCTACGCAGATGTTTTGTGCGGGGGTATACAAATCTGCAAATTTCTGGTTGAAATAGTCTATGAGGGGCCGAATTTTGTGGAGCCGGTCAAAAGCTGGGTGGCCTCTGGGACGGGAGGTGGTGTTGTCGCTAAAGTGCAGGAAACACAGGATGGTCTCAAAACGTGTCCTGGACATGGCAGCAGAGTACATGGGCATGTGATGAATTGGGTTTGTGGACCAATATGACCGCAATTCATGCTTTTTTGTAATGCCCATGTTGAGGAGAAGGCCCAGAAAAGTTCTAAATTCGGAAACTTGGACTGGTTTCCACCGGAAAGGCTTGGCATAGAAGCTTCCCGGGTTGGCGTTTATAAATTGAGTGGCATACCGATTTGTTTCTGCCACGACTAAGTCATAGAGCTCCACAGTGAAGAACAGCTCAAAAAAAACCAGCGCCGATCCGATCTAAGCTGTCTCCACCCGAACTCCTGACTGGGCGGTGAAAGGGGGAACTACTGGTGCGGCTGAAGATGGGGACAGCCAATCAGGATTTGCCAGCACCTCAGGGACTCTAGGGGCTCTACGAGCCTGTCTGCGCGATGGCTGCGACGGGGGAATTACTGCACGTGCCACCATATCAGCTTCAACTGCCCTTCTGATGCTCGCCACTTCACCATGTTGTACGGCAGTGCTGGTAGAAGGTCCAGGACGGGCTGCGCTGCTGGTGTATGCCTCACCACGTAATCCGGCAGCGCCAGCCCCACTCTGCTGCCCTTGAAACTGATCCTGCGCTACCTGCGGTCTAGCGACACGGGGCTGGGTACGCCTGGTGGTATCAGGGACCTCAACCTCCTCGTCCGAACTTTGGGTCAGACTGCCACTGCTTTCTACAGGTTCGTATTCTGACCCGCTGGATTCGTCAGATGAGGGTTCCCATTCCTCATCCGACTGGGTCAGAATCCTGTAGGCCTCTTCAGAGGAATACCCCTTCCTTGACATTTGGGCGACTAAATTTAGGGGGTATTCCCTGAGACTACCCAAGAAAAAAAGCAAGCCTGTCTTACAAATGGGAGGGTAGCGAAGTACAGAAGCCGCTGCGATTGATAAAAAATATCAAAACTGATTTTTTTTTATAGCCGCAGCGCTTATGAAGTGATTGTGCAGTGATACAAAAAAATATTTTTTTTTGTCACTGCGGCGGGGCGGGTGTGGGTGAACGCAGGTGTGGGCGACCGATCAGGCCTGATCGGTTAAACACTGCGTTTGGGGTGGAGGGTGAACTAAAGTGACAGTAGTACTATTTTAGATCTGACCGTGATCAGTTCTGATCACTTACAGATACTATAAAAGTACAAATGCTGATTAGCGCTACGCTAATCAGTGAATCAGTGACTGTGGTGCAGTGGGCTGGGTGCTAACGCTAACTGCCTAACAAAGGGGCCTAAACTAAACTAAGCCTAACAGTCAATTGTAGTGAGAAAAAAAAGGTGACAGTTCACAAAAGTGACACTGATCACTATGTATTGACAGGGGGGGTGATCAAGGGGTTAATTAGGGTGATGGGGGGTGATCAGGGCCTGATTTGTAGTGTTTGGTGCACTTACTTGGGATCTGTGCTCTGTGCTGGGTCCAACCGATGAAAAGGACCCAGCACATGGCACAGATCCCTTATAAAACCCCTATATTTATAAATAAAACTTGAATCACCATTTCCCATAGGTGATTTTAAAAATCACCAGCCTGCCAGCGCTGATCATTGGCTGGCAGGCTGGTGACACACATCTCCTGCGCCCGGCGGTGCGTTCCACTTGCGTTCCGCCCGCGCGTCCAGGAGGAATAAACCGACTGACCGCAGGACGCAATCCTGCGTACGGCGGTCGGCAAGAGGTTAAATTGGTGGACGGGGAGATAAAATGATCGCGTAAAAATATTATCATAAAAATGTACCCTTGGGGTTTAACACAGTCTCGTACAAAGTATGCTAAAAAAAGATATGAATAAAATGCAAAAATAAAAAATAAAGGTAATATGGTAATAGTTCATGTATATAGGTTCAGCCCCAGTGGTTCTCCTTTGAACACAGTGGACCGCCCAGTATATAGAGTTTGATGTTGCTGGTTCTGCTATAAGTGGTCTGAAAATTATTTCAGTTGTATTGTACAGTTCACTTAGGTTATAGTCTGTCCTGGTGAAAAATTTGTGCGGTCCGATGGGCAACTCAGGCAGTCTGGTAGCTGTGGAGGTAAAGGGATGGTGTCCTGAGCCTGGGTGCGGCGTCCCGCACTGTCTTTGGCTCAGGGTTCACTTACCCGTCTGCTGGGGCTTCTCGCGGAAGGAGTCAGTCAGCATTGGTGTCCTCGTGGATCCTATGTGCAGCCCGCGCGTCTGTTGCTGAACTTGATCGGCGCGCATGGGTCACGTGTTCAGGTTCCTGCCAGCAGTTTCAATGAGGCTGTTTTTTTCTCTTTAGCGGAGCGATCCAATTTGAAGTGATGTTTCTATATGTTGTACGGGTCGCCTCGTATTGTCAGCGCTGTCTAGTAGTAGTTCACAATCCAACCCTCCACATGCTTAAACGCGTTTCGGGACCTTGTCCCTTCATCAGTAAGCGGAGGATTGGGATGATTGACATACTATTTATAGGGTGGCACTTTTAGGTGATTGGTTGTGTAATCAATTATTTAAATGAGATGGTAATTTTCAATTGGTTTGTGACCTTTTTTGATAGGTGTGTTAACTTGTCAATAACCGTAATTGTCATAGCGGTCATATACAGTAAATTACGGTAGTAGTATACTCTGTATTTATGTTGACTGTAAGGCAGTCTGAGTTTGTATTTGGAGTGGATTTTTAGTATAATAATTTGAATTCAACCTTCTTTGTAGGGTTGGATATCAGTATAGAAAGAATTTTTTGAGGAAGTTGTGGTCTCTGAGTGTGGTAGCAATTCATACTTTTTGATATACAGATACCACAATTGTACTACTAATTTTTTGTGGATATTGTGGATATATTGTGGATATATTCTTTGCCAGACAGTATTACACTTGGCTAGCCTCAGCTTACACCAGATTTAGGGGATTGCTATTTTTTTTAAGTGACTTTAACCTCTCAATAAAATATAGAATATTCTATCCAGAGTTTCTAGTGGTGGCAATAAGCACAGCCAAGCCCCTGATGTAGGATATAGCAAAAAAATAAATAAAAATCCTACTATTGATTGATTAATAGACTTGGTGGCAGCTTGTGCTGGCGCACCACAAGACACATAATGGCCGCCGATCACCCCAGAAAAAAGTGACAGAAAAACGCTCTGGGCAGCCTGAAAACAGTGAGCAATTAACTAGTAGAAGTTGAATGATTCACAGCTGTAGATCGATCACTTCATTAAGTGTTTTTGCTGAGTTAATCCCTGCCAAATCTCGCACTAACAGCAGCTGCATACTATCCCTACACTAATCAGAGCAGAGTGACATGCGGCGCGACATGACTCCAGCTTAAATAGAGTCTGGGTCACATGCTGCATTTGGCCAATCAAAACCATTGGCATGGCTGTGATGGCCTCTTGGGGCAAGTAGTATGACGCTTGTTGATTGGCTGCTTTGCAGGCTTTCAAAATGCACCATAGAAATCGCCAAACAACGAACCCAAACTTTTAAGTTTGGGTTCGCTCATCCCTACCGACCAACCATCTTTTTCCATCTCCCGGTTCCTAAAATCTATTCCATACACCGGCCCCTGATAGAAGACAAGACAGAGATTAAAATGGTAAGAACAGAAATTTTTAATTTAAAAAAAAGAGGACAGCCTT
The DNA here is from genome assembly GCA_033119425.1 of Bufotes viridis. Classification (NCBI taxonomy): domain Eukaryota; kingdom Metazoa; phylum Chordata; class Amphibia; order Anura; family Bufonidae; genus Bufotes; species Bufotes viridis. The sequence goes on from CM065596.1 coordinate 71,456,030, forward strand.
TGCGGAGCTAGGTATTTTTTGGCCGCTTTACTGAACGCTCATGTACAATGGCTGTAGGCAGAAATGGTGACGCTCCGACCTGCTTGCCGGCGCGCAGATGTAGGCGTGCAGGCGGCATGTCGAGCACCGTGTCCTGATTGGTCGGCACGCTGGTGTGAGCGGTGGGGTGGGTGTGTTATTATTAGGGTTATTCCTGCAGTATTGAGATCTTTTTCTAGAGGTAGTTGCTAGTGTTGATTGAGCACCAAAGTGCTCGGGTGCTCGCGTGCTCATCTGCTCAAGTAGAACACCTTCGGACTGCTCGGGTGCTCTACCGAGCATCAGAACACAATGGAAGTCAATGGGAGAACACGAGCATTAAACCAGGCACCACCATCTCTGAAGAGGGGAGGGTTTCTGGTTCACATGAAAAGGTCAGAAATTGAAGGAAACACCAGTGAAATGGTTCTGGAACAGCATGGGGAGCATGTCGGATGCATATTGGACTCCCAGGTCGCTTCTGGGAATGATGTTGTCCGAGTAGTACGCCAATGTTACAGACTGACAATAATACGCACAAAAACAAAGATAAAATCGATTTTAGAGGAAAACATTACTTCCTGTCTATTTACTTGTATATAAAGTGCAAGTGCTGCCAAAAATTACAAGGAAAATTACAAGGAAGAGGCACTCCGATACAACCTGTATATCACATAAAGGAGGACTTCATTCACATTGTGGTACAATTGTTCAGGTAGTGGGCCTCCTACACTCATAAAGCCTATGCACTAAGTAAAAGGGCTGCCAACAATTACAAGGAACCGGCACTCCAATACAACCTTTATTTCACCTAAAAAGTAAATCATACACACCCTTGCAAAATTATGATTGATGGCCTGCTGGTGACCCTCAAAAAAATTAGGAGCAAGTCACTGATGGTGACTCTCTAAAACATTAGGGGCGAGGGCCTGCTGCTGATCTGACCATCTAAAACATTATGGGCGAGGGCCTGCTGCCGAGCTGACCATCTAAAACATTAGGGACGAGGGCCTGCTGCTGAGATGACCATCTAAAACATTAGGGGTGAGGGTCTGCTGCTTAGCTGACTTTCTAAAACATTAGGGGTGAGTGCCTGTTGATGAGCTGACCATCGAAAAAATTATGGTTGAGGCTCTGCTGCTGAGCTGACTCTCTAAAATATTAGGAGCGAGGGCAGCTTAATAAGCATGTTGATATGATGGAGGAGGAGGACGAGAAAAGGAAGATTGGACTATATACCCATTTTTGTGGTGGAAGGTGATGCATGGAAATACAGTATATTCAATACACAATAAAAGCCACATTTAAATTAATTTTTTGTTAAGCCACTTTCCTCTGGTGGAGTAGAGAAGTCAGGGGCAATCCAGGCCTTGTTCATTTTTATAAGAGTCAAGCTGTCAGCATTATTAGTTGACAGGCAGATGCGCTTATCAGTTATTATGCCCCCCAGGAGCACTAAATACCCGCTCTGACAAAACGTTGGCGGCAGAGCAGGCCACCACCTCCAAGGCCTCCCAATAGTTGTAAGGCACAGAGGGATTACTGAGGACGCTGACACGGTCTGCTACATACTCCTTAACCATCTTCCAAAATTTTTCACTCTTTGTGACAGTAGGCCGCGCATCAGGGTGAGGGTAATGGCGGGGTGTCATGAAACTGTCCCAGGCCTTGGAGAGTTTCGCCTTGCCTCTGTTGGAACTGGTGTGAGTTCTACTCCCCTCCCCTCCTCGGTTGCCCAAGGAACTACGGACTCTGCCACCAGCGTTGTGAGCTGGAAATTTTTTGAGCTATTTTTCCCACAAGGATCTTTTGGTATTGCACCATTCTGCTAGTCGTCTTTACCACAGGAAGGACAGTTGAGAAGTTCTCTTTGTAGCAAGGGTCGAGAACGGTGAACAACCAGTAATCGGTGTTGGCAAAAATGCGTATAATGTGTCGGTCACGGGAAAGGCAGCATGACATAAACTCAGCCATGTGTGCAAAAGTCCCAACAGACAAGACTTTGCTGTCCTCATCAGGAGGATGACTCTCAATCTCCTCATCCTCTTCCTCCTCTTTTGCCCATCCACGCAGAACAGATGGAATAAACTTGTTATGGCTACTACCCTCTGTAGTGGAGGCAACCGTCTCCTGCTCCTCCTCCTCATCATCATCATCCAATTTGCTCTGAGAAGACAAAATGAGGGTGATCTGTATAATGTCACATTTCCACCTCTTCCACATGCAAAGCGACCGCCTTCATTGTGAGCAGAGAGTGTTTCAGTAGCCATAGAAGTGGGATGGTTACGCTGATAATAGCGGCATCACCGCTCACCGTTTGTGTTGATTCCTCAAAGTTGCGTAAAACCTCAAACATCTATGCCCACTTGTCATTTGTAAAGAGCGGAAGCTGACTGGAAAGGCGAAGACCATGTTGCAGCTGGTATTTCACTACTGCCCTCTGCTGCTCACAAAGCCTGGCCAACATGTGGAACGTCGAGTTCCAGCACGTGCTCACGTCGCACAACAGTCGGTGAGCTGGAAGCCGCAAGCGCTGCTGCAGTGTTGACAGACCAGCTGAAGCTGTGGACAACTTTCGGAAATGGGCACACACACGGTGCACCTTAAGACCAGTAGCTCAGGCAAATTGAGGTAGGTTTTGAGAAACCACTGAATCACTAAGTTTAACACGTGGGCTAGGCATGGTATGTGTGTGACCTTGCCAACCTCCAAAGCTGCTACAAGTTACAGCCATTATCGGACACAACCATGCCTGGTCGTAGGTTGAGTGGCATTTCATAGGTTTCAGCACGGCATGTTGCCGCTTCCTCACTGCAGTGCTACACTGCTTCAAGCTACTCACTGATAGCTGACTGGTGTTGCAAGATGAGAATTCAGAGGTGGAAATGGAGGAGGTGGAGGATGAAGTGGAGGAGGAGAGGGGGGGGGGGGTTGTAGCCACTAATGTAGGTGGTGGCGGAAATCCTGATGGAAGTAGTGCCCGCAATCCTTGGCGTCGGTAGCACCTGTGCCATCCCACGGTACAAATCGCTCCCAGCCTCCATAACATTCACCCAGTGTGCTGTGAGGGAAATGTAGCATCCTTCGCCATAAGCACTTGTCCATGTATCAATCATTAAGTAGACCTTCCTAATAACTGCGTTGGTCAGGGCATGAGTGATATCACGGAACACATGCTGGTGTAAGGTGGGGACGGCACACCGGGAAAAATATTGGCGGTTAGGGACTGAGTAGTCAGGGACGGCCGCTGCCATCAGGCTGCGCAAAGCCTCAGTGTCCACAAGCCTAAATAACAACATTTCCAGGGCCAGCAATTTGGAAAGGTGTGCATGTGTGTGGGTGGCTGGGTATTTGCGCTTTCGTTCAAAGGCCTGGGGTATGGACTTCTGTACACTGCGCTGGGACACAGAAGTGAATGTGCTTGTGAAAGTCCAGGTGCAGGGCGGGAGGCATCTGGGCCTGCATCTTTCACAGGGGATTGGCCAGCATGTAACACAGGGGAAGAGGAGGCAATGGTGTGACCCGCAGACAATGATTGCGGACCCAGGCGTTCGGCCCACCTATTAGGGTGCTTTGATGCCATGTGGCGGATCCTGCTGGTGGTGGTGAGGTTGCTATTGTTCATGCCCCTGCTCATTTTGGTACGGCACAGGTTGCAAATGACAATTCTTTTATCGTCCACGCTTTCATCAAAAAAGCGCGATACTGCGGAAGACCTACCTCTTGGCAAGGGAGATTTCCACAAGGGGGTGCTCCGGGGAACAGTTGCGAGCCTGTTTGGCATGGCCTGCCGTCTAGCCACAACATTTAGTTGGACATTGTTACAGCCAGGAGGCTGCTGGGCGAGTGGCTGAATAAGTCGCATCCGATTCCAGGTGTGAACGGCGCTATAGAGGTTAAATAGGGAATACCTCTGTTTAGCGAGAGCCAGGAATGTAGCTATAGGGAGTGCAGAGGTAGCAGTTGCTACCGGGTCCAGGAGCTTGAGGGGGCCGAAAGACCCTTGTGCCGCATAAGAAGACACACAAAGCACTGAGGGAAGGGGGGGCCCAAGCTGAACTCTTGCACCAGTGCCCATGAGCCGTTAGCTACGCCCTTGGTGAGAGCCCAGCCGGGCCGGACTTTATTTTGTATTGTGCTATTTTTTTGTGTGATGTGCCATTTAATATGTAAATCCACAGTTGGGACAATCAAACCGTGGTCAGCGAGAATATTGTGAGAATGACCCCCAAAAGTACAGCGATCCCTTACATTATAATATATATTTGTGGTCATGGCTACGGCCAACGATGCTTGATGAACCCTAGGGAGATAAACATCAAGAACAACCTAACCCGGCTAGCCGTGTGCTAGCTAAACCTAACTTAATGGCTTGAATTGTGCCCTTAGCCATAGCCGTGGGTAGGCCTAAAAGGAGGCATACCCTGTGGAAATGAAAAGAGAAGGGAGGGAGGGTGGGGCACCTGAAGAACACACGCCCAGGAGTGAGGCAGTGGCTTGTTTAAGAAGAGCCTCCGCCCCTCCCACAAATGCAGGCTGACTAGTCAGCCTTACTACTTGTGGTCATGGCTACGGCCAACGATGCTTGATGAACCCTAGGGAGATAAACATCAAGAACAACCTAACCCGGCTAGCCGTGTGCTAGCTAAACCTAACTTAATGGCTTGAATTGTGCCCTTAGCCATAGCTGTGGGTAGGCCTAAAAGGGGGCAAAAGCCAAGCCAAGTAGGTTATAAAGAAACACAATGAAAGTGCAAACAAATCCGTGACCAACTGAAAGGCATCGGCAATCTTGACCGCACATTCAGGAAGTATGCGGCAAAACCATAAGGAGACGTACATCACAGCTTGCAAATGCCGAAACCGGAGACATGATGCTCGATGTTGCAGATAGTGCCCCAAAGCGGAATGAAGGACTGGGAATACGCTGTGGAATGGAGCATGAAATATTAACTGAACCTGGTGAACTGTGGTTCTAGTACTGACAATTGCCCTGGCCTCCGGAGTTTGTGGAACCGAAAGAGAAACCTGCCTGCCTAGACTATGCAAGAAGTGAGGGGCAAAACCATGAAAGTAGGAAGGGAATCTTTGAATAGTTCCCCAGACATCATCTATCTGCTTGTCATGGCCCCTGCATTCTTCTGTGAACCCCTGAGAATGGTTTAATCCTGAAACGGGAAAACCGACCTGGTATCTGAGTCTACCATTAACCTACGTGGCCCGAATACCGTGGCAGGCGAATATCGTTGAAAAATGTGACCTGACCAACATGGCAGGTGACCCTAAAGATTTGAGCTCCAGTAATTGAAGTGTGATCCTGGAGCATGGCAGACACTGGACATTAATAAGGTGTAACACCTAAAGAACGTAAGGAGCAGGAAACAAGTGAACCTGACTGAACCCCGCAGGTGACAGACTTTAGTTTAAAACATGGGCCGTATGCAGGTGATCAGGGAAGCAGATATGAATGTGAGACATTTGGGCCCAATCAGCCTGGAACCATAGATGGACAACCAACCAGGCAGGACTGAAAACAGGTAATCGGACCCCCGCAGCCATGGGGCTGAAGCAGTCGTCGGACCCCCGAAGCCATAGGGCCGTAGCAGTCGTCGGACCCCCGAAGCCATGGGGCCGAAGCAGTCGTCGGACCCCCGAAGCCATAGGCCGAAGCAGTCGTCGGACCCCTGAAGCCATGGGGCCGTAGCAGTCGTCGGACCCCCAAAGCCATAGGGCCGAAGCAGTCATCGGACCCCCGAAGCCATAGGGCCGTAGCAGTCGTCGGACCCCCGAAGCCATGGGGCTGTAGCAGTCGTCGGACCCCCGAAGCCATAGGGCCGTAGCAGCCGTCGGACCCCCGAAGCCATAGGGCCGAAGCAGTCGTCGGACCCCCGAAGCCATAGGGCCGAAGCAGCCGTCAGACCCCCGAAGCCCTAGGGCCAAAGCAGTCGTCGGACCCCCAAAGCCATGGGGCCGTAGCAGTCATCGGACCCCCGAAGCCATAGGGCCGAAGCAGTCGTCGGACCCCCGAAGCCATGGGGCCGTAGCAGTCGTCGGACCCCCGAAGCCATAGGGCCGAAGCAGTCGTCGGACCCCCGAAGCCATGGGGCCGTAGCAGTCGTCGGACCCCAAAGCCATGGGGCCGAAGCAGTTGTCGGACCCCCGAAGCCATGGGGCCGAAGCAGTCGTCGGACCCCCGAAGCCATGGGGCCGAAGCAGTCGTCGGACCCCCGAAGCCATGGGGCCGAAGCAGTCGTCAGACCCGCGAGGCCATAGGGCCGTAGCAGTCGTCGGACCCCCGAAGCCATAGGGCCAAAGCAGTCGTCGGACCCCCGAAGCCATAGGGCCGTAGCAGCTGTCGGACCCCCGAAGCCATAGGGCCGAAGCAGTCGTCGGACCCCCGAAACCATAGGGCCGAAGCAGCCGTCGGACCCCCGAAGCCATAGGGCCGAAGCAGTCGTCGGATCCCCGAAGCCATGGGGCCGAAGCAGTCGGTGGACCCCGAAGCCATAGGGAAGGTACAGTACCTTCCCAACAAACAAAAGAACAACTTGTAAAACATGGTAGGCCCACTGGCCTCCGCTGAGAAGCTGTTTTGTTGAACTAGGCAGGAGACCAATCTGAGTGAATGCAAACCAGGAGTAAAGGAGACCAATCTGAGTGAACACGAATCAGGATTTAAAAGGATTTTTTTTTTTTTTTTTTCACACCACCGAGGAAAAATGTAAGCCTGAAAAGAAAGCAGCCATGTTTACCGGGAGAGTACTAAGCAGTGGGTGCGGAGTGCCCCGTTGAGACTACTGAGTGTAGCAAGTAACAGGAGAATGCAGCTTTGAGTGGGAGCAGAATGTAACACATGGTGTAACAGCAGATGGGTGAATGCCGCTCAAGATGTGAGTAACAATGAGCGCTGCTCTGAGTATGGCTAGAGCATGAAAAACATGGTATAAAGCAGACGTAAGAATGCAACTGAACGTGAGCGGACTATTAACGTGATGCATCTGCGGACACATGGACACAGCTTTAGTAGTGAATGGAGTAGAGGACAGGATGTAAAAGTAGACATGCGGACGCAGCTTTGGATGTGAATGAAATATTAACTCGAAGTGACAGCCGATATGGAAAGCAGCTCTGGCGAGTGAGGTATAAAACCTGTTGTAGCAGTAGAAGTGTTAACACAACTCTGGGTATAGGCAGAGCAAACAATTGGTATAACGGCAGCTCTGGTTGTGAATGGAGCGTGAAACATGCTGTGAAAGAGACATGAACGCAGCTCTTGAAATGGGCCTGGAAAGAACCTGTAGTAACAATGGACGTGTGAACGCAGCTCTGGGTGTGAGTAGAGCAAACATGATATGCCAATAGACATATGGACGCAGCTCTGGTCGTGAATTTGACTGCGTAAGTGTGAAGGCTCCTTTGTGAGTGAGCCGAGAACGAAAATAGGTATAACAGCAGCTCTAAATGTGAGTGGAGCATGAACATGATGTGACAGCGAACGTGAATGCACCTCTGAAAACAAGCCTCGTATGACCTGTTGTAACAGCTGACATGTGAACGCAGCTCTGACTGTGAGCAGAGCAAACATGGTATACTAGCCGACGCATAAACGCAGCTCTAACCACACACAACAACATGATGCAACAGCCAAGTGTGAACAGCCAACGGGTGAATGCAACTCGAATGTGATTGAAGTATGAAGCATGATGAAAATAGTAGACATGTGGACACAGCTCCAGTGAGCAGAGAGTAAAACATGTGTGAGGCAAAATGTAAAGGCCGTCTGGAACGAACAGCGGGAAAGTGATGGACAATAAAAGACGTGCGGATACATCTGAGGGTTTGAGGCGTATAAAGCGAGGTGCAAGCAGGTATAAGACAGAAGTAGAGCCGAACGTGGAAATGCCGCTCAGAATAAGAGCAGAGCATAAGGTGCATCAGGGTTTTAGTACATAAAGCAGGGAAAATACATGAAGTCTAAAGATGGTGGTGGCTGGGAGAGGGGGAGTCACATGGCAAGGAACAGCTACAGCAATAGGTCAAACAACAGCTGAGTCTGATGTTCAATCATGACATCATGACATCACATGCAGCCCGGGTGACTGTTCCCTAACTGCGTATAAGCTTTTCCATGCGACAAACAAGCGACGTAAATTTGCAAGATATATTGGAACTAATTCTTATTATCAAACAAACGAGGTTGAAAAAGAAATAGAAATTTTTTAGCCCCAACAAAACAAACCTGAGGCAGAAGATTCTGAGGTGAAGCCTCCCGTTCGCTAGAAAAGTCGGGTTCCGACCGGCCAGGAGGGATGGCCACGGTCCAACTTACTTACGTATTACCCCGCGTGCATTGCTACGATAGCAGAGAGCGAAGAAAAAAAAAGACAAAACAAAACGTCCGTTCTGGCTCCATGCTGCAAAGAAAGAGATCCTGCCACCAGAGAAGCTAGTTCACTAATGACACCCAGCAGCACCTGTGCACATGAAGAACACACGCCCAGGAGTGAGGCAGTAGCTTGTTTAAGAAGAGCCTCCGCCCCTCCCACAAATGCAGGCTGACTAGTCAGCCTTACTACATAAATATATATATATATATATATATATATATATATTGTAGAGATTAGCTCTTGTCTTGGGGATCATTCACACAGAGATTCTTCTTTACCACTTTACCGAACAGTGTGATTTATTTTGGCACACGACATAACAAAATAAACATAATACAAAATAAACACCTTGCCCGTCTGGGCTCTTCCTACACATCAGCACTGGGTCCCTAACTGACTGAAAGCGCTGTTCACATACAGCTTTAACGTGCGGCTTTCCATGCCTTACAGTCCCACAGCCTTACAGGCGATACCAAGTCTATTACCTTTATTAGGGAGTGTGGCCCAGCAATCCTCCTGACTCTAGCCTTGTGACCCGTCAGCCCAGGGGTCACGGCATCCCCAATGTCTCGGCTATCACCTAGCCGTGGCCCCTCAGCCAACCCAGCTGAGACCACTTGCACAGAGCCTCTGCACTAGGCCTCTGTGTTACACCACTCTCTCTCCAGAGTGAGCTCCTGACACACACAGAGAGGGTCGATTTATTCCTCCATGATTAACCCAGCTGGCCTCAACTGGGGCCAGGGAACCATAATAAATTAGGGGTTGGACTGAGAGACTCCCACTACCAACCTGACTCCCAGTTCAAAGAAATCCAGCCCATACAACTTTAACCAAACAATCTCCAGCAAGCTATGCCTTACTAAAGCAGCACTTTTCTGGATTTCTGCTACCTCACCCAGTGAAACTGAACTACCGGGTGAGATACACCCCGCCACCATACGACTACTTTACTGTTCACATCATCACAATATATATATATATATATATATATATATAATTACTCTTTTATGAGGCAAGAGAACCAAAAATTGCTGTTCTGGCACAGTTTTTATTATTATTATTTTTTTTAAATGTTCACCAGAGTAGTTAATGTGGTACTTTTATAGAGCAGGTTGTAAGGACACAGCGATACCTAATCATTTTTATTTTAGTTTAGTTTGACTTTACACAATAAAAATGTTTTGGAAAAAATCATTTTTTGTGTTTCCATTTTCCGAAAGCTATATTTTTTTAATTTTTTGGGCAATTGTCTTAGGTAGGGTCTAATTTTTGCTGGCTGAGATGATTTTTGGTACCGTTATGGGGCATATATGACTTTTTGATTGCTTGGTATTACACTTTTGTAATGTAAGGTGATAAAAAGATTTTTTGCCACATTTTTTATTTTTTATGGTGTACACCAGATGGGTTGGATCACATGCTACTTTTATAGAGCAGGTCGTTATGGACATGATGATACCTAATATGAGCATTTTTTTTAACTTTATTTTACTCAATAAAAGAATGTTTGTAAAAAAAAATGTTTTGTTTTTTTTGAACGGTTGGCTTATGTTCTTTTATTCTTTGTTTCCATTTAAAAAAAGTAATATGTTTTTAATTGATTATCTTTGTCTACAGTAGCCCCTCTCTCTTATTTCACAGTGTCACATGACCTGTGATATCAGCTTCTTTGCCTGCTCTGCTGATGTTCTGTGCACCAGCCTAGGGCACCAGGAGGGGGACGTCCTACCTCTGTACACAGAACTGATGTCTGATCTGTGGGCTGTGCTTGCTGGAAGGAAAAGTCATGCCCCCTGTGCATGGGTCATAATTACTGATGTCTTCAGGCTGAGCTGTCTCATCTATGGGAACTAGTGATGAGCATCAGGGGCAATATTGGAATTTGTGATATTTCTCTTTATTGCGAAAAATCGGCAATGTAACAATTGCATAATGCGAATTCTTAATGTGAATTACAGGCATGGGTCACTTTGGCTACATTTTTAATCCCTTAAGGCCTTATTTCACCTTAAGGACCCGGCCATTTTTTGCTAATCTGACCAGTGTCACTTTATGTGGTGATAACTTTTAAACGCTTTTACTTATGCAGGCCATTTTGAGATTTTTTATTTTTATTTGTCACACATTGTACTTCATGACAGTGGTAAAATGGAGTCGAAAAATTTCATTTTTATTTATAAAAAAATACAAAATTTACAAAAAAAAATGAAAATTTAGCAATTCTCCAAGTTTCAATTTCTCTACTTCTATAATACATTGTAATACCGCCAAAAAAGTTATTGATTTACATTCCCCATATGACTACTTCATGTATCGATCATTTTGGAAATGTCATTTCATTTTTTTGGGACGTTACAAGGCTTAGAAGTTTAGAAGCAAATCTTGAAATTTTTCAGAAATTTTCAAAAACCCACTTTTTAGGGACCAGTTCAGGTCTGAAGTAAAAAATTTTCTATTTTAATCCATTTTTTCCAGTAACAAAGCAAGGGTTAACAGCCAAACAAAACGTAATATTTATTGCCCTGATGCTGTAGTTTTCAGAAACACCCCATATGTGGTCGTAAACTGCTGTATGGCCAAACGGCAGGGCACAGAATGAAGGGAACGCCATATGGTTTTTAGAAGGCGGATTTTGCTGGACTGGTTTTTTGACACCATGTCCCATTTGAAGCCCCCCGATGCACCCCTAGAGTAGAAACTCCATAAAAGTGACTCCATATAAGAAACTACACCCCGCAAGGTATTCAAAACTGATTTTACAAACTTTGTTAACCCCTTAGGTGTTCCACAAGAGTTATTGGCAAATGGAGATGAAATTTCAGAATTTCTATTTTTTGTTACCTTGCTTAAAAAAAGTGTAATACAGAGCAACTAAAAATCATATTTACTCTAAAATAGTACAAGTAAAACTGCCCGTAGTTTCCAAAATCGGGTCACTTTTTTGGAGTTTCTACTGTAGGGGTGCATCAGGGGGGCTTCAAATGGGACATAGTGTCAAAAAACCAGTCCAGCAAAATCTGCCTTCCAAAACCATATGGCGTTCCTTCCTTCTATGCCCTGCTGTTTCGCTATACAGCTGTTTGCGACCACATATAGGGTGTTTCTGCAAACCACAGAATCTGGGTAATAAATATTGAGTTTTGTTTGGTTGTTAACCCTTGCTTTGTTACTGGAAAAATGGATTAAAATGTAAAATTTGAAAAAAATAGCTGTTTTGGGACAGTTTTTATTTTTTGTTATTTGCATAGTTGATCTGACAGGTTAGATTGAGTGCTATTTCTATAGAGCAGGTTGTTACGGATGCGACAATACCAAATATGACTACTTTTTGGGGGTTTTTGTTTCAGTTTTTCATAACAAAGCATTTTTGAGACTGAAAGCCATATATTTTTTTATTTTTTGGGCGACTATCTTATGTAGGGGCTCATTTTTTGCGGGATGAGATGATTGTTTGATTGGCACTATCTTGGGGTGCATATGACATTTTGGTCGCTTGCTATTACACTTTTTGTGATGAAAGGAGACAAAAATGTTTTTTGATACGGTATTTATATATATATTTTTTGCTGTGTTTACCTGAGGGTTTAGATCATGTGTTAATTTTATAGAGCAGGTTGTTACGGACGTGTCAATACATAATATTTATACAATTTATTTATTAAGTTTGACACAATAATATCATTTTTGAAACAAAATAAAATCATGTTTTAATGTATCCATAGTCTGAGAGCCATATATATATATTTTTTTTTTGGGTGATTGTCCTATGTGTGGTATTATTTTTTGCGGTATGAGATGGCAGTTTGATTGGCACTATTTTTTAGTGCATATAACTTTTTGATTGCTTGCTATTACAGTTTTTGTAATGTGAGGTGACAAAAATTTTTTTTTTTACATTGTTTTAATTTTTTTTACAGTATTTACCTGAGGGGTTAGATCATGTGATATTTTTATAGAGCAGGTTTTTATGGACACGGCGATACATAATATGTATACTGTTTTTTATTGATTTTAGGCCTCATGCACACGACCGTTTTTTATGCTGTCCGCAAAAGGGGTTCCGTTGTTCAGTGATCCGTGTCCGTTTTGCCTTCCGCTGTGCTTCCGTGTGTCTTCCGTTTTTTAGCGGACATGACCCAAAAGATTTTACCAAAAGACAGGCTGACAATGTTTCCTAAGTGCCTGCCAAGGATCCGCAAAAAACGGACACGGAACACGGATGACACACGGATGGCCATCCGCATTTTCACGGACCCATTGACTTGAATGGGTCCGTGAACCGCTTTTCACGGACAAGAATAGGACAGGTTATATTTTTTTGACGGACTGGAATCACGGACCACGGACGCGGAGGACAAACGGTGCATTTGCCGAGGTTTCACGGACCCATTGAAAACCAATGGGTCCGCAGAAAATCACGAAAACGGAGCAACGGACACGGAATCAAACAACGGTCGTGTGCATGAGGCCTTACTTTAACGCAATAACAGCATTTTAGAAAAAATAATAACAATAATGTTTCAGTGTCTCCATAGTCTGAGAGCTATATTTTTTTTTTTGGGGCGATTGTCCTATTTAGGGGCTTATTTTTTGCGGGATGAGATGGTGGTTTGATTGGTACTATTTTGAGAGACATACGCCTTTTTGATCGCTTGGTATTGCACTTTTTGTGATGTGAGGTGACAAAAAATGGCTTTTTTACACCATTTTTTTATTTTTATTTTTTACGGTATTTACTTGTGGGTTTAGGTCATGGGATATTTTTATAGAGCAGGTTTTTATGGACGTGGCGATACATAATATATGTAGTGTATTTAATTTTTTAATTTTTATTCAGTGATATGTGTTTTTTATATTTTTTAACCCAGACCCACTTGGTTCTTGAAGATCCAATGGGTCTGATGTCAGTATGATAAAGTACAGTACAGTATATACTGTACTGTACTGTATTTTAAACTTTTAACTAGTCTGGTCAGACTTCTGCATTTAGCAAAAGTCTGATCAGAGTTCATTACCATGGCAAGCAGGACGCCTCTGAAAGCGTCCTGCAGCCATGGTAACCATCACCCTCTGCCAGAACAGAGCTCCCTCCCTCTGCAATCCTATCGAGAATCGGGGCTGCAAGGGCACAGCAGCCCCGATGGGAGAGGGAGGCAGCTCCCTCCTTGTTAACCCCTTCCATACAGCGGTCCGTACGGTCCGTGCAGCACAGATGTCAGCAGTTTTTAGCAGAGTGTCAGTATAACCACTATACAGCCAACGATTATTACAGAGGAGGCGTGCAGGGGATCGCAATTGCGATCCCGCTTGCCACACTGCCCGCCTCCCGTGCCGCCCACAACCACCCCCATGATTGGGGGCTGCAAGGGCGGTTTAAATTCTAACCATTTAGGCATAGTTTTAAGTCTCCTGATCCCCGCGGTCACAGACTGCGGGGATCAGAGACTATTGAGAGTGCTGCAAGCCGCAGGTCTGAATTGACCTGCAGTTTGCAGCGATCGCCGATCCGGGGTATCTGATGATTTCAGCAGGTACCTTGTTCTGTTCACTGCCGGCTGAGCAGCAGTGATCGGAAATACTCATGACATACCGGTACGTCATGAGCCTTAAGTACCAGGACACCATGACGCACCGGTTCACCATGAGTCCTTAAGAGGTTAAAGCTGGTAGAAGTTTCTTGGGTTTATCCTGAGACTGGAGAAAATGGTTGGCATGGCAGAACATTAAAATAGCTTTATATGCAGATAGAGTGCTCCAATATATTCGCGATTGCGCAAATTATAATTTTTTCGCACTTCACATTTTAGCAGGTCTGACTGATTGGTGCAGAACTTGACATTGCTGCCTTCTCATTGGCCTACAAGCAAGAAGCAGGGAGGAATCGTGTTCATATGGAAAAAAATGATGAATATTCGAAGTTATGAATATATTGCACTATATTCAAGTATTCACGAATTCTCCAAGTTGCAAAATTTGCAATTAAAATTCGCTATTCGAATATTCGCGCTCAACTCTAGTGGGAACCCACATGCTGGATCCATCCTCAGCTGAGAGCTGTCAGGCATATCAAGTCTATTCAGAATGCATCCTTCTGGAGACTACTTGCCAGCTGACAGTGTATATGGGCCATAGGAATATCAGCACTGAAGTCTGTGAAGTGGGCGCCACTTCTCACTGTGAATCCACACCCCCAGCACTGCAGAGGCAGAATGGCTTAGTATTCGTTTTTAAAACGTAGTGACCAGAAGAGGAATTCCAGTCACAGGTTAAGCTAACAGGGTAGAGGATGATTTACTGGACTGGGACAGGTGAAATACTCTACCTGTATAAATGGAAGAAGCAGCAAGATGTCAATGGCCAAGAGAGCAACCAGAAGAAAGAATTTCTGTGTGAGGTCAGTGACTACTGGCAAAAGCTGCAGCGAAGAGAACCAAGACAGTGCACTGAGAGGGGAAAGGCAGTCTTAGCTGACACCCCTAAATGTTCAAGAGAAGAATGTCACAAAATGTTGTTTAGTGCTTTCATTAAACAAAATAAGAGTATTGCAGGTTTGATATATTTTAATGGGCAACAAAAATAGAAGTAATGATGTTACATAGTGAGCTTTCGAGACATCACCAGTCCCTTCATCAGGTGTGGTACAAGAATGTATGAAGAAACAGCAATATATATACAATAAAAACAGAGACACGGTGTAATGAATGGACATTTGAAAATCAACAGAACAACAGGATATCAAAGATCTTAAGAATGAGTCCTTAATTATCTTACAGATTAGGCGTGTGAAAGTTTTATGCTCTCTAAATTGATGTTATCTCAGAGACCTGATGCCCACACTATGTATATAGAAGACTCTTTAGATTTTATATCCAATATATAACGCTGAGTGTATGTATTTGTGTGTGTGTATGTATGTCTGCTAAAGGAATCTGCATCATCGCATTTACAATCACGAAATTTGGCAGACCGGTACATCAGGTGTCCGGGAAGGTTTTAGGCAGGGTCTCATCTCTCTAGCACGTACTCAAAAAATGCAAATATGGCACATCAAATGACCTACATTAGCCAATAGAAGCCTGCAGGTCTTTCTCTTCATATCCCAACTTCATATCACAACTGCCATACACACGGTCACTAGAGTTGAGCGAACCTGAACTGTATAGTTCGGGTTTGTACCGAATTTTGGGGTGTTCGGGACTCGACCCGCACATTTTCATAAAAGTTTGGGTTCTGGGTCTGTTGTTCTGCGATTCTTCCCACTATTTTAAGGGCTGCACAGCAGCCAATCAGCAAGAGTTTTACATCTTTGCTGTAAGAAGCCATCACAGCCATGCCTACTAATTGCGTGGGTGTGATTGGCTGAGTGCAGCATGTGACCCAGCCCCTTTATAAGCTGGAGTCACGTAGTGCCGCACTTCACTCTGCTGGTGTTAGTCTAGGGAAAGGTTGCTGCCTGTGCTCTCAGGGAGAGATTAGGTAAGAAATCTGTAGAACCTGTTGTTGTGCAATCCTCACAGCAAATACAGCAAATATTGAGGGAGGGTGCTTCTGCAATCCTACATTTATGTACCCAGCCACTGCAAAGGATTTATTTATTTTTAATCCATCTGTTACTGAGGTAGAAGTCAGCGGCAATTTTAGCCACTGCAGTGTCCTTGGAACTGCATGTGATCTGCATGTGTGCCAGCCTTCTAGGGACATCAGTCTAAAAAAATCAGTCAATTTTAAATTGTAGCACGGAAATAGTGCTTTAGTGTGTTTTACTGAAAAAGGCGTGTTCTAGACCCACAAAATAGTTGTGCATAAAGCGTAGAAATACCTATGTTTAATTTCCAGCAGTTAAATATTGCATTTGTGTGTTTTAGTGAAAAAGCTGTGTTCTGGGTCCACAAAGCAGTTGTGCATACAGCGTACAAATACCTACGTTTAATCTTAGTGACATAGTAACATAGTAACATAGTATATAAGACAGAAAAAGACATTTGTCCATCCAGTTCGGCCTGTTTCCTACAAGTTGATCCAGAGGAAGGCAAAACCCTGTGAGGCAGAAGCCAATTTTCCCCACTTAAGGGGAAAAAAAATTCCTTCCCAACTCCAATCAGGCAATCAGAATAACTCCCTGGATCAACGACCCCTCTCTAGTAGCTGTAGCCTGTAATATTATTACACTCCAGAAATACATCCATTCCCCTCTTGAATTCCTTTATTGAACTCACCATCACCACCTCCTCAGGCAGAGAGTTCCATAGTCTCACTGCTCTTACAGTGAAGAATCCTTTCTATTTTTGTGTACAAACCATCTTTCCTCCAGAAGCAGAGGATGTCCCCTCGTCACAGTCACAGTCCTGGGGATAAATAGATGGGACAGATCTCTGTATTGACCCCTGATATAGTTATTAGTGTTGATCACGAATTTTCGAATTGCGAATTTTAATCGCGAATATCGGCACTTCGACAATTCGCGAATATTTAGAATATCGCAAAATATATTCGCAATTGCGAATATTCGTTTTATGCGAATTTTTTATATGCAAATTTTCGCAAGCAAGAAAATAATGTCATTATTTTCTGATTGCGAAAATCCGCATTAAAAAATCGCATACATTTACATAAACATTTGCATAAATTTGCATACAAATTTGCATAAACTGGTATTTAAAAGGTATCTTTTAAATGCCAATTTATGCGAATTTTTATGCAAATGTTATGCGAATTTTTATGCAAATTTATGCGAATTTTTTGTGCGCATTTTCGCAATCAGAAAATAATGACTGGGGATTACGAATTTGCGAATTTTCAAATATATGGCCAGATATTCGCGAAATATCGTGAATTTGAATATTGCCCCTGCCGCTCATCACTAATAGTTATACATAGTTATTTGATCTCCCCTCAGTCGTCTTTTTTCTAAAGTGAATAACCCTAATTTTGATAACCTTTCAGGGTACTGTAGTTGCCCGATTCCAGTTATTACTTTAGTTGCCCTCCTCTGAACCCTCTCCAGCTTTGCTATGTCTGCCTTGTTCACAGGAGCCCAGAACTGTACACAGTACTCCATGTGTGGTCTGACTAGTGATTTGTAAAGTGGTAGGGCTATGTTCTCATCACGGGCATCTATGCCCCTTTTGATGCAACCCATTATCTTATTGGCCTTGGCAGTAGCTGCCTGACACTGGTTTTTGCAGCTTAATTTGCTGTTTATTAAAATTCCTAGATCCTTTTCCATGTCAGTGTTACCGGTGTTTTACCATTTAATATGTACGGGTGACTTGCATTATTCCTTCCCATGTGCATAACTTTACATTTGTCAGTGTTAAACCTCATCTGCCATTTCTTTGCCCAAGCCTCCAATCTATCCAGATCCCTCTGTAGCAGAAAACGGTCCTCTTCAGTGTTAATTACTTTACACAGTTTAGTGTCAGCCGTTAAATAGTGCAAATGTGAATTCTGGTGAAAAAAGCGTTATTCCTAGTCCACAAAGCAGTCTAAAATACACTGCCCAAATACCAATTTTAGATTTTGTGGGTGAACATTGGTGGGTGAACACAAATAATGAGGAGAACATAAAATAAGGGATGTGACATGGTCGTGGTGGTGTTGGTGGAGCTCCTGTTGCTGGGAGAGGACGTGGCCGCTCAGTGCCAACTACAGGTCCAAGTGAAACACTTTCCTCAGGTCCAAGTAGGCGACATGACCCTGCAGCGTTATTTGATAGGCCCAAATGCCGTCTCTACAGTGAGGCCAGAACAAGTACAGGTGATAGTAGATTGGGTGGCTGACAGTGGCTCCAGTTCCTTCACAGTATCTCCCACCTAGACCTCTGCAGAAAGTTCAGAGTTATCATCTGCAGCCCATGCCCATCAGTCTTTCACCTCACCCCAGGCAATCCACATAGCCCTACCCCAGTAGTGGAAGACATTGAATGCACTGATTCCCAACCACTTATATTGCAGGATGAGAACATAAGATGACCACCGCAGCACGCCTCTGATAATGACGAAACAAAGGTGCCAACTGCTGCGGCTTTCTGCAATGTGCAGACTGACGAGGAGGGCAGGGGTCAAGAAACGGTGGAAGATGATGTGGAGGACAATGAAATCCTAAACCCCGACTGGACTCAAGTTCATGTTAGAGATGTGTGCAGTTCTGAAGAAGAGGCGTTAGTCGCACAGAGGCAACAGCACAGCAAAAGAGGTAGCAGGCTGCAAAGCGGAGCGGCCGTCCCAGAGACAGTACGCCTGCTACTGCCCATCGCACCCAGGGGACCCAGCACACTAAAGCCAGTTCCAAGGATTTCATTAGTGTGGCATTTCTTTAAACAATGTCCTGATGACAAGACACGAGTGGTTTGCACGTTGTGCCATCAGAGCCTGAAGTGAGGAATAAATGTTCTAAACCTGAGCACAATCTGCATGACCAGGCATCTACATGCAAAGCAAAAACTGCGGTGGAGTAAACACCTTAAAAACCAAGAAAGGTCTCAGGCTGGTCTGCTTCCTCTTTTGCTTCTGTCTCTGCCTCTTCCTCCACCTCTGGAGTCACAGTGGCACCTGCCACCCAGCAAACAGAAGATTTGCCACCAACACCACCTCTGTCATCATCACCAAGTAATTCCATCAAGTCACACGCAAGCTGCTCAGCTGTCCATCTCCCAAACACTGGGGAGAAAGAGAAAATACCCACCCTCGATCCCTGGTCCTGAATGCCAGCATTTCAGAATTACAGGTCTTTGAAATGCTGTCATTCCGTCTGGTGGAGACTGACTGTTTTAAACAGCTGATGGCGGTGGCTGTCCCACAGCACGTCATTCCCAGATGCCACTACTTCTCCAGACGAGCCGTCCCTTCCCTGCACAACCAAATGGAGGATAAAATCAAGTGTGCTGGGCCCGAGGCGCATAGCGGTTTGGCGCACCGAGGATCGCAAGGCATTATTCTTTGCCTCCAGTTGCCTCCTACTCCGCTTCCTCCTCCTCCTCTTCTACCATCTGCTCATCCGGTCAGTGAAAGACCTTCACCACCCACTTCAGCACAGTCAGGGGTAAACGCCAACAGGCGGTTTTAAAATTTATGTGTTTGGGGGACAAACACCACACCGCACTGGAGCTATGGAGGGGCATAGAACAACAGACCGATGAGTGGTTGCTGTCAGTGAGCCTCAAGCCCAGTCTGGTGGTGTGCGATAATGGGCGAAATCTCGTAGCAGCTCTGGGACTAGCCAGTTTGACGCACATCCCTTGACTGGTGCATGTGCTGAATTTGGTGGTGCAGAAATACCTTAAAACTACCCAGACATGTCAGAACTGCTGCAGAAAGTGTGGTCTGTCTATGCGCACTTTCTGCGTTCACCCAGCTGCTGCTTACCTGTATGGGCTGCAGCATAACTTCGGCCTTCCTGCTCACCACCTCATATGCAACGTGCCCACCAGGTGGAACTCAACCTTGCATATTCTGGAGAGACTGTGCGAGCAGCAGCAGGCGATAGTGGAGTATGAGCTGCAGCACGCACGGGTTAGTCGCTCTGAGGGACAGCACCACTTCACCACCAGTGACTGGGCCTCCATGCGAGACCTGTGTACCTTGTTGCGGTCTTTGGAGTACTCAAGCAACATGGCCAGAGCTGATGACGTTGTCAGCATTACAATACCACTTCTATGTCTACTTGAAAAACAATTACGGCGATGATGGAAGAGGATGCGGCACAGGAGGAGGAGAAAGAGGGAGCATTTACAGGGTTTCAGGCTAATCATTCAGAAGTGGCTCAGAGGGTGGGTTCCTGCACCAGCAGAGGCCAGGTACACATGTGGCCAGCAAGGGCACAGTTCTGAAGGACGAGGAGGATGAGGAACAGGGTTCACTGCATGTTGGCCCTCAACGCAGCTCAGGGCCATCACTGGAGCATGACTAGGGGGATACAGAGGACACAGAGGACTCTGCCAGGGGCCTACATTTATGATAGTGGCCTGTTGCATTAGTGGGTGACATGAAGCCTGTTTTGCCATGAATTGACCTCTCTTCTGTCTGGGTGCCAGGGGCCTACATTTCTGATTATCGCCTGTTCTATTGGTGGGTGACATGAAGCCTGTTTTGCCATAAATTGACCTATCCTCTGTCTGGGTGCCAGGGGCCTCCATTTCTGATAATCGCTGGTTCCATTGGTGGGTGACATGAAGCCCGTTTTGCCATGCATTGACCTCTCCTCTGTCTGGGTGCCAGGGGCCTACATTTCTGATAGTGTCCTGTTGCATTGGTGGGTGACATGAAGCCTGTTTTGCCGTAAATTGACCTCTCCTCTCTGGTTGCCAGGGCCTACATTTCTGATAATCGGCTGTTCCATTGGCAGGTGACATGAAGCCTGTTTTGCTGTGAATTGACCTCTCCTCTGTCTGGGTGCCAGGGCCTAACATTTCTGAATATCACCTGTTCCATTGGTGGGTGAAACTAACCCAGTTTTGCCAGTGATAAGTCACAGCTGTGCATTTCTGGCAGGAAACCAAATTGTATAAAAACGTCTGTTACTGATCAAAAGATGTGTGACTACAAATGCTTGCTGGTAGACGCGCTGCTGATGTCATTCCCACCTGATGCCTCCCCAACCTCCTATTTCACCTCCTCCTCCGAGTTGCCAATTATTATTGTTTAAGTTGTATTTATTTTATTTTAAGACATTTCCTATCCACATTTGTTTGCAGGGGATTTACCTACATTTTGCAGCCCTCTAGCCCTTTCCAGGGCTATTTTACAGCTATTTTAGTGCCAGAAAGTTCGGGTCCCCATTGACTTCAATGGGGTTTGGGTTCGAATTAAGTTCGGATCTGAACTCGAACATTTCAGTGAAGTTCGGCCGAACTCGTCGAACCCGAACATCCAGGTGTCCGCTCAACTCTAACGGTTACATGTACCTTTTCAGACAATATAAGTTTGCAGGTCCTTAGTCTCCACATACACACAGTTTTACACCAGGTTTTCATAACAACACAGCCATGTTTCTTCACTGCTGTAGGTCAGCTTTAAAGGGGCAGGGCGCTGTGGATGACACTGTTAAGGGAGCAGAGTGCTGTGGTGGTCACAGTTCAGGGGACAGGTGGAGTGGCTATTCAGGACACCCTCAAAAGACGGACTTAAAAACCCTGCCCCAGGTCCTGCTAAGCAACGCCCTGATATGGTAAGACTGCACTCCTCCCACTCCGCAGTCAATAGGTATTAAAAACATGAAGGTAAAAATCTACTTCTGTCAGCTGCAGGGGTGGGAGGGAGGTTGACTTTCTCCCTGAAGCTCATGCTCAGACAGCATAGTACTGCTGTCTGAGATTGAGCTGTTAAAAAGGACATCCCAGCGTGAGATATTCCCAAGAAATGCATTAGCCAATAGAAGTCCAGTAACATGAGCCTTATCAGCCAATAGAAGCTTGCAGGCTCTTAGTCACCACATAAACATTGCTTTACACCAGGTTTCCATAAAAACCCAGCCATTTTTCTTCACTGCTGTAGGTTAGCTTTAAAGTGGCAGGGAGCTGTGGATGACACTGTTAAGGAAGCGGAGTGCTTTGGAGGTGACAGTTCAGGGCAGGTAGGGTGGCTATTCAGGCCACCCTCAAAAGACGGACTTAAGAACCCTGCCCCCAGGTCCTGCTAAGCCACGCCCTGATATGGTAAGACTGTGCTCCCTCCCACTCTGCAGTCAACAGGTATTGAAAACATGAAGGTAAAAATCTACTTCTGTCAGCTGCAGGGGTGGGAGGGAGGTTGACTTTCTCCCTAAAGCTCATTCTCTGACAGTACAGTGCTGCTGTCTGAGAGCGAGCTGTTCAAACGGACATCCCAGAGTGAGATATTCCCAAGAAATGCATTAGCCAATAGAAGTCTGGTCACATGACCCTTATCAGCCAATAGAAGCTCGCAGGCTCTTAGTCTCCACATAAACATTGTTTTACACCAGGTTTCCATAAAAACCCAGCCATTTTTCTTCACTGCTGTAGGTTAGCTTTAAAGTGGCAGGGAGCTGTGGATGACACTGTTAAGGAAGCGGAGTGCTTTGGAGGTCACAGTTCAGGTTCAGGTAGGGAGGCCATTCAGGCCACCCTCAAAAGATATACTTAAAACCCCACCCACAGGCCCCATTACACCGCACTCCCAAACGCGGTTAGGCCATGCCCCTAAAACTCCGCAGCTGACAGGGATTGAGAAAATTAATGTAAAAATAAACTTCTGTAGGGGTGGGAGGGAGGGTGACTTTCTCCCTGCAGATCACGCTCAGACAGCACAGTGCTGTTGTCTGAGAGTGAGCTATTTAAAGAACATCCCTGTGTCCGTCCTGGGGACAGGGAGTCTGAAAGCTTGACTTTCCGGTCTAAAACTGGACCTCTGGCCACCTTAGGGGCAGCCTGCTGTAGAAGTCACAGTTAAGGGGACAATCCGCTATGGAGGTCAGTGTTAAGGGGCAGATTGCTGTAGAGGCCACTGTTAAGGGGACTGGATGTTGTGGAAATCACTGTTAAGGAGATGGGCTACTGTGGAAGTCACTAATAAAGGAGCAGCCACTGTGGAGGTCACTGTTAAAGGAGCAGACTGCTTTGGAGGTCACTGTTAAGAGGGAGGTATGGAGGTCACTGTTAACCTCTTAAGGACTCAGGGCGTACATGTACGCCCTGAGAAGTTCTGATCACCGCAGCGCTGCGGGTGGTGATCGGAACAGGATACCTGCTGAAATCATTCAGCAGGCATCCTGTGACAATGCCGAGGGGGGTCCTGTGACCCCTCGTGTCGTCGATCGCAACAAACCGCAGGTCAATTCAGACCTGCGGTTTGCTGCGCTATCTGTAGTCTCTGACTCCCGCGGTCAGTGACCGCGGGGATCAGAGATTAAAATCTGCCCCAAAGTGTAAATTTTAACCCCCCCCTGCACCCCGCCATCTTAGTGTCCCCCCGGGCGGTGCAGGGGGGGGGGGGGGCGATTGTGGGCGGTGCTGCGGGTGGGCGGCACGGGTGGGCGGCAATTGTGATCCCCCGCCCGCCTCCTTTCAATCGATTTCCTTGGTGTCTAGTGGGTATAGCAGGGGGGCAGCACATTGCTGACCCCCTGCTATAAACTGCTGACATCTGTGCTGCAGATGTCAGCAGTTTAACCCCTTCTATACCGCGGTCCGTACTGACCGCGGTATAGAAGGTGTTAACATGGAGGGAGCTCCTCCCTCTCCCATCGGGGGCTGCCGTACCTTGCAGCCCCCGACGGGATAGGATAGTAGAGGGAGGGAGCTCACCTCTCTTCCCATCACCCGCTGCTCTGTAATGGCAGTGGGTGATGGTTACTATGGCAGCAGGACGCTTTCAGAAGCGCCCTGCTTGCCATGGTATAGTAACTCTGGTCAGACTTCTGCTAAAGGCAGAAGTCTGACCAGACTGTGAAAAGTAAAAAATACAGTGCAGTACACTATATAGTGTACTGTTCTGTATTATATAGACACCAGATCCACTGGATCTACAAGAACCAAGTGGGTCTGGGTCAAAAAATGAGAAAATAAGAAAAATACATATCACTGAATAAAAATTTAAAAAATAAATAAACTACACATACTAGGCATCGCGCGTCCGTAAAAATCTCCTCTATAAAAATATCACGTGACCTAACCCCTCACGCAAATACCGTAAAAAACCACAAAAATATGGTGTAAAAAGCCATTTTTGTCACCCTGCATCACAAAAGTGTAATACCAAGTGATCAAAAGGTGTATGCCTCCCAAAATAGTACCAATAAAACCGCCATCTCATCCCGCAAAAATGAGTCCTTATATAGGACAATCGCCCAAAAAATAAAAAATATGGCTCTCAGACTATGGAGACACTAAAACATAATTTTTTTTCTAAAATGCTATTATTGTGTTAAAGTAAAATAAATAAATAAAAAGTATACATATTATGTATCGCGCGTCCGTAAAACCTGCTCTATAAAAATATCACATTATCTAACCCCTCAGGTAAATACTGTGTAAAAACAATGTAAAAAAAAACAAAAAACATTTTTGTCACCTCACATCTCAAAAACTGTAATAGCAAGCGATCAAAAAGTTATATGCACCCAAAAATAGTGACAATCAAACCGTCATCTCATCCCAAAAAAATGATACCCCACATAGGACAATCACCCCCAAAAAAAAAAAAAATAGGGCTCTCAGACTATGGAGACACTAAAACATGATTTGTTTTGTTTTAAAAAATGATAATATTGTGTAAAACTTAAATAAATAAGTATACATATTTGGTATCGGCGCGTCCTTCGCAACCTGCTCCATAAAAATAACACATGACCAAAACCCTCAGGTGAACACAACAAAAAAAAAAAAAAAATACGATGTCAAGAGCCATTTTTGTCACCTTACATCACAAAAAGTGTAATAGCAGGCGACCAAAATGTCATATGCACCCCAAGATAGTTCAAATCAAACCGCCATCTCATCCCGCAAAAAATGAGCCCCTACATAAGACAGTCGCCCAAAAAATAAAAAAAATATATGGCTTTCAGAATGTGAAGACACAAAAAAAATATTTTTTTTCAAAAATGCTGTATTATGTAAAACTGAAACAAAACCCCCCAAAAAGTAGCCATATTTGGTATTGCCGCATCCGTAGCAACCTGCTCTATAGAAATAGCACACAATCTAACCTGTCAGTTCAACGATGTAAATAACAAAAAATAAAAACGGTCCGAAAATAGCAATTTTTTTTGCAAATTTTCAATTTTAATCAATTTTTCCAGTAAAAAAAAAAGGGTTAACAGCCAAACTAAACTCAATATATATATATATATCTCCATTTGCCAATAACTCTTGTGGAACACCTAAAGGGTTAACAAAGTTTGTAAAATCAGTTTTGAATACCTTGAGGGGTGTAGTTTCTTAGATGGAGTCACTTTTTGTAGATTCTACTCTAGGGGTGCATCTGGGGCTTCAAATGGGACATGGTGTCAAAAATCCAGTCCAGCAAAATCCGCCTTCCAAAAACCATATGGCGTTCCCTTACTTCTGTGCCCTGCCGTTTGGCCATACAGCAGTTTAAGCCCACATATGGGGTGTTTCTGAAAACTACAGAATCGGGAAATAAAAATTGAGTTTTGTTTGGCTGTTAACCCTTGCTTTGTTACTGGAAAAATGGATTAAAACTGAAAATTTTCCAAAAATCGAAATTCTGAAATTTTATCTCCATTTGCCATTAACTCTTGTGGAAAACCTAAAGGGTTAATGACGTTTGTAAAATCAGTTTTGAATACCTTGAGGGGTGTAGTTTCTAGAATGGGGTCATTTTTGAATGGTTTCTATTATGTAAGCCTCACAAAGTGACTTCAGACCTGAACTGGTCCCTAAGAAGTGGGTTTTTGAAAATTTCTGAAAAATTTCAAGATTTGCTACTAAACTTCTAAGCCTTGTAACGTCCCCAAAAAATAAAATGGCATTCCCAAAATGATCGATACATGAAGTAGACATATGGGGAATGTAAATCAATAACTTTTTTGAGCGATATTACTATGTATTATAGAAGTAGAGAAATTGAAACTTGGAAAATTGCTAATTTTTCCAAATTTTTGCTAAATTTGATATTTTTTATAAATAAAAATGAAATTTTTCGACTTAATTTCACCAGTGTCATGAAGTACAATATGTGACGAAAAAAAATCTCAGAATGGCCTGGATAAGAAAAAGCGTTTTAAAGTTATCACCACATAAAGTGACAGTGGTCAGATTTGCAAAAATGGCCAAGTCCTTTAGGTGAAATAGGGCTGAGTCCTTAAGGGGTTAAAGGGGCGGGCTGCTGTTCAGGTCACTGGAGTTCGCTGAGGCTGTGGAGGTCACTGTTAAAGGGTAGAGTTGAGCGGACACCTGGATGTTTGGGTTCGCCAGGTTCGTCCGAACTCGCCGCAAAGTTCGGGTTCGGGACCCGAATCGACCCTGAACCCGAACCCCATTGAAGTCAATGGGGACCTGAAATTTGGGGCACTAAAATGGCTCTAAAAAGGCTTGGAAAGTGCTAGATGGCTGCAAAAGGAAGCAAAATAGGGATAAGAACAGGATGATTGCCCTGCAAACAAATGTGGATAGGGAAATAATTTAAAATAACATAAAATACCTAAAAATTTAAAATAATAATCTTGAACTAGGAGGAGGAGGATGTCCATATGGAGTAGGAGGTTAAGGAGACGGTGAAAGTGGTGGTGTAGGTGGAAGCAGTGGTGGAGGAGGTAGTCGCCAACACTGTTTTTTTTGTTTTTAATTTGCATAGACCCCAAAACATCTGGAAATATAGAAAAGAAAACAAAGAGAAAGTGCGCTGGAGTATAACAAATAGACACAGAGTAGGCAGTAGTGGGGCACGTAGGAAACTTTTCCAACGTACTCCTATACTACGTTCGCCAAGAGACACAACAATAGCGCCAGCCCTAGTGATATTCCAAAGTATAATTATATAGATAGATTAACAATAATGGTAGTAGCTAAGAGAATAAGAATAAAGATTAAAATTATCAAGCCGAGGTTTACTCACTTCACAGGGGTGGTGGTGGTAATGGATAAACTCAATACACCATACCACAATGAACACCCCCCCTCGCCAAGGTCGTCTGTAGAATGTTAGGAAAAGAAGGCTGCTGACAGGTCCAGCTTCTGTTCAATATCCTTTATTTCAAAAGTTGGCTCAACGCGTTTCGGGGCATGCATAGCCCCTTCCTCAGGAGCAGAAATGTACATAAAACAATGGATGTGAGGTTCCTATTTATTGCGCAAAACTGGCGCCAAAAATTAGGGGGCTGGGTCATGGATAAAACCGGAACCGGAAGTGATGTGCGTTCCAACTTGTGGAACGCATTGAAATTATATACTGCAGCTTGTTTGTTATAGGGCTGGTAAGTGCCCAATAGTACCCCTATTTTTGGGGGTTTAAAGTATGTACGGCTGGTGTTTATTCTAAATACTTTTCATGGTAATCTTCCGTAGCCGGAAGTATTATGCGTTCCACTGTGGAACGCATTCCGGCTGATGGCGTGCCCAGATGCGAGGAGCTGGAAGTCCTTTTTATTTCGGAGCGGAGCGCAGGGCGGTCCTGATTATATGCGCAGGACCGGAAGTGTTATGCGCTTCATTCTGGAACGCATCAGAGTTCTGATGAGAACTGAACTTTTTTCAGGATCGCGATAAATTAAGCGGCCGTCCAGTTTTGCCCAGGAGTATAGGAGACCTCATATTCGATTAAAACATATTACAAAAAAATTTGGTTTAGTGATTTCTATGTATAAGGTTCGATTGTTGCAACTATTTTCTTATCAAATCAAAGCTGCTATATAAGCTAGGTTGATACTATATGAGCTAAATACAGATTAATCTTACTTAAAAAGTACATGCGGATGATCGATATGATAAATAATAATCATTAATAGATAGTAGAATCATGAAATACATCTTATTAATAGAATAGTTAAATCATGGGTTGAATCAATTGATTGATAAGAATGGGAATAGTTATTCAATAATCACTAAAAAAGACAGATGAATGAATAAATAAGTGGACATAATGTATAGAGTGAAGACTGAGAATATAAATATATAAAATATAAAATATGATATATGATAAACAACATATAAATATATGAATATATACATATATTATGGTATATAATACATAAATATATAGATACATAATGTAAAATCCCTATAGGCTGAAAAAACTGGACAAATAGGGTGGGTGGGTAAAAATATATAAAAATATATAAATAAGGTATAGTATGTAGTTAATAATATATCAAGTCTTTAAGAAATTATGGAAATACACCTAGTAGGTCCTGTCCTGTTTTCTAAAAGCGTATATATTAGAACCTAGAGTGAGTGCCTACTCAATTCTGTATCTAATTGCTAGGTTGCCCCTACCTGAATGCCTACATCCGTGTATGTCTGATCACTACGTGACACCCTCAAGAGGAATCTGGGTCAGCTTGGGTTAGTATTAGAGCTAACAAGAGTTACAGGTTAGTTGTAGTAAGTATATTATTTTTGGATCTGTCTCGGGCAATTCGGTTCAGGTCTTAATATATCATATGTTCCATTGTCTCGTTTAGACCGTGGGGAGTTAAAGTGTTCATTTCAAAGATCCAAAACATTTCCTTTTGCACAGCTGCTGGAATGAGCTGGTTACTTGTTCTAGTGGGATGACCTTAAGACCTTTTGGGTCTCCGTTGTGTGCAGTTGAAAAATGGCGTGACACGCTATGTGTAGCTAGCTGTCTAAAAATGTTGGACCGGTGTTGATTCATACGCTCTCTGAGGGTCTGAGTTGTGCGACCTATATAGAAATATTGGCAAGGGCATTGTAAAGGTAAATGATATTGGTGCTATTGCAAGACATATGGTGTTTAAAGCAGATTTTTTGTTTGGGATGTGGTATAGCTACTTCACTTTCTCCTGCTATTAACATTTTGCAACATTTGCATTTTTGCGCCACATTTTGATGGGCCAAACGTTTTTTTGATGTCGTTATTAATGTTATTCCTTTCATCTTGGGGCCCTTGATTTCTAGCTTTGGGCAAGATGGGGCTAATATATTTTTAAAGTTTTTGCTCTCCGAAAGGTGAGGGTTGGTAGTTTGGGCAATTCCTGGCCTAAAATCGGGTCTTTTAAGAGCAGAGGCCAATGTTTTCTTAGAATCTGTCTGATTACGTCATGTTTACGGTTATATCTCGTGATCAACCCAGATCTATACCTAATTTCACTGGTTACGGGTTTGGTGGATTTTAATAAACTTTCTTTTGGCTCAAAAGTGATGCTTTTTGATGGAGTCTTTCAAGAGTTGTGTAGGATACCCCTTTTCTTTGAAGCGTGTTTTTAGTAGATTTAGTTGTTCTTTCATTTTTATGTAATCAGAACAATTGCGCCTAATGCGCTTCATTTGGCTATAAGGTATATTGGATTTCCACTTGTGGTGGTGGCTACTCTTATAGTCTAGAAAGCTATTTGCATCCACACTTTTAAAATGGGTGTGGGTCGATACTTGATTTCCCTTGCTTTCTATCTGGAGGTCTAAGAAGACTATCTTTTTCGAGTCGGTCTCATGGGTAAATTTTAGACTCCAATCATTGGAATTGAGTTCATTGATGTAAGATTTTAAATCTTCCTCGTCTCCTTTCCAAATTAGGATGATGTCGTCTATATAGCGTTTGTAGAATGCTATTTTGGGGTGGGACAGGAGACCTCTCTAGCTTCAAAGGCGCCCATAAAAATATTTGCATATGAGGGTGCAAATTTAGTGCCCATTGCTGTGCCTCTGGTTTGTAAATAAAATTTATTATTAAACTCGAAATAGTTATGTTGTAAGATGTACTCAATAGATCTCAAAACAAACTCTTTCTGGGTAACCGGCATTTCATGATCTTTATCTAGGGTTTCTTTGATCGCCATTAGTCCTAGGTCGTGAGGTATATTACTATATAACGAGGCAACGTCAAGAGTGGTCCAAATTAAAGAATCTTCCCATGTAACTTCATTTAGGAGACTGATTAAATGGGCTGAATCCTTCAGGTATGATGGTAAATGGATCACGTATCTCTGGAGTATCCCATCTATATACTCCGAGAGATTGTTTGTAAGTGACCCTATGCCCGATATGATGGGGCGCCCTGGTGGGTGGATTAAAGATTTATGAATCTTTGGAAGATGGTAGAAACGGGCCAGAGATGGATGTAAGTTCTTGAGATGGTTTTCTCTTTCTTATTGAGAGTTAGACTATTCCAACAAGGCATGGCCTCTCTAGATAATCCTCCTTATTCATTATCACAATTCCCCTCCCTTGTCGGCGCTTTTATGATTATATCCCTGTTTTCTTTTAGTTCTTTTAGTGTTTTCTTTCGGTTGCATTTAGATTCTGGTGTTCATAATATTTAATATTCTTTTGCTTTTTGTTTTGTCTTTAATTTTTGTAGATTTCCTTGTATGTTGATCATTGTTTAGGATCTCTTTTAGATCTTCCATTACTATGTTATAATAGCTCTCAATATGTGGGCCTCTGCTCTCGATTGGATAAAAAGTGGACTTATTTTTTAATAGTGGCTTTACTACTTTTGTTTGGTCTCCTGCATCTGTAGTTTTGAATGTTAGACTAGTTTCTACCTGTTCTTTATTGTCTCTTTTGGGTGGATGATTCGTGGGACCTTCCTTGATTATGAAATGACGCTGAAGTGTCAATTTTCGCATATATGCGTTTAAATCGACGAATAATTCGAACAAATTGGGTTCACTCGACGGGCAAAAGAGAGACCCCTGCTAAGGAGTTCTACCTATATATAGCTGGATAGATTAAAAATCCCCTTTTGTTTTAATGTATCTGCGTTTGAGACACTAGGGCTTTGTGCCTTTTGTTCAGTTTTCCTTTTCTTTCCTTTTCCTCCTCCTCTTCTGCATCCACGTCTACGGATTTTTGTCTTTTTTGGGGTTGGGTTAAGGGCTGTAAAAAATCAAATGGCAAGAAAAACAGACTGGATCGCACATCCACAATGCTTAACCCTTGATATACGCTCTTCAGCTAAATACTATGATACTAACCCCCATATCGCATGCAGATAGTGGAGACATTAGTTTACATTTTGATCAAAGGTAGTAAGCCCACTCACCAACGTCACGGTTGTCTCCTAGAGCGGGTATCTACTCTGTCCATAATCTGACGAAGGCGCCATGCTGCATGGCGACACGTGGCACCATCCCAGCAGGCCGCAGCTACGCAGGCCAGCCAGAAAAGCACCACGACAACAGAGGCCACCATGCAGCATAGCACCATCTGAACAGGAACCTAATGCAACCTGCTCAGTACTAACAGAAACCAGGACTAACATTAGTAGGTCACTCACACTCTTATGCAGTTTCCTGCTAATTAATTAAAACCGCCTGTGGCATGTGGGAGGAGTGCTGATGCCAGGAATAAACAAGAAGGAAGATAAATATGTATCAAATGGCAAGAAAAACAGACTGGATCGCACATCCACAATGCTTAACCCTTGATATACGCTCTTCAGCTAAATACTATGATACTAACCCCCATATCGCATGCAGATAGTGGAGACATTAGTTTGCATTTTGATCAAAGGTAGTAAGCCCACTCACCAACGTCACGGTTGTCTCCTAGAGCGGGTATCTACTCTGTCCATAATCTGACGAAGGCGCCATGCTGCATGGCGACACGTGGCACCATCCCAGCAGGCCGCAGCTACGCAGGCCAGCCAGAAAAGCACCACGACAACAGAGGCCACCATGCAGCATAGCACCATCTGAACAGGAGCCTAATGCAACCTGCTCAGTACTAACAGAAACCAGGACTAACATTAGTAGGTCACTCACACTCTTATGCAGTTTCCTGCTAATTAATTAAAACCGCCTGTGGCATGTGGGAGGAGTGCTGATGCCAGGAATAAACAAGAAGGAAGATAAATATGTATCAAATGGCAAGAAAAACAGACTGGATCGCACATCCACAATGCTTAACCCTTGATATACGCTCTTCAGCTAAATACTATGATACTAACCCCCATATCGCATGCAGATAGTGGAGACATTAGTTTACATTTTGATCAAAAGGTAGTAAGCCCACTCACCAACGTCACAGTTGTCTCCTAAAGCGGGTATCTACTCTGTCCATAATCTGACGAAGGCGCCATGCTGCATGGCGACACGTGGCACCATTCCAGCAGGCCGCAGCTACGCAGGCCAGCCAGAAAAGCACCACGACAACAGAGGCCACCATGCAGCATAGCACCATCTGAACAGGAGCCTAATGCAACCTGCTCAGTACTAACAGAAACCAGGACTAACATTAGTAGGTCACTCACACTCTTATGCAGTTTCCTGCTAATTAATTAAAACCGCCTGTGGCATGTGGGAGGAGTGCTGATGCCAGGAATAAACAAGAAGGAAGATAAATATGTATCAAATGGCAAGAAAAACAGACTGGATCGCACATCCACAATGCTTAACCCTTGATATACGCTCTTCAGCTAAATACTATGATACTAACCCCCATATCGCATGCAGATAGTGGAGACATTAGTTTACATTTTGATCAAAAGGTAGTAAGCCCACTCACCAACGTCACGGTTGTCTACTAGAGCGGGTATCTACTCTGTCCATAATCTGACGAAGGCGCCATGCTGCATGGCGACACGTGGCACCATCCCAGCAGGCCGCAGCTACGCAGGCCAGCCAGAAAAGCACCACGACAACAGAGGCCACCATGCAGCATAGCACCATCTGAACAGGAGCCTAATGCAACCTGCTCAGTACTAACAGAAACCAGGACTAACATTAGTAGGTCACTCACACTCTTATGCAGTTTCCTGCTAATTAATTAAAACCGCCTGTGGCATGTGGGAGGAGTGCTGATGCCAGGAATAAACAAGAAGGAAGATAAATATGTATCAAATGGCAAGAAAAACAGACTGGATCGCACATCCACAATGCTTAACCCTTGATATATGCTCTTCAGCTAAATACTATGATACTAACCCCCCGGTTAGACGGTGCTATGCTGCATGGTGGCCTCTGTTGTCGTGGTGCTTTTCTGGCTGGCCTGCGTAGCTGCGGCCTGCTGGGTTGGTGCCACGTGTCGCCATGCAGCATGGCGCCTTCGTCAGATTATGGACAGAGTAGATACCTGCTCTAGGAGACAACCGTGACGTTGGTGAGTGGGCTTACTACCTTTTGATCAAAATGTAAACTAATGTCTCCACTATCTGCATGCGATATGGGGGGTTAGTATCATAGTATTTAGCTGAAGAGCGTATATCAAGGGTTAAGCATTGTGGATGTGCGATCTAGTCTGTTTTTTCTTGCCATTTGATTAAGGGCTGTAAAAGCTGGTGATCTTTAGTGGTTGTATCAGTTTCGGGGGTTAGGATGTGAGAAGTACTCCTTGTCAGGATAGGTGACTTTAGGGGTGTCTCTAAATTGAGTGATGAAGTGTTGTCGATTGGGATGTCTGACTGGGGAAATAATGATGTCTCTAGTGGGAGGGGTGAAATAAATAAAAAGGACTTCCGGCTCCTCGCATCTGGGCACGCCATCAGCCGGAATGCGTTCCACAGTGGAAAGCATAATACTTCCGGCTACGGAAGATTACCATGAAAAGTATTTAGAATAAACACCAGCCGTACATACTTTAAACCCCCAAAAATAGGGGTACTATTGGGCACTTACCAGCCCTATAACAAACAAGCTGCAGTATATAATTTCAATGCGTTCCACAAGTTGGAACGCACATCACTTCCGGTTCCGGTTTTATCCATGACCCAGCCCCCTAATTTTTGGCGCCAGTTTTGCGCAATAAATAGGAACCTCACATCCATTGTTTTATGTACATTTCTGATCCTGAGGAAGGGGCTATGCATGCCCCGAAACGCGTTGAGCCAACTTTTGAAATAAAGGATATTGAACAGAAGCTGGACCTGTCAGCAGCCTTCTTTTCCTAACATTCTACAGGCGACCTTGGCGAGGGGGGTGTTCATTGTGGTATGGTGTATTGAGTTTATCCATTACCACTCCCCCTGTGAAGTGAGTAAACCTCGGCTTGATAATTTTAATCTTTATTCTTATTCTCTTAGCTACTACCATTATTGTTAATCTATATAATTATACTTTGGAATATCACTAGGGCTGGCGCTATTGTTGTGTCTCTTGGCGAACGTAGTATAGGAGTACGTTGGAAAAGTTTCCTACGTGCCCCACTACTGCCTACTCCGTGTCTATTTCCCACTAATCTTTGTATATTCTTAATATACTGATTTAGCACAACCAGCAGCCTCCCCTAAATCCAACTATCGTCCACCACTTTTTTCCACCTTATACACATCCTCGTCTGTCTCCTTCTCCTTGGCGCCTCTTTTTTATTTTTGATCACTTGGAATAGTTTTTCCAGCGGGTCTTAATAAACCACTATTGCTTTCTCATTGGAGTATAACAAAGGCTGGGTGAGGCCGGTATACATGTATATTCTGCACAAGGTACTGACAAGTCCTATGGGATCCATGCCTGGGTTATTTTAATGAACGTGAGCTTGTCCACATTGACTGTGGACAGGCGGCTGCGCTTGTCTGTGATAACGGGTATTGCAGTAAACATTTCCATTTTATAGTATGTTTAATTTACAGTGTTGTACAGATTTTGCTGAACATTTTGCATTTCATCAAGGGCTCTGCAGAATAGCCTCAGAAGATCCGGATTCTATTGCTAACTGTTTTCATCAGCTCCTGCTTACTCTGGTACAGTATACATGGATAATCACCTCCTTGTTGGAATAGTCTAAATAATGCATTATGATCGGATGTGGTCATTTGTTTTGCACTCTTACACTCGATATGTGTTTTGCTTTGGTAGGCCCCACTCTATGAGGTCTTTGAACCTTGCAGATACCATTTATATTTGGTGCCATAAATATCATATTCACATATACTGTATGCCAGATGTAAAGCTGATATTTGTTCCCATAGACCCACTAAATGTATTTTGTTCTTATTTGATCAGGTCCAGGTCATCTATCTTGTCAGCGAGTTGCTGCTTTTAAAAGTTCACTGTTTCTAGTATGGCTATCTGCCATATGAAGAAGTGACATTGTTCTCAGTATTTTGCTTCTCTTGATGATTTACCTCTGACTGTAAAGCTTGCATTAAAGCTTCTTTAGTATTTGCCAGAGTTTCTTGAGTATCAAGGATTACTTTCTTTGCCACTTCTGTCTCTAGAGGTTTATACTGTATGTATAATCTTCATTGTAGTTGTCTGTGAACCTTTGTCTGAGTCAGAACATTCTTCATCTGTCATGCTTACTTCTTTTCTATTTGATACAGATTTTCTTGACACCAGTTTGCCTTTACAAGTTAGTGCTGGTATATTTGCAATGTATGGCTGGTTGGTGATACACATATCTTCTTTTAATTGAAGCTTTTGACTTTTGGAGACCCTCTTAGTTTGTATGTCATACAGATCACTGTGTGTCTTGACAGTGTTTTAAAGGGAACTTGCCACCTCCAAAAACCTTCCCAAACCGCCAGCAGTACCTGAGAGTAGCCTGCAGTCTGTTTCAAATGATCATTTTCTGTCAACAGTCAGATGTGGCAAAAGCTCTGAAAATGTTCCTTTATCCCCTGCCCATACTATTTTCTAATCATGCTTGAAGTCAAGGGGGCAGCAGCCTCCTTGCTTCAAGTCAAAGTAACCACACCTCCTTTCCTGCCCCTTCAATGTGACTGACATCGATCATACACAAGAGTTCAGCTGGCTTTGCCAAACTGCCGGCTGTCACAAGCGAAGGGACAGGGAAGGGGGTGCAGTTACCTTGACTTGAAGCAAGGAGGCCGCTGCCCCTTGACTTCAAGCATGACTAGAAAATAGTGCTGGCAGGGGATAAAAGAACTTTTTAGAGCTTTTGTCGCATCTGACTGCTGAAAGAAAATGATCATTAGAAACACACTGCGGGCTACTCTCAGGTACTGCTGGCGGTTTGGGATGGTTTTTGAGGTGACACGTTCCCTTCAAGCTGTTTGTTTTTCTTCTGCCTGAATGATTCAGGAGCAAACCAGTAATTGGGAATCTTAATAGATAGTTTGAAGGGCCTCCATATGAGTTCCTATGCTTACCAATTACTCTTGCTCTGCTGACTGAGTTTAAGGTTAGGGCTACATGGCAATCTTGGGCACGGCAAGTGTTGCTCAACCATGGATCAAATTGTAGCAGGGCAGCCGAAGAAATGTATGGAGTCGCAGAATGACTCACATGTTTGCCGCGACTGCAACCCCAGAGTCACAAATATATCCAGCAGTGTACATAAAAGAGTTATGGCTTTAAGAAATTGCACTCTTTTAGTCTCTGTCTGGCTCTTATACATCAGTATACTGCTAAAAATGTAAATGGAATAGCATAGTAAACTATGCTATGCCATAAAACTGTAACATTAAATGTATTCCTGTTCAGCAATGGGATCCTATGTGTAATGCCATTTTATGGTACTGTATGCATTTAATGTATTTGTCATTTATACACAGAGAGGCCATAAACACAGTGTTAATATAGCATTATCTTGCAAGTATGGCTTTAGTTTGAATGCCTTCAAACACAAAGGAGAAAAGTTTGTTCTTATTTTGGCTTGAAGATAAAGTGCATATTTTATGTGGCATTAGACCAGAGTTTACTACATTCCTGTATAATGCATTTTACAGCCCTTTGGCAATGAATCTGCTTATTTACTACATGTTCCCATCAGCAAATCATCTGTTTAAGGTTTCTGCTTTCCCCAAAGCAATGTAATTGTTCTGATAACAGAGCATATTAGAGTTTTATAAGAACATATAGTAAAGTAAAAAGTATATTTCAGTGGTTTACAGGTATCTAATTGACTCACAGTCTGCATCAACATTGTGATTCTGTTATCACTGAAAATTACTTGCATGCTCATTCTATACTGCAGATATAAAATACTTAGTAAATGCCATTATCCAGTAAACCTTCAGCAGGTGTTCGTATATGCAATGCGTAAGCACAAACTGGATGTAATAACCGTTTACAGCAGCATCTGCTTTTGATATTCATCAAAGACAAAACATTCTCTATTAACTAAATATAACAACAGGATTTTATATCCTTTATTTGTCCATTTAAAAGAAGAAACAAACTTTCTTCACTACATAATCCTGCTATGAAAACACTGAGATAAATGTTGAGAAAGCATAAATTATTTTTCCATATATTAGATTTTTATATGTATTGTAATAATTGAAAGCACTAAAAGCCTTCCCTTGACATGCCCACTTTTCCAGCTATCAGCCCATATCACTACTTTCATTTGCCTCAAAGCTTCTTGAACAACATATCCACTTTGAACTGTCCTCCTGTCCCACCTCACATTTTACTCCTTTGTTGACCAATTACAGTATGAATTCCAACTCAGTGAACCTGCCCTATTCACCAATGATCTGCTAACTGCCAAATGACATGACTTTGTCCATCTTCTCTTAGACCTGTCCTCTGCCTTTCTCACAGTTAACCACTCCCTTATGTTACAAACTTGATCTTTAGCATCATAGATCTGGCCCCCACAAGCCATAACAATGGTTATACATGCCCTCACCTTCTGCAACATCCTGCTCTGTGACTTCCCATCTGACAGTCTGGCACCTCTCCAATCCGTCCTCAACTCTGTTGCCCAGCTAATCTACCCTTCCCCTCTGCCTCTCCTCTCTGTCAATTCTTTCACTGGCAACCCATTGCCCAGAGAATCCAGTACAAAAAATTTACTATGGCATACAAGGCTGTCTGCAACCTGTCCCCTCCATATATCTGTGAGACGATCTCCCACTAACTTCCCATGCAAAATCTCTAATCCTTAGAAGACTTCCTTCTCTAATATTCTCATTTTACTCTTAAGACAGTCGCCTCCAAGATTTCTCCCATGCATCCCCCTTATTCTGGAACGCTCTATTACAACACATTCTCACTTACTGTGGAAACCTTCAAAAGAGACCTGAAAACCCACCTATTCAGACAAGTCTACAACCTACAGTATGCTGCCACTATACCAGTTTGTAACTCATCTGGTTTATGCTTATTGCATATTGTGGGGAGTCGCTCTGGTAGACAGCGGTGCGGGTGCAGTTTAGAGGCAAAACCAGGAGTCCAGATTGTGCAACAAACAGTGTTTTATTCACACTTGCACACAAAATGAAAAACAGTCTCTTGGTGACAGTTCACACACAACGGAAATAAACGTAGCCAAACAAAACAGTCCAACACAGGTTCAGTCACCTGGGAGGTGTAGGTGCAGGTTCGCACCACGCTGTCGGCCCAGCCGCAGGAGAATCCAGCTTCAGGTAGCCAGGAACACAACACCTCCTTGCTGAGCTCTTTCCTCCTGGACAGAGAACTCCCAGCCCTGCCAGCAGCTCCAGGATAATCACACTCCTCAGACACAGCTGCTGGCTGCGTTTTATATCCAGCCCAAAACATGGACTGGACCGTGGGGAGCAGCCACCCACCCTACTCTTTAGCTGCTCCCAGTAAGAGCCGGCCCGGATTGGCTTTGCAGCCAAACTAACTATAAATGTCAAGCAGCACTAGCTGCTGCTGACACATAAAAATCCGGCTCTTACCTCACCGAGGCCAGGAACCTCGGTGACACGTACCTGCCGTCGACCACAGTACCTTGCACCTTACCACATACCCCCCTTTGTTCAACCCTGAGGGGTGAACACATGTGAGGCAGTGGACGCGGGACAGGGCATCTGCGTTACCCTGCAAGCGGCCTGCCCTGTGTTCCACGGAGAACTTGAAGTTCTGTAGGGATAGGAACCACCTGGTGACCCGAGCATTCCTCTCCTTGGCCTGGCTCATCCACTTGAGAGGGGAATGGTCGGTCACCAGACGGAACCTCCTCCCTAACAGGTAGTAGCGGAGAGATTCAAGTG
This sequence comes from Bufotes viridis, assembly GCA_033119425.1. Lineage (NCBI taxonomy): Eukaryota > Metazoa > Chordata > Amphibia > Anura > Bufonidae > Bufotes > Bufotes viridis. The sequence continues at coordinate 71,494,899 of CM065596.1, forward strand.
CCCACTTGATAGCCAGGCACTCCCTCTCCACTATGCTATACCTGGTCTCGGCGGGACTGAGCTTACGGCTCAGGAAGACAACGGGATGTTCTTCCCCGTTGACCTCCTGAGACAGTACAGCACCGAGGCCTACCTCCGAGGCGTCGGTCTGTACGACGAACTCCCTGTTGAAGTCGGGTGTCACCAAAACCGGGGACCCACACAGGGCCGACTTCAACGCGGAGAAAGCCTCCTCCGCCTTCTCACTCCAGCTAACCCTCCCAGACTTTCGCCCCTTCAACAGGTCTGTCAATGGCGCTGCTATTGTGGCAAAGTGGGGCACAAACCTCATGTAGTAACCTACAATCCCCAGGAACGACTTTACCTGCCTGGTGGTGACCAGTCGGGGCCAGTTACGAATGGCCTCTACCTTAGTTACCTGAGGTTTGATGACTCCCGCCCAATTATATATCCCAGATATTTTGTCTCCTCTAACCCTATGGAGCACTTCTTTGGGTTAGCGGTCAGTCCGGCTTTCCTCAGGGCATCCACTACCGCCTGCACCTTGGGTAAATGGCTTTCCCAGTCGGTGCTGTGGATGACTACATCATCTAAGTAGGCCGAGGCGTACCGACGATGTGGTCGCAGCACTATGTCCATTAACCTTTGGAAAGTGGCGGGGCGCCATGCAGGCCAAAGGGTAACACCTTGTAGTGATACAGGCCCTGCGGGGTAACAAATGCGGTTTTTCCTTAGCCGACTCCGTTAAGGGTACCTGCCAGTACCCTTTAGTGAGGTCCAGCACAGAAAAATAACGGGCTTGTCCTAAACTTTCAACCAGCTCGTCTACTCGGGGCATGGGATACGCGTCAAACTTGGACACTTCATTTAATTTGCGAAAATCGTTGCAGAACCGCAGCGTCCCATCCGGCTTGGGTATCAGGACTATGGGACTGGCCCACTCACTTTTCGACTCCTCAATGACATCGAGCTTCAACATTAACTGTACTTCCTCCGCGATGGCCCGTCGCCGAGCCTCGGGTACCCGGTATGGTTTTAACCGGATCTTGGCCTGAGGCTCAGTGACGATGTCATGTCGGATGAGAGACGTGCGGCCAGGGAGGTCCGAGAACACATCCGTGTTCCGACTGATGAACTCCTGACTTCCTGAACTTGTTTGGAAGACAGGCTGTCTGCAATTTTTACCGTGGTTACTGCTTCACAGGCCTCGAACTGTGGGGCTGGACCCTTTTCACCTAGAAGCCCTGGCCGGGGCTGTGGTCGTCGGCTGTGTCCCTATCTTTCCACGGCTTAAGTAAATTCACGTGGTACACCTGCTCCGGCTTGCGCCGCCTGGCTGGTGTACTTTGTAATTTACTTCCCTACCTTCTCGATCACCTCATAGGGGCCCTGCCACCTAGCTAGGAACTTGCTGTCAAGGGTGGGCACCAGAACCAAAACCCGATCTCCCGGATGGAAGCCCCGTACCCGAGCCTGACGATTATACACCCTACTCTGGGCTTGTTGCGCTGCCTCCATATGCTCCCGGACCAGCGGCAACACCCTTTCTATCCGTTCCTGCATCTGGGTGACATACTCAATGACACTTTTGTGGGGGACAGGCTGTTGTTCCCATGCTTCCTTGGCGATATCCAACAGGCCCCGAGGGTGTCTGCCATAAAGCAGTTCGAAGGGCGAGAACCCAGTAGAGGCCTGGGGCACCTCTCGCACTGCGAACATGAGATAGGGCAGAAGCAGATCCCAGTCCTTCCCATCTCTAGACACCACCCTCTTTAACATATTTTTTAGAGTTTGGTTAAACCTCTCCACAAGACCGTCTGTTTGCGGATGGTAAACGGACGTCCGTAACTGCTTTATACGCAACAATTTACACAGTTCCCTCATTACTTTGGACATAAAAGGGGTCCCTTGGTCTGTCAGAACCTCTTTTGGCAGGCCCACACGGAAAACATCTCCATTAACTCTTTGGCAATGAGCTTAGCTGAGGTATGTCGCAGAGGCACCGCCTCCGGATACCGAGTGGCATAGTCGAGAATCACCAGGATATGTTGGTGACCCCTAGCAGACTTCGGTGCGGGTCCGACCAGATCCATGGCAATGCGCTCGAATGGGACCTCAATTATTGGGAGAGGGACCAGGGGACTTCGATAATGCGGCTGGGGCTATTTACCTGACAGGTCGGACAGGACTTACAGAATTCCTCTACTTCCTTAAAGAAACCGGGCCAGTAAAATCGCTGTAGTATGCGGTCCTGCGTTTTCTGCCACCCCATGTGTCCCCAAGAACATGTTGGTGGGCAAGCTCCATAACAAGCTTGCGATATGCGGTGGGCACCACCAACTGTTCAACTGGCTCACCTCGGACTTGGTTCACCCGATACAACATATCCTGAAGGACAATAAATCGTGGAAACATTAATTCAGCCCCAGGTTTCTGGGGTTTACCATCAATCATTACAACACTTTCCCAGGCCCTGGTTAGGGTTTGGTCCCGGTGTTGTGCGGTCCCAAAATTTTCCCCTGAGACATTGAGGTCTGCCAACTCAGGTCCCGGTGGCAAGTCCTCCGTGTCTCCCACCATTACACTTAGTGGGGTTGTCTCCCCCTCTACCGCTGGAGCAGTGGTCACCCCTACTGCTGGCCCTTCAGACTCGGGCTCCCAGGGTTCTGGCCTTCCAGTGGTACCAGGCCACTCTCCTAGGGTTACCCCTGTCTCGGGTCCATCAGACAGTTTTATCGCCGGCCACAGTGCCGGGAAACCTGGGAAGTCCTCTCCCAAGTATCAGTTCATGTGGGAGTTTAGCAGCGACAGCCACCTCGTGGGTCCACTTACCAGCCGCTGTGGACAAAGTCACTAGTGCAGTGGGGTAGTCTTTTAGGTCTCCGTGGATGCACAGGACCCCGATTTTACGGCCGGTATACTCCGCAGGCCGTACTAGGGCAGCTCTTACCAGGGAGACTAGACTCCCGGAGTCCAGCAGGGCCACCGCCAGAGACTCTCCCACCTCTACCTGACACAGGTGGTTATTGTCCTGCCCCTCACGGGTGCCAGTTGCGCACAGCTTCCGTGCATACAGGGAGTGGCGCCCCATAGTTCACATCCATCGGCTCATCCCGATGCGGACAGTCGGCCCTGATGTGGCCTGGCTCCTGACACCTCCAGCATACCCCGGGAGGCGGATCCGCAGGGGTACATTCCGGGCAGGCCTCTCTGTCGCCGAACGTCGGAACTGGGGCGGAGGCCTCCGGGGTTTGACTGACCCCTTCCCAGCAAGACTCCCTGCAGGTTTCTGGTGGCCTCGTAACGCTCCACCAGGTCGACCATCTCCAGGGCATTAGTGGGGATACCTGGCCAATCCAGTGCTGAAGGGGGTAAGGCAGGGCCCTCCAGAACATGTCGGCCAGCAGACGGTCCAGCATAGCAGTCGGACTTAGAACATCAGGCTGCAGCCACTTTTGCAACCGATGCAGCAACTCATGAGTACTGCGGCCTGGCGGGTTCAGCCGTTTTATAGTCCCACTGGTGGACCCGCTGAGCCCGGACCAACACGTTTACCCCAATCTGGCCAGGATCTCCCCTTCACCGTGGGGTAATCAGCAGCCTGGGCATCTGCCAAGTCAAAAAAACTTGCTGGGGCCGGATGCCAGGAACGGAGCGACCACCTCGGCCCACTGGTCACGGGGTAACTTTTCCCTCACGGCTACCTTCTCAAAGACCGCCAGATATGTCTCAACGTCGTCCGAGGGGTCATCTTTGGGATCGCCGCACGGACCGCTTTCCGGGCATCATGGTCGTGGTGGGACGCTCCTGCAGCTAGTAACGCCATTACGTGCTGTAGCAGTAGCTGGTTGGTCTCCCGCTGCTGCACGTTAGCCTCTATGAGAGCTTTCACAGCCGCCTCCATGTTGCCAGTAATTCCTACTTGTAGCTTTGCTGGCTTAATATATGCCATGCACTTGTGCCCAGCAAAACAAACAAACTTCGGCGGTCACGCCAGCCTCACTGCGCATGCCCGCATCCTCCACCAAATGTGGGGAGTCGCTCTGGTAGACAGCGGTGCGGGTGCAGTTTAGAGGCAAAACCAGGAGTCCAGATTGTGCAACAAACAGTGTTTTATTCACACTTGCACACAAAATGAAAAACAGTCTCTTGGTGACAGTTCACACACAACGGAAATAAACGTAGCCAAACAAAACAGTCCAACACAGGTTCAGTCACCTGGGAGGTGTAGGTGCAGGTTCGCACCACGCTGTCGGCCCAGCCGCAGGAGAATCCAGCTTCAGGTAGCCAGGAACACAACACCTCCTTGCTGAGCTCTTTCCTCCTGGACAGAGAACTCCCAGCCCTGCTAGCAGCTCCAGGATAATCACACTCCTCAGACACAGCTGCTGGCTGCGTTTTATATCCAGCCCAAAACATGGACTGGACCGTGGGAGCAGCCACCCACCCTACTCTTTAGCTGCTCCCAGTAAGAGCCGGCCCGGATTGGCTTTGCAGCCAAACTAACTATAAATGTCAAGCAGCACTAGCTGCTGCTGACACATAAAAATCGGCTCTTACCTCACCGAGGCCAGGAACCTCGGTGACACGTACCTGCCGTCGACCACAGTACCTTGCACCTTACCACATATATATATATATATATATATATATATATATATATATATATATTTTTTTTTTTTTTATTATGCACAATGTATAGTGCACTGGAATGGTGCTGTAAAATTAACAATATTAATATTATTATTATTATTAATAATAATAATCTGAAAATAATGAAACAGTATCTATTTATTTGAACAATCTATTTAAAACTATAACACAGTATTTTTTTATTTTTTTTTTAATGTAAAGTAATTATTCTTTTTATTATTCTTATTATTCTTGATGGAAGACCCTGGTAGACTTCACCGGATTACCCCTGAAAGCCCTAAATGTTCATCTCAGATGCCGCTATCAGTGATGAGTGCGGCATCTGAAGGGTTTGAAGATGGAGGGCGCCCAATCTCCATTCCCCAACATTGCGCCCGCTAATTACAAAGAAATGCGCTTTGCGACTAAAGTAATTTGTCGCAAAGTGAATTTCTTTGCGAAATGAGTGAATCAGCCAAATATTTTTTTAAACTTCACTCAACACTACTGGTAGCCTTAAAAGCTGTTCATTGACATTGTATGCTGTTATGTAATCTATAATCTGCAAGGACACCCAAATCTTTCTCTACAAGTGACTTTCCCAATGTTACTCGCCCTAGGGCATATTATGCACATAGATTATTACTACCCAGATGCATAACTTTACATTTATCCACATAGAATCTCATTTGTCAAGTTGATGCCCAATCACTCATTTGTTCAAGTCAGCTTGTGGTTTATGGACATCTTCCATAAACTGCATGGTACTAGATAGCTTAGTGTCATCTGCCCAAATACAAACTGTGCTATTAATTCAGTCATTGATATCGTTATTAAATAAATTAAATAATAAAGGACCCGGAACTGAACCTTGGGGTACACCACTTATAACCTGGGACTTTTCGGCCCTTTCACACTGGCGAGATTCCGCACGGGTTCAATGTGTGATGTGAACGCATTACACCCGCACTGAATCCGGACCCATTCACTTCAATGGGGCTGTGCAGATGAGTGGTGATTTTAACGCATCACTTGTGCGTTGTGTGAAAATCACAGCATGTTCTATATTCTGCGGTTTTCACACAACGCAGGCCCTATAGAAATGAATGGGGCTGCGTAAAAAGCAAGCAAGCAGAGTGCAAGCAAGTGCGGATGCGGTACGATTTTCACGCATGGTTACTAGGAGACGATAGGGATGAGCAACCCCATATTATGCACATAGATTATTACTACCCAGATGCATAACTTACATTTATCCACATTGAATCTCATTTGTCAAGTTGATGCCCAATCACTCAGAGTGTTCAAGTCAGCTTGTAGTTTATGGACATCTTCCATAAACTGCATGGTACTAGATAGCTTAGTGTCATCTGCCCAAATACAAACTGTGCTATTAATTCAGTCATTGATATCGTTATTAAATAAATTAAATAATAAAGGACCCGGAACTGAACCTTGGGGTACACTCACTTATAACCTGGGACTATTTGGCCCCTTTCACACTGGCGAGGATAACCATGTTATAAGGGAAAATAATAAAATCTACAGAATATCAAACCTGGCTTCGGGTCTCGGTACCAAACATTCAGATTTTTCTTCAGCGCTTGCAGAACGCATTATAACGCATTGCACTCGTGCGGAAAAATAGCGCGATTTCCCACATCTTATCCGGTCCTCACACGCGACACCAGTGTGAAAGAGGCCCTTAGAATAGGAATCATTGGCAACAACACCCTGATATTGGTACCTCAGCTAGTCCTTCCAATGTAGATAAGGAAACTGGAAAAAAATATTGAGTGGGTGGACAGATAGGATGGAATTTGGAAACAAAATGCAATTGTCCCATTGCTTTATGGGCTTAGTTTTATGACATTCACTGTGCAGTAAAATTAAACATTACCCTAAGGGTCCATTCACACGTCCGCAATTCTGTTCCGCATTTTGCGTTCCCAAAAATATAGAATCTTGTCCTATTCTTGTCTGCAATTGCGGACAAGGAAAGGCATTTTCTATGTAGTGCCGGCGATGTTCGGGTCTGCAAATTGCGGAACGCACATCGCCGATGTCCGTAGTTTTGCGGATCCGCAAAACACACACACAGACGTATGAATGGACCCTTAGGCTTATTGCTGACACGAATGTATAGTTTTGCGGTCCAGAAAAAAACTGATGACATCTGTGTGCATTCCGTTTTTTGTGGAGACGGAACATCTGGCCCCTAATAGAATAGTACTATCCTTGTCCGTGATCGGACAAGAATAGGAACAAGTTCTATCATTTAACGGACGGAAAAATGGAAATACGGAAAAGGGAATGCACACGGAAACACTTCAGGTTTTTGCGTGACCCATTGAAATGAATGGGTCCGTATATCGGACCGTATCACGGAACATGAAAACGTCCCGTACACTCGCAAAAAAGTTAGTGTGCTAGAGGCCTTAGGCTTATTGCACACTGACGCATGGTTTTGCGGTCTGTTTCTACGGATCCGTTGTTCCGTTTTGTAATCCGTTGTGTTTCCGTTTCGGTTCCGTTTTTCCGTTCCGCTTTTCCATATGGCATATACAGAATACAGTAATTACATAGAAAAATTGGGCTGGGCTTAAAATTTTCAGTAGATGGTTCCACAGAAACGGAATGGATATCGGAAGAACATACGGATGCATTTCCGTATGCGTTCCATTTTTTTGCAGACCCATTGACTTGAATAGAGCCACGGATCGTGATTTGCGGGCAATAATAGGACATGTTCTATCTTTGCACGCAACAGAACAACGAATACGGAAATGGAATGCACATGGAAACACTTCCGTTTTTGCGGACCTATTGAAATGAATGGGTCCATTATACGAACCATAAAAACAGCCCACATTACGCTAAAAAAACGTTCATGTGCAAGAGGCCTTACTCTGTGGATCAGTATGACAATAGTAAGTGTGATACCAAACATTTTTTTAATACTTTAAAAAACTTTGAAGAAAAATGTTAGCATCATTACATTCTAACACCCATAACTTTTTTTGCAAAATCTTTTTATTGTAATGTTTAAACAGAACTTGAAACTTATCTCCTTAATAGAAAACTATAAGGCACATAGCAGTGTGTATAAAGGCTGAAAGAAATTGAGTATAAAAATTAGCCCATAAAGAGGCAGCCCAGATTCTAGTTTCTCAAAATCCACTTTCAGCAAAGAAGACATACAAGGATGACAAACTAGAACCTAAAAAGATAAATGTCACTAAATCCAAATCTTATATAAGTATTGATCAGTGAGAAACACAATTAACTAGAACATACCTGGAGCGGGAATTGAGGAAGGGGTGTAGTGGGGAAGAATCAGGAGTTGGTCAGGCATAAATAATAGAGAAGCTGTTAAGTGGTAGAATGCTTGTGCAAAAAGTTAAATGAATGTGATAGGGTGGGTTCACACTAGCTTTAGGAATTTCGTTATGGCTTTTCGTTATAACATGGTTATAACGGAAAAACGGAATGCCCAGACAGAATGCAAAATGGAAGCTTTTAAATAGGCATTCCATTTGCTTTCCATTCTAATAGAGGTCTATGGGAAAGCATAACGATATGACTTTGTTTTTCCGTCTTGCATAATGGGAACCAGACAGATCTGTTTTGACTCCTCGTAGACTTCTATTGGGACGGAAAGCAAACAGAATGCTCTTATTAAAGGGATTCCGCATGCATTACTGCTCAGCATTCACAGTCTATGTGCAGAAGAACGGATCCGTCCTTCCGCCTTATGGACTTCCATTATTTTCCATTATAACCATGTTATAACGGAAAGTCATAACGGAATCCTAACGCTAGTGTGAACCCACCCTTAGGGGAGATATAAAACAATCTACCATATCTGTCACTGAGTACCAAAAACAGACAAACTAGAAATTTCTAAATATTTGACAGACCATACAAGTATTAAAAATCTAGACCTGGTGCAACCATATCAATCCAAATTTGAATCGAAAGGAGGTTCTGAGACTTCCACAGCATGGGAATCAACAATTTTAGCAGCCATTATCAATAGGGTTGGGAGATCCGTATTCTTAGGTGTTAGACTAGAATTAGGGACTCGTTTATAAACTTTGCTATGCCTGTTTTCACCGGGTCCAGGAGCTTGAGGGGGCCGAAAGACCCTTGTGCCGCATAAGAAGACACACAAAGCACTGAGGGAAGGGGGCCCAAGCTGAACTCTTGCACCAGTGCCCATGAGCCGTTAGCTACGCCTTGGTGAGAGCTCCAGCCGGGCCGGACTTTATTTTGTATTGTGCTATTTTTTTGTGTGATGTGCCATTTAATATGTAAATCCACAGTTGGGACAATCAAACCGTGGTCAGCAGAATATTGTGAGAATGACCCCAAAAGTACAGCGATCCCTTACATTATAATATATATTTGTGGTCATGGCTACGGCCAACGATGCTTGATGAACCCTAGGAGATAAACATCAAGAACAATCCTAACCCGGCTAGCCGTGTGCTAGCTAAACCTAACTTAATGGCTTGAATTGTGCCCTTAGCCATAGCCGTGGGTAGGCCTAAAAGGAGGCATACCCTGTGGAAATGAAAAGAGAAGGGAGGGAGGGTGGGGCACCTGAAGAACACACGCCCAGGAGTGAGGCAGTGGCTTGTTTAAGAAGAGCCTCCGCCCCTCCCACAAATGCAGGCTGACTAGTCAGCCTTACTACTTGTGGTCATGGCTACGGCCAACGATGCTTGATGAACCCTAGGAGATAAACATCAAGAACAACCTAACCCGGCTAGTCGTGTGCTAGCTAAACCTAACTTAATGGCTTGAATTGTGCCCTTAGCCATAGCTGTGGGTAGGCCTAAAAGGGGCAAAAGCCAAGCCAAGTAGGTTATAAAGAAACACAATGAAAGTGCAAACAAATCCGTGACCAACTGAAAGGCATCGGCAATCTTGACCGCACATTCAGGAAGTATGCGGCAAAACCATAAGGAGACGTACATCACAGCTTGCAAATGACGAAACCGGAGACATGATGCTCGATGTTGCAGATAGTGCCCCGAAGCGGAATGAAGGACTGGGAATACGCTGTGGAATGGAGCATGAAATATTAACTGAACCTGGTGAACTGGGGTTCTAGTACTGACAATTGCCCTGGCCTCCGGAGTTTGTGGAACCGAAAGAGAAACCTGCCTGCCTAGACTATGCAAGAAGTGAGGGGCAGAAACCATGAAAGTAGGAAGGGAATCTTTGAATAGTTCCTCAGACATCATCTATCTGCTTGTCATGGCCCCTGCATTCTTCTGTGAACCCCTGAGAATGGTTTAATCCTGAAACGGGAAAACCGACCTGGTATCTGAGTCTACCATTAACCTACGTGGCCCGAATACCGTGGCAGGCGAATATCGTTGAAAAATGTGACCTGACCAACATGGCAGGTGACCCTAAAGATTTGAGCTCCAGTAATTGAAGTGTGATCCTGGAGCATGGCAGACACTGGACATTAATAAGGTGTAACACCTAAAGAACGTAAGGAGCAGGAAACAAGTGAACCTGACTGAACCCCGCAGGTGACAGACTTTAGTTTAAAACATGGGCCGTATGCAGGTGATCAGGGAAGCAGATATGAATGTGAGACATTTGGGCCCAATCAGCCTGGAACCATGGATGGACAACCAACCAGGCAGGACTGAAAACAGGTAATCGGACCCCGCAGCCATGGGGCCGAAGCAGTCGTCGGACCCCGAAGCCATAGGGCCGTAGCAGTCGCCGGACCCCGAAGCCATGGGGCCGAAGCAGTCGTCGGACCCCGGCCATAGGCCGAAGCAGTCGTCGGACCCCTGAAGCCATGGGGCCGTAGCAGTCGTCGGACCCCAAAGCCATAGGGCCGAAGCAGTCGTCGGACCCCGAAGCCATAGGGCCGTAGCAGTCGCCGGACCCCGAGCCATGGGGCTGTAGCAGTCGCCGGACCCCGGCCATAGGGCCGTAGCAGCCGCCGGACCCCGGCCATAGGGCCGAGCAGTCGTCGGACCCCGAGCCATAGGGCCGAGCAGCCGTCAGACCCCGGGCCCTAGGGCCAAAGCAGTCGTCGGACCCCCAAAGCCATGGGGCCGTAGCAGTCATCGGACCCCGAAGCCATAGGGCCGAAGCAGTCGCCGGACCCCGAGCCATGGGGCCGTAGCAGTCGCCGGACCCCGAGCCATAGGGCCGAAGCAGTCGTCGGACCCCGGGCCATGGGGCCGTAGCAGTCGCCGGACCCCAAAGCCATGGGGCCGAAGCAGTTGTCGGACTCCCGAAGCCATGGGGCCGAGCAGCCGCCGGACCCCGAGCCATGGGGCCGAAGCAGTCGCCGGACCCCGGCCATGGGGCCGAAGCAGTCGCCAGACCCGCGAGGCCATAGGGCCGTAGCAGTCGCCGGACCCCGAGCCATAGGGCCAAAGCAGCCGCCGGACCCCCGAGCCATAGGGCCGTAGCAGCCGTCGGACCCCGAAGCCATAGGGCCGAAGCAGTCGTCGGACCCCGAAGCCATAGGGCCGAGCAGCCGCCGGACCCCGAGCCATAGGGCCGAAGCAGTCGCCGGATCCCCGAAGCCATGGGGCCGAAGCAGTCGGTGGACCTCGAAGCCATAGGGAAGGTACAGTACCTTCCCAACAAACAAAAGAACAACTTGTAAAACATGGTAGGCCCACTGGCCTCCGCTGAGAAGCTGTTTTGTTGAACTAGGCAGGAGACCAATCTGAGTGAATGCAAACCAGGAGTAAAGGAGACCAATCTGAGTGAACACGAATCAGGATTTAAAAGGATTTTTTTTTTTTTTTCACACCACCGAGGAAAACGTAAGCCTGAAAAGAAAGCAGCCATGTTTACCGGGAGAGTACTAAGCAGTGGGTGCGGAGTGCCCCGTTGAGACTACTGAGTGTAGCAAGTAACAGGAGAATGCAGCTTTGAGTGGGAGCAGAATGTAACACATAGTGTAACAGCAGATGGGTGAATGCCGCTCAAGATGTGAGTAACAATGTATGAGCGCTGCTCTGAGTATGGCTAGAGCATGAAAAACATGGTATAAAGCAGACGTAAGAATGCAACTGAACGTGAGCGGACTATTAACGTGATGCATCTGCGGACACATGGACACAGCTTTAGTAGTGAATGGAGTAGAGGACAGGATGTAAAAGTAGACATGCGGATGCAGCTTTGGATGTGAATGAAATATTAACTCGAAGTGACAGCCGATATGGAAAGCAGCTCTGGCGAGTGAGGTATAAAACCTGTTGTAGCAGTAGAAGTGTTAACACAACTCTGGGTATAGGCAGAGCAAACAATTGGTATAACGGCAGCTCTGGTTGTGAATGGAGCGTGAAACATGCTGTGAAAGTGACATGAACGCAGCTCTTGAAATGGGCCTGGAAAGAACCTGTAGTAACAATGGACGTGTGAACGCAGCTCTGGGTGTGAGTAGAGCAAACATGATATGCCAATAGACGTATGGACGCAGCTCTGGTCGTGAATTTGACTGCGTAAGTGTGAAGGCTCCTTTGTGAGTGAGCCGAGAACGAAAATAGGTATAACAGCAGCTCTAAATGTGAGTGGAGCATGAACATGATGTGACAGCGAACGTGAATGCACCTCTGAAAACAAGCCTCGTATGACCTGTTGTAACAGCTGACATGTGAACGCAGCTCTGACTGTGAGCAGAGCAAACATGGTATACTAGCCGACGCATAAACGCAGCTCTAACCACACACAACAACATGATGCAACAGCCAAGTGTGAACAGCCAACGGGTGAATGCAACTCGAATGTGATTGAAGTATGAAGCATGATGAAAATAGCAGACATGTGGACACAGCTCCAGTGAGCAGAGAGTAAAACATGTGTGAGGCAAAATGTAAAGGCCGTCTGGAACGAGCAGCGGGAAAGTGATGGACAATAAAAGACGTGCGGATACATCTGAGGGTTTGAGGCGTATAAAGTGAGGTGCAAGCAGGTATAAGACAGAAGTAGAGCCGAACGTGGAAATGCCGCTCAGAATAAGAGCAGAGCATAAGGTGCATCAGGGTTTTAGTACATAAAGCAGGGAAAATACATGAAGTCTAAAGATGGTGGTGGCTGGGAGAGGGGAGTCACATGGCAAGGAACAGCTACAGCAATAGGTCAAACAACAGCTGAGTCTGATGTTCAATCATGACATCATGACATCACATGCAGCCCGGGTGACTGTTCCCTAACTGCGTATAAGCTAAATTTCCATGCGACAAACAAGCGACGTAAATTTGCAAGATATATTGGAACTAATTCTTATTATCAAACAAACGAGGTTGAAAAAGAAATAGAAATTTTTTAGCCCCAACAAAACAAACCTGAGGCAGAAGATTCTGAGGTGAAGCCTCCCGCTCGCTAGAAAAGTCGGGTTCCGACCGGCCAGGAGGGATGGCCACGGCCCAACTTACTTACGTATACTCCCGCGTGCATTGCTACGATAGCAGAGAGCGAAGAAAAAAAGACAAAACAAAACGTCCGTTCTGGCTCCATGCTGCAAAGAAAGAGATCCTGCCACCAGAGAAGCTAGTTCACTAATGACACCCAGCAGCACCTGTGCACATGAAGAACACACGCCCAGGAGTGAGGCAGTAGCTTGTTTAAGAAGAGCCTCCGCCCCTCCCACAAATGCAGGCTGACTAGTCAGCCTTACTACATAAATATATATATATATATATATATATATATATATTGTAGAGATTAGCTCTTGTCTTGGGGATCATTCACACAGAGATTCTTCTTTACCACTTTACCGAACAGTGTGATTTATTTTGGCACACGACATAACAAAATAAACATAATACAAAATAAACACCTTGCCCGTCTGGGCTCTTCCTACACATCAGCACTGGGTCCCTAACTGACTGAAAGCGCTGTTCACATACAGCTTTAACGTGCGGCTTTCCATGCCTTACAGTCCCACAGCCTTACAGGCGATACCAAGTCTATTACCTTTATTAGGGAGTGTGGCCCAGCAATCCTCCTGACTCTAGCCTTGTGACCCGTCAGCCCAGGGGTCACGGCATCCCCAATGTCTCGGCTATCACCTAGCCGTGGCCCCTCAGCCAACCCAGCTGAGACCACTTGCACAGAGCCTCTGCACTAGGCCTCTGTGTTACACCACTCTCTCTCCAGAGTGAGCTCCCTGACACACACAGAGAGGGTCGATTTATTCCTCCATGATTAACCCAGCTGGCCTCAACTGGGGCCAGGGAACCATAATAAATTAGGGGTTGGACTGAGAGACTCCCACTACCAACCTGACTCCCAGTTCAAAGAAATCCAGCCCATACAACTTTAACCAAACAATCTCCAGCAAGCTATGCCTTACTAAAGCAGCACTTTTCTGGATTTCTGCTACCTCACCCAGTGAAACTGAACTACCGGGTGAGATACACCCCGCCACCATACGACTACTTTACTGTTCACATCATCACAATATATATATATATATATATATATATAATTACTCTTTTATGAGGCAAGAGAACCAAAAAATTGCTGTTCTGGCACAGTTTTTATTATTATTATTTTTTTTTAAATGTTCACCAGAGTAGTTAATGTGGTACTTTTATAGAGCAGGTTGTAAGGACACAGCGATACCTAATCATTTTTATTTTAGTTTAGTTTGACTTTACACAATAAAAATGTTTTGGAAAAAAAATCATTTTTTTGTGTTTCCATTTTCCGAAAGCTATATTTTTTTTAATTTTTTGGGCAATTGTCTTAGGTAGGGTCTAATTTTTTGCTGGCTGAGATGATTTTTGGTACCGTTATGGGGCATATATGACTTTTTGATTGCTTGGTATTACACTTTTTGTAATGTAAGGTGATAAAAAGATTTTTTGCCACATTTTTTATTTTTTATGGTGTACACCAGATGGGTTGGATCACATGCTACTTTTATAGAGCAGGTCGTTATGGACATGATGATACCTAATATGAGCATTTTTTTTAACTTTATTTTACTCAATAAAAGAATGTTTGTAAAAAAAAATGTTTTGTTTTTTTTGAACGGTTGGCTTATGTTCTTTTATTCTTTGTTTCCATTTAAAAAAAGTAATATGTTTTTAATTGATTATCTTTGTCTACAGTAGCCCTCTCTCTTATTTCACAGTGTCACATGACCTGTGATATCAGCTTCTTTGCCTGCTCTGCTGATGTTCTGTGCACCAGCCTAGGGCACCAGGAGGGGGACGTCCTACCTCTGTACACAGAACTGATGTCTGATCTGTGGGCTGTGCTTGCTGGAAGGAAAAGTCATGCCCTCTGTGCATGGGTCATAATTACTGATGTCTTCAGGCTGAGCTGTCTCATCTATGGGAACTAGTGATGAGCATCAGGGCAATATTGGAATTTGTGATATTTCTCTTATTGCGAAAAATCGGCAATGTAACAATTGCATAATGCGAATTCTTAATGTGAATTACAGGCATGGGTCACTTTGGCTACATTTTTAATCCCTTAAGGCCTTATTTCACCTTAAGGACCCGGCCATTTTTGCTAATCTGACCAGTGTCACTTTATGTGGTGATAACTTTTAAACGCTTTTACTTATGCAGGCCATTTTGAGATTTTTTATTTTTATTTGTCACACATTGTACTTCATGACAGTGGTAAATGGAGTCGAAAAATTTCATTTTTATTTATAAAAAATACAAAATTTACAAAAAAATGAAAATTTAGCAATTCTCCAAGTTTCAATTTCTCTACTTCTATAATACATTGTAATACCGCCAAAAAGTTATTGATTTACATTCCCCATATGACTACTTCATGTATCGATCATTTTGGAAATGTCATTTCATTTTTGGGACGTTACAAGGCTTAGAAGTTTAGAAGCAAATCTTGAAATTTTTCAGAAATTTTCAAAACCCACTTTTAGGGACCAGTTCAGGTCTGAAGTAAAAATTTTCTATTTTAATCCATTTTTTCCAGTAACAAAGCAAGGGTTAACAGCCAAACAAAACGTAATATTTATTGCCCTGATGCTGTAGTTTTCAGAAACACCCCATATGTGGTCGTAAACTGCTGTATGGCCAAACGGCAGGGCACAGAATGAAGGGAACGCCATATGGTTTTAGAAGGCGGATTTTGCTGGACTGGTTTTTTGACACCATGTCCCATTTGAAGCCCCCGATGCACCCCTAGAGTAGAAACTCCATAAAAGTGACTCCATATAAGAAACTACACCCGCAAGGTATTCAAAACTGATTTTACAAACTTTGTTAACCCCTTAGGTGTTCCACAAGAGTTATTGGCAAATGGAGATGAAATTTCAGAATTTCTATTTTTTGTTACCTTGCTTAAAAAAAGTGTAATACAGAGCAACTAAAAATCATATTTACTCTAAAATAGTACAAGTAAAACTGCCCGTAGTTTCCAAAATCGGGTCACTTTTTTGGAGTTTCTACTGTAGGGGTGCATCAGGGGGGCTTCAAATGGGACATAGTGTCAAAAAACCAGTCCAGCAAAATCTGCCTTCCAAAAACCATATGGCGTTCCCTTCCTTCTATGCCCTGCTGTTTCGCTATACAGCTGTTTGCGACCACATATAGGGTGTTTCTGCAAACCACAGAATCTGGGTAATAAATATTGAGTTTTGTTTGGTTGTTAACCCTTGCTTTGTTACTGGAAAAATGGATTAAAATGTAAAATTTGAAAAAAAAATAGCTGTTTTGGGACAGTTTTTATTTTTTGTTATTTGCATAGTTGATCTGACAGGTTAGATTGAGTGCTATTTCTATAGAGCAGGTTGTTACGGATGCGACAATACCAAATATGACTACTTTTGGGGTTTTTGTTTCAGTTTTTCATAACAAAGCATTTTTGAGACTGAAAGCCATATATTTTTTTATTTTTGGGCGACTATCTTATGTAGGGGCTCATTTTTTTGGGATGAGATGATTGTTTGATTGGCACTATCTTGGGGTGCATATGACATTTTGGTCGCTTGCTATTACACTTTTGTGATGAAAGGAGACAAAAATGTTTTTGATACGGTATTTATATATATATTTTTGCTGTGTTTACCTGAGGGTTTAGATCATGTGTTAATTTTATAGAGCAGGTTGTTACGGACGTGTCAATACATAATATTTATACAATTTATTTATTAAGTTTGACACAATAATATCATTTTTGAAACAAAAATAAAATCATGTTTTAATGTATCCATAGTCTGAGAGCCATATATATATATTTTTTTTGGGTGATTGTCCTATGTGTGGTATTATTTTTTGCGGTATGAGATGGCAGTTTGATTGGCACTATTTTTTAGTGCATATAACTTTTTGATTGCTTGCTATTACAGTTTTTGTAATGTGAGGTGACAAAAATTTTTTTTTTACATTGTTTTAATTTTTTTTACAGTATTTACCTGAGGGGTTAGATCATGTGATATTTTTATAGAGCAGGTTTTTATGGACACGGCGATACATAATATGTATACTGTTTTTTATTGATTTTAGGCCTCATGCACACGACCGTTTTTTATGCTGTCCGCAAAAGGGGTTCCGTTGTTCAGTGATCCGTGTCCGTTTTGCCTTCCGCTGTGCTTCCGTGTGTCTTCCGTTTTTTAGCGGACATGACCCAAAAGATTTTACCAAAAGACAGGCTGACAATGTTTCCTAAGTGCCTGCCAAGGGATCCGCAAAAAACGGACACGGAACACGGATGACACACGGATGGCCATCCGCATTTTTCACGGACCCATTGACTTGAATGGGTCCGTGAACCGCTTTTCACGGACAAGAATAGGACAGGTTATATTTTTTTGACGGACTGGAATCACGGACCACGGACGCGGAGGACAAACGGTGCATTTGCCGAGGTTTCCACGACCCATTGAAAACCAATGGGTCCGCAGAAAATCACGAAAAACGGAGCAACGGACACGGAATCAAACAACGGTCGTGTGCATGAGGCCTTACTTTAACGCAATAACAGCATTTTAGAAAAAATAATAACAATAATGTTTCAGTGTCTCCATAGTCTGAGAGCTATATTTTTTTTTTTTGGGGCGATTGTCCTATTTAGGGGCTTATTTTTTGCGGGATGAGATGGTGGTTTGATTGGTACTATTTTGAGAGACATACGCCTTTTTGATCGCTTGGTATTGCACTTTTTGTGATGTGAGGTGACAAAAAATGGCTTTTTTTACACCATTTTTTTATTTTTATTTTTTTACGGTATTTACTTGTGGGTTTAGGTCATGGGATATTTTTATAGAGCAGGTTTTTATGGACGTGGCGATACATAATATATGTAGTGTATTTAATTTTTTTAATTTTTATTCAGTGATATGTGTTTTTTTATATTTTTTTTAACCCAGACCCACTTGGTTCTTGAAGATCCAATGGGTCTGATGTCAGTATGATAAAGTACAGTACAGTATATACTGTACTGTACTGTATTTTAAACTTTTAACTAGTCTGGTCAGACTTCTGCATTTAGCAAAAGTCTGATCAGAGTTACATTACCATGGCAAGCAGGACGCCTCTGAAAGCGTCCTGCAGCCATGGTAACCATCACCCTCTGCCAGAACAGAGCTCCCTCCCTCTGCAATCCTATCGAGAATCGGGGGCTGCAAGGGCACAGCAGCCCCCGATGGGAGAGGGAGGCAGCTCCCTCCTTGTTAACCCCTTCCATACAGCGGTCCGTACGGTCCGTGCAGCACAGATGTCAGCAGTTTTTAGCAGAGTGTCAGTATAACCACTATACAGCCAACGATTATTACAGAGGAGGCGTGCAGGGGATCGCAATTGCGATCCCGCTTGCCACACTGCCCGCCTCCCGTGCCGCCCACAACCACCCCCCCCATGATTGGGGGCTGCAAGGGCGGTTTAAATTTAACCATTTAGGCATGTTTTAAGTCTCTGATCCCCGCGGTCACAGACTGCGGGGATCAGAGACCATTGAGAGTGCTGCAAGCCGCAGGTCTGAATTGACCTGCAGTTTGCAGCGATCGCCGATCCGGGGGTATCTGATGATTTCAGCAGGTACCTTGTTCTGTTCACTGCCGGCTGAGCAGCAGTGATCGGAAATACTCATGACATACCGGTACGTCATGAGCCTTAAGTACCAGGACACCATGACGTACCGGTTCACCATGAGTCCTTAAGAGGTTAAAGCTGGTAGAAGTTTCTTGGGTTTATCCTGAGACTGGAGAAAATGGTTGGCATGGCAGAACATTAAAATAGCTTTATATGCAGATAGAGTGCTCCAATATATTCGCGATTGCGCAAATTATAATTTTTTCGCACTTCACATTTTAGCAGGTCTGACTGATTGGTGCAGAACTTGACATTGCTGCCTTCTCATTGGCCTACAAGCAAGAAGCAGGGAGGAATCGTGTTCATATGGAAAAAAAATGATGAATATTCGAAGTTATGAATATATTGCACTATATTCGAAGTATTCACGAATTCTCCAAGTTGCAAAATTTGCAATTAAAATTCGCTATTCGAATATTCGCGCTCAACTCTAGTGGGAACCCACATGCTGGATCCATCCTCAGCTGAGAGCTGTCAGGCATATCAAGTCTATTCAGAATGCATCCTTCTGGAGACTACTTGCCAGCTGACAGTGTATATGGGCCATAGGAATATCAGCACTGAAGTCTGTGAAGTGGGCGCCACTTCTCACTGTGAATCCACACCCCAGCACTGCAGAGGCAGAATGGCTTAGTATTCGTTTTTAAAACGTAGTGACCAGAAGAGGAATTCCAGTCACAGGTTAAGCTAACAGGGTAGAGGATGATTTACTGGACTGGGACAGGTGAAATACTCTACCTGTATAAATGGAAGAAGCAGCAAGATGTCAATGGCCAAGAGAGCAACCAGAAGAAAGAATTTCTGTGTGAGGTCAGTGACTACTGGCAAAAGCTGCAGCGAAGAGAACCAAGACAGTGCACTGAGAGGGGAAAGGCAGTCTTAGCTGACACCCCTAAATGTTCAAGAGAAGAATGTCACAAAATGTTGTTTAGTGCTTTCATTAAACAAAATAAGAGTATTGCAGGTTTGATATATTTTAATGGGCAACAAAAATAGAAGTAATGATGTTACATAGTGAGCTTTCGAGACATCACCAGTCCCTTCATCAGGTGTGGTACAAGAATGTATGAAGAAACAGCAATATATATACAATAAAAACAGAGACACGGTGTAATGAATGGACATTTGAAAATCAACAGAACAACAGGATATCAAAGATCTTAAGAATGAGTCCTTAATTATCTTACAGATTAGGCGTGTGAAAGTTTTATGCTCTCTAAATTGATGTTATCTCAGAGACCTGATGCCCACACTATGTATATAGAAGACTCTTTAGATTTTATATCCAATATATAACGCTGAGTGTATGTATTTGTGTGTGTGTATGTATGTCTGCTAAAGGAATCTGCATCATCGCATTTACAATCACGAAATTTGGCAGACCGGTACATCAGGTGTCCGGGAAGGTTTTAGGCAGGGTCTCATCTCTCTAGCACGTACTCAAAAAATGCAAATATGGCACATCAAATGACCTACATTAGCCAATAGAAGCCTGCAGGTCTTTCTCTTCATATCCCAACTTCATATCACAACTGCCATACACACGGTCACTAGAGTTGAGCGAACCTGAACTGTATAGTTCGGGTTTGTACCGAATTTTGGGGTGTTCGGGACTCGACCCGCACATTTTCATAAAAGTTTGGGTTCTGGGTCTGTTGTTCTGCGATTCTTCCCACTATTTTAAGGGCTGCACAGCAGCCAATCAGCAAGAGTTTTACATCTTTGCTGTAAGAAGCCATCACAGCCATGCCTACTAATTGCGTGGGTGTGATTGGCTGAGTGCAGCATGTGACCCAGCCCCTTTATAAGCTGGAGTCACGTAGTGCCGCACTTCACTCTGCTGGTGTTAGTCTAGGGAAAGGTTGCTGCCTGTGCTCTCAGGGAGAGATTAGGTAAGAAATCTGTAGAACCTGTTGTTGTGCAATCCTCACAGCAAATACAGCAAATATTGAGGGAGGGTGCTTCTGCAATCCTACATTTATGTACCCAGCCACTGCAAAGGATTTATTTATTTTTAATCCATCTGTTACTGAGGTAGAAGTCAGCGGCAATTTTAGCCACTGCAGTGTCCTTGGAACTGCATGTGATCTGCATGTGTGCCAGCCTTCTAGGGACATCAGTCTAAAAAAATCAGTCAATTTTAAATTGTAGCACGGAAATAGTGCTTTAGTGTGTTTTACTGAAAAAGGCGTGTTCTAGACCCACAAAATAGTTGTGCATAAAGCGTAGAAATACCTATGTTTAATTTCCAGCAGTTAAATATTGCATTTGTGTGTTTTAGTGAAAAAGCTGTGTTCTGGGTCCACAAAGCAGTTGTGCATACAGCGTACAAATACCTACGTTTAATCTTAGTGACATAGTAACATAGTAACATAGTATATAAGACAGAAAAAGACATTTGTCCATCCAGTTCGGCCTGTTTCCTACAAGTTGATCCAGAGGAAGGCAAAAACCCTGTGAGGCAGAAGCCAATTTTCCCCACTTAAGGGGAAAAAATTCCTTCCCAACTCCAATCAGGCAATCAGAATAACTCCCTGGATCAACGACTCTCTCTAGTAGCTGTAGCCTGTAATATTATTACACTCCAGAAATACATCCATTCCCTCTTGAATTCCTTTATTGAACTCACCATCACCACCTCCTCAGGCAGAGAGTTCCATAGTCTCACTGCTCTTACAGTGAAGAATCCTTTCTATTTTTGTGTACAAACCATCTTTCCTCCAGAAGCAGAGGATGTCCCCTCGTCACAGTCACAGTCCTGGGGATAAATAGATGGGACAGATCTCTGTATTGACCCCTGATATAGTTATTAGTGTTGATCACGAATTTTCGAATTGCGAATTTTAATCGCGAATATCGGCACTTCGACACTCGCGAATATTTAGAATATCGCAAAATATATTCGCAATTGCGAATATTCGTTTTATGCGAATTTTTTATATGCAAATTCTCGTAGCAAGAAAATAATGTCATTATTTTTGATTGCGAAAATCCGCATTAAAAATCGCATACATTTACATAAACATTTGTATAAATTTGCATATAAATTTGCATAAACTGGTATTTAAAAGGTATCTTTTAAATGCCAATTTATGCGAATTTTTATGCAAATGTTATGCGAATTTTTATGCAAATTTATGCTGAATTTTTTGTGCGCATTTTCGAAATCAGAAAATAATGACTGGGGATTACGATTTGCGAATTTTCAAATATATGGCCAGATATTCGCGAAATATCGTGAATTTGAATATTGCCCCTGCCGCTCATCACTAATAGTTATACATAGTTATTTGATCTCCCTCAGTCGCTCTTTTTCTAAAGTGAATAACCCTAATTTTGATAACCTTTCAGGGTACTGTAGTTGCCCGATTCCAGTTATTACTTTAGTTGCCCTCCTCTGAACCCTCTCCAGCTTTGCTATGTCTGCCTTGTTCACAGGAGCCCAGAACTGTACACAGTACTCCATGTGTGGTCTGACTAGTGATTTGTAAAGTGGTAGGGCTATGTTCTCATCACGGGCATCTATGCCCCTTTGATGCAACCCATTATCTTATTGGCCTTGGCAGTAGCTGCCTGACACTGGTTTTTGCAGCTTAATTTGCTGTTTATTAAAATTCCTAGATCCTTTTCCATGTCAGTGTTACCGGTGTTTTACCATTTAATATGTACGGGTGACTTGCATTATTCCTTCCCATGTGCATAACTTTACATTTGTCAGTGTTAAACCTCATCTGCCATTTCTTTGCCCAAGCCTCCAATCTATCCAGATCCCTCTGTAGCAGAAAACGGTCCTCTTCAGTGTTAATTACTTTACACAGTTTAGTGTCAGCCGTTAAATAGTGCAAATGTGAATTCTGGTGAAAAAAGCGTTATTCCTAGTCCACAAAGCAGTCTAAAATACACTGCCCAAATACCAATTTTAGATTTTGTGGGTGAACATTGGTGGGTGAACACAAATAATGAGGAGAACATAAAATAAGGGATGTGACATGGTCGTGGTGGTGTTGGTGGAGCTCCTGTTGCTGGGAGAGGACGTGGCCGCTCAGTGCCAACTACAGGTCCAAGTGAAACACTTTCCTCAGGTCCAAGTAGGCGACATGACCCTGCAGCGTTATTTGATAGGCCCAAATGCCGTCTCTACAGTGAGGCCAGAACAAGTACAGGTGATAGTAGATTGGGTGGCTGACAGTGGCTCCAGTTCCTTCACAGTATCTCCCACCTAGACCTCTGCAGAAAGTTCAGAGTTATCATCTGCAGCCCATGCCCATCAGTCTTTCACCTCACCCCAGGCAATCCACATAGCCCTACCCCAGTAGTGGAAGACATTGAATGCACTGATTCCCAACCACTTATATTGCAGGATGAGAACATAAGATGACCACCGCAGCACGCCTCTGATAATGACGAAACAAAGGTGCCAACTGCTGCGGCTTTCTGCAATGTGCAGACTGACGAGGAGGGCAGGGGTCAAGAAACGGTGGAAGATGATGTGGAGGACAATGAAATCCTAAACCCCGACTGGACTCAAGTTCATGTTAGAGATGTGTGCAGTTCTGAAGAAGAGGCGTTAGTCGCACAGAGGCAACAGCACAGCAAAAGAGGTAGCAGGCTGCAAAGCGGAGCGGCCGTCCCAGAGACAGTACGCCTGCTACTGCCCATCGCACCCAGGGGACCCAGCACACTAAAGCCAGTTCCAAGGATTTCATTAGTGTGGCATTTCTTTAAACAATGTCCTGATGACAAGACACGAGTGGTTTGCACGTTGTGCCATCAGAGCCTGAAGTGAGGAATAAATGTTCTAAACCTGAGCACAATCTGCATGACCAGGCATCTACATGCAAAGCAAAAACTGCGGTGGAGTAAACACCTTAAAAACCAAGAAAGGTCTCAGGCTGGTCTGCTTCCTCTTTTGCTTCTGTCTCTGCCTCTTCCTCCACCTCTGGAGTCACAGTGGCACCTGCCACCCAGCAAACAGAAGATTTGCCACCAACACCACCTCTGTCATCATCACCAAGTAATTCCATCAAGTCACACGCAAGCTGCTCAGCTGTCCATCTCCCAAACACTGGGGAGAAAGAGAAAATACCCACCCTCGATCCCTGGTCCTGAATGCCAGCATTTCAGAATTACAGGTCTTTGAAATGCTGTCATTCCGTCTGGTGGAGACTGACTGTTTTAAACAGCTGATGGCGGTGGCTGTCCCACAGCACGTCATTCCCAGATGCCACTACTTCTCCAGACGAGCCGTCCCTTCCCTGCACAACCAAATGGAGGATAAAATCAAGTGTGCTGGGCCCGAGGCGCATAGCGGTTTGGCGCACCGAGGATCGCAAGGCATTATTCTTTGCCTCCAGTTGCCTCCTACTCCGCTTCCTCCTCCTCCTCTTCTACCATCTGCTCATCCGGTCAGTGAAAGACCTTCACCACCCACTTCAGCACAGTCAGGGGTAAACGCCAACAGGCGGTTTTAAAATTTATGTGTTTGGGGGACAAACACCACACCGCACTGGAGCTATGGAGGGGCATAGAACAACAGACCGATGAGTGGTTGCTGTCAGTGAGCCTCAAGCCCAGTCTGGTGGTGTGCGATAATGGGCGAAATCTCGTAGCAGCTCTGGGACTAGCCAGTTTGACGCACATCCCTTGACTGGTGCATGTGCTGAATTTGGTGGTGCAGAAATACCTTAAAACTACCCAGACATGTCAGAACTGCTGCAGAAAGTGTGGTCTGTCTATGCGCACTTTCTGCGTTCACCCAGCTGCTGCTTACCTGTATGGGCTGCAGCATAACTTCGGCCTTCCTGCTCACCACCTCATATGCAACGTGCCCACCAGGTGGAACTCAACCTTGCATATTCTGGAGAGACTGTGCGAGCAGCAGCAGGCGATAGTGGAGTATGAGCTGCAGCACGCACGGGTTAGTCGCTCTGAGGGACAGCACCACTTCACCACCAGTGACTGGGCCTCCATGCGAGACCTGTGTACCTTGTTGCGGTCTTTGGAGTACTCAAGCAACATGGCCAGAGCTGATGACGTTGTCAGCATTACAATACCACTTCTATGTCTACTTGAAAAACAATTACGGCGATGATGGAAGAGGATGCGGCACAGGAGGAGGAGAAAGAGGGAGCATTTACAGGGTTTCAGGCTAATCATTCAGAAGTGGCTCAGAGGGTGGGTTCCTGCACCAGCAGAGGCCAGGTACACATGTGGCCAGCAAGGGCACAGTTCTGAAGGACGAGGAGGATGAGGAACAGGGTTCACTGCATGTTGGCCCTCAACGCAGCTCAGGGCCATCACTGGAGCATGACTAGGGGGATACAGAGGACACAGAGGACTCTGCCAGGGGCCTACATTTATGATAGTGGCCTGTTGCATTAGTGGGTGACATGAAGCCTGTTTTGCCATGAATTGACCTCTCTTCTGTCTGGGTGCCAGGGGCCTACATTTCTGATTATCGCCTGTTCTAT
Source organism: Bufotes viridis (assembly GCA_033119425.1). NCBI lineage: Eukaryota > Metazoa > Chordata > Amphibia > Anura > Bufonidae > Bufotes > Bufotes viridis. The sequence continues at coordinate 71,520,073 of CM065596.1, forward strand.
TGGTGGGTGACATGAAGCCTGTTTTGCCATAAATTGACCTATCCTCTGTCTGGGTGCCAGGGGCCTCCATTTCTGATAATCGCTGGTTCCATTGGTGGGTGACATGAAGCCCGTTTTGCCATGCATTGACCTCTCCTCTGTCTGGGTGCCAGGGGCCTACATTTCTGATAGTGTCCTGTTGCATTGGTGGGTGACATGAAGCCTGTTTTGCCGTAAATTGACCTCTCCTCTCTGGTTGCCAGGGCCTACATTTCTGATAATCGGCTGTTCCATTGGCAGGTGACATGAAGCCTGTTTTGCTGTGAATTGACCTCTCCTCTGTCTGGGTGCCAGGGCCTAACATTTCTGAATATCACCTGTTCCATTGGTGGGTGAAACTAACCCAGTTTTGCCAGTGATAAGTCACAGCTGTGCATTTCTGGCAGGAAACCAAATTGTATAAAAACGTCTGTTACTGATCAAAAGATGTGTGACTACAAATGCTTGCTGGTAGACGCGCTGCTGATGTCATTCCCACCTGATGCCTCCCCAACCTCCTATTTCACCTCCTCCTCCGAGTTGCCAATTATTATTGTTTAAGTTGTATTTATTTTATTTTAAGACATTTCCTATCCACATTTGTTTGCAGGGGATTTACCTACATTTTGCAGCCCTCTAGCCCTTTCCAGGGCTATTTTACAGCTATTTTAGTGCCAGAAAGTTCGGGTCCCCATTGACTTCAATGGGGTTTGGGTTCGAATTAAGTTCGGATCTGAACTCGAACATTTCAGTGAAGTTCGGCCGAACTCGTCGAACCCGAACATCCAGGTGTCCGCTCAACTCTAACGGTTACATGTACCTTTTCAGACAATATAAGTTTGCAGGTCCTTAGTCTCCACATACACACAGTTTTACACCAGGTTTTCATAACAACACAGCCATGTTTCTTCACTGCTGTAGGTCAGCTTTAAAGGGGCAGGGCGCTGTGGATGACACTGTTAAGGGAGCAGAGTGCTGTGGTGGTCACAGTTCAGGGGACAGGTGGAGTGGCTATTCAGGACACCCTCAAAAGACGGACTTAAAAACCCTGCCCCAGGTCCTGCTAAGCAACGCCCTGATATGGTAAGACTGCACTCCTCCCACTCCGCAGTCAATAGGTATTAAAAACATGAAGGTAAAAATCTACTTCTGTCAGCTGCAGGGGTGGGAGGGAGGTTGACTTTCTCCCTGAAGCTCATGCTCAGACAGCATAGTACTGCTGTCTGAGATTGAGCTGTTAAAAAGGACATCCCAGCGTGAGATATTCCCAAGAAATGCATTAGCCAATAGAAGTCCAGTAACATGAGCCTTATCAGCCAATAGAAGCTTGCAGGCTCTTAGTCACCACATAAACATTGCTTTACACCAGGTTTCCATAAAAACCCAGCCATTTTTCTTCACTGCTGTAGGTTAGCTTTAAAGTGGCAGGGAGCTGTGGATGACACTGTTAAGGAAGCGGAGTGCTTTGGAGGTGACAGTTCAGGGCAGGTAGGGTGGCTATTCAGGCCACCCTCAAAAGACGGACTTAAGAACCCTGCCCCCAGGTCCTGCTAAGCCACGCCCTGATATGGTAAGACTGTGCTCCCTCCCACTCTGCAGTCAACAGGTATTGAAAACATGAAGGTAAAAATCTACTTCTGTCAGCTGCAGGGGTGGGAGGGAGGTTGACTTTCTCCCTAAAGCTCATTCTCTGACAGTACAGTGCTGCTGTCTGAGAGCGAGCTGTTCAAACGGACATCCCAGAGTGAGATATTCCCAAGAAATGCATTAGCCAATAGAAGTCTGGTCACATGACCCTTATCAGCCAATAGAAGCTCGCAGGCTCTTAGTCTCCACATAAACATTGTTTTACACCAGGTTTCCATAAAAACCCAGCCATTTTTCTTCACTGCTGTAGGTTAGCTTTAAAGTGGCAGGGAGCTGTGGATGACACTGTTAAGGAAGCGGAGTGCTTTGGAGGTCACAGTTCAGGTTCAGGTAGGGAGGCCATTCAGGCCACCCTCAAAAGATATACTTAAAACCCCACCCACAGGCCCCATTACACCGCACTCCCAAACGCGGTTAGGCCATGCCCCTAAAACTCCGCAGCTGACAGGGATTGAGAAAATTAATGTAAAAATAAACTTCTGTAGGGGTGGGAGGGAGGGTGACTTTCTCCCTGCAGATCACGCTCAGACAGCACAGTGCTGTTGTCTGAGAGTGAGCTATTTAAAGAACATCCCTGTGTCCGTCCTGGGGACAGGGAGTCTGAAAGCTTGACTTTCCGGTCTAAAACTGGACCTCTGGCCACCTTAGGGGCAGCCTGCTGTAGAAGTCACAGTTAAGGGGACAATCCGCTATGGAGGTCAGTGTTAAGGGGCAGATTGCTGTAGAGGCCACTGTTAAGGGGACTGGATGTTGTGGAAATCACTGTTAAGGAGATGGGCTACTGTGGAAGTCACTAATAAAGGAGCAGCCACTGTGGAGGTCACTGTTAAAGGAGCAGACTGCTTTGGAGGTCACTGTTAAGAGGGAGGTATGGAGGTCACTGTTAACCTCTTAGGACTCAGGGCGTACATGTACGCCCTGAGAAGTTCTGATCACCGCAGCGCTGCGGGTGGTGATCGGAACAGGATACCTGCTGAAATCATTCAGCAGGCATCCTGTGACAATGCCGAGGGGGTCCTGTGACCCCTCGTGTCGTCGATCGCAACAAACCGCAGGTCAATTCAGACCTGCGGTTTGCTGCGCTATCTGTAGTCTCTGACTCCCGCGGTCAGTGACCGCGGGGATCAGAGATTAAAATCTGCCCCAAAGTGTAAATTTTAACCCCCCTGCACCCCGCCATCTTAGTGTCCCCGGGCGGTGCAGGGGGCGATTGTGGGCGGTGCTGCGGGTGGGCGGCACGGGTGGGCGGCAATGTGATCCCCGCCCGCCTCCTTTCAATCGATTTCCCTGGTGTCTAGTGGGTATAGCAGGGGGCAGCACATTGCTGACCCCTGCTATAAACTGCTGACATCTGTGCTGCAGATGTCAGCAGTTTAACCCTTCTATACCGCGGTCCGTACTGACCGCGGTATAGAAGGTGTTAACATGGAGGGAGCTCCCTCCCTCTCCCATCGGGGGGCTGCCGTACCTTTGCAGCCCCCCCGACGGGATAGGATAGTAGAGGGAGGGAGCTCACCTCTCTTCCCATCACCCGCTGCTCTGTAATGGCAGTGGGTGATGGTTACCATGGCAGCAGGACGCTTTCAGAAGCGTCCTGCTTGCCATGGTATAGTAACTCTGGTCAGACTTCTGCTAAAGGCAGAAGTCTGACCAGACTGTGAAAAGTAAAAAAATACAGTGCAGTACACTATATAGTGTACTGTTCTGTATTATATAGACACCAGATCCACTGGATCTACAAGAACCAAGTGGGTCTGGGTCAAAAAAATGAGAAAATAAGAAAAATACATATCACTGAATAAAAATTTAAAAAAATAAATAAACTACACATACTAGGCATCGCCGCGTCCGTAAAAATCTCCTCTATAAAAATATCACGTGACCTAACCCCTCACGCAAATACCGTAAAAAAACCACAAAAATATGGTGTAAAAAAGCCATTTTTTGTCACCCTGCATCACAAAAAGTGTAATACCAAGTGATCAAAAAGGTGTATGCCTCCCAAAATAGTACCAATAAAACCGCCATCTCATCCCGCAAAAAATGAGTCCTTATATAGGACAATCGCCCAAAAAAATAAAAAATATGGCTCTCAGACTATGGAGACACTAAAACATAATTTTTTTTTCTAAAATGCTATTATTGTGTTAAAGTAAAATAAATAAATAAAAAGTATACATATTATGTATCGCCGCGTCCGTAAAAACCTGCTCTATAAAAATATCACATTATCTAACCCCTCAGGTAAATACTGTGTAAAAACAATGTAAAAAAAAACAAAAAACATTTTTGTCACCTCACATCTCAAAAACTGTAATAGCAAGCGATCAAAAAGTTATATGCACCCAAAAATAGTGACAATCAAACCGTCATCTCATCCCGCAAAAAATGATACCCCACATAGGACAATCACCCCCAAAAAAAAAAAAAATAGGGCTCTCAGACTATGGAGACACTAAAACATGATTTGTTTTGTTTTAAAAATGATAATATTGTGTAAAACTTAAATAAATAAGTATACATATTTGGTATCAGCGCGTCCTTCGCAACCTGCTCCATAAAAATAACACATGACCAAAACCCTCAGGTGAACACAACAAAAAAAAAAAAATACGATGTCAAGAGCCATTTTTGTCACCTTACATCACAAAAAGTGTAATAGCAGGCGACCAAAATGTCATATGCACCCCAAGATAGTTCAAATCAAACCGCCATCTCATCCCGCAAAAATGAGCCCCTACATAAGACAGTCGCCCAAAAAATAAAAAATATATGGCTTTCAGAATGTGAAGACACAAAAAAATATTTTTCAAAAATGCTGTATTATGTAAAACTGAAACAAAACCCCCCAAAAAGTAGCCATATTTGGTATTGCCGCATCCGTAGCAACCTGCTCTATAGAAATAGCACACAATCTAACCTGTCAGTTCAACGATGTAAATAACAAAAAATAAAAACGGTCCGAAAATAGCAATTTTTTTTGCAAATTTTCAATTTTAATCAATTTTTCCAGTAAAAAAAAAAGGGTTAACAGCCAAACTAAACTCAATATATATATATATATCTCCATTTGCCAATAACTCTTGTGGAACACCTAAAGGGTTAACAAAGTTTGTAAAATCAGTTTTGAATACCTTGAGGGGTGTAGTTTCTTAGATGGAGTCACTTTTTTGTAGATTCTACTCTAGGGGTGCATCTGGGGGCTTCAAATGGGACATGGTGTCAAAAATCCAGTCCAGCAAAATCCGCCTTCCAAAAACCATATGGCGTTCCCTTACTTCTGTGCCCTGCCGTTTGGCCATACAGCAGTTTAAGCCCACATATGGGGTGTTTCTGAAAACTACAGAATCGGGGAAATAAAAATTGAGTTTTGTTTGGCTGTTAACCCTTGCTTTGTTACTGGAAAAAATGGATTAAAACTGAAAATTTTCCAAAAAATCGAAATTCTGAAATTTTATCTCCATTTGCCATTAACTCTTGTGGAAAACCTAAAGGGTTAATGACGTTTGTAAAATCAGTTTTGAATACCTTGAGGGGTGTAGTTTCTAGAATGGGGTCATTTTTGAATGGTTTCTATTATGTAAGCCTCACAAAGTGACTTCAGACCTGAACTGGTCCCTAAGAAGTGGGTTTTTGAAAATTTCTGAAAAATTTCAAGATTTGCTACTAAACTTCTAAGCCTTGTAACGTCCCCAAAAATAAAATGGCATTCCCAAAATGATCGATACATGAAGTAGACATATGGGGAATGTAAATCAATAACTTTTTTGAGCGATATTACTATGTATTATAGAAGTAGAGAAATTGAAACTTGGAAAATTGCTAATTTTTCCAAATTTTTGCTAAATTTGATATTTTTTATAAATAAAAATGAAATTTTTCGACTTAATTTCACCAGTGTCATGAAGTACAATATGTGACGAAAAAAAATCTCAGAATGGCCTGGATAAGAAAAAGCGTTTTAAAGTTATCACCACATAAAGTGACAGTGGTCAGATTTGCAAAAATGGCCAAGTCCTTTAGGTGAAATAGGGCTGAGTCCTTAAGGGGTTAAAGGGGCGGGCTGCTGTTCAGGTCACTGGAGTTCGCTGAGGCTGTGGAGGTCACTGTTAAAGGGTAGAGTTGAGCGGACACCTGGATGTTTGGGTTCGCCAGGTTCGTCCGAACTCGCCGCAAAGTTCGGGTTCGGGACCCGAATCGACCCTGAACCCGAACCCCATTGAAGTCAATGGGGACCTGAAATTTGGGGCACTAAAATGGCTCTAAAAAGGCTTGGAAAGTGCTAGATGGCTGCAAAAGGAAGCAAAATAGGGATAAGAACAGGATGATTGCCCTGCAAACAAATGTGGATAGGGAAATAATTTAAAATAACATAAAATACCTAAAAATTTAAAATAATAATCTTGAACTAGGAGGAGGAGGATGTCCATATGGAGTAGGAGGTTAAGGAGACGGTGAAAGTGGTGGTGTAGGTGGAAGCAGTGGTGGAGGAGGTAGTCGCCAACACTGTTTTTTTTGTTTTTAATTTGCATAGACCCCAAAACATCTGGAAATATAGAAAAGAAAACAAAGAGAAAGTGCGCTGGAGTATAACAAATAGACACAGAGTAGGCAGTAGTGGGGCACGTAGGAAACTTTTCCAACGTGCTCCTATACTACGTTCGCCAAGAGACACAACAATAGCGCCAGCCCTAGTGATATTCCAAAGTATAATTATATAGATAGATTAACAATAATGGTAGTAGCTAAGAGAATAAGAATAAAGATTAAAATTATCAAGCCGAGGTTTTACTCACTTCACAGGGGTGGTGGTGGTAATGGATAAACTCAATACACCATACCACAATGAACACCCCCTCGCCAAGGTCGTCTGTAGAATGTTAGGAAAAGAAGGCTGCTGACAGGTCCAGCTTCTGTTCAATATCCTTTATTTCAAAAGTTGGCTCAACGCGTTTCGGGCATGCATAGCCCCTTCCTCAGGAGCAGAAATGTACATAAAACAATGGATGTGAGGTTCCTATTTATTGCGCAAAACTGGCGCCAAAAATTAGGGGGCTGGGTCATGGATAAAACCGGAACCGGAAGTGATTGTGCGTTCCAACTTGTGGAACGCATTGAAATTATATACTGCAGCTTGTTTGTTATAGGGCTGGTAAGTGCCCAATAGTACCCCTATTTTTGGGGTTTAAAGTATGTACGGCTGGTGTTTATTCTAAATACTTTTCATGGTAATCTTCCGTGGCCGGAGTATTATGCGTTCCACTGTGGAACGCATTCCGGCTGATGGCGTGCCCAGATGCGAGAGCTGGAAGTCCTTTTATTTCGGAGCGGAGCGCAGGGCGGTCCTGATTATATGCGCAGGACCGGAAGTGTTATGCGCTTCATTCTGGAACGCATCAGAGTTCTGATGAGAACTGAACTTTTTCAGGATCGCGATAAATTAAGCGGCCGTCCAGTTTTGCCCAGGAGTATAGGAGACCTCATATTCGATTAAAACATATTACAAAAAAATTTGGTTTAGTGATTTCTATGTATAAGGTTCGATTGTTGCAACTATTTTCTTATCAAATCAAAGCTGCTATATAAGCTAGGTTGATACTATATGAGCTAAATACAGATTAATCTTACTTAAAAAGTACATGCGGATGATCGATATGATAAATAATAATCATTAATAGATAGTAGAATCATGAAATACATCTTATTAATAGAATAGTTAAATCATGGGTTGAATCAATTGATTGATAAGAATGGGAATAGTTATTCAATAATCACTAAAAAGACAGATGAATGAATAAATAAGTGGACATAATGTATAGAGTGAAGACTGAGAATATAAATATATAAAATATAAAATATGATATATGATAAACAACATATAAATATATGAATATATACATATATTATGGTATATAATACATAAATATATAGATACATAATGTAAAATCCCTATAGGCTGAAAAAACTGGACAAATAGGGTGGGTGGGTAAAAATATATAAAAATATATAAATAAGGTATAGTATGTAGTTAATAATATATCAAGTCTTTAAGAAATTATGGAAATACACCTAGTAGGTCCTGTCCTGTTTTCTAAAAGCGTATATATTAGAACCTAGAGTGAGTGCCTACTCAATTCTGTATCTAATTGCTAGGTTGCCCCTACCTGAATGCCTACATCCGTGTATGTCTGATCACTACGTGACACCCTCAAGAGGAATCTGGGTCAGCTTGGGTTAGTATTAGAGCTAACAAGAGTTACAGGTTAGTTGTAGTAAGTATATTATTTTTGGATCTGTCTCGGGCAATTCGGTTCAGGTCTTAATATATCATATGTTCCATTGTCTCGTTTAGACCGTGGGGAGTTAAAGTGTTCATTTCAAAGATCCAAAACATTTCCTTTTGCACAGCTGCTGGAATGAGCTGGTTACTTGTTCTAGTGGGATGACCTTAAGACCTTTTGGGTCTCCGTTGTGTGCAGTTGAAAAATGGCGTGACACGCTATGTGTAGCTAGCTGTCTAAAAATGTTGGACCGGTGTTGATTCATACGCTCTCTGAGGGTCTGAGTTGTGCGACCTATATAGAAATATTGGCAAGGGCATTGTAAAGGTAAATGATATTGGTGCTATTGCAAGACATATGGTGTTTAAAGCAGATTTTTTGTTTGGGATGTGGTATAGCTACTTCACTTTCTCCTGCTATTAACATTTTGCAACATTTGCATTTTTGCGCCACATTTTGATGGGCCAAACGTTTTTTTGATGTCGTTATTAATGTTATTCCTTTCATCTTGGGGCCCTTGATTTCTAGCTTTGGGCAAGATGGGGCTAATATATTTTTAAAGTTTTTGCTCTCCGAAAGGTGAGGGTTGGTAGTTTGGGCAATTCCTGGCCTAAAATCGGGTCTTTTAAGAGCAGAGGCCAATGTTTTCTTAGAATCTGTCTGATTACGTCATGTTTACGGTTATATCTCGTGATCAACCCAGATCTATACCTAATTTCACTGGTTACGGGTTTGGTGGATTTTAATAAACTTTCTTTTGGCTCAAAAGTGATGCTTTTTGATGGAGTCTTTCAAGAGTTGTGTAGGATACCCCTTTTCTTTGAAGCGTGTTTTTAGTAGATTTAGTTGTTCTTTCATTTTTATGTAATCAGAACAATTGCGCCTAATGCGCTTCATTTGGCTATAAGGTATATTGGATTTCCACTTGTGGTGGTGGCTACTCTTATAGTCTAGAAAGCTATTTGCATCCACACTTTTAAAATGGGTGTGGGTCGATACTTGATTTCCCTTGCTTTCTATCTGGAGGTCTAAGAAGACTATCTTTTTCGAGTCGGTCTCATGGGTAAATTTTAGACTCCAATCATTGGAATTGAGTTCATTGATGTAAGATTTTAAATCTTCCTCGTCTCCTTTCCAAATTAGGATGATGTCGTCTATATAGCGTTTGTAGAATGCTATTTTGGGGTGGGACAGGAGACCTCTCTAGCTTCAAAGGCGCCCATAAAAATATTTGCATATGAGGGTGCAAATTTAGTGCCCATTGCTGTGCCTCTGGTTTGTAAATAAAATTTATTATTAAACTCGAAATAGTTATGTTGTAAGATGTACTCAATAGATCTCAAAACAAACTCTTTCTGGGTAACCGGCATTTCATGATCTTTATCTAGGGTTTCTTTGATCGCCATTAGTCCTAGGTCGTGAGGTATATTACTATATAACGAGGCAACGTCAAGAGTGGTCCAAATTAAAGAATCTTCCCATGTAACTTCATTTAGGAGACTGATTAAATGGGCTGAATCCTTCAGGTATGATGGTAAATGGATCACGTATCTCTGGAGTATCCCATCTATATACTCCGAGAGATTGTTTGTAAGTGACCCTATGCCCGATATGATGGGGCGCCCTGGTGGGTGGATTAAAGATTTATGAATCTTTGGAAGATGGTAGAAACGGGCCAGAGATGGATGTAAGTTCTTGAGATGGTTTTCTCTTTCTTATTGAGAGTTAGACTATTCCAACAAGGCATGGCCTCTCTAGATAATCCTCCTTATTCATTATCACAATTCCCCTCCCTTGTCGGCGCTTTTATGATTATATCCCTGTTTTCTTTTAGTTCTTTTAGTGTTTTCTTTCGGTTGCATTTAGATTCTGGTGTTCATAATATTTAATATTCTTTTGCTTTTTGTTTTGTCTTTAATTTTTGTAGATTTCCTTGTATGTTGATCATTGTTTAGGATCTCTTTTAGATCTTCCATTACTATGTTATAATAGCTCTCAATATGTGGGCCTCTGCTCTCGATTGGATAAAAAGTGGACTTATTTTTTAATAGTGGCTTTACTACTTTTGTTTGGTCTCCTGCATCTGTAGTTTTGAATGTTAGACTAGTTTCTACCTGTTCTTTATTGTCTCTTTTGGGTGGATGATTCGTGGGACCTTCCTTGATTATGAAATGACGCTGAAGTGTCAATTTTCGCATATATGCGTTTAAATCGACGAATAATTCGAACAAATTGGGTTCACTCGACGGGCAAAAGAGAGACCCCTGCTAAGGAGTTCTACCTATATATAGCTGGATAGATTAAAAATCCCCTTTTGTTTTAATGTATCTGCGTTTGAGACACTAGGGCTTTGTGCCTTTTGTTCAGTTTTCCTTTTCTTTCCTTTTCCTCCTCCTCTTCTGCATCCACGTCTACGGATTTTTGTCTTTTTTGGGGTTGGGTTAAGGGCTGTAAAAAATCAAATGGCAAGAAAAACAGACTGGATCGCACATCCACAATGCTTAACCCTTGATATACGCTCTTCAGCTAAATACTATGATACTAACCCCCATATCGCATGCAGATAGTGGAGACATTAGTTTACATTTTGATCAAAGGTAGTAAGCCCACTCACCAACGTCACGGTTGTCTCCTAGAGCGGGTATCTACTCTGTCCATAATCTGACGAAGGCGCCATGCTGCATGGCGACACGTGGCACCATCCCAGCAGGCCGCAGCTACGCAGGCCAGCCAGAAAAGCACCACGACAACAGAGGCCACCATGCAGCATAGCACCATCTGAACAGGAACCTAATGCAACCTGCTCAGTACTAACAGAAACCAGGACTAACATTAGTAGGTCACTCACACTCTTATGCAGTTTCCTGCTAATTAATTAAAACCGCCTGTGGCATGTGGGAGGAGTGCTGATGCCAGGAATAAACAAGAAGGAAGATAAATATGTATCAAATGGCAAGAAAAACAGACTGGATCGCACATCCACAATGCTTAACCCTTGATATACGCTCTTCAGCTAAATACTATGATACTAACCCCCCATATCGCATGCAGATAGTGGAGACATTAGTTTGCATTTTGATCAAAAGGTAGTAAGCCCACTCACCAACGTCACGGTTGTCTCCTAGAGCGGGTATCTACTCTGTCCATAATCTGACGAAGGCGCCATGCTGCATGGCGACACGTGGCACCATCCCAGCAGGCCGCAGCTACGCAGGCCAGCCAGAAAAGCACCACGACAACAGAGGCCACCATGCAGCATAGCACCATCTGAACAGGAGCCTAATGCAACCTGCTCAGTACTAACAGAAACCAGGACTAACATTAGTAGGTCACTCACACTCTTATGCAGTTTCCTGCTAATTAATTAAAACCGCCTGTGGCATGTGGGAGGAGTGCTGATGCCAGGAATAAACAAGAAGGAAGATAAATATGTATCAAATGGCAAGAAAAACAGACTGGATCGCACATCCACAATGCTTAACCCTTGATATACGCTCTTCAGCTAAATACTATGATACTAACCCCCATATCGCATGCAGATAGTGGAGACATTAGTTTACATTTTGATCAAAAGGTAGTAAGCCCACTCACCAACGTCACAGTTGTCTCCTAAAGCGGGTATCTACTCTGTCCATAATCTGACGAAGGCGCCATGCTGCATGGCGACACGTGGCACCATTCCAGCAGGCCGCAGCTACGCAGGCCAGCCAGAAAAGCACCACGACAACAGAGGCCACCATGCAGCATAGCACCATCTGAACAGGAGCCTAATGCAACCTGCTCAGTACTAACAGAAACCAGGACTAACATTAGTAGGTCACTCACACTCTTATGCAGTTTCCTGCTAATTAATTAAAACCGCCTGTGGCATGTGGGAGGAGTGCTGATGCCAGGAATAAACAAGAAGGAAGATAAATATGTATCAAATGGCAAGAAAAACAGACTGGATCGCACATCCACAATGCTTAACCCTTGATATACGCTCTTTAGCTAAATACTATGATACTAGCCCCCCATATCGCATGCAGATAGTGGAGACATTAGTTTACATTTTGATCAAAAGGTAGTAAGCCCACTCACCAACGTCACGGTTGTCTACTAGAGCGGGTATCTACTCTGTCCATAATCTGACGAAGGCGCCATGCTGCATGGCGACACGTGGCACCATCCCAGCAGGCCGCAGCTACGCAGGCCAGCCAGAAAAGCACCACGACAACAGAGGCCACCATGCAGCATAGCACCATCTGAACAGGAGCCTAATGCAACCTGCTCAGTACTAACAGAAACCAGGACTAACATTAGTAGGTCACTCACACTCTTATGCAGTTTCCTGCTAATTAATTAAAACCGCCTGTGGCATGTGGGAGGAGTGCTGATGCCAGGAATAAACAAGAAGGAAGATAAATATGTATCAAATGGCAAGAAAAACAGACTGGATCGCACATCCACAATGCTTAACCCTTGATATATGCTCTTCAGCTAAATACTATGATACTAACCCCGGTTGAGGACGGTGCTATGCTGCATGGTGGCCTCTGTTGTCGTGGTGCTTTTCTGGCTGGCCTGCGTAGCTGCGGCCTGCTGGGTTGGTGCCACGTGTCGCCATGCAGCATGGCGCCTCGTCAGATTATGGACAGAGTAGATACCTGCTCTAGGAGACAACCGTGACGTTGGTGAGTGGGCTTACTACCTTTGATCAAAATGTAAACTAATGTCTCCACTATCTGCATGCGATATGGGGGTTAGTATCATAGTATTTAGCTGAAGAGCGTATATCAAGGGTTAAGCATTGTGGATGTGCGATCTAGTCTGTTTTTTCTTGCCATTTGATTAAGGGCTGTAAAAGCTGGTGATCTTTAGTGGTTGTATCAGTTTCGGGGTTAGGATGTGAGAAGTACTCCTTGTCAGGATAGGTGACTTTAGGGGTGTCTCTAAATTGAGTGATGAAGTGTTGTCGATTGGGATGTCTGACTGGGGAAATAATGATGTCTCTAGTGGGAGGGGTGAAATAAATAAAAAGGACTTCCGGCTCCTCGCATCTGGGCACGCCATCAGCCGGAATGCGTTCCACAGTGGAAAGCATAATACTCCGGCTACGGAAGATTACCATGAAAAGTATTTAGAATAAACACCAGCCGTACATACTTTAAACCCCAAAAATAGGGGTACTATTGGGCACTTACCAGCCCTATAACAAACAAGCTGCAGTATATAATTTCAATGCGTTCCACAAGTTGGAACGCACATCACTTCCGGTTCGGTTTTATCCATGACCCAGCCCCCTAATTTTTGGCGCCAGTTTTGCGTAATAAATAGGAACCTCACATCCATTGTTTTATGTACATTTCTGATCCTGAGGAAGGGGCTATGCATGCCCCGAAACGCGTTGAGCCAACTTTTGAAATAAAGGATATTGAACAGAAGCTGGACCTGTCAGCAGCCTTCTTTTCCTAACATTCTACAGGCGACCTTGGCGAGGGGGTGTTCATTGTGGTATGGTGTATTGAGTTTATCCATTACCACTCCCTGTGAAGTGAGTAAACCTCGGCTTGATAATTTTAATCTTTATTCTTATTCTCTTAGCTACTACCATTATTGTTAATCTTATATAATTATACTTTGGAATATCACTAGGGCTGGCGCTATTGTTGTGTCTCTTGGCGAACGTAGTATAGGAGCACGTTGGAAAAGTGTTCTACGTGCCCCACTACTGCCTACTCCGTGTCTATTTCCCACTAATCTTTGTATATTCTTAATATACTGATTTAGCACAACCAGCAGCCTCCCTAAATCCAACTATCGTCCACCACTTTTTTCCACCTTATACACATCCTCGCCTGTCTCCTTCTCCTTGGCGCCTCTTTTTATTTTTGATCACTTGGAATAGTTTTTCCAGCTGGTCTTAATAAACCACTATTGCTTTCTCATTGGAGTATAACAAAGGCTGGGTGAGGCCGGTATACATGTATATTCTGCACAAGGTACTGACAAGTCCTATGGGATCCATGCCTGGGTTATTTTAATGAACGTGAGCTTGTCCACATTGACTGTGGACAGGCGGCTGCGCTTGTCTGTGATAACGGGTATTGCAGTAAACATTTCCATTTTATAGTATGTTTAATTTACAGTGTTGTACAGATTTTGCTGAACATTTTGCATTTCATCAAGGGCTCTGCAGAATAGCCTCAGAAGATCCGGATTCTATTGCTAACTGTTTTCATCAGCTCCTGCTTACTCTGGTACAGTATACATGGATAATCACCTCCTTGTTGGAATAGTCTAAATAATGCATTATGATCGGATGTGGTCATTTGTTTTGCACTCTTACACTCGATATGTGTTTTGCTTTGGTAGGCCCCACTCTATGAGGTCTTTGAACCTTGCAGATACCATTTATATTTGGTGCCATAAATATCATATTCACATATACTGTATGCCAGATGTAAAGCTGATATTTGTTCCCATAGACCCACTAAATGTATTTTGTTCTTATTTGATCAGGTCCAGGTCATCTATCTTGTCAGCGAGTTGCTGCTTTTAAAAAGTTCACTGTTTCTAGTATGGCTATCTGCCATATGAAGAAGTGACATTGTTCTCAGTATTTTGCTTCTCTTGATGATTTACCTCTGACTGTAAAGCTTGCATTAAAGCTTCTTTAGTATTTGCCAGAGTTTCTTGAGTATCAAGGATTACTTTCTTTGCCACTTCTGTCTCTAGAGGTTTATACTGTATGTATAATCTTCATTGTAGTTGTCCGTGAACCTTTGTCTGAGTCAGAACATTCTTCATCTGTCATGCTTACTTCTTTTCTATTTGATACAGATTTTCTTGACACCAGTTTGCCTTTACAAGTTAGTGCTGGTATATTTGCAATGTATGGCTGGTTGGTGATACACATATCTTCTTTAATTGAAGCTTTTGACTTTTGGAGACCCTCTTAGTTTGTATGTCATACAGATCACTGTGTGTCTTGACAGTAGTTTTAAAGGGAACTTGCCACCTCCAAACCTTCCCAAACCGCCAGCAGTACCTGAGAGTAGCCTGCAGTCTGTTTCAAATGATCATTTTCTGTCAACAGTCAGATGTGGCAAAAGCTCTGAAAATGTTCCTTTATCCCCTGCCCATACTATTTTCTAATCATGCTTGAAGTCAAGGGGGCAGCAGCCTCCTTGCTTCAAGTCAAAGTAACCACACCTCCTTTCCTGCCCCTTCAATGTGACTGACATCGATCATACACAAGAGTTCAGCTGGCTTTGCCAAACTGCCGGCTGTCACAAGCGAAGGGACAGGGAAGGGGGTGCAGTTACCTTGACTTGAAGCAAGGAGGCCGCTGCCCCTTGACTTCAAGCATGACTAGAAAATAGTGCTGGCAGGGGATAAAAGAACTTTTTTTAGAGCTTTTGTCGCATCTGACTGCTGAAAGAAAATGATCATTAGAAACACACTGCGGGCTACTCTCAGGTACTGCTGGCGGTTTGGGATGGTTTTTTGAGGTGACACGTTCCCTTCAAGCTGTTTGTTTTTCTTCTGCCTGAATGATTCAGGAGCAAACCAGTAATTGGGAATCTTAATAGATAGTTTGAAGGGCCTCCATATGAGTTCCTATGCTTACCAATTACTCTTGCTCTGCTGACTGAGTTTAAGGTTAGGGCTACATGGCAATCTTGGGCACGGCAAGTGTTGCTCAACCATGGATCAAATTGTAGCAGGGCAGCCGAAGAAATGTATGGAGTCGCAGAATGACTCACATGTTTGCCGCGACTGCAACCCCAGAGTCACAAATATATCCAGCAGTGTACATAAAAGAGTTATGGCTTTAAGAAATTGCACTCTTTTAGTCTCTGTCTGGCTCTTATACATCAGTATACTGCTAAAAATGTAAATGGAATAGCATAGTAAACTATGCTATGCCATAAAACTGTAACATTAAATGTATTCCTGTTCAGCAATGGGATCCTATGTGTAATGCCATTTTATGGTACTGTATGCATTTAATGTATTTGTCATTTATACACAGAGAGGCCATAAACACAGTGTTAATATAGCATTATCTTGCAAGTATGGCTTTAGTTTGAATGCCTTCAAACACAAAGGAGAAAAGTTTGTTCTTATTTTGGCTTGAAGATAAAGTGCATATTTTATGTGGCATTAGACCAGAGTTTACTACATTCCTGTATAATGCATTTTACAGCCCTTTGGCAATGAATCTGCTTATTTACTACATGTTCCCATCAGCAAATCATCTGTTTAAGGTTTCTGCTTTCCCCAAAGCAATGTAATTGTTCTGATAACAGAGCATATTAGAGTTTTATAAGAACATATAGTAAAGTAAAAAGTATATTTCAGTGGTTTACAGGTATCTAATTGACTCACAGTCTGCATCAACATTGTGATTCTGTTATCACTGAAAATTACTTGCATGCTCATTCTATACTGCAGATATAAAATACTTAGTAAATGCCATTATCCAGTAAACCTTCAGCAGGTGTTCAGTATATGCAATGCGTAAGCACAAACTGGATGTAATAACCGTTTACAGCAGCATCTGCTTTTGATATTCATCAAAGACAAAACATTCTCTATTAACTAAATATAACAACAGGATTTTATATCCTTTATTTGTCCATTTAAAAAGAAGAAACAAACTTTCTTCACTACATAATCCTGCTATGAAAACACTGAGATAAATGTTGAGAAAGCATAAATTATTTTTCCATATATTAGATTTTTATATGTATTGTAATAATTGAAAGCACTAAAAGCCTTCCCTTGACATGCCCACTTTTCCAGCTATCAGCCCATATCACTACTTTCATTTGCCTCAAAGCTTCTTGAACAACATATCCACTTTGAACTGTCCTCCTGTCCCACCTCACATTTTACTCCTTTGTTGACCAATTACAGTATGAATTCCAACTCAGTGAACCTGCCCTATTCACCAATGATCTGCTAACTGCCAAATGACATGACTTTGTCCATCTTCTCTTAGACCTGTCCTCTGCCTTTCTCACAGTTAACCACTCCCTTATGTTACAAACTTGATCTTTAGCATCATAGATCTGGCCCCCACAAGCCATAACAATGGTTATACATGCCCTCACCTTCTGCAACATCCTGCTCTGTGACTTCCCATCTGACAGTCTGGCACCTCTCCAATCCGTCCTCAACTCTGTTGCCCAGCTAATCTACCCTTCCCCTCTGCCTCTCCTCTCTGTCAATTCTTTCACTGGCAACCCATTGCCCAGAGAATCCAGTACAAAAATTTACTATGGCATACAAGGCTGTCTGCAACCTGTCCCCTCCATATATCTGTGAGACGATCTCCCACTAACTTCCCATGCAAAATCTCTAATCCTTAGAAGACTTCCTTCTCTAATATTCTCATTTTACTCTTAAGACAGTCGCCTCCAAGATTTCTCCCATGCATCCCCTTATTCTGGAACGCTCTATTACAACACATTCTCACTTACTGTGGAAACCTTCAAAAGAGACCTGAAAACCCACCTATTCAGACAAGTCTACAACCTACAGTATGCTGCCACTATACCAGTTTGTAACTCATCTGGTTTATGCTTATTGCATATTGTGGGAGTCGCTCTGGTAGACAGCGGTGCGGGTGCAGTTTAGAGGCAAAACCAGGAGTCCAGATTGTGCAACAAACAGTGTTTTATTCACACTTGCACACAAAATGAAAAACAGTCTCTTGGTGACAGTTCACACACAACGGAAATAAACGTAGCCAAACAAAACAGTCCAACACAGGTTCAGTCACCTGGGAGGTGTAGGTGCAGGTTCGCACCACGCTGTCGGCCCAGCCGCAGGAGAATCCAGCTTCAGGTAGCCAGGAACACAACACCTCCTTGCTGAGCTCTTTCCTCCTGGACAGAGAACTCCCAGCCCTGCCAGCAGCTCCAGGATAATCACACTCCTCAGACACAGCTGCTGGCTGCGTTTTATATCCAGCCCAAA
Source organism: Bufotes viridis (assembly GCA_033119425.1). Classification (NCBI taxonomy): domain Eukaryota; kingdom Metazoa; phylum Chordata; class Amphibia; order Anura; family Bufonidae; genus Bufotes; species Bufotes viridis. The sequence goes on from CM065596.1 coordinate 71,537,988, forward strand.
ACATGGACTGGACCGTGGGGAGCAGCCACCCACCCTACTCTTTAGCTGCTCCCAGTAAGAGCCGGCCCGGATTGGCTTTGCAGCCAAACTAACTATAAATGTCAAGCAGCACTAGCTGCTGCTGACACATAAAAAATCCGGCTCTTACCTCACCGAGGCCAGGAACCTCGGTGACACGTACCTGCCGTCGACCACAGTACCTTGCACCTTACCACATACCCCCCTTTGTTCAACCCTGAGGGGTGAACACATGTGAGGCAGTGGACGCGGGACAGGGCATCTGCGTTACCCTGCAAGCGGCCTGCCCTGTGTTCCACGGAGAACTTGAAGTTCTGTAGGGATAGGAACCACCTGGTGACCCGAGCATTCCTCTCCTTGGCCTGGCTCATCCACTTGAGAGGGAATGGTCGGTCACCAGACGGAACCTCCTCCCTAACAGGTAGTAGCGGAGAGATTCAAGTGCCCACTTGATAGCCAGGCACTCCCTCTCCACTATGCTATACCTGGTCTCGGCGGGACTGAGCTTACGGCTCAGGAAGACAACGGGATGTTCTTCCCCGTTGACCTCCTGAGACAGTACAGCACCGAGGCCTACCTCCGAGGCGTCGGTCTGTACGACGAACTCCCTGTTGAAGTCGGGTGTCACCAAAACCGGGGACCCACACAGGGCCGACTTCAACGCGGAGAAAGCCTCCTCCGCCTTCTCACTCCAGCTAACCCTCCCAGACTTTCGCCCCTTCAACAGGTCTGTCAATGGCGCTGCTATTGTGGCAAAGTGGGGCACAAACCTCATGTAGTAACCTACAATCCCCAGGAACGACTTTACCTGCCTGGTGGTGACCGGTCGGGGCCAGTTACGAATGGCCTCTACCTTAGTTACCTGAGGTTTGATGACTCCCGCCCAATTATATATCCCAGATATTTTGTCTCCTCTAACCCTATGGAGCACTTCTTTGGGTTAGCGGTCAGTCCGGCTTTCCTCAGGGCATCCACTACCGCCTGCACCTTGGGTAAATGGCTTTCCCAGTCGGTGCTGTGGATGACTACATCATCTAAGTAGGCCGAGGCGTACCGGCGATGTGGTCGCAGCACTATGTCCATTAACCTTTGGAAAGTGGCGGGGCGCCATGCAGGCCAAAGGGTAACACCTTGTAGTGATACAGGCCCTGCGGGGTAACAAATGCGGTTTTTCCTTAGCCGACTCCGTTAAGGGTACCTGCCAGTACCCTTTAGTGAGGTCCAGCACAGAAAAATAACGGGCTTGTCCTAAACTTTCAACCAGCTCGTCTACTCGGGGCATGGGATACGCGTCAAACTTGGACACTTCATTTAATTTGCGAAAATCGTTGCAGAACCGCAACGTCCCATCCGGCTTAGGTATCAGGACTATGGGACTGGCCCACTCACTTTTCGACTCCTCAATGACATCGAGCTTCAACATTAACTGTACTTCCTCCGCGATGGCCCGTCGCCGAGCCTCGGGTACCCGGTATGGTTTTAACCGGATCTTGGCCTGAGGCTCAGTGGCGATGTCATGTCGGATGAGAGGCGTGCGGCCAGGGAGGTCCGAGAACACATCCGTGTTCCGACTGATGAACTCCTGACTTCCTGAACTTGTTTGGAAGACAGGCTGTCTGCAATTTTTACCGTGGTTACTGCTTCACAGGCCTCGAACTGTGGGGCTGGACCCTTTTCACCTAGAAGCCCTGGCCGGGGCTGTGGTCGTCGGCTGTGTCCCTATCTTTCCACGGCTTAAGTAAATTCACGTGGTACACCTGCTCCGGCTTGCGCCGCCTGGCTGGTGTACTTTGTAATTTACTTCCCCTACCTTCTCGATCACCTCATAGGGGCCCTGCCACCTAGCTAGGAACTTGCTGTCAAGGGTGGGCACCAGAACCAAAACCCGATCTCCCGGATGGAAGCCCCGTACCCGAGCCTGACGATTATACACCCTACTCTGGGCTTGTTGCGCTGCCTCCATATGCTCCCGGACCAGCGGCAACACCCTTTCTATCCGTTCCTGCATCTGGGTGACATACTCAATGACACTTTTGTGGGGGACAGGCTGTTGTTCCCATGCTTCCTTGGCGATATCCAACAGGCCCCGAGGGTGTCTGCCATAAAGCAGTTCGAAGGGCGAGAACCCAGTAGAGGCCTGGGGCACCTCTCGCACTGCGAACATGAGATAGGGCAGAAGCAGATCCCAGTCCTTCCCATCTCTAGACACCACCCTCTTTAACATATTTTTTAGAGTTTGGTTAAACCTCTCCACAAGACCGTCTGTTTGCGGATGGTAAACGGACGTCCGTAACTGCTTTATACGCAACAATTTACACAGTTCCCTCATTACTTTGGACATAAAGGGGTCCCTTGGTCTGTCAGAACCTCTTTTGGCAGGCCCACACGGAAAACATCTCCATTAACTCTTTGGCAATGAGCTTAGCTGAGGTATGTCGCAGAGGCACCGCCTCCGGATACCGAGTGGCATAGTCGAGAATCACCAGGATATGTTGGTGACCCCTAGCAGACTTCGATGCGGGTCCGACCAGATCCATGGCAATGCGCTCGAATGGGACCTCAATTATTGGGAGAGGGACCAGGGGACTTCGATAATGCGGCTGGGGGCTATTTACCTGACAGGTCGGACAGGACTTACAGAATTCCTCTACTTCCTTAAAGAAACCGGGCCAGTAAAATCGCTGTAGTATGCGGTCCTGCGTTTTCTGCCACCCCATGTGTCCCCCAAGAACATGTTGGTGGGCAAGCTCCATAACAAGCTTGCGATATGCGGTGGGCACCACCAACTGTTCAACTGGCTCACCTCGGACTTGGTTCACCCGATACAACATATCCTGAAGGACAATAAATCGTGGAAACATTAATTCAGCCCCAGGTTTCTGGGGTTTACCATCAATCATTACAACACTTTCCCAGGCCCTGGTTAGGGTTTGGTCCCGGTGTTGTGCGGTCCCAAAATTTTCCCCTGAGACATTGAGGTCTGCCAACTCAGGTCCCGGTGGCAAGTCCTCCGTGTCTCCCACCATTACACTTAGTGGGGTTGTCTCCCCCTCTACCGCTGGAGCAGTGGTCACCCCTACTGCTGGCCCTTCAGACTCGGGCTCCCAGGGTTCTGGCCTTCCAGTGGTACCAGGCCACTCTCCTAGGGTTACCCCTGTCTCGGGTCCATCAGACAGTTTTATCGCCGGCCACAGTGCCGGGAAACCTGGGAAGTCCCTCCCAAGTATCAGTTCATGTGGGAGTTTAGCAGCGACAGCCACCTCGTGGGTCCACTTACCAGCCGCTGTGGACAAAGTCACTAGTGCAGTGGGGTAATCTTTTAGGTCTCCGTGGATGCACAGGACCCGATTTTACGGCCGGTATACTCCGCAGGCCGTACTAGGGCAGCTCTTACCAGGGAGACTAGACTCCCGGAGTCCAGCAGGGCCACCGCCAGAGACTCTCCCACCTCTACCTGACACAGGTGGTTATTGTCCTGCCCCTCACGGGTGCCAGTTGCGCACAGCTTCCGTGCATACAGGGAGTGGCGCCCCCATAGTTCACATCCATCGGCTCATCCCGATGCGGACAGTCGGCCCTGATGTGGCCTGGCTCCTGACACCTCCAGCATACCCGGGAGGCGGATCCGCAGGGGGTACATTCGGGCAGGCCTCTCTGTCGCCGAGCGTCGGAACTGGGGCGGAGGCCTCCGGGGTTTGACTGACCCCTTCCCAGCAAGACTCCCCTGCAGGTTTCTGGTGGCCTCGTAGCGCTCCACCAGGTCGACCATCTCCAGGGCATTAGTGGGGATACCTGGCCAATCCAGTGCTGAAGGGGGTAAGGCAGGGCCCTCCAGAACATGTCGGCCAGCAGACGGTCCAGCATAGCAGTCGGACTTAGAACATCAGGCTGCAGCCACTTTTGCAACCGATGCAGCAACTCATAGTACTGCGGCCTGGCGGGTTCAGCCGTTTTATAGTCCCACTGGTGGACCCGCTGAGCCCGGACCAACACGTTTACCCCCAATCTGGCCAGGATCTCCCCCTTCACCGTGGGGTAATCAGCAGCCTGGGCATCTGCCAAGTCAAAAAAAAACTTGCTGGGGCCGGATGCCAGGAACGGAGCGACCACCTCGGCCCACTGGTCACGGGGTAACTTTTCCCTCACGGCTACCTTCTCAAAGACCGCCAGATATGTCTCAACGTCGTCCGAGGGGTCATCTTTGGGATCGCCGCACGGACCGCTTTCCGGGCATCATGGTCGTGGTGGGGCGCTCCTGCAGCTTGTAACGCCATTACGTGCTGTAACAGTAGCTGGTTGGTCTCCCGCTGCTGCACGTTAGCCTCTATGAGAGCTTTCACAGCCGCCTCCATGTTGCCAGTAATTCCTACTTGTAGCTTTGCTGGCTTAATATATGCCATGCACTTGTGCCCAGCAAAACAAACAAACTTCGGCGGTCACGCCAGCCTCACTGCGCATGCCCGCATCCGACACCAAATGTGGGGAGTCGCTCTGGTAGACAGCGGTGCGGGTGCAGTTTAGAGGCAAAACCAGGAGTCCAGATTGTGCAACAAACAGTGTTTTATTCACACTTGCACACAAAATGAAAAACAGTCTCTTGGTGACAGTTCACACACAACGGAAATAAACGTAGCCAAACAAAACAGTCCAACACAGGTTCAGTCACCTGGGAGGTGTAGGTGCAGGTTCGCACCACGCTGTCGGCCCAGCCGCAGGAGAATCCAGCTTCAGGTAGCCAGGAACACAACACCTCCTTGCTGAGCTCTTTCCTCCTGGACAGAGAACTCCCAGCCCTGCCAGCAGCTCCAGGATAATCACACTCCTCAGACACAGCTGCTGGCTGCGTTTTATATCCAGCCCAAAACATGGACTGGACCGTGGGGAGCAGCCACCCACCCTACTCTTTAGCTGCTCCCAGTAAGAGCCGGCCCGGATTGGCTTTGCAGCCAAACTAACTATAAATGTCAAGCAGCACTAGCTGCTGCTGACACATAAAAATCCGGCTCTTACCTCACCGAGGCCAGGAACCTCGGTGACACGTACCTGCCGTCGACCACAGTACCTTGCACCTTACCACATACCCCCCCCCTTTGTTCAACCCTGAGGGGGTGAACACATGTGAGGCAGTGGACGCGGGACAGGGCATCTGCGTTACCCTGCAAGCGGCCTGCCCTGTGTTCCACGGAGAACTTGAAGTTCTGTAGGGATAGGAACCACCTGGTGACCCGAGCATTCCTCTCCTTGGCCTGGCTCATCCACTTGAGAGGGGAATGGTCGGTCACCAGACGGAACCTCCTCCCTAACAGGTAGTAGCGGAGAGATTCAAGTGCCCACTTGATAGCCAGGCACTCCCTCTCCACTATGCTATACCTGGTCTCGGCGGGACTGAGCTTACGGCTCAGGAAGACAACGGGATGTTCTTCCCCGTTGACCTCCTGAGACAGTACAGCACCGAGGCCTACTCTCCGAGGCGCCGGTCTGTACGACGAACTCCCTGTTGAAGTCGGGTGTCACCAAAACCGGGACCCACACAGGGCCGACTTCAACGCGGAGAAAGCCTCCTCCGCCTTCTCACTCCAGCTAACCCTCCCAGACTTTCGCCCTTCAACAGGTCTGTCAATGGCGCTGCTATTGTGGCAAAGTGGGGCACAAACCTCATGTAGTAACCTACAATCCCCAGGAACGACTTTACCTGCCTGGTGGTGACCGGTCGGGGCCAGTTACGAATGGCCTCTACCTTAGTTACCTGAGGTTTGATGACTCCCCGCCCAATTATATATCCCAGATATTTTGTCTCCTCTAACCCTATGGAGCACTTCTTTGGGTTAGCGGTCAGTCCGCTTTCCTCAGGGCATCCACTACCGCCTGCACCTTGGGTAAATGGCTTTCCCAGTCGGTGCTGTGGATGACTACATCATCTAAGTAGGCCGAGGCGCACCGACGATGTGGTCGCAGCACTATGTCCATTAACCTTGGAAAGTGGCGGGGCGCCATGCAGGCCAAAGGGTAACACCTTGTAGTGATACAGGCCCTGCGGGGTAACAAATGCGGTTTTTTCCTTAGCCGACTCGCTAAGGGTACCTGCCAGTACCCTTTAGTGAGGTCCAGCACAGAAAAATAACGGGCTTGTCCTAAACTTTCAACCAGCCTCGCCTACTCGGGGCATGGGATACGCCACAAACTTGGACACTTCATTTAATTTGCGAAAATCGTTGCAGAACCGCAACGTCCCATCCGGCTTGGGTATCAGGACTATGGGACTGGCCCACTCACTTTTCGACTCCTCAATGACATCGAGCTTCAACATTAACTGTACTTCCTCCGCGATGGCCCGTCGCCGAGCCTCGGGTACCCGGTATGGTTTTAACCGGATCTTGGCCTGAGGCTCAGTGACGATGTCATGTCGGATGAGAGACGTGCGGCCAGGGAGGTCCGAGAACACATCCGTGTTCCGACTGATGAACTCCCTGACTTCCTGAACTTGTTTGGAAGACAGGCTGTCTGCAATTTTTACCGTGGTTACTGCTTCACAGGCCTCGAACTGTGGGGCTGGACCCTTTCACCTAGAAGCCCTGGCCGGGGGCTGTGGTCGCCGGCTGTGTCCCTATCTTTCCACGGCTTAAGTAAATTCACGTGGTACACCTGCTCTGGCTTGCGCCGCCCTGGCTGGTGTACTTTGTAATTTACTTCCCTACCTTCTCGATCACCTCATAGGGGCCCTGCCACCTAGCTAGGAACTTGCTGTCAAGGGTGGGCACCAGAACCAAAACCCGATCTCCCGGATGGAAGCCCTGCACTCGAGCCTGACGATTATACACCCTACTCTGGGCTTGTTGCGCTGCCTCCATATGCTCCCCGGACCAGCGGCAACACCCTTTCTATCCGTTCCTGCATCTGGGTGACATACTCAATGACACTTTTGTGGGGGACAGGCTGTTGTTCCCATGCTTCCTTGGCGATATCCAACAGGCCCCGAGGGTGTCTGCCATAAAGCAGTTCGAAGGGCGAGAACCCAGTAGAGGCCTGGGGCACCTCTCGCACTGCGAACATGAGATAGGGCAGAAGCAGATCCCAGTCCTTCCCATCTCTAGACACCACCCTCTTTAACATATTTTTTAGAGTTTGGTTAAACCTCTCCACAAGACCGTCTGTTTGCGGATGGTAAACGGACGTCCGTAACTGCTTTATACGCAACAATTTACACAGTTCCCTCATTACTTTGGACATAAAAGGGGTCCCTTGGTCTGTCAGAACCTCTTTGGCAGGCCCACACGGGAAAACATCTCCATTAACTCTTTGGCAATGAGCTTAGCTGAGGTATGTCGCAGAGGCACCGCCTCCGGATACCGAGTGGCATAGTCGAGAATCACCAGGATATGTTGGTGACCCCTAGCAGACTTCGGTACGGGTCCGACCAGATCCATGGCAATGCGCTCGAATGGGACCTCAATTATTGGGAGAGGGACCAGGGGACTTCGGTAATGCGGCTGGGGGCTATTTACCTGACAGGTCGGACAGGACTTACAGAATTCCTCTACTTCCTTAAAGAAACCGGGCCAGTAAAATCGCTGTAGTATGCGGTCCTGCGTTTTCTGCCACCCCATGTGTCCCCCAAGAACATGTTGGTGGGCAAGCTCCATAACAAGCTTGCGATATGCGGTGGGCACCACCAACTGTTCAACTGGCTCACCTCGACTTGGTTCACCCGATACAACATATCCTGAAGGACAATAAATCGTGGAAACATTAATTCAGCCCCAGGTTTCTGGGGTTTACCATCAATCATTACAACACTTTCCCAGGCCCTGGTTAGGGTTTGGTCCCGGTGTTGTGCGGTCCCAAAATTTTCCCCTGAGACATTGAGGTCTGCCAACTCAGGTCCCGGTGGCAAGTCCTCCGTGTCTCCCACCATTACACTTAGTGGGGTTGTCTCCCTCTACCGCTGGAGCAGTGGTCACCCCTACTGCTGGCCCTTCAGACTCGGGCTCCCAGGGTTCTGGCCTTCCAGTGGTACCAGGCCACTCTCCTAGGGTTACCCCTGTCTCGGGTCCATCAGACAGTTTTATCGCCGGCCACAGTGCCGGGAAACCTGGGAAGTCCCTCCCAAGTATCAGTTCATGTGGGAGTTTAGCAGCGACAGCCACCTCGTGGGTCCACTTACCAGCCGCTGTGGACAAAGTCACTAGTGCAGTGGGGTAATCTTTAGGTCTCCGTGGATGCACAGGACCCCGATTTTACGGCCGGTATACTCCGCAGGCCGTACTAGGGCAGCTCTTACCAGGGAGACTAGACTCCCGGAGTCCAGCAGGGCCACCGCCAGAGACTCTCCCACCTCTACCTGACACAGGTGGTTATTGTCCTGCCCCTCACGGGTGCCAGTTGCGCACAGCTTCCGTGCATACAGGGAGTGGCGCCCCATAGTTCACATCCATCGGCTCATCCCGATGCGGACAGTCGGCCCTGATGTGGCCTGGCTCCTGACACCTCCAGCATACCCCGGGAGGCGGATCCGCAGGGGGTACATTCCGGGCAGGCCTCTCTGTCGCCGAACGCCGGAACTGGGGCGGAGGCCTCCGGGTTTGACTGACCCCTTCCCAGCAAGACTCCCTGCAGGTTTCTGGTGGCCTCGTAACGCTCCACCAGGTCGACCATCTCCAGGGCATTAGTGGGGGATACCTGGCCAATCCAGTGCTGAAGGGGGTAAGGCAGGGCCCTCCAGAACATGTCGGCCAGCAGACGGTCCAGCATAGCAGTCGGACTTAGAACATCAGGCTGCAGCCACTTTTGCAACCGATGCAGCAACTCATAGTACTGCGGCCTGGCGGGTTCAGCCGCTTTATAGTCCCACTGGTGGACCCGCTGAGCCCGGACCAACACGTTTACCCCCAATCTGGCCAGGATCTCCCCTTCACCGTGGGGTAATCAGCAGCCTGGGCATCTGCCAAGTCAAAAACTTGCTGGGGCCCGGATGCCAGGAACGGAGCGACCACCTCGGCCCACTGGTCACGGGTAACTTTTTCCTCACGGCTACCTTCTCAAAGACCGCCAGATATGTCTCAACGTCGTCCGAGGGGGTCATCTTTGGGATCGCCGCACGGACCGCTTCCGGGCATCATGGTCGTGGTGGGACGCTCCTGCAGCTTGTAACGCCATTACGTGCTGTAACAGTAGCTGGTTGGTCTCCCGCTGCTGCACGTTAGCCTCTATGAGAGCTTTCACAGCCGCTCCATGTTGCCAGTAATTCCTACTTGTAGCTTTGCTGGCTTAATATATGCCATGCACTTGTGCCCAGCAAAACAAACAAACTTCGGGCGGTCACGCCAGCCTCACTGCGCATGCCCGCATCCGACACCAAATGTGGGGAGTCGCTCTGGTAGACAGCGGTGCGGGTGCAGTTTAGAGGCAAAACCAGGAGTCCAGATTGTGCAACAAACAGTGTTTTATTCACACTTGCACACAAAATGAAAAACAGTCTCTTGGTGACAGTTCACACACAACGGAAATAAACGTAGCCAAACAAAAACAGTCCAACACAGGTTCAGTCACCTGGGAGGTGTAGGTGCAGGTTCGCACCACGCTGTCGGCCCAGCCGCAGGAGAATCCAGCTTCAGGTAGCCAGGAACACAACACCTCCTTGCTGAGCTCTTTCCTCCTGGACAGAGAACTCCCAGCCCTGCCAGCAGCTCCAGGATAATCACACTCCTCAGACACAGCTGCTGGCTGCGTTTTATATCCAGCCCAAAACATGGACTGGACCGTGGGGAGCAGCCACCCACCCTACTCTTTAGCTGCTCCCAGTAAGAGCCGGCCCGGATTGGCTTTGCAGCCAAACTAACTATAAATGTCAAGCAGCACTAGCTGCTGCTGACACATAAAAATCTGGCTCTTACCTCACCGAGGCCAGGAACCTCGGTGACACGCACCTGCCGTCGACCACAGTACCTTGCACCTTACCACATATATATATATATATATATATATATATATATATATATATATTTTTTTTTTTTTTTATTATGCACAATGTATAGTGCACTGGAATGGTGCTGTAAAATTAACAATATTAATATTATTATTATTATTAATAATAATAATCTGAAAATAATGAAACAGTATCTATTTATTTGAACAATCTATTTAAAACTATAACACAGTATTTTTTTTTATTTTTTTTTTAATGTAAAGTAATTATTCTTTTTATTATTCTTATTATTCTTGATGGAAGACCCTGGTAGACTTCACCGGATTACCCCTGAAAGCCCTAAATGTTCATCTCAGATGCCGCTATCAGTGATGAATGCGGCATCTGAAGGGTTTGAAGATGGAGGGCGGCCCAATCTCCATTCCCCAACATTGCGCCCGCTAATTACAAAAGAAATGCGCTTTGCGACAAAGTAATTTGTCGCAAAGTGAATTTCTTTGCGAAATTGGGTGAATCAGCCAAATATTTTTTTTTTAAACTTCACTCAACACTACTGGTAGCCTTAAAAGCTGTTCATTGACATTGTATGCTGTTATGTAATCTATAATCTGCAAGGACACCCAAATCTTTCTCTACAAGTGACTTTCCCAATGTTACTCGCCCTAGGGCATATTATGCACATAGATTATTACTACCCAGATGCATAACTTTACATTTATCCACATAGAATCTCATTTGTCAAGTTGATGCCCAATCACTCATTTGTTCAAGTCAGCTTGTAGTTTATGGACATCTTCCATAAACTGCATGGTACTAGATAGCTTAGTGTCATCTGCCCAAATACAAACTGTGCTATTAATTCAGTCATTGATATCGTTATTAAATAAATTAAATAATAAAGGACCCGGAACTGAACCTTGGGGTACACCACTTATAACCTGGGACTTTTCGGCCCCTTTCACACTGGCGAGGATTCCGCACGGGTTCAATGTGTGATGTGAACGCATTACACCCGCACTGAATCCGGACCCATTCACTTCAATGGGGCTGTGCAGATGAGTGGTGATTTTAACGCATCACTTGTGCGTTGTGTGAAAATCGCAGCATGTTCTATATTCTGCGGTTTTCACACAACGCAGGCCCTATAGAAATGAATGGGGCTGCGTAAAAAGCAAGCAAGCAAGTGCAAGCAAGTGCGGATGCGGTACGATTTTCACGCATGGTTACTAGGAGACGATAGGGATGAGCAACCCCATATTATGCACATAGATTATTACTACCCAGATGCATAACTTTACATTTATCCACATTGAATCTCATTTGTCAAGTTGATGCCCAATCACTCAGAGTGTTCAAGTCAGCTTGTAGTTTATGGACATCTTCCATAAACTGCATGGTACTAGATAGCTTAGTGTCATCTGCCCAAATACAAACTGTGCTATTAATTCAGTCATTGATATCGTTATTAAATAAATTAAATAATAAAGGACCCGGAACTGAACCTTGGGGTACACCACTTATAACCTGGGACTATTTGGCCCCTTTCACACTGGCGAGGATAACCATGTTATAAGGGAAAATAATAAAATCTACAGAATATCAAACCTGGCTTCGGGTCTCGGTACCAAACATTCAGATTTTTCTTCAGCGCTTGCAAAACGCATTATAACGCATTGCACTCGTGCGGAAAAATAGCGCGATTTCCCACATCTTATCCGGTCCTCACACGCGACACCAGTGTGAAAGAGGCCTTTAGAATAGGAATCATTGGCAACAACACCCCTGATATTGGTACCTCAGCTAGTCCTTCCAATGTAGATAAGGAAACTGGAAAAAAAATATTAGTGGGTGGACAGATAGGATGGAATTTGGAAACAAAATGCAATTGTCCCATTGCTTTATGGGCTTAGTTTTTATGACATTCACTGTGCAGTAAAATTAAACATTACCCTAAGGGTCCATTCACACGTCCGCAATTCTGTTCCGCATTTTGCGTTCCCAAAAAATATAGAACTTGTCCTATTCTTGTCTGCAATTGCGGACAAGAAAAGGCATTTTCTATGTAGTGCCGGCGATGTTCGGTCTGCAAATTGCGGAACGCACATCGCCGATGTCCGTGTTTTGCGGATCCGCAAAACACACACAGACGTATGAATGGACCCTTAGGCTTATTGCACACGAATGTATAGTTTTGCGGTCCGCAAAAAAAAAAACTGATGACATCTGTGTGCATTCCGTTTTTTGTGGAACGGAACATCTGGCCCCTAATAGAATAGTACTATCCTTGTCCGTGATGCGGACAAGAATAGGACAAGTTCTATCATTTAACGGAACGGAAAAATGGAAATACGGAAAAGGAATGCACACGGAAACACTTCAGGTTTTTTTGCGGACCCATTGAAATGAATGGGTCCGTATACGGACCGTATACGGAACATAAAAAACGTCCCGTACACTCGCAAAAAAAGTTAGTGTGCTAGAGGCCTTAGGCTTATTGCACACGAACGTATGGTTTTGCGGTCTGTTTTTTACGGATCCGTTGTTCCGTTTTTGTAATCCGTTGTGTTTCCGTTTCGGTTCCGTTTTTCCGTTCCGTTTTTCCATATGGCATATACAGAATACAGTAATTACATAGAAAAATTGGGCTGGGCTTAAAATTTTCAGTAGATGGTTCCGCAAAAACGGAATGGATACGGAAGACATACGGATGCATTTCCGTATGCGTTCCATTTTTTTTGCAGACCCATTGACTTGAATAGAGCCACGGATCGTGATTTGCGGGCAATAATAGGACATGTTCTATCTTTGCACGCAACAGAAAAACGGAAATACGGAAATGGAATGCACATGGAAACACTTCCGTTTTTTTTGCGGACCTATTGAAATGAATGGGTCCGTATACGAACCATAAAAAAACAGCCCGTACACTCGCAAAAAAAACGTTCATGTGCAAGAGGCCTTACTCTGTGGATCAGTATGACAATAGTAAATTGTGATACCAAACATTTTTTTTTAATACTTTAAAAAACTTTGAAGAAAAAATGTTAGCATCATTACATTCTAACACCCATAACTTTTTTTTGCAAAATCTTTTTATTGTAATGTTTAAACAGAACTTGAAACTTATCTCCTTAATAGAAAACTATAAGGCATAGCAGTGTGTATAAAAGGCTGAAAGAAATTGAGTATAAAAATTAGCCCATAAAAAGGCAGCCCGGATTCTAGTTTCTCAAAATCCACTTTCAGCAAAGAAGACATACAAGGATGACAAACTAGAACCTAAAAAAGATAAATGTCACTAAATCCAAATCTTATATAAGTATTGATCAGTGAGAAACACAATTAACTAGAACATACCTGGAGCGGGAATTGAGGAAGGGGTGTAGTGGGGGAAGAATCAGGAGTTGGTCAGGCATAAATAATAGAGAAGCTGTTAAGTGGTAGAATGCTTGTGCAAAAAAGTTAAATGAATGTGATAGGGTGGGTTCACACTAGCTTTAGGAATTTCGTTATGGCTTTTCGTTATAACATGGTTATAACGGAAAAAACGGAATGCCCAGACAGAATGCAAAATGGAAGCTTTTAAAAGGCATTCCATTTGCTTTCCATTCTAATAGAGGTCTATGGGAAAGCATAACGATATGACTTTGTTTTCCGTCTTGCATAATGGGAACCAGACAGATCTGTTTTGATTCCCGTAGACTTCTATTAGGACGGAAAGCAAACAGAATGCCTTTTAAAGGATTCCGTTTTGCATTCTGTCATAATACAAGTCTATGTGCAGAAGAACGGATCCGTCCTTCCGTCTTATGGATTCCATTATTTTCCATTATAACCATGTTATAACGGAAAGTCATAACGGAATCCCTAACGCTAGTGTGAACCCACCCTTAGGGGAGATATAAAACAATCTACCATATCTGTCACTGAGTACCAAAAAACAGACAAACTAGAAATTTCTAAATATTTGACAGACCATACAAGTATTAAAAAATCTAGACCTGGTGCAACCATATCAATCCAAATTTGAATCGAAAGGAGGTTCTGAGACTTCCACAGCATGGGAATCAACAATTTAGCAGCCATTATCAATAGGGTTGGGAGATTCGTATTCTTAGGTGTTAGACTAGAATTAGGGACTCGTTTATAAACTTTGCTATGCCTGTTTTCTGGTCAAAAAAAGTCGCAGATGGTATTTTTTTGCCTTTTTTTTACTAATTGCCATTTTTGCTACATGTTGGTCTCTACAGCAATTCTGCAAGAATTCAATTTTCTAGAGGAAAACTTAGATAGTGAAATGTGCAGCAATCCCGGTCTAATACTACTAAATGTTGGAAAATGTTGCATCTTATGACAGGCAATCCACGGCCTACTTTTACACTTAAAGGTGTAAACCACATTACACTTACACCAAATATATTATTCGGTGCACCAGTTTATACATTTGGTGCAGGCACACAAATCAAGACATATATAACCAGCCTTTTGGACATTTTGCCCAAATTATTTGGATTTCCTTTATGTCAGGGATTGACTGGGACATAGGAACCTAACTGGGACTTTATACTTCTACAAAGCTAATTCTCCAAAAACAAACTTTATCCAGCATAGTGATATTAAAATAGATCTCCAGCAAATTTCTCTACCTCAGGCATTTTACTTTACAACTATATGGCTTGAAAACGTATCATCTAAACAGACCCCCCCCCCCCACACACACACACACACACATTTACTGTCCATCCTTTTTAAATACTAAGGGGCTCATTTATTATTTAAGGTTGCTTTTATGTCACTTTTAAAGGGGTAGTCCGGGTTCAGAGCTGAACCCAGACATATCCCCATTTTCAAAAAAAGTGCAGGTGATGTCACAGGCAACACTGATAGGCGATCCAGCACAGGGCAGGGAAGAGCATTGGAGCATGAAATGCTCCTATGCTTATATCAGAGGGGCTGCCTTCATGAAAATGGGGATATGTCTGGATATAGCTCTGAACCCAAGCAACCCCTTTAAAACTGACATAAAAACAACCTTAAATAATAAATGAGCCCCTTAGTATTTAAAAAGGATGGACAGTAAATGTATGTGTGTGTGTGTGTGTGTGTGCGTGTGGGGGTTTATGTTTAGATGATAAGTTTTCAAGCCATATAGTTGTAAAGTAAAAGGCCTTCAGGTAGAGAAACTTGCTGGAGATCTATTTTAATATCAATCTGCTGGATAATGTTTGTTACGGAAAATTAACTTTGTAGAAGAAGAAAATCCCTGTTAGGTTCCTATGTCCCAGATATAAAGGAAATCCAAGTAAATTGGGCAAAATGTCCATAAGGCTGGTTATATGTGGAATACTGAATGCTTGAAGCAAGCCAAAAAACATAAATGGGGAAGGATAAGAACTCTGGATCAACAGTGTAACTTTAGTAAAATGAAAAGCAAAGTAGCTATGAGTTGTGTGGTGATGCAAAACCCATAATGTAATTAGTTTTTTGTGGATGAGATGGAATTTCTCTAATCAAGACTTAAGATCACTTTGTTACTTGTTCGTCAGGGAGAGCCATCTACCTAACCGGATAGCTTTATAGTTTGCATGCGTGTCCAGGAGACCGATGCCTCAGAACTTACGGTGTTCTGTTACCACACATAAAATTGGTAAATAATTTGTATATTTAATAAAATTTTAGGTAAAATAAAAGTTATAAGGAAATCTTTATACAGGATACAAATTATAATACAAGGGAGTTCAGTTGCGAGCAAATTTGTTCAGCAACGGAATGTAATTATCCTCTCATAGTTTAATTGTATTTAAATAAAGTATCTTGCCAAAAAGAGGTGAATTTGGTTTAATGCGAATTAAAATATAGAGAGTACAAGAAGTGCTTCAGGTTTGCTACACTTAATCCTAAAATGAGAAATATTGTGCATGTCCCAAATAGAAAGACTATATTTAATATTCTGGGAAGGTTTGGGCGGGATTAGAGGAAAGAATGAGTAAGTCATAAGCAAAGGTTGCAGTTTTGTGTGTAAAGGGGGTAACCCAAATTATCTTAATAATTAAGTCATACCTAATCTGCTGTGTTAACATTTCATCACAGTAATGAATAGAGATGAGCGAATCGAAGCTGACTAAGTTGAATTTGTTACGAATTTCAGGAAAAATTTGATTCGCAATGAATGAGAATTTCCTTGCGCTTCGTGGTAACTAGAGATGAGCGAACACCTGGAAGTTCGGGTTCGGGAAGTTCGGCCGAACTTCTCGAAAAAGTTCGGGTTCGGGATCCGAACTTGACCCGAACTTTATCCCGAACCTGAACCCCATTGAAGTCAATGGGGACCCGAACTTTTAGGTACGAAAAAGGCTGTAAAATAGTCCAGGAAAGGGCTAGAGGGCTGCAAAAGGCGGCAAAATGTAGGTAAATGCCCTGCAAACAAATGTGGATAGGAAAATTAATTAAAATAAAATAAAATAAATAGAAATTAACCAATATCAATTGGAGAGAGGTCCCATAGCAGAGAATCATGCGTCACATCACCCACCACTGGAGAAGGCCACTTTCAGTTATTTCGGCCCCAGCACCCAGACAGAGGAGAGAGGTCCCACAGCAAGGAATCAAGCTTCATATCACCCACCACTGGAAAAGGCCACTTTCAGTTATTTCGGCCCAGCACCCAGACAGAGGAGAGAGGTCCCACAGCAAGGAATCAAGCTTCATATCACCCACCACTGGAGAAGGCCACTTTCAGTTATTTCAGCCCCAGCACCCAGACAGAGTAGAGAGGTCCCACAGCAAGGAATAAGGCGTCATTTCACCCACCACTGGAGAAGGCCACTTTCAGTTATTTCGGCCCCAGCACCCAGACAGAGGAGAGAGGTCCCACAGCAAGGAATCATGCGTCATATCACCCACCACTGGAGAAGGCCAATTTCAGTTCTTTCGGCCCCAGCACCCAGACAGAGGAGAGGTTCATTAAACTTTGGGTTGCACCGCAAGATCATTGTAAAGTTAAAAAAATGAGGATTCAATAGAGAAGTGCCCCGGAGTACAAGAATACATGGTTGAGGGGGAGGCAGTTATAAATGTCTATTCTGAAAAAGGGAGGCACGGGTCCTGTGGGCTCCATGCCTGGTTTATTTTTATAAACGTCAGCTTGTCCACGTTGGCTGTGGACAGGCGGCTGCGTTTGTCAGTAATGACGCCCCCTGCCGTGCTGAATACACGTTCAGACAAATCGATGGCCACCGGGCAGGCTAGCACCTCAAAGGCATAAAATGCTAACTCTGGCCACGTGGACAATTTGGAGACCCAGAAGTTGAATGGGGCCGAACCATCAGTCAGTACGTGGAGGGGTGTGCAAACATACTGTTCAACCATGTTATTGAAATGCTGCCTCCTGCTAACACGTTCTGAATCAGGTGGTGGTGCAGTTAGCTGTGGCGTGGAGACAAAATTTTTCCACATTTCTGCCATGCTAACCCTGCCCTCAGAGGAGCTGGCCTTGACACAGCTGCGTTGGCGACCTCTTCCTCCTCCTCTGCCTTCGCCTTGGGCTTCCACCTGTTCCCATGTGACATTTGGGAATGCTCTCAGGAGCGCGTCTACCAGGGTGCGCTTGTACTCGCGCATCTTCCTATCACGCTCCAGTGCAGGAAGTAAGGTGCCACATTGTATGTGTACCGGGGATCCAGCAGGGTGGCAACCCAGTAGTCCGCACACGTTAAAATGTGGGCAACTCTGCTGTCATTGCGCAGGCACTGCAGCATGTAGTCGCTCATGTGTGCCAGGCTCCCCAGAGGTAAGGACAAGCTGTCCTCTGTGGGAGGCGTATTGTCATCGTCCTCCGTATCCCCCCAGCCATGCACCAGTGATGGGCTTGAGCTGTGTCGGGTGCCACCCCGCTGTGAACCTGCTTTATCCTCATCCAACTCCTCCTCATCCTCCTCATCATCCAGTAGTGAGCCCTGGCTGGCCACATTTGTACCTGGCCTCTGCTGTTGCAAGAAACCTCCCTCTGAGCCACTTCTAACAGACTGACCTGAAAGTGCTAAAAATGACTCCTCATCCTCTTCCTGGGCCACCTCCTCTTCCATCATCACCCTAAGCGTTTTCTCAAGGAGACATAGAAGTGGTATTGTAACGCTGATAACGATTTCATCGCCACTGACCATATTGGTGGAGTACTCGAAACAGCGCAACAGGGCACACAGGTCTCGCATGGAGGCCCAATCATTGGTGGTGAAGTGGTGCTGTTCCGCAGAGCGACTGACGCGTGCGTGCTGCAGCTGAAACTCCACTAAGGCCTGCTGCTGCTCGCACAGTCTCTCCAGCACGTGCAAGGTGGAGTTCCAACTGGTGGGCACGTCGCATATGAGGCGGTGAGTGGGAAGGCCGAAGTTACGCTGTAGCGCAGATCGGCGAGCAGCGGCAGGATGTGAACGCCGGAAGCGCGCACAGACGGCCAGCACTTTATGCAGCAGCTCTGACATGTCGGGGTAGTTGTGAATGAACTTCTGCACCACCAAATTCAGCACATGCGCCAGGCAAGGGATGTGCGTCAAACCGGCTAGTCTGAGAGCTGCGACGAGATTTCGCCCATTATCGCACACCACAGGCCGGGCTTTAGGCCCATCGGCAGAAACCACTCATCGGTCTGTAGTTCAATACCACGCCACAACTCCTGCGCGGTGTGGGGCCTGTCCCCCAGAATGGCCTGCTGACGTTTACCCCGGGATGTGCTGAAGGTGGTGGTGAAGGTGTGTGGCTGACTGGATGAGCTGGTGGAAGCAGAAGAGGAGGAAGCCGAGTAGGAGGAGGAGGCTACAGGAGGCAAAAAATGATGCCCTGCGATCCTTGGCGGCGGAAGGACGTGCGCCAAGGAATTTTCCGCCTGGGGCCCAGCCGCCACTACATTTACCCAGTATGAAGTTAGGGAGATATAGCGTCCCTGGCCGTGCTTACTGGTCCACGTATCTGTGGTTAGGTGGACCTTGCCACAGATGTTGTTGCGCAGTGCACACTTGATTTTATCAGATATTTGGTTGTGCAGGGAAGGCACGTTTGTCTTGGAGAAGTAGTGGCGGCTGGGAACAACATACTGTGGGACAGCCATGGTGTCACGACCGCTATCCCAGCAGCAGTCGTGTCGCACCAGACGGAGGGGAAGGGGGACCCTTATCTACGGATGGGAAATAGAACAGCCACCCCTGACAAACCCTACGCTGGCATCTGTCTGCCCTGATACCCTAGACGGGGTGTGAACCCGTGCGGCGAGCAGGATGCCTAAACCCTGAGTGACCCTCAGAAGACTAGACTGGGGAAAGGTAGATGGGAGCACTAGTCACCATCACTCATGTCTAGGAGAACAACAGGGGAAGACAGTAACAAACAAACAAACAATCTCCAGCAGAGATAGACTTATCCAGTCACGAGCAGAGAAGATGATCCCAACAACGACAGTCCACGCCAGACACGAGCTCCACAGCAATACCGTCAAACGATCTCCTTCAAAGGTCAGAATAGCACTGGAAGTAAGGACTATATCTGGCAATGACTGCAAGTGAAACTGAAACTAATATAGTAGCTGGGAGTGGCAGACAGCACTCACCTGAGAAGAATGCCTACAAACTCCCAGTCAAGACAAAAAGGTTCACAAGGCAAAACCTGGATGACATACCTAGTGTTGAGCGCGAATATTCGAAAAGCGAATTTTTTTAGCGAATATCGGCACTTCGCTAATTCGCGAATATTTCGAATATAGCGCTATAAATTCGCTATTTCGAATATTCGTTTTTTTTTTTTTTTTTTTAGTTATATTTTTTTCTTTCCCACTTCCCAAAAGTAGTTCTTACCTGTCATGAGGATTCCTGGCTTCCTGGCTGCTCCAGTCAGTGCCCGTTGCCGCTTCTGCCGACTTCCGTGCTCATGGAGCGTCCCCTTCCATGGGAAAATCTCTATATACTAAAATGTACTGTCGGATTTGAGGAATTACGTTGAAATCGCAATGCGATTAATTCAAGTTATATTAATCGCATTGCGATTACAACTTAGCACTGCTATCTTACATAGGCTAGAATTAACGAATATGGAATATATAGCTATGCACTAGCAGTGCTAAGTTGAAATCGCAATGCGAATACTTTAAGTTAAATTAATCGCATTGCGATTTCAACTTAGCACTGCTGCTATATTCCATATTCGTTAACTTCGTTAATTCTAGCAAGCTGACCCATTATAAACCCAGCTCTAAGTTGAAATCGCAATGCGATTAATATAACTTGAATTAATCGCATTGCGATTTCAACGTAATTCCTCAAATCCGACAGTACATTTTAGTATATGGAGACGTTCCCATGGTGATGGGGACGCTCCATGAGCACAGAAGTTATGGTTGGCTTGGTAGAATTAGCGAATAGCGAATATGACGAATGTATTCGTCATATTCCTCAAAACGAAGATAACGAAGTATTCTACATCTTCGTTTTAGCTACCTATTCGTCTCGTCATCGTCAACTTCGCTATTCGCTAATTCTAGCAATCAAATAGGAAGGTTGACTTACCAGACAGCTGTGTTAAATTCGCTATGCGATTTTTTTTTTTTTAATAAATAGAATACTTATAATAATATTATCATATCAAGTAATATAATTATTGTATTAAAAAAAAATCGCATAGCGAATTTAACACAGCTGTCTCTATAGTCAACCTTCCTATTTGATTGCTAGAATTAGCGAGGTTGACGAATAGGTTGCTAAAACGAAGATGTAGAATACTTCGTTATCTTCGTTTTGAGGAATATGACGAATACATTCGTCATATTCGTCATCCTCGCTAATTCTAGATATGAAACCAATAGGAAAGTAGCCTTAAGTACAAATCGCAATATGCGATTATTTAAATCGCATTTTAATCGCGATAACTAGAAAAAATGACGAATATTCGATTTCGACGAATACGAAACGAATATTCATTCGAATATTCGCGAATTTCGTCGAAATCGAATATGGCACCTGCCGCTCATCACTAGACATACCCTGAACCATGAAGCAAACTCACAAGCTATCGCGAGTAGCAAGTCGCTGTGACCTTCTCTTCCCAGACCTATCTGGATCAGTCACAGTCGTGACACATGGCCATCAGCTGTTTGAAGCTGTCTGTGTCCACCAGCCTGAATGACAGCATTTCAAAGGCCAGTAGTTTAGAAATGTTGGGATCAGGCTCAAGGCTCGAGGGTGGCTAGGTGGGAATTTACGCTTTCTCTCCAAGGTTTGTGAGATGGAGAGCTGAACGCTGCCGCGTGACATGGTGGAGATGCTTGGTGACGCAGGTGGTGGTGTCGGTGGCACATCCTCTGTTTGGTGGGCGGCATTCCTCCCGAAGCGGAGGGAGAGGCCGAGGCATGAGCAGAAGAGAGAGCAGGGGGAGTGAGTTCCTTGTTTTTAAGGTGTTTACTCCACTGCAGTTCATGCTTTGCATGTAGATGCCTGGTCATGCAGGTTGTGCTAAGGTTCAGAACGTTAATGCCTCACTTCAGGCTCTGATGGCACAGCGTGCAAACCACTCGGGTCTTGTCGTCAGCACATTGTTTAAAGAAGTGCCATGCCAGGGAACTCCGTGAAGCTGCCTTTGGGGTGCTCGGTCCCTGGTGGCGGTGGCCAGTAGCAGGCGAACTCTCTTGGCGGCGACTGTTCTGCTTTTGCCCCCTGCTCCCTCTTTTGCTACGCTGTTGGCTCGGTCTCACCACTGCCTCTTCCTCTGAACTATGAAAGTCAGTGGCACGACCTTCATTCCATGTGTGGTCTAGGACCTCATCGTCCCCTGCATCGTCTTCCACTCAGTCTTCCTCCCTGACCTCCTGTTCGGTCTGCACACTGCAGAAAGACGCAGCAGTTGGCACCTGTGTTTCGTCACCATCAGAGACGTGCGGACTCCGATGAGGTGATATTCCCATGTCCTAATCATCAGGAGACATCAGTGGTTGTGCATCACTGCATTCTATGTCTTTCACCACTGGGGAAGGGCTAGGTGGATTCCCTTGGGAAACCCTGCCAGCAGAGTCTTCAAACAGCATAATAGACTGCTGCATAACTTGAGGCTCAGACAGTTTCCCTGATAAGCATGGGGGTGATGTGACAGACTGATTGGCTTGGTTTTCAGGCGCCACCTGTGCGCTTTCTGCAGAAGACTGGGTGGGAGATAATGTTGTGAACGTGCTGGATCAACTGTCGGCCACCCAATTGACTAGCGCTTGTACCTGCTCAGGCCTTAACATCCTTAGAACGGCATTGGGCCCCACCAAATATCGCTGTAAATTCTGACGGATACTGCAACCTGGGGTAGTGGGTTCACTAGGACGTGTGGCTGTGGCAGAATGGCCACGTACTCTCCCAGCACCAGAGGGTATACTAACACCACCACAACCGCGTCCCTTACTAGATGTTTTCCTCATTGTTAACGTTCACCAAGCACCACAATAAGAAAAAAAATATTTGGCCCAATGTATTGATTTCAAATTCTGGCCTTTTTTTTACAGGCACCTAACACTATATCTCTATTTATTTAGGTAGCGTATTACACTAATCCAGTCAAAGCAGTAACCACTGATTTAGGGGAATATCTCTTTTAGTGCTAGTATTTAGGCCCTGGATGAAAGGTATCTTTTTATGGACAGATTTACACTTGGAGATGCACAGTAGCGTGAGAAAAAATATGTAGGATTATGCCTTCAGCAATTGTATTTTAACACTTTGTGTAATATACTCTTTAACGGACAGAAAACCAATGGAAGATGCACGGTAGCGTGTGAAGTTAATGAGGATGACCCTCTCAGCACTTGTACTGTATATACACCTTCAGTGTAATATACCGTTTTACGGACAGATAAACACTTGGCCTGCAACTGCTGGGACACCAGATTCAGGGTATTCCTATTTTGGCAATTGAATTTCACCCCAGAAGAAAATATATGTTTTGGCGGACAATATTATACTTTGCCAGCCACAGCTGTGACACCAGATTTATGGTATTGCTATTTTGGCAATTGAATTTCACCCCAGAACAAAATATATGTTTTGGTGGACACTATTATAGTTTGCCAGCCAGTGCTCGGACACCATATTTAGGGGATTGCTATTTTGGCAAGTGAATTTCACCCCAGACCAAAATATATGTTTTGGCAGACACTATTATAGTTTGCCAGCCACAGCTGTGACACCAGATTTATGGTATTGATATTTTGGCTATTGAATTTCACCCCAGAACAAAATATATGTTTTGGCGGACACTATTATAGTTTGCCAGCCAGTGCTGGGACACCATATTTAGGGGATTGCTATTTTGGCAAGTGTATTTAACCCCAGAACAAAATATATGTTTTGGCGGACACTATTATAGTTTGCCAGCCACAGCTGTGACACCAGATTTATGGTATTGCTATGTTGACAATTGAATTTCACCCCAGAACAAAATATATGTTTTGGCAGACACTATTATAATTTGCCAGCCGGTGCTGGGACACCAGAATTAGGGGATTGCTATTTTGGCAATTGAATTTCACCCCAGAACAAAATATATGTTTTGGCGGACACTATTATAGTTTGCCAGCCAGTGCTGGGACACCAGATTTAGGGGATTGCTATTTTGGCAATTGAATTTCACCACAGAAAATAATCTATCCTTTGCTAGACAGCAGACAGTAGTATACTTGGCTAGCTAAAGCTGGAACACCAGATTTAGGGGATTGGTATTTTGGCAATTGTATTTAACCCCTTAATAAAATATAGAAATTTCTATCCTGAGTTTCTAGGGGTGACAATTAGCACAGCCAAGCCCATGATGTAGGACATAGCAAAAAAAAACTAATATTGATGGATTGATGGACTTGGTGGCAGCTTGTTCTGGTGCACCACAAGTCACAAAATGGCCGCCGATCACCCCAGAAAATAAGTAACAGAAAAAAGCTTTGTGCAGCCTAAAAACCAGTGAGCAAGTAACTAGCAGAAGTTGAATCATTCACAGCTGTAGATTGATCACTTTATTAGGTGCTAATGCTGACTTTTCCCTGCCTAATCTCGCCCTCACAGCAGCTGCGTCCTCTCCCTACACTAATCAGAGCAGTGTGACGTGCGGCGCTACGTGACTCCAGCTTAAATAGAGGCTGGGTCACATGCTGCACTTGGCCAATCACAGCCATGCTATTAGTAGGCATGGCTGTGATGGGCTCTTAGGGCAAGAAGTAAAACGCTAGCTGATTGGCTGCTGCGCAGCCCTTCAGGAAAGCGGGAAGAAATCGCCGAACAACGAACCCGAACCCAAACTTTTTTGAAAATGTTCGGGGTCGGGTCCGTGTCCCAAACACCCCAAAATTCGGTATGAACCCGAACTATTCTCGAACTGTTCGCTCAACACTAGTGTTAACGAATCACAATTTTTCCTAAAATGGTTGCTAAAATGGCGGCTACACATGTGAAAACATGGGGCAAGGAACTCTGGGAAGGCAGGATGAACCATAATGCCATGCATGCAGCCAATCAGCAGCCAGTCCTGTGATGTCACAGCAGTATAAATATGAAGGCCATAATGGATTTAGACATTTTCCAGCATTCTGAGTGCAGGGACAGATGTGAGAAGGCGCTAGGGACAGCAATAGGAAAAACCTCATTGTAAAAAAAAAAAAACTATTTATAAGTGCAGAGAAAGGATAGGGAGGAATCATTTCACAGGATCTTAGTGCAGGGAGAGAGGTCAGAAGGCATTAGGGACAGTGTTAGAAAAGCGATTTACAAGTTCAGGGAAAGATTATTTGGGGATCCAAATAGCCATTATACAGCTCTGTCATTCCAGCAATTTGTTCTTGTTAATGGAGTGCAAGTGCTATGTTGAAAAGCCTTTAGTGGCTTATTTAGTAAAAAAATAAAAATATATATGCAGTTCACAGTTGCAGTTATTTGTGGTGAAAACATTTAGTGGCCCATTCCAGTAACATAGTAACATAGTAACATAGTAACATAGTATATAAGGCCGAAAAAAGACATTTGTCCATCCAGTTCGACCTGTTTCCTGCAAGTTGATCCAGAGGAAGGCAAAAAACCCCTGTGAGGTAGAGCCAATTTTCCCCACTTAAGGGGAAAAAATTCCTTCCCGACTCCAATCAGGCAGTCAGAATAACTCCCTGGATCAACGAGTCGACCCATCTTTAGTAGCTATAGCCTGAAATATTATTACGCTCCAGAAATACATCCAGGCCCCTCTTGAATTCCTTTATTGTACTCACCATCACCACCTCCTCAGGCAGAGAGTTCCATAGTGTTACTGCTCTTACCGTGAAGAACCCTTTTCTATGTTTGTGTACAAACCTTCTTTCCTCCAGACGCAGAGGATGTCCCCTCGTCACAGTCACAGTCCTGGGGATAAATAGATGATGGGAGAGATCTTTGTACTGACCCCTGATATATTTATACATAGTTATTAGATCTCCCCTCAGTCGTCTTTTTTCTAGAGTGAATAACCCTAATTTTGATACCCTTTCGGGGTACTGTAGTTGCCCCATTCCAGTTATTACTTTAGTTGCCCTCCTCTGAACCCTCTCTAGCTCTGCTATGTCTGCCTTGTTCACGGGAGCCCAGAACTGTACACAGTACTCCATGTGTAGTCTGACTAGTGATTTATAAAGTGGAAAGACTATATTTTCATCACGGGCATCTATGCCCCTTTTGATGCAACCCATTATTTTATTGGCCTTAGCAGCAGCTGCCTGACACTGGTTTTTACAGCTTAGTTTGTTATTTATTAAAATTCCTAGATCCTTTTCCATGTCAGTGTTACTGAGTGTTTTACCATTTAGTATGTACGGGTGACTTGCATTATTCCTTCCCATGTGCATAACTTTACATTTGTCAGTGTTAAACCTCATCTGCCATTTCTCTGCCCAAGCCCCCAATCTATCCAGAAAACTGTCCTCTTTAGTGTTAATTACTTTACACGGTTTAGTGTCATCTGCAAAAATTGATATATTACTGTGCAAGCCTTCTACAAGATCATTAATAAATATATTGAAGAGAATAGGGCCCAATACTGAACCCTGAGGTACCCCACTAGTGACCGTGACCCAATCTGAGTGTGTACCGTTAATAACCACCCTCTGTTTTTTATTACTGAGCCAGTTACTTACCCACATACAGATATTTTCTCCTAGTCCAAGTGTTCTCATTTTATATACTAACCTTTTATGATTAAATTAGTTTGACATGACCGATCCCTCATGAAGCCATGCTGATATGGTGTAATTTGCTTATTTTCATTGAGATACTCCAAGATAGCATCTCTTACAAAACCTTCAAACAGTTTACCCACAACAGATGTTAAACTTACCGGCCTATAATTTCCAGGCTCTGTTTTTGGACCCTTTTTGAATATTGGCACCACATTTGCTATACGCCAGTCTGGTGGAACATTCCCTGTCAGTATGGAGTCCGTGAATATCAAAAATAAGGGTCTGGCTAGGACATCACTTAATTCCCTTAGGATACGGGGGTGTATGCCATCCGGTCCTGGCGATTTGTCTATTTTAATCTTTTTAAGTTGCTGCTGTACTTCTTCCTGGGTCAGACAGGGCACTTTAAAGGGAATTTACTTTTACATTTTGCATTTCATCTGACAGTTTATTTTCCTCAGTGAAAACAGTGGTGAAGAAAATATTTAATAGCTTGGCTTTATCCTCATCGCTTTCTGCAACTCCCCTCATTGCTATGTAGAGGGCCGACTCCTTCAGGTTTATATTTTTACCATTTATATAATTGAAAAACATTTTAGGGTTAGTTTTGCTCTCTTTGGCAATTAATCTCTCGGTCTCTAGTTTGGCAGTTTTTATTAGTTTTTTACATATTCTATTTTTTTCCTTATAGTTTATCAGTGCTTCCTGGCTCCCCTCCTGTTTTAGTGATTTATATGCTTTCTTTTTGTCATTTATTGCTTTTTTTACGGTTCTATTTATCCACATTGGTTTCTTTCTTATTTCTTAGCCTTTTATTTCTATAAGGTATGCATCGATCACAATTTGATGTTACAATGCTTTTAAAAATCTCCCATTTTGTGGTTGTATTTTTATTTTTGAGGACTATGTCCCAGTTAATTGGGCCTATGGCCTCTCTTAGTTGGCTAAATTTTTGCTTTTTTGAAGTCCGGTATTCTTGTTCCTCCCTGTAGAAACTCTCGCTTGAAGGGTAATTGGAAGGTTATTACTTTATGGTCACTATTTCCCAGGTGTCCCCGACCTGCACGTCTGTTGTTCTATCAGGTCTATTGGTTAATACTAAGTCCAGTATGGCCGTCCCTCTAGTTGGGTCCTGAACCATTTGGGAAAGGTAATTGTCTTTGGCTATTGCCAAGAACCTGTTTCCTTTATGGGATGTACAGGTTTCAGTTTCCCAGTCTATATCTGGGTAGTTGAAGTCCCCCATAATAACCACCTGATTATGGTTTGCCGCCTTGTTTATCTCTGCTTAGTAATAGATTTTCTATGGACTCTGGTATATTAGGTGGTTTATAGTAAACTCCTATTAGTAATTTATTATTGTTTTTGGCTCCATTTATCTCCACCCACAATGACTCCACATTTTCGTGTCCCTCACAGATGTCTTCCCGGAGTGTGGGCTTTAGAGAGGACTTTATGTAAAGGCAGACCCTCCCCTCTCCGGTTTTGACGATCCTTTCTGAACAGATTGTAACCTTGTACATTAACTGCCCAGTCATAGCTATCATCCAGCCATGTCTCAGTTATTCCCACTATGTCATAATCCTCCTCACACATCACTAATTCCAGTTCCCCAGTTTTATTAGTCAGGCTTCTGGCATTAGTATACATACATTTGAGAGGTTTATGCATATTTTTTGCCCTACACCTTTCCTTCTGAACTTTTCTAGTCCCTCCTTCCATTTCTCCCCAGTCCCACTACCTTGCCCCCGGTCTCTATCTGCACTATCTTCCCTCCTATAATGTAATTTCTCTCCCCCAGTCCCTAGTTTAAACACTCCTCCAACCTTCTAGCCATCTTTCTTCCCAACACGGCTGCCCCTTCCCCATTGAGGTGCAGCCCGTCCCTACGATAGAGCCTGTAGCCGATAGCAAAGTCGGCCCAGTTCTCCATGAACCCAAAACCCTGCTTCCTACACCAGTTCTTGAGCCACTTGTTAACCTCTCTAATCTCCCGCTGCCTCTCTTGTGTGGCCCGTGGTACAGGCAGTATTTCGGAAAATACTACCTTTGAGGTCCGTGCCCTAAGCTTTTGACCTAAATCCCTGAAATCATTCTTAAGGACGCTCCACCTTCCTCTAACTTTGTCATTGGTTCCGATATGGACCATGACCGCTCGATCTTCTCCAGCCCCTCCCAGTAATCTGTCAACCCGATCTGCGATGTGTCGAACTCTAGCGCCAGGAAGACAGCACACTGTTCGGCGATCACGATCTTTGTGACAGATCGCCCTATCTGTTCCCCTAATAATTGAGTCTCCCACTACCAGCACCTGTCTGGCCTGCCCTGCTCTCCTGGTCCCCTGCTTACTGGAGCTGACATTCCCTGACCGGCAGAGGAAGTGTCTGGCTGCAGCGGTGCTGTCCCTGAGCTGCCATCCCCTCATCTGCCAAACGTGCAAACTTGTTGGGGTGTGTCAGATCAGGGCTAGCCTCCCTGGCACTCTTCCCTCTACCCCGCTTCTTACTGTCACCCAGCTAGCTACATCACTCTCCTCAGCCTCCTCGCTACCACCCTCCCCCACATCTACCCTCAAAGACTGCTTGCTCGGTGAGCAGCAAACTCTTTTGCAAATTGTCAGTGGCTCTCAGTGTTGTAATATGCCCGTTTAGAGACTCGATGTGCGATTCCAAACGGGTAATTTGCTCACATTTTGAACAAAGATATGCACCCTCAAACGGCTGTTCCAGGACTGCATACATCATGCAAGATGTGCACTGGACGGCATTGTCAATTGTGCAAGACATACTAATGGGGATTACACCACAAAAACAAAAAATACAATATAATCTAGTTACAAGAACTGTCGAATTTCAGTCCCCCACTGAAGTCCCTGAATCTGAAGTCACTTAATCTTAAGTCACACTTACACAACCACACACTTAATCAACCACGCGTCGCGACTCAACCTCGTGTTATATATATATCTACTTATATAAGTATACTGTAAATGAAACTCAAATACACCAGCCTGTTTTTTTTCCCTCTGGATTCAAAGGCTGAGTTCTCCTTACTGCTGATCTTCTTAAAGGCTCCTAATTAGGCAGCCACACCCTAATTACTCACCTGTGCAACCCCTGGTAAAGGGAAAAAAGTGTTAAAACAGCAATGAAGCTTGCAAAGCAGAAAGTCCCAGTGTACAATAGAGTCAAATGCAGCCACTCAATGTCCGCAAATAATGTATCTGGCAGTTACTCCCTCACTTAATCTTAAGTCACACTTACACAACCACACACTTAATCAACCACGCGTCGCGACCAACCTCGCGTATATATATATATATATATATCTACTTATATAAGTATGCTGTAAATGAAACTCAAATACACCAGCCTGTTTTTTTTCCCTCTGATTCAAAGGCTGAGTTCTCCTTACTGCTGATCTTCTTAAAGGCTCCTAATTAGGCAGCCACACCCTAATTACTCACCTGTGCAACCCCTGGTAAAGGAAAAAAAAAAAGTGTTAAAACAGCAATGAAGCTTGCAAAGCAGAAAGTCCCAGTGTACAATAGAGTCAAATGCAGCCACTCAATGTCCGCAAATAATGTATCTGGCAGTTACTCCCTCACTTAATCTTAAGTCACACTTACACAACCACACACTTAATCAACCACGCGTCGCGACCAACCTCGCGTTATATATATATATCTACTTATATAAGTATGCTGTAAATGAAACTCAAATACACCAGCCTGTTTTTTTTCCCTCTGGATTCAGTACAAAAATAAAAAGATATTCATCGCTTTTAGGGGTGTTTTAATTTGCTTTTAATTTATTTAGTTCAGCTAACAGCATGTCAGACAGAGAAGTGCCAGGCCATGCACAGATGAGTGTCAGAGGTCTAAATGTTTCTGGCGCAGGAAGAGGTGGCAGCAGAGTAAGGGGGTGTGGCAGCAGGAGTCGCAGCAAGAGGCATGAGCTCCTGGTGTCATTTAGCGGTCATGTCTTGACCAGCAACCAAGCAGTTTTTGATTGGTTAACTCGGTCATCCACTTCATCCCAAGTGACATCAGACACCCCCAGCCAACAGTCGGTGGGTTCATCAGACACTACCCTAAGGCTACTTTCTCACTAGTGTTTTGGCTTTCCGTTTGTGAGATCTGTTCAGGTCTCTCAAAAGCGGTCCAAAATGGATCAGTTTTGCCCTAATGCATTCTGAATGGAAAAGGCTCTGCTCAGAATGCATCAGTTTGCCTCCGTTCAGTCACCACTCCGCTCTGGAGGCGGACAAGAAAAAGCTGCCCGCATCGTTTTGCTGCCGCCTGACGAAGCGGAGCCAAACAGATCTGTCCTGGCAAACAATGTAAGTCAATAGAGACAGATTTGTTTTCTCTGGCACAATAGAAAACGGATCCATCCCCCATTGACTTTAAAGACGTCATGGCTATAGAAGACCTAATACAACTGGATACCTTCATGACGGTTCCGCAAAAAACGCTAGTGTGAAAGTATCTTTAGTTGGCATGGCCCGGGAGCAGGCCCTGTGCCCTCACCTGTCCTCAACTGCCTCTTTTCTTTGCTGTTCCCTCAGCTACAGAAGTATTGTATGCAGTGGGCTCAGCTCCACTATACAGCAAAGACGAGCTACTAGAGAACAGTCAGCAGCTACTGCCCAGCAAAGATCTGGAGGAGACTTCCTCCGCTAGGCGGGCAAATAGTGATAAGGAGAGTGGCGTGGGAGTTGGTATTGCTCCTGACCCAGAGATCGTTGAGCAGGACATGAGTGACGTGCAGACACTACTCGATGAGCATGAAACCGATTGCACTTGGGAGCCGGGTTCAGAAGGGGCTTCATCATCATCATCATGAGAAGAGGGTGGAAGCTTGCCTGTGAGGCAGCAGCTGACCCAGCAAGGTGGTAGCATGGCTGGCGGTCAGCAGGGTATCAGCAGTGAGAGGTCGGGAGCCAAACGTGCCGTGTGTCCAGGAAGTAGTGGTGCAGGGGATCATTGAGGCAGCAGCGGTAGCAGTCAGTCAGTGTGGACTGTTGGGGGGAAAATCACCTACTCAGCAGTGTGGCAGTTTTTTGTTAATCCACTGGAGGAGGTGGAAGTGGCCAGATGTAGAATCTGTGGGCAGAAGGTAAAGCGTGGCCAGGGTGCCAATGTTGGCACTATGGCCCTGCGTCAACATATGCAGCGTCACGCCATACAGTGGCCTGTGAGAACCATGGCTCCGATATGTGGTGGTCCAGGCTGATGCAGCAACCCCTGCATCACCCAGTGGCACACACACGGTTTCAGACAGTCAAGGCTCCACCACATCAGCTGAAGGGAGCTGTCTGTTATTCCCATCTTCTGCTGGTCCAGATGCTCCTGCTTCTTCTCCTTCTACTCCTCGTCAGTCATTCCATCAGTAATCAATCACCAAAGCGATTGCCAAGAGACAGCAGTATGAGTGCAATTATCCAGCAGCGCAGAAGCTGAAATTGCTCCTGTCCAAGTTGCTGGTGCTGCAGTCCCTCCCTTTCCAAGTGGTGGACTCTGCACTTTTCAGATAACAGATTGCTTGTGTCGAGCCAAAGCCTTGCACAAATATGTAGAAAAGAAGGTGGGCCAGTCCTTGAGCCTGTCATTGTCTGCCAAAGTGCCCATGTGTGGAGCTGTAACTACGGTCAGGGACAATACATGTACTTTACGGCCCACTGGGTGAATGTGGTTCCTGCACAGCCACACCAGCAACTTGACCAGGTGATGCTGCTTCCGCCTTGTCACGCCATTGGTTCAGCGACAATGGTCGCCTCTGCCTCCTCCTCCTCCACCATTTCCTCAGCCTTTACTGCAGGGACAAGTCACAGTGCCCCTCCAGCATACCACATGTGCAGGGCACGGTGGTGTCATGCTGTTGTGCACCTGGTTTGTCTTGGCAAACTGAGTCACACAGGAGAGTAACTGCTCCGTGTGATTCATCAAGAAATCGAATCCTGGCTTTCTCTGCGACAACTGAAAATCTGAACCATCGTGACCGACAACAGGAAGAACATGCTGTCCATGCTGCGTCAAGGAAGGCTAAGCCATGTGCCCTGCATGACACACGTGTTCAATCTGGTTGTCAAGCTGTTCCTGAAGTCTTCCACCCATCTGCAAGACATCCTGAAAAAGGCCAGGAAACTTTGCATGCACTTCAGCCACTTATGCACCACAAAGCACACCCTCCTTTAGCTGCAATGGCAGGATGGCATAGGCTGATATGCGACATTTTCACCCGTTGGAATTCCACCCTCCATATGTTGGACCGACTATACGAACAGAGAAAGGCCATCAACGATTTCTTGATGATTCAAGAAGATAGGAGTACTCCCGTGTGTAACTTCAATGTCAGCCAGTGGCAGCTCATGCATGACACCTGCCGTTTGCTCAGGCCATTTGAGGACGCCATGTTATTTGTTAATCACCAGGAGTACTAGATGAAACATGTCATTCCACTGCTTCATGTCCTGGAACAGATGGTGGTAACAATGGCTGGTCATAGCACAGGAGTCATGGCGCCTAGATCTCACGGCCACATGAGCCCAGTGTGGGCTGAACTGGAAGAGGAGGAGGAGGGAGAGGAGGACATTGGAGCACAGGCGATGTGTAGCAAAATGAGTGGTTTTTCTACTCAGCTGACAGGAGGGGAGGCGCAGGAGCAGACAGATGAGCTACAGGGCGATGAGGAAGAAGAGACAGAGGACACAGACACAATGTGGCAGTATGTAGTTGAGATGGAGTCAGGGAGTCCCTCTGAGCATGGCTGGTTTTAGACAAAATCTGGCCCTGGGCAAAATCAAAAGAGGGGGCCCACATATTGTAATAATGTGCTAAAAACACAGTCCAACGTCCGATAGCCCTGATGATCAGCTGTTTGAGGAGATGTTGCGTGCTGTTCACTGCTGCTGTCCCGTAGATATACACCAGCAGAGCAGGAAGAGAGAAGGGAGACGTCACGTGCGCACAGCGCTTGCAATCTCCTCAAACATCTGATCGCTTCGCTAGGAGTACAAGGTGTCAAACCCCAGTCAATCTAATATTGAATACTAGTATTAAGCGAACAGTTCGAGCATAGTTTGGGTTCGTACCGAATTTTGGGGCCTACTAATGGCATGGGTGTGATTGGCCAAGTGCAGCATGTGACCCAGCCTCTATTTAAGCTGGAGTCACGTAGCGCCGCACGTCACACTGCTCTGATTAGTGTAGGGAGAGGACGCAGCTGCTATGAGGGCGAGATTAGGCAGGGAAAAGTCAGCAAAAACAACTAATGAAGTGATCGTTTTACAGCTGTGAATTATTCAACTTCTGCTAGTTAATTGCTCACTGGTTTTTAGGCTGCACAGAGCATTTTTCTGTCACTTTTTTCTGGGGTGATCGGCGGCCATTTTGTGACTTGTGGTGCACCAGCACAAGCTGCAATCAAGTCCATCAATCCATCAATACTAGTTTTTTTTTTTGCTATATCCTACATCATGGGCTTGGCTGTGTTTATTGTCACCCCTAGAAACTCAGGATATAAATTTCTATATTTTATTAAGGGGTTAAATTCAATTGCCAAAATAGCAATCTCCTAAATCTGGTGTTACAGCTGTGGCTAGCCAAGTGTAATACTGTCTGCTTTCTGGCATGGGATAGATAATTTTCTGTGGTGAAATTCAATTGCCAAAATAGCAATCCCTTAAATCAGGTGTCCCAGCAGTGGCTGGCAAAGTATAATAGTGTCCAGCAAAGGATATATTTTGTTATGGGGTGAAATTCAATAGCCAAAATAGCAATACCATAAATCAGTGGTTTCAGCTGTGGCTGGCCAAGTTTAATAGTGTCCTGCAAAGGATATATTTTGTTCTGGGGTGAAATTCAATTGCCAAAATAGCAATACCATGAATCTGGTGCTCCAGCTGGTTCAGGCCTAGTTTAAATCTGTCCATAACAGGGTATATTTTTTTTCTGGGGTGAAATTTAATTGCCAAAATAACAATACCCTGAATCTGGTGTTCCAGATGTTGCAGGTCAAGTTTAAATCTGTCCGTAACAGGGTATATTTTTTTCTGGGGTGAAATGTAATTGCCAAAATAGCAATACCCTGAATCTGGTGTTCCAGCTGTGATTGGACAAGTTAAATAGTATCCGTCAAAGGATATATATTTTGTTCTGGGGTGAAATCTAATTGACAAAATAGCAATACCATAAATCAGTGGTTTCAGCTGTGGCTGGCCAAGTTTAATAGTGTCCTACAAAGGATATATTTTGTTCTGGGGTGAAATTTAATTGCCAAAATAGCAATACCATAAATCAGTGGTTTCAGCTGTGGCTGAAAAGTTTAATAGTGTCCTGCAAAGGATATATTTTGTTCTGGGAGGAAATTTAATTGCCAAAATTGCAATATTGTAAATCAGTGGTTTCAGCTGTGGCTGGCCAAGTTTAATAGTGTCCAGCAAAGGATATATTTTGGTCCTGGGGTGAAATTCAATTGCCAAAATAGCAATACCATAAATCAGTGGTTTCAGCTGTGGCTGGCAAAGTATAATAGTGTCCGCCAAAACATATATTTTGTTCTGTGGTGAAATTCAATTGCCAAAATAGCAATACCCTGAATCTGGTGTCCCAGCTGTTGCAGGCCAAGTGTTAATCTGTCAGTAAAAGGGTATATTTTGTTCTGGGGTGAAATTCAATTGCCAAAATAGCAATACCCTGAATCTGGTGTTCCAGCTGTTGCAGGTCAAGTTTAAATCTGTCCGTAACAGGGTATATTTTTTTCTGGGGTGAAATTTAATTGCCAAAATAGCAATACCCTGAGTCTGGTGTTCCAGCTGTGATTGGACAAGTTTAATAGAATCCGTCAAATGATGTATTTTGTTCTGGGGTGAAATTTAATTGCCAAAATAGCAATACCATAAATCAGTGATTTCAGTTGTGGCTGGCCAAGTTTACTAGTGTCCTGCAAAGGATATATTTTGTTTTGGGGTGAAATTTAATTGCCAAAATAGCAATACCATAAATCAGTGGTTTCAGCTGTGGCTGGCCAAGTTTAATAGTGCCCGGCAAAGGATATATTTTGTTCTGGGGTGAACTCTATTGCCAAAATAGCAATGCTATAAATCAGTGGTTTCAGCTGTGGCTGGCCAAGTTTAATAATGTCCGGCAAAGTATATATTTTGTTCTGGGGTGAAATTCAATTGCCAAAATAGCAATACGATGAATCTGGTGTTCCAGCTGTTGCAGGCCTAGTTTAAATCTGTCCGTAACAGGGTATATTTTCTTATGTGGTGAAATTTAATTGCTCAAATAGCAATACCCTTAAACTGGTGTTCCAGCTGTTGCCGGCCTAGTTTAAATCTGTCCGTAACGGGGTCTATTTTTATCTGGGGTGAAATGTATTTGCCAAAATAGCAATACCCTGAATCTGGTGTTCCAGCTGTTACTGGACAAGTTTAATAGTATCCGTCAAAGGATAGATTTTTTTCTGGGGTGAACTTTAATTGCCAACATATCAATACCATAAATCAGTGGTTTCAGCTGTGGCTTGCCAAGTTTAATAGTGTTCTGCAAAGGATATATTTTGTTCTGGGGTGAAATTCAATTGCTAAAATAGCGATACCATAAATCAGTGGTTTCAGCTTTGGCTGGCCAAGTTTGATAGTGTCCGGCAAAGGATATATTTTGTTCTGGGGTGAAATTCAATTGCCAAAATAGCAATACCATAAACCAGTGGTTTCAGCTATGGCTGGCCAAGTTTAATAGTGTCCGGCAAAGGATATATTTTGTTCTGGGGTGAAATTTAATTGCCAAAATAGCAATACCCTGAATCTGGTGTTCTAGCTGTTGCAGGTCAAGTTTAAATCTGTCCGTAAAAGGGTATATTTTTTTCTCGGATGAAATATAATTGCCAAAATAGCAATACCCTGAGACTGTTGTTCCAGCTGTGACTGGACAAGTTTAACCACTTCAGCCCCCCTAGCTTAAACACCCTTAATGACCAGGCCACTTTTTACAATTCTGCACTACACTACTTTCACCGTTTATTGCTCCGTCATACAACTTACCACCCAAATGAATTTTTACCTCCGTTTCTTCTCACTAATAGAGCTTTCATTTGGTGGTATTTCATTGCTGCTGACATTTTTACTTTTTTTTGCTGTGGCTGGCCAAGTTAAATAGTGTCCTGCAAAGGATATATTTTGTTCTGGGGTGAAATTCAATTGCCAAAATAGCAATACCCTGAATCTGGTGTTCCAGCTGGTTCAGGCCTAGTTTAAATCTGTCCATAACAGGGTATATTTTTTTCTGGGGTGACATTTAATTGCCAAAATAACAATACCCTGAATCTGGTGTTCCAGATGTTGCAGGTCAAGTTTAAATCTGTCCGTAACAGGGTATATTTTTTTCTGGGGTGAAATGTAATTGCCAAAATAGCAATACCCTGAATCTGGTGTTCCAGCTGTGATTGGACAAGTTAAATAGTATCCGTCAAAGGATATATTTTGTTCTGGGGTGAAATCTAATTGACAAAATAGCAATACCATAAATCAGTGGTTTCAGCTGTGGCTGGCAAAGTATAATAGTGTCCGCCAAAACATATATTTTGTTCTGTGGTGAAATTCAATTGCCAAAATAGCAATACCCTGAATCTGGTGTCCCAGCTGTTGCAGGCCAAGTGTTAATCTGTCCGTAAAAGGGTATATTTTGTTCTGGGGTGAAATTCAATTGCCAAAATAGCAATACCCTGAATCTGGTGTTCCAGCTGTTGCAGGTCAAGTTTAAATCTGTCCGTAACAGGGTATATTTTTTTCTGGGGTGAAATTCAATTGCCAAAATAGCAATACCCTGAGTCTGGTGTTCCAGCTGTGATTGGACAAGTTTAATAGAATCCGTCAAAGGATGTATTTTGTTCTGGGGTGAAATTTAATTGCCAAAATAGCAATACCATAAATCAGTGATTTCAGTTGTGGCTGGCCAAGTTTACTAGTGTCCTGCAAAGGATATATTTTGTTTTGGGGTGAAATTTAATTGCCAAAATAGCAATACCATAAATCAGTGTTTTCCGCTGTGGCTGGCCAAGTTTAATAGTGCCCGGCAAAGGATAGATTTTGTTCTGGGGTGAGATTCACTTGCAAATTTAGCAATACCCTGAATCGATGTTCTAGCTGTTGCAGGTCAAGTTTAAATCTGTCCGTAAAAGGGTATATTACACTCAAGGTGTATATACAAGTGCTGAGAGGATCATCCTCAATAACTTCACATGCTACCGTACATCTCCCATTGAATTTCTTTCTATAAAAGGGTATATTACACAAAGTGTTAAAATACAATTGCTGAAGGCATAATCCTACATATTTTTTCACACGCTACTGTGCGTCTCCAAGTGTAAATCTGTCCATAAAAGGATACCTTTCATCCAGGGCCTAAATACTAGGCCTACAATTGATATTCCCCTAAATCAGTGGTTACTGCTTTGCCTGGATTAGTGTAATACGGTACATAAATAAATAGGCAGAGAGTGCTAGGTGCCTGCAAAAAAAGGCCTGAATTTGAAATCAATACCTTGTGCCAAATATCTTTTTTTCTTATTGTGGTGCTTGGTGAAAGGTAACAATGAAGAAAACATCTAGTAAGTTACGCGGACACGGTCGTGGTGGTATTAGTGGACCCACTGGTGCTGGGAGAGGAGGTGGACATTCTGCCACAGCCACACGTCCTACTGAATCAACTACCTCAGGTTCCAGTACCCGCCAGAATTTACAGCGATATTTGGTGCGACCCAATGCCGTTCTAAGGATGGTAAGGCCTGAGCAGGTACAGGCGCTAGTCAATTGGGTGGCCGACAGTGGATCCAGTGCATTCACAACATTATCTCCCACCCAGTCTTCTGCAGAAAGCGCACAGGTGGCGCCTGAAAACCAAGCCCATTAGTCTGTCACATCACCCCCATGCATATCAGGGAAACTGTCCGAGCCTAAAGTTATGCACCAGTCTCTTATGCTGTTTGAAGACTCTGCTGGCAGGGTTTCCCAAGGGAATCCACCTAGCACTCCCCCAGTCGTGGAAGACATAGAATGCACTGATGCACAACCACTTATGTTTCCTGATGATGAGGACATGGGAATACCACCTCATCAGAGTCCGCATGTCTCTGATGATGACGAAACACAGGTGCCAACTGATGCGTCTTTCTTCAGTGTGCCGACCGAACAGGAGGTCAGGGAGTAAGACTGTGTGGAAGACGATGCAGGGGACGATGAGGTCCTAGACCCCACATGGAATGAAGGTCGTGCCACTGACTTTCATAGTTCAGAGGAAGAGGCAGTGGTGAGACCAAGCCAACAGTGTAGCAAAAGAGGGAGCAGGGGGCAAAAGCAGAACAGCCGCCGCCAAGAGAGTTCGCCTGCTACTGGCCACCACCACCAGGGACCGAGCACCCCAAAGGCAGCTTCAAGGAGTTCCCTGGCATGGCACTTCTTTAAACAATGTGCTGACGACAAGACCTGAGTGGTTTGCACGCTGTGCCATCAGAGCCTGAAGCGAGGCATTAACGTTCTGAACCTTAGCACAACCTGCATGACCAGGCATCTACATGCAAAGCATGAACTGCAGTGGAACAAACACTTTAAAAGCAAGGAACTCACTCAGGCTCCCCCTTCTGCTGCTGCCTTGCCCTGCTGCACCTGCCGCCCACCAAACAGAGGATGTGCCACAGACACCACCACCTGCGTCACCAAGCATCTCTACCATGTCACATGGCAGCGTTTAGCTCTCCATCTCACAAACCTTGGAGAGAAAGCGTAAGTTCCCCCCTAGCCACCCTCGAGCCCTGGGCCTGAATGCCAGCATTTCTAAACTACTGACCTTTGAAATGCTGTCATTCAGGCTGGTGGACACAGACAGCTTCAAACAGCTGATGTCCATGGCTGTCCCACAGTATGTTGTTCCCAGCCGCCACTACTTCTCCAAGACAGCCGTGCCTTCCCTGCGCAACCAAGTATCCGATAAAATCAAGTGTGCACTGCCCAACGCCATCTGTGGCAAGGTCCACCTAACAACAGATACGTGGACCAGTAAGCACGGCCAGGGACGCTATATCTCCCTAACTGAACACTGGGTAAATGTAGTGGCTGCTGGGCCCCAGGTGGAGAGTTCTTTGGCACACGTCCTTGCGCCGCCAAGGATCGCAGGGCATCATTCTTTGCCTCCTGTAGCCTCCTCCTCCTACTCGGCTTCCTCCTCCTCTGCTTCCACCAGATCATCCAGTCAGCCACACACCTTCACCACCAACTTCAGCACAGCCCGGGGTAAACGTCAGCAGGCCATTCTGAAACTCATATGTTTGGGGGACAGGCCCCACACCGCGCAGGAGTTGTAGCGGGGTATTTAACAATAGTGATGTCGCGAACATAAAATTTTCCGTTCCCGAACAGCGAACGCGAACTTCCGCAAATGTTCGCGAACGGGCGAACCGGGCGAACCGCCATAGACTTCAATTGGCAGGCGAATTTTAAAACCCACAGGGACTCTTTCTGGCCACAATAGTGATGGGAAAGTTGTTTCAAGGGGTCTAACACCTGGACTGTGGCATGCTGGAGGGGGATCTATGGCAAAACTCCCATGGAAAATTACGTAGTGGACGCAGAGTCGGGTTTTAATCCATAAAGAGCATAAATCAACTAACATTCCTAAATTGTTTGGAATAACGTGCTTTAAAACATCCAGTGTGTGTATACGATCAGGTATGATGTTGTATCGATCAGGTAGTGTAAGGGTTACGCCCGCTTCACAGACATTGACAGACCAAACTCCCCTTTTAATGCACCGCAAACAGTTCATTTGCACAACCGCAAACTCCCCATTTGCACAAGGTTGGATACCAAGCTAGCCACGTCCCGGTGATGTCATTGAAGGTTTCTTCCTCCACCCAGCCACGTACAACACCAAGGGTCCCCAAAAGGTGAACTGAATTGATTTTTCGAACAGGGAGATGGTTAAAAAAAACGCTGGCTCCCTCCCCTTTGTTTTTATCCACGGTCACTGCGTCTGTGCCGTGCAATTTACTGTCACACCCGATATGAGTGGTATTTTCTGTAGTACTATTCTCATCAGTTTAATCCCTCTAACGTCCCCGACTCCCCAATCTGGGGGCCATTTATTAAATAAATTTTTCGAACGGGGAGATGGTTAAAAAAACGCTGGCTCCCTCCACTCTGTTTTAAACCACGGTGACTGCGTCTGCGCCGTGCAATTTACTGTTACACCCGATATGAGTGGTATTTTCTGTAGTACTATTCTCATCAGTTTAATCCCTCTAACGTCCCCAATCTGGGGGCCATTTATTGAATAGATTTTTTGAACGGGGAGATGGTTAAAAAAATGCTGGCTCCCTCAACTCTGTTTTAAACCACGGTGACTGCGTCTGCGCCGTGCAATTTACTGTCACACCCGATATGAGTGGTATTTTCTGTAGTACTATTCTCATCAGTTTAATCCCTGTTACGTCCCATATCAGGGATTGCCTTTTGTGGAAAAAAATTTCGTCCTGGTACCTTCCACTGTGGTGTCCCAATAGCGACAAATTTTTTGAAGGCCTCAGACTCTACCAGCTGGTATGGTAAAAGCTGGCGGGCTAAGAGTTCCGTCAAGCCAGCTGTCAGTCGCAGGGCATGGGGGGGTGACTTTGTGACATTGGCTTCTTATGCTCAAACATGTCCTTGACAGACACCTGACTGTGGGCAGATGAGCAGGAACTGCTGAAGGTGAGAGATGGAGTGGCGGGTGGTTGAGAGGGGGCAGGGAGGACAGCAGTGGTTGACGTGGCTGAAGATGCTGGACCAGGAGGAGCATGGTGGCTTTGAGTTTGTGTGCTGCTTGTACTCATGTGTTGATCCCATAGGCGTTTGTGATGTGAGATCATGTGCCTTCGCAAAGCAGCTGTACCAAGGTGGGTGTTGGACTTCCCACGACTCAGTTTCTTTTGGCACGGGTTGCAAATGGCATTGCTTTTATCAGAGGCAGACACACAAAAAAATGCCACACTGCTGAGCTTTGCAATGACGGCATTCTGGTGGTGGCAACAGCATGCGTTGACTGGCGTGCTGTCTGGGTGACCCTAGGTGCCGATACATGCTGTCTGACTGTGCCACTAACTCCTTGCGACGAGCTCCCCCTGCTTCCAACTCGTCTCCTCATTCTCTCTGTCTCCCCTTCAGAACTTTCCCCCTCTTCTTCTCTTCGAGCAGGCACCCACGTGGCATTCGTGGACACATCGTCATCATCAACTGCTTCACTTGTATCTGACACCTCAGCAAAGGAAGCAGCAGCGGGTACAACATCATCATCATCATCATCACACTGTACGTCCATGTGTGTAATCCTGCCTGACTGAGACATATCACAGTAATCTACATCATCTGGCAATAATGGTTGCGCATCACTAATTGCATCCAACTGATGTGTAAATAACTCCTCTGACGGATCAAGTGAAGCGGCAGTGGTGGCTGTGGTGGTAGTGGTGCTGGTGGCGGCGGGCGGGAGCGTGGTAACTTGAGAGCAGGTGACCGAAGCTGAGCTGGAGGAGGATGGTGCGTCAAGGTTCTTAGCGGAAGCTGTTGAAGATTGGGTGTCCTGTCTAAGCCAGTCAATTACGTACTCAGAATTTTTCAGGTTCAGGGTACGTGGCCTCTGAACACTGGGCATTATTCCAGGGACAGTGGAAATCACAGCACCACGACCACGACGGCCCCTGCGGGGTGGCCTGCCTCTGCCTGTCATTTTTTTTTTAGATAAGTGGTACTACGCGTGCTAGGTACTGTGCCACCCGGTATGAGTGGTTGGCACTGGCAGTGAGCACACTACAGTCTGTGGAAGTGGGCCTGACACGACTGGCAGCAGGCAAGCAACTGAAATTAGACTACTGTCTAAAAATTAAATGCCTTATTTATTGGCAAGCTACTGTGCCACCCGGTATCAGTGGTTGGCACTGGCAGTGGACACACTACAGTCAGTGGAAGTGGGCCTGACACACACTGGCAGCAGGCAAGCAACTGAATTTAGACTACTGTCTAAAAATTAAATGCCTTATTTATCGGCAAGCTACTGTGCCACCCGGTAACAGTGGTTGGCAATGGCAGTGGGCACACTACAGTCTGTGGAAGTGGGCCTGACACACACTGGCAGCAGGCAAGCAAATGAAATTTGACTACTGTCTAAAAATTAAATGCCTTATTTATCGGCAAGCTACTGTGCCACCCGGAATCAGTGGTTGGCACTGGCAGTGGGCACACTACAGTTAGTGGAAGTGGTCCTGACACACACTGGCAGCAGGCAAGCAACTGAATTTAGACTACTGTCTAAAAATTAAATGCCTTATTTATCGGCAAGCTACTGTGCCATCCGGTATCAGTGGTTGGCACTGGCAGTGGGCACACTACAGTCAGTGGAAGTGGGCCTGACACACACTGGCAGCAGGCAAGCAACTGAATTTAGACTACTGTCTAAAAATTAAATGCCTTATTTATCGGCAAGCTACTGTGCCACCCGGTATCAGTGGTTGGCACTGGCAGTGGGCACACAACAGTCAGTGGAAGTGGGCCTGACACACACTGGCAGCAGGCAAGCAACTGAAATTACACTAAAGTGTAAAAAGTAAAGGCCTTTTTTTGATGCAAAGTACTGTGCCACACGGGATGACAGGGGTGGGCACTGGCAGTGGGCACACTACAGTCAGTGGAAGTGGGCCTGACACACACTGTCAGCAGGCAAGCAACTGAATTTAGACTACTGTCTAAAAATTAAATGCCTTATTTATCGGCAAGCTACTGTGCCACCCGGTATCAGTGGTTGGCACTGGCAGTGGGCACACTACAGTCTGTGGAAGTGGGCCTGACACACACTGACAGCAGGCAAGCAACTGAAATTAGACTACTGTCTAAAAATTAAATGCCTTATTTATCGGCAAGCTACTGTGCCACCCGGTATAAGTGGTTGGCAGTGGGCACACTACAGTTAGTGGAAGTGGTCCTAAAACACACTGGCAGCAGGCAAGCAACTGAATTTAGACTACTGTCTAAAAATTAAATGCCTTATTTATCGGCAAGCTACTGTGCCACTCGGTAACAGTGGTTGGCAAAGGCAGTGGGCACACTACAGTCTGTGGAAGTGGGCCTGACACACACTGGCAGCAGGCAAGCAACTGAAATTAGACTACTGTCTAAAAATTAAATGCCTTATTTATCGGCAAGCTACTGTGCCACCCGGTATCAGTGGTTGGCACTGGCAGTGGGCACACTACAGTTAGTGGAAGTGGTCCTGACACACACTGGCAGCAGGTAAGCAACTGAATTTAGACTACTGTCTAAAAATTAAATGCCTTATTTATCGGCAAGCTACTGTGCCACCCGGTATCAGTGGTTGGCACTGGCAGTGGGCACACTACAGTTAGTGGAAGTGGTCCTGACACACACTGGCAGCAGGCAAGCAACTGAATTTAGACTACTGTCTAAAAATTAAATGCCTTATTTATCTGCAAGCTACTGTGGCACCCGGTATCAGTGGTTGGCACTGGCAGTGGGCACACTACAGTTAGTGGAAGTGGTCCTGACACACACTGGCAGCAGGCAAGCAACTGAATTTAGACTACTGTCTAAAAATTAAATGCCTTATTTATCGGCAAGCTACTGTGCCACCCGGTATCAGTGGTTGGCACTGGCAGTGGGCACACTACAGTCAGTGGAAGTGGGCCTGACACACACTGGCAGCAGGCAAGCAACTGAATTTAGACTACTGTCTAAAAATTAAATGCCTTATTTATCGGCAAGCTACT
Source organism: Bufotes viridis (assembly GCA_033119425.1). Taxonomy (NCBI): domain Eukaryota; kingdom Metazoa; phylum Chordata; class Amphibia; order Anura; family Bufonidae; genus Bufotes; species Bufotes viridis. The sequence goes on from CM065596.1 coordinate 71,581,942, forward strand.
GTGCCACCCGGTATCAGTGGTTGGCACTGGCAGTGGGCACACTACAGTCTGTGGAAGTGGGCCTGACACACCCTGGCAGCAGGCAAGCAACTGAAATTAGACTACTGTCTAAAAATTAAATGCCTTATTTATCGGCAAGCTACTGTGCCACCCGGTATCAGTGGTTGGCAGTGGGCACACTACAGTTAGTGGAAGTGGTCCTGACACACACTGGCAGCAGGCAAGCAACTGAATTTAGACTACTGTCTAAAAATTAAATGCCTTATTTATCGGCAAGCTACTGTGCCACTCGGTAACAGTGGTTGGCAATGGCAGTGGGCACACTACAGTCTGTGGAAGTGGGCCTGACACACACTGGCAGCTGGCAAGCAACTGAAATTAGACTACTGTCTAAAAATTAAATGCCTTATTTATCGGCAAGCTACTGTGCCACCCGGTATCAGTGGTTGGCACTGGCAGTGGGCACACTACAGTTAGTGGAAGTGGTCCTGACACACACTGGCAGCAGGTAAGCAACTGAATTTAGACTACTGTCTAAAAATAAAATGCCTTATTTATCAGGAAGCTACTGTGCCACCCGGTATCAGTGGTTGGCACTGGCAGTGGGCACACTACAGTTAGTGGAAGTGGTCCTGACACACACTGGCAGCAGGCAAGCAACTGAATTTAGACTACTGTCTAAAAATTAAATGCCTTATTTATCTGCAAGCTACTGTGGCACCCGGTATCAGTGGTTGGCACTGGCAGTGGGCACACTACAGTTAGTGGAAGTGGTCCTGACACACACTGGCAGCAGGCAAGCAACTGAATTTAGACTACTGTCTAAAAATTAAATGCCTTATTTATCGGCAAGCTACTGTTCCACCCGGTATCAGTGGTTGGCACTGGCAGTGGGCACACTACAGTCAGTGGAAGTGGGCCTGACACACACTGGCAGCAGGCAAGCAACTGAATTTAGACTACTGTCTAAAAATTAAATGCCTTATTTATCGGCAATCTACTGTGCCACCCGGTATCAGTGGTTGGCACTGGCAGTGGGCACACTACAGTCTGTGGAAGTGGGCCTGACACACCCTGGCAGCAGGCAAGCAACTGAAATTAGACTACTGTCTAAAAATTAAATGCCTTATTTATCGGCAAGCTACTGTGCCACCCGGTATAAGTGGTTGGCAGTGGGCACACTACAGTTAGTGGAAGTGGTCCTGACATACACTGGCAGCAGGCAAGCAACTGAATTTAGACTACTGTCTAAAAATTAAATGCCTTATTTATCGGCAAGCTACTGTGCCACCCGTTAACAGTGGTTGGCAATGGCAGTGGGCACACTACAGTCTGTGGAAGTGGGCCTGACACACACTGGCAGCAGGCAAGCAACTGAAATTAGACTACTGTCAAAAAATTAAATGCCTTATTTATCGGCAAGCTACTGTGCCACCCGGTATCAGTGGTTGGCACTGGCAGTGGGCACACTACAGTTAGTGGAAGTTGTCCTGACACACACTGGCAGCAGGCAAGCAACTGAATTTAGTCTACTGTCTAAAAATTAAATGCCTTATTTATCGGCAAGCTTCTGTGCCACCCGGTATCAGTGGTTGGCACTGGCAGTGGGCACACTACAGTCAGTGGAAGTGGGCCTGACACACACTGGCAGCAGGCAAGCAACTGAATTTAGACTACTGTCTAAAAATGAAATGACTTATTTATCGGCAAGCTACTGTGCCACCCGGTATCAGTGGTTGGCACTGGCAGTGGGCACACTACAGTCTGTGGAAGTGGGCCTGACACACACTGGCAGCAGGCAAGCAACTGAATTTAGACTACTGTCTAAAAATTAAATGCCTTATTTATCGGCAAGCTACTGTGCCACCCGGTATCAGTGGTTGGCACTGGCAGTGGGCACACTACAGTCAGTGGAAGTGGGCCTGACACACACTGGCAGCAGGCAAGCAACTGAAATTAGACTACTGTCTAAAAATTAAATGCCTTATTTATCGGCAAGCTACTGTGCCATCCTGTATTAGTGGTTGGCAGTGGGCACACTACAGTTAGTGGAAGTGGTCCTGACACACACTAGCAGCAGCCAAGCAACTGAATTTAGACTACTGTCTAAAAATGAAATGCCTTATTTATCGGCAAGCTACTGTGCCACCCGGTATCAGTGGTTGGCACTGGCAGTGGGGACACTACAGTCAGTGGAAGTGGGCCTGACACACACTGTCAGCAGGCAAGCAACTGAATTTAGACTACTGTCTAAAAATTAAATGCCTTTTTTTGATGCAAAGTACTGTGCCACACAGGATGACAGGGGTGGGCACTGGCAGTGGGCACACTACAGTCAGTGGAAGTCGGCCTGACACACACTGTCAGCAGGCAAGCAACTGAATTTAGACTACTGTCTAAAAATTAAATGCCTTATTTATCGGCAAGCTACTGTGCCACCCGGTATCAGTGGTTGGCACTGGCAGTGGGCACACTACAGTCAGTGGAAGTGGGCCTGACACACACTGGCAGCAGGCAAGCAACTGAATTTAGACTACTGTCTAAAAATTAAATGCCTTATTTATCGGCAAGCTACTGTGCCACCCGGTATCAGTGGTTGGCACTGGCAGTGGGCACACTACAGTCAGTGCAAGTGGGCCTGACACACACTAGCAGCAGGCAAGCAACTGAAATTACACTAAAGTGTATAAATTAAATGCCTTTTTTTGATGCAAAGTACTTTGCCACACAGGATGACAGGGGTGGGCACTGGCAGTGGGCACACTACAGTCAGTGGAAGTCGGCCTGACACACACTGGCAGCAGGCAAGCAACTGAAATTACACTAAAGTGGAAATATTAAATGCCTGTTTTTGATGCAAAGTCCTGTGCCACACGGGATGACAGGGGTGGGCACTGGCAGTGGGCACACTACAGTCAGTTGAAGTCGGCCTGACACACACTAGCAGCAGGCAAGCAGCTGAAATTACACTAAAGTGTAAAAATTAAATGCCTTTTTATGCAAAGTCCTGTGCCAGCCGGTATGAGTGGTGGGCACTGGCAGTGGGCACACTACAGTCAGTGGAAGTCAGCCTGACACACACTGGCAGGCAACTAACCTTAGATTAAAGTGTAAAAATTAAATGCCTTTTTTTGATGCAAAGTCCTGTGCCACACGGGATGACAGGGGTGGGCACTGGCAGTGGGCACACTACAGTCTGTGGGCCTGCAGCTCCTCACACACAGGCAGGCCAGGCAACTGCAATATGTATATAAAGAAAAGAAAAAAGCAGACTAATGTTGCAGCCCTAAAAAGGGCTTTTTGGGGTGCTGTCAGGACGCTGTCCTTACAGCAGAGATCAGATGAGTCTTTCAGGACTGGAGTGGACACTGAATTCACTAGCCTAGCTATCAATTTCCCTATTAAATCAGCAGCAAGCATGCTGGAGACTTTGAGAGCAGCAGCAGGCCATAGTGGAGTTTCAGCTGCAGCACACACGGGTCAGTCGCACTGCGGAACAGCACCACTTCACCACCAATGATTGGGCCTCCATGCGAGACCTGTGTGCCCTGTTGCACTGTTTCGAGTACTCCACCAACATGGCCAGTGGCGATGACACCTTTATCAGCGTTACAACACCACTTCTATGTCTCCTTGAGAAAACGCTTAGGGCAATGATGGAAGAGATGGTGGCCCAGGAGGTGGAGGAGGATGAAAGGTCATTTTTAGCACTTTCAGGCCAGTCTGTTAGAAGTGGCTCAGAGGGAGGTTTTTTGCAACAGCAGAGGCCAGGTACAAATGTGGCCAGCCAGGGCCCACTACTGCAGGACGAGGAGGATGAGGATGAAGCAGGTTCACAGCGGGGTGGCACCCAACACAGTTCAGGCCCATCACTGGTGCGTTGCTGGGGTGATGCGGAGGATGATGACAATACGCCTCCCACAGAGGACAGCTTGTCCTTACCTCTGGGGAGCCTGGCACACATGAGCGACTACATGCTGCAGTGCCTGCGCAACGACAGCAGAGTTGCCCACATTTTAACGTGTGCAGACTACTGGGTTGCCACCCTGCTGGATCCCCGGTACAAAGACAATGTGCCCACCTTACTTCCTGCACTGCAGCGTGATAGGAAGTTGCGCGAATACAAGCGCACGCTGATAGACGCGCTCCTGAGAGCATTCCCAAATGTCACAGGGGAACAGGTGGAAGCCCAAGGCGAAGGCAGAGGAGGAGCAAGAGGTCGCCAACGCAGCAGTGTCACGGCCAGCTCCTCTGAGGGCAGGGTTAGCATGGCAGAAATGTGGAAAAATTGTGTCTCCACGCCATAGGTAATTGCACCACCACCTGACACGGAACGTGTTAGCAGGAGGCAGCATTTCACTAATATGGTTGAACAGTACGTCTGCACACCCCTCCACGTACTGACTGACAAACGCAGCTGCCTGTCCACAGCCAACGTGGACAAGCTGACGTTCATAAAAATGAACCAGGCATGGATCCCACAGGACCTGTCCCTCCCTTGTGCAGAATAGACATTTATAACTGACTCCCCCTCAACCATGTACTCTTGTACTCCGGGACACTTCTTTATTGAATCCTCATTTTTTTAACTTTACCATGATCTTGCGGTGCAACCCAAAATTGAACGAACCTCTCCTTAATCGGCCGAACTTCTCGAACCCGAACATCCAGGTGTTGGCTCATCTCTACCCGAGTATAATGGAAGGCAATGGGAGAAACCGAGCTCTGAAGAGGGGAGGCTGCCTGTTTCATAGGAAAAGTTCAGAAATTGATGGAAACGCCACTGAAATAGTTCGGCAACAGCATCCCAACAGTGTGGATGCATCTTGGACTCCCAGGTCACTGCTGGGAACGATGTTGTCTGAATAGTACGCCACTTTTACAGACTGACAATGATACGCACAAAACCGAAGATAAAATCGATTTTAGAGGAAAAATTGTTAGGAAACATTATTTCCTGTATATTTACTTGGATATAAAGTGCAAGTGCTGCCAAAAATTACAAGGAAGAGGAACTCTGATACAACCTGTATATCACATAAAGGAGGGCCTCATTCACATTGTGGTACAATTGTTCAGGTAGTGGGACTCCTACACTCATAAAGCCTATGCACTAAGTGAAAGGGCTGCTAATTTTTTTTTTTACAAGGAACCAGCACTACAATACACCCTTTTATTACACATAAAGGAGGGCATGATACCACCCCTGAAATTATGATTGGTGGCCCGCTGGTGACCCTCAAAAAACATTTGGAGCGAAGGGCCTGCTGGTGACCCAGTAAAACATTAGGGGAGAGGGTTTGCTGCTGAGCTGACCATCTAAAACATTATAGGCGATGGCCTGCTGCCGATCTGACCATCTAAAACATTAGGGGTGAGGGCCTGCTGCTGATCTGACTATCTAAAACATTATGGGCGAGGGCCTGCTGCCGAGTTGACCATCTAAAACATTATGTGCGAGTGCCTGCTGCTGATCTGACCATTTAAAACACTATGGGCGAGTTCCTGCTGCTGAGCTGACCATCTAAAACATTATAGGCCAATGCCTGCTACTGATCGTACCATCTAAAACATTAGGGGTGAGGGCCTGCTGCTGAGCTGACCATCTAAAACATTATGGGCGAGTTCCTGCTGCTGATCTGACCATTTAAGACATTATGGATGAGGGCTGTCTGCTGAGCTGACCATCTAAAACATTATGGGCAAGGGCCTGCTGCTGAGCTGACCATCTAAAACATTATGGGCCAATGCCTGCTACTGATCGTACCATCTAAAACATTAGGGGTGAGGCCTGCTTCTGCTGATCTGACCATCTAAGACATTATGGATGAGGGCTGTCTGCTGAGCTGACCATCTAAAACATTAGGGGTGAGGGCCTGCTGCTGATCTGACCATCTAAAACTTTAGGGGTGAGGCCTGCTTCTGCTGATCTGACCATTTAAGACATTATGGGCGAAGGCCTGCTGCCTAGCTGACCATCTAAAACATTATGGGCGAGTGCCTGCTGCTGATCGTACCATCTAAAACATTAGTGGTGAGGGCCTGCTGCTGAGCTGACCATCTAAAACATTATGACCGATGCCTTCTGTCGAGCTGACCATCTAAAACATTATGGACAAGCGCCTGCTGCTGATCTGACCATCTAAGACTTTGGGGGTGAGGCCTGCTTCTGCTGATCTTACCATCTAAGACATTAAGGTGAAGGCCTGCTGCTGGGATGACCATCTAAAACATTAGTGGTTAGGGTCTGCTGCTGATCTGACCATCTAAAAAATTAGGGGTGATGGTCTGCTGCTGAGCTGACCATCTAACACATTATGGGTGAGGGCCTGCTGCTGATCTGACCATCTAAAACTTTAGGGGTGAGGCCTGCTTCTGCTGATCTGACCATTTAAGACATTATGGGCGAGGGCCTCCTGCCTAGCTGACCATCTAAAACATTATGGGTGAGTGCCTGCTGCTGATCGTCCCATCTAAAACATTAGTGGTGAGGGCCTGCTGCTGAGCTGACCATCTAAAATATTATGACCGATGCCTTCTGTCGAGCTGACCATCTAAAACATTATGGGCGAGTGCCTGCTGCTGATCTGACCATCTAAAACATTAGGGGTGTGGGCCTGCTGCTGAGCTGACCATCTAAAACATTATGGACAAGGGCCTTCTGTCGCGCTGACCATCTAAAACATTATGGACGAGGTCCTTCTGTCGAGCTGACCATCTAAAACATTATGGGTTAGTGCCTGCTGTTGATCTGACCATCTAAAGCTTTAGGGGTGAGGCCTGCTTCTGCTGATCTGACCATCTAAGACATTATGGGTGAGGGCTGTCTGCTGAGCTGACCATCTAAAACATTAGGGGTGAGGGCTTGCTTCTGAGATAACCATCTAAAACATTATGGGTGAGTGCCTGCTGCTGATCTGACCATCTAAAACTTTAGGGGTGAGGCCTGCTTCTGCTGATCTGACCATCTAAGACATTATGGATGAGGGCTGTCTGCTGAGCTGACCATCTAAAACATTAGGGGTGAGGGCCTGCTGCTGATCTGACCATCTAAAACTTTAGGGGTGAGGCTTGCTTCTGCTGATCTGACCATTTAAGACATTATGGGCGAGGGCCTGCTGCCTAGCTGACCATCTAAAACATTATGGGCGAGTGCCTGCTGCTGATCGTACCACTGCTGCTGATCTGACCATCTAAAACTTTAGGGGTGAGGCCTGCTTCTGCTGATCTGATTCCATTTAAGACATTATGAGCGAAGGCCTGCTGCCTAGCTGACCATCTAAAACATTATGGGCGAGTGCCTGCTGCTGATCGTACCATCTAAAACATTAGTGGTGAGGGCCTGCTGCTGAGCTGACCATCTAAAACATTATGACCGATGCCTTCTGTCGAGCTGACCATCTAAAACATTATGGACAAGCGCCTGCTGCTGATCTGACCATCTAAGACTTTGGGGGTGGGGCCTGCTTCTGCTGATCTTACCATCTAAGACAGTAAGGTGAAGGCCTGCTGCTGGGATGACCATCTAAAACATTAGTGAGTTTAGGGTCTGCTGCTGATCTGACCATCTAAAAATTAGGGGTGATGGTCTGCTGCTGAGCTGACCATCTAACACATTATGGGTGAGGGCCTGCTGCTGATCTGACCATCTAAAACTTTAGGGAGTGAGGCCTGCTTCTGCTGATCTGACCATTTAAGACATTATGGGCGAGGGCCTCCTGCCTAGCTGACCATCTAAAACATTATGGGTGGAGTGCCTGCTGCTGATCGTCCCATCTAAAACATGTAGTGGTGAGGGCCTGCTGCTGAGCTGACCATCTAAAAATATTATGACCGATGCCTTCTGTCGAGGCTGACCATCTAAAACATTATGGGCGGAGTGCCTGCTGCTGATCTGACCATCTAAAACATTAGGGTGTGGGCCTGCTGCTGAGCTGACCATCTAAAACATTATGGACAAGGGCCTTCTGTCGCGCTGACCATCTAAAACATTATGGACGAGGTCCTTCTGTCGAGCTGACCATCTAAAACATTATGGGTTAGTGCCTGCTGTTGATCTGACCATCTAAAGCTTTAGGGTGTGAGGCCTGCTTCTGCTGATCTGACCATCTAAGACATTATGGGTGAGGGCTGTCTGCTGAGCTGACCATCTAAAACATTAGGGGTGAGGGCTTGCTTCTGAGATAACCATCTAAAACATTATGGGTGAGTGCCTGCTGCTGATCTGACCATCTAAAACTTTAGGGGTGAGGCCTGCTTCTGCTGATCTGACCATCTAAGACATTATGGATGAGGGCTGTCTGCTGAGCTGACCATCTAAAACATTAGGGGTGAGGGCCTGCTGCTGATCTGACCATCTAAAACTTTAGGGGTGAGGCTTGCTTCTGCTGATCTGACCATTTAAGACATTATGGGCGAGGGCCTGCTGCCTAGCTGACCATCTAAAACATTATGGGCGAGTGCCTGCTGCTGATCGTACCATCTAAAACATTAGTGGTGAGGGCCTGCTGCTGAGCTGACCATCTAAAACATTATGACCGATGCCTTCTGTCGAGCTGACCATCTAAAACATTATGGGCAAGCGCCTGCTGCTGATCTGACCAACTAAGACTTTAGGGGTGAGGCCTGCTTCTGCTGTTCTTACCATCTAAGACATTATGGGCGAAGGCCTGCTGCTGGGATGACCATCTAAAACATTAGTGGTTAGGGTCTGCTGCTGATCTGACCATCTAAAAAATTAGGGGTGATGGTCTGCTGCTGAGCTGACCATCTAACACATTATGGGCGAGGGCCTGCTGGTGACCCTCAAAATCATTAGGAGCAAGAGACTGCTGGTGACCCTCTAAAACATTAAAAACAGAGGCCTGCTGGTGACCCTCAAAAACCTTATAGGTTGAGAAATTGCTGGTAACATTCAAAAACATTATAGGTTCAGGGCCTGCTGGTGACTCTGAAAAACCTTATGGGTGAGGGCTTGCTGGTGACCCTCTAAAACATTATGGGTGAGGGCCTGCTTCTGAGATGACCCTCTAAAACATTAGGAGCGAGGGCAGCCTAATAAGCATGTTGATATGATGGAGGAGGATGAGAAAAGTGATACTGAACCATATACTCTTTTTAGTGGTGAAAGGGGTGCATACAGGGGCGTAACTACCGGGGAAGCACGGGAAGCAGCTTCGGGGCCCGGGCTTACAGAGGGCCCGGCAAGCACGTGTTGTCCTCAACTCCTCTCCTCCCCTGGGTAATCAGCACGTGTCCTCACTCCTCTCCCTTCGCTAATTACACAGTGAATCGCAGTGTGCTCTCGCCCTTGTCTATTTAAAACTTATTTTTTCTTTCTTTCAGAAAAGCTTGCCCTGGGGATCGAACCTGCGACCATTAGGTTCAAAGGCAAGACACTTAACCACAAAGCCATATGAGCTGATAAGCCAGATAGCTAAAAAAAAAAAAAATAAGACCTCTAGATGTGGAGAACTTTGATAGTGTATCCATACACATTACAGCTGCACCAGCACATTGTATATGGATGTAGCAGAGCTTGGTGTGTTGGGGCAGCTGTAATGTGTATAGATACACTATCAAAGTTCTCCACATCTTGAGTCTTATTTTATTTTTAGCTATCTGGCTTATCAGCTCATATGGCTTTGTGGTTAAGTGTCTTGCCTTTCATCCTAATGGTCACAGGTTCGATTCCCTTCTAAACTTTCTGAAAGACAGGATTTTTTTTTTTTTAAATACTGGACTATTGGCACTATGATATTGGCAAATGGGGGGGAGAGATAGGCACTTCATATTGGCACACACATTAGGGGGCAGGGGAGAGGATGGCACTATGATATTGGGATGTGGGGAAGACAGAGGCACTTGATATTGGCACATTATAGGGGGCACTATGGGGAGAGGAGCACTATGGGGGCATCTGGTGCTATATGGCTGGCTACTGGCACATTATAGGGTGGGTTTATATGGCTGACTACTGGCACATTATAGGAGGGGTTATATGGCTGACTACTGGCACATTATAGGGGGGTTATATGGCTGGCTACTGGCACATTATAGGGGGGCTGGGGGGGCTATATGGCTGGCACATTATAGAGGGGGAGCGAAACGCGCGGGTGGGGGGGGCCCAATACAAAAATTTGCTGTGGGGCCCAGTCATTTCTAGCTACGCCCCTGGGTGCATAGGAATACAGTGTATTCAATACACCATAACAGACACATTTAGATTGCCTTTATGTTCAGCCGCTTTCTTTTGGTGGAGTAGAGAAGTTAGGGGCAATCCAGGCCTTGTTTATTTTTATAAGAGTCAACCTGTCAGCATTTTCAGTTGACAGGCGGATGTGCTTATCAGTTATTATGCCCTCAGCAGCACTAAATACCCACTCTGACAAAACGCTGGTTGCGGGGCAGGCCAGCACCTTCAAGGCATAGAGCGCCAGTTCGTGCCACATGTCCAGCTTGGATACCCAATAGTTGTAAGGCACAGAGGGATCACTAAGGACGCTGACACGGTCTGCTATGTACTCCTTCACCATCTTCCAAAATGTTTCCCTCCTTGTGACACTAGGCCGCGTATCAGGTTGAGGGTGCTGGCGGGGTGTTATAAAACTGTCCCAGGCCTCGGAGATTGTTGCCCTGCCTCTGTTGGAACTGGTGTCTGTTCCCCTTGTCTCCTCTCCTTGGTTGGACAAGGAACTACATACTCTGCAGCCAGCGTTGTCAGCTGGAAATTTTTGGAGCAATTATTCCACAAGGACCTTCTGGTATTGCACCATTTTGCTCATCCTTTCCACCATAGGAATGAGAGATGAGATGTACTCTTTGTAGTGGGGGTCGAGAAGGGTGAACAACCAGTAATCTGTGTTGGCCAGATTGCGTACAACGCGAGGATGACATGAAAGGCGGCATCACATACAGTCAGCCCTGTGTGTCAGAGTCCCAAAAGACAAGACTTTGCTATCCTCATCAGGAGGATTACTCTCAATCTCCTCATCCTCTTCCTCCTCTTCTGCCCATCCACGCTGAACAGATGGAATAAAACTTCCATGGGTACTACCCTCTATAGCTAAGGCAACCATCTCCTTCTTCTCCTCCTCATCCAATTCGCGCTGAGAAGACGAAATGAGGGTGGTCTGGCTATAACCCTGTGTACTCTCCTCCCCCATTTCCACCTTTTCCCCATGCAAAGTGTTTGCCTAAATTGTGAGCAGCGACACAGAATTGTGAGTAGACACAGAAGTTGGATAGTTACGCTGATAATAGCATTATAGCCGCTCATCATCTGTGTTAATTTGAGTAGACACAGAAGTTGGATAGTTACGCTGATATTTGAGTAGACACAGAAGTTGGATAGTTACGCTGATAATAGCATTATAGCCGCTCATCATCTGTGTTAATTCCTCAAAGTTGCGTAAAACATCACAGAGGTCAGACATCAATGCCCACTCGTCGCTTGTGAAGAGCGGAAGCTGATTGGAAAATCGACAACCATGTTGCAGCTGGTATTCCACTACTGCCCTCTGCTGCTCACAAAGCCGACATGTCTTCCGGATTTTTGGACGGAGACAAATCCGCAGCATACTGAACGGAAGACATCCTGATGCATCCTGAACGGATTTCTCTCCATTCAGGATGCATGGGGATAATCCTGATCAGTAGCTTTCTGTCCTAGAGACCCGAGGACGGATCTCTAGGACGGAAAGCTAAAACGCTAGTGTGAAAGAGGCCTTAAGGATCAAGCCATTTTTTTTAAATCTGACCATTGTCACTTTATGTGTGAATAACTTTAAAATGCTTTTAATTATCCAGGCCATTCTGAGAGTGTTTATTTTTTGTCACATATTGTACTTCATAACACTAGTAAAACGGAGTAAAAAAAAATCATTTTTATTTATAAAAAATACAAAATTTACCAAAAATTTGGAAAACTTTGCAAATTTCCAAGTTTCAATTTCTCTACTTCTATAACACATAATAATACCGCCAAAAAAGTACTACTTCATGTCTACTTCATGTTTGGATCATTTTGGGAATGCCATTTGTGGGGAGTCGCTCTGGTAGATAGCGGTGCGGGTGCAGTACCGAGGCAAAACAAGGAGTCCAGAACATGCAATCAACAGTGTTTTATTCACACTTGCACAAAAATAAACGACAAACAGTCTCTTGGTGTTAATGCACACACATCAGAAGTATTAAGGCAAAACAAAACAGTCCCGTACAGGTTTCAGTCACCTGGGAGGTTTTAGGTGCAGGTTCGCACCTGGCTGTCAGTCCAGCTGCAAGACAGTCGACGTCAGGTTTCCGGGCCATCTGCACTCCTCCTTGTTGGGCTCTGGCTTCCAGCCCAGGGAACTTCACATAGCACAGAATGGATCAGAACTCCCAAACTCAAATGACTCCACAGCCTAACAGCAGCTCCAGGACAATCACTTCCCTCAGCTGCTGAGGAGGCTGCCTTTAAAGGCCCGGCAAAAGTCCGGCCTGGACCGTGGGGAGTAGGCACCCACCCAACTCTTTGCCTACTCCCAATAAGAGCCGGCCCGGATTGGCTTTGCAGCCAAACTAACTGACAATGTCAAACAGCACTAGCTGCTGCTGACACATAAAAAACCCGGCTCTCACCTCACCGAGGCCAGGAACCTCGGTGACACGTATCGTCCGTCCATGACGACACCTTGCGCCCTCTTACACATTTTATTTGTTGGGGACATTGCAAGGATTTGAAGCTTAGTTTATTTTCAAAAATCTACTTTTTAGGGACCAGTTCAGGTCTAAAGACCTTTGTGAGGATTACACAATAGAAACCACCCAAAACTGACCACATTCTAGAAACTACACCCCTCAACGTATTCGAAACTGATTTTATAAACATCATTCCACAAAAGTTAATGGCAAATGGAGATAAAATTTCAGAATTTAAATTTTTTGGCACATTTTCCATTTTTTTAAATTTTTTCCAGTAACAAAGCAACGGTTAACAGCCAAACAAAACTCAATATTTATTGCCCTGATTCGTTAGTTTGCAGAAACACCCCATATGTGGCTGTAAACTGCTGTATGGCCAAACGGCAGGGCGCAGAAGGAAGGGAACGCTATATGTTTTTGGAAGGCAGATTTTGCTAGACTGGTTTTTAGACACCATGTCCCATTTAAAGCCCCCGTGACTGGGTGGCAAAAGAACACATGTATTGTGGTTATTTTATGGACTATTGAATCTGGGACATTAATTTTTTGGTGGATAACTGATATATCATTTGGAGCATGGACTTTTTGGTGGATATTTGAACTTAAGATATCAATTGAAATACTTTTTGGATTTACTATTCAGGAGGATCCCTGGTTTATTTTATTGTATGAAACTCCAATTTTAATAGTATTTATTAAAATAAATGTATCTCTAGGTACCTAATATTAGAGAGTGCCCTACCATTATTTGTGGTGTTATATAATATAGATAGTTAGTGGGAGATAGTCAGTGTAGGTTAGATAGTGATATAAGTCCTTTGGCAGATAGTCAAGAGAGTCTCCCTGTTGAAGACTTGTGTGAGAGCAGCTATCATTTGTACTGCCCTGAGGAGGAGGTTCAAGAGGAGGTTGAAGACCCCATGCACAGCTTTGTTGGTTATGGCAATAGTGGTATCCCTAGCCATGGTATTGGCATTAAGGGCAGCAACAGTGGCAGTTTGGGCAAATGCAGAGCGCCAAGGAGCCCACCAAGATATATTACAGCATAATAAGGGTGTCAGGGAGGAAGAGGACTCCGATGACGATTCTGTGTTGGACAGGATCTGGGAGCTGTATTGAGGTGCTGAGGAGGAAGCAACATCAGAGCAGGAGGGTGGTAAGAGTGGCAGCAATAAAGAGTAGAGACCACATATATCACAATGAACAGCCAGTGTCTGATGTGCTTAGGGATCTGGTGTTGCCACTGATACTGTGGGTGAGTTAGGCCCAAAACATTTCAGAGCTAAGAGCTTGGCTGCCTCTCGCTCTGTGTGATCATCACCCGTCTGGCAGTTTTTCTCCACACTTGCATTGTACAAGGTCTGCAATAATGAAACAAGCCATTGGCAACCAAACATAAACATAGGCACCACAGCTCTACTGAAGCACATAAAGCAGCATCACCCAATCCAGTGGGCAAACCAGCTACCAAAACAAGAGTTTTATCCTTCCACACCATCATTGTTGTTTTCTTCCTCTCCTGTTCAGATTCCTCATCCTCTGCTCCATTGCCAGCCATCAATAATGAAATGCATGGCCAGAGGACAAATCTACATGCATAGCAATCTGCAGGTGCGCAATCCTTATTCCCACCTGGCAAAGTTGCTGGTGTTGCTGTCGCTGCTGTACCACTTAGTAGGGTTGGCTGCCTTTAGGGAGCTGATGGTGTATGTTCAGCCTCACTGCAAGATACCTAGACACTATTATTTTTCCCAAACTTTCTCTGTTTGTACTTTCATGTGGCGGAGAATGTGGGCCGATCCCTGTGATCCCTGCTGTGTGTGAAATTTCACGGCACTGTAGACACCTAGAGTAGCTCTTACAGGCAGGGACAGTACATGTCTTTCACAGACAACTGACTCAATGGTTTTGCAGCAGTGGCAAGGGAGCAACCTGGCCAGATGCATTATTTTTGTATGGTGCATGTCATTAACCTAGTCTTGCAATGATTTTTTAATAGGTAAGCTGGCTTGTGCAAGGTGCTGGCAATGTCCAGGAGACTCTCCTCACTTTTCAGCCATTCTTATATGGTGAGAAACGCTTTCCTGAACTTGCAATGACAGAATGGTCTGATGCTACACCTTTAAACCACAAGAGGATGATGAGAATGGGACCAGTCACGACACCCAATCATCTTAGTGGGGGGCAGAGCTGAAAAGATTTGGCTTTTCGGGCATGCTGGGCAGAATGGCAAGGTGTATGCTTGCTTACTTACACAGTGACAGGCATACCATTGACATTAAGCAGTCTGATGATTATAGGATAGCCATGCTTTTAGACTTTTTGCTATCAAAGCAGACTGAGGGAATGTTTTCCTCCTTCTTAAAGGGAAGACACATTACATTATTACCAGAAAACACTGTGTATGCAGCCTGCAGCAGCTTTAGGCAAACAGACAGCTCCTGCCAGCATGTCTGAAAGGTAATCCCACCGTAGCCCCAGCAGTGACACCTACCTCCTGCCGCCACAAGCAGCAGAAACCAGAAGACAGAAGCATCCGCCAGTTCAGTCTCCTCAATATGAGCAGTGGGGAGTTGTGACACCTGAATGGATCAAAGTGCTCTCCACCAATGTTCAAAACATCACTTTTATCAGAATGAACCATACCTGTATTCAGGAGGATTTTCACACTAATCCAAAAAGGGTCCAAAAACAGAGCCGGAAACTATAAGCAGGTAAGTTTAACATCTGTTGTGGGTAAACTGTTTGAAGGTTTTCTAAGAGATGCTATCTTTGAGTACCATAATGAAAATAAGAAAATAACAGCATATCAGCACGGCTTCATAAGTGATCGGTCATGTCAAACTAATTTAATCAGTTTCTATGAGGAGGTAAGTTCTAGACTTGACAGCGGCGAATCAATGTATGTCGTATATCTGGACTTCTCCAAAGCATTTTACACTGTACCGCATAAAATGTTAGTATATAAAATGAGAATGATCGGACAGAAGGAAAATGTCTGCATGTGGGTAAGTAACTGTTTCAGTAATAGAAAACAGAGGGTGGTTATTAATGGTACACACTCAGATTGGGTCACTATCACTAGTGGAGTACCTCAGGGGTCAGTATTGGGCCCTATTCTCTTCAATATATTTATTAAAGATCTTGTAGAAAGCTTGCACAGTAAAATATAAATTTTTGCAGATGACAATAAACTGTGTAAAGAAGGGGCGGACTGACCATTAGGGCACTCGGGCATGGACTGAGGGCCCGTGGCAAGTAGGGGGCCCGCCCCCAGGGTAGACGCGGCGGCAGAGGACATCAGGAGATGAGTGCTTCCATTGCGCTCATCTCCATAGTCATCTGTATTGTGCAGCGACAGAGGAGGGAGAGGGGTGTCCTCTCCCTGTTCCTCTGATAGGCTGCTGGCCTAGTGCTGGCAGCCTATCAGAGGCCGGTGCAAGCGGCGCGATGACGTCATCGCGCCGCCGGAGCGGTACAGCTTGAGACACAGGCCGGAAGAGGCCTGCATTGCATCGCATCGCTGGAGGTAAGTATAAGTGTTTTTTTTTTCTTGAGGCTACTGGCACTTAAGGGGGGACTAATGGGACTAGGGGGACTAATGGCACTTAAGTGGGCTGCTACTGGCACATAAGGGGGACAGCTACTGACACATAAAGGGGACAGCTACTGGCACATAAGGGGGGAAAGCTACTGGCACATAAGGGGGGACAGCTACTGGCACATAAGGGGGGAAAGCTACTGGCACAAAAGGGGGCTACTGGCACATAAAGGTGGTGGCTACTGGCACATAAGAGGGGCTAATGGCACATGAGGGGGGACTAATAACACATGAGGGGGGCCTAATGGCACATAAGGGGGGCTATTGGCACATAAGGCGGGGCTACTGGCACATAAGGGGGAGGCTACTGGCACATAAGGGGAAGGCGGCTACTGACACATAAGGGGGCGGCGGCTACTGGAACATAAGGGGGGGACTAATGGCACATAAGCGGGGCTACTGGCACATAAGTGGACTACTGGCACATAAGAGGGACTACTGACACGTAAGGGGGGCTACTGGCACATAAGGGGGGGACGGCTAGTGGCACAAAAGCGGGGACTACTGGCACATGGGGTGAAGCACAAGAGAGGCACTTATTGCTGGCACATGGGGGAGAGGCACAAGAGAGGCACTTATTACTGGCACATGTGGTGGCATGGAGAGGCACGTGTTACTGGCCCATTATTATGGGGCACTATGGGGGCTTCTACTGAGGCCACAAAGAATGGGTATTTTATATGGGGGGCTCTGTGTGGTACTAGTATTACCAGGGGTATTATCTGTTTCTGCAGTGTAGTATTGGGGAGCACAGCGGCAGAGTATTGGGGGTAGTAGGATGATTTGTCCAGAAGATGGGAGGATGATGGAAAAGTAGTAAATTAAGATTTTTTTTTGTTAAACTGCTGAGATGGAAAATGGCTACAACATGGCGGTCTGGTCTGAAGGTCTGAAAGGAGAAGACGAGGACAGAAAACATCTACATCAAAGGAGACGTCACTGGACGTAATAGGTAAGTGCCCTGTATTTCTGTAGTGATGGGATCAGAGGCATAACGATGGCGGTGTGACCAGGTAGTGGAGGCGGGATATAGGTGTGGCTGGAGGTATAACATGGGCGTGGCTGGAGGTAGGGCATGGGTGGGGCCTGGAAGGGGGCCCTTGATTTATTTTGCCCGGGGGGCCTGAGGGTTCTCAGTCCGCCCCTGGAGTAAAGTAATTAACATGGAATAGGACAGTATACTGCTACAGATGGATCTGGATAGATTGGAGGCTTGGACAGAGAAGTGGCAGATGAGGTTTAACAGTGACAAATGTAAGGTTATGCACATGGGAAGGAATAATGCAAGTCACTCATACATACTAAATGGTAAAACACTGGGTAACACTGACATGAAAAAGGACTTAGGAATTTTAGTGAACAGCAAACTAAGCTGTATAAACCAGTGTCAGGCAGCTGCTGCCAAGGCCAATAAGTTATGGGTTGCATCGAAGGGGGCATAGGTGCCCGTGATAAGAACATAGTCCTACCACTTTACAAATCACTAGTCAGACCACACATGGAGTACTGTGTACAGTTCCGGGCTACTGTGAACAAGGCAGAAATAGCAGAGCTGGAGAGGGTTCAAAGGAGGGCAACTAAAGTAATAACTGGAATGGGGGGACTACAGTACCCTGAAAGATTATCAAAATTGGGGTTTATAATTGGGAGCCGGCGACGCGCTTCCTCCTTTTGTATTTGACATGATTGTTTGGCTTCTGACCTCGGCTTTGTTTGTGACCTTGCTAGCATCTTTTGGTATTAACGCGTCCTCTAGGCTTGACCCTTGCTTTGTCTATGGTATTTGTATTTGTCTTCAGGCCCCTGCACTTATCTAAGAAAAGGACTGTCGCCAAGTTGTACAACGTCAGTTAGGACAGACCATGCAAGTAGGTATTGATAGTGGTGTGGGTGGATATCAGGGCTGCACTTATCCCTCCCTACCGTGACAGAATCACAGACCATACCAAATACCATTGACCCATTGCGGGTTCTCACGGATCAGGTACATAATCTCGCCCAAGTGGTCCAGGAATTGGGAGAAAGATTTAATCATTAGGAATTGCTTCAGAGACCACATATAGCGGCCTCCTCCACTCAGAACCTTGAACCCCAGATTGTTTTTCAGGGGATCACACATTTTTTCTTACATTTAAGGAAAGTTGTAAACTTTATTTTCTTTTGCACCCTCATTCTTCAGGTTCTGAGCAGCAAAGAGTGGGCTTTTTCTCTCCCCACCTATTCTCCTTGCCTAGTTTCAGTTGAAGCATTTTTTTCAGGCTTTGGGGATAATTTATGATGAACCTGACAGATCGACTGTGGCTGACTCTCAATTAAAGTCGCCATGTCAGGGGGACACACCCATTGAGGAATTCTGCACCCAGTTCTGCAAATTGTGTTTCCTTTGGCTGGAATGACCCAGCACTCAGCTGTCAGTTTAGGACTGGAATATTGTACGCCGGAGGTAACTTAGACTGTGGGGATTAGTCATATGGAGAGTTGTTCCTTTTTGATATTAAGGAATTTACCTGTGGAAGTAGTTTCACTCCTAGACCTTTGTTGCTGCAGCAAATGTGTGGGATATCCTCTCTGTTTAAATTTGACAGTCATCTCATCTAAGTGGTCCCTACGAGTAGATGGATCACTAACAATTCTAGTAACCCTTTGGAATTGGGAGAATGGAAGGGATTTTTTTGATGGCTGGTGGATGATTTCTGTCATATGTTAGCAGACTATTACGGTCTGTGTTTTAATAAAGAGATCAGTTACACATCTGCCTTGATGACCCAGGTATCCAAAAAGGATATCCTCTGTGAATACCAATTTAGGGTTAACTGTAGTTCAGGTCGTACACTGTTGTTGATAAATGTTGTGAAGTCCTGTAGGGTCTCAATGCCGGCACCGACCACCGGCCACCGGCCTTTAAAAAAATCCCTTCCATTCTCCCAATTCCAAAGGGTTAATAGAATTGTTAGTGATCCATCCACTGGTAGGGACCGCTTAGATGAGATGACTGTCAAATTTAGACAGAGAGGATATCCCGCACATTTGTTGCAGCAACAAAGGTCTAGGAGTGAAACACCAACAGCACATAATGTGAAATCAGTCTAGAGAAGACTACCTTTCATTGTGAAATATCACCCATGGATTAATCGGGTAAGATCAGTCATCAACAAACACTGGAGCATAGTTACAAAGTCTTATCCCACAGTGGAAGAATTCCAAATTCTTACTATGATCTGTTACAAACGAGCAGACAATATAAGAGACAGGATCATAAGAGCCGACATAGGTACTAATGAGAGAAGTCCAAAACAGATGTTTTTTTCCTCGGTTAAGTGAAAGACACTTCCTTGTCTCAATTGCATTCATTGCTCCAGCATTATTAAGGGACCATAAATTTCCCACCCACACACGGGGGAAAAGATTCCAATAAAAGGGCACTTCACATGCAATAGCACATTCGTTGTCTATCTGCTGAAATGTCTGTGCGGTCTCTGTTACGTAGGTGAAACCACCATGCATATGAAAGACCGCTTTAGCAAGCACAAGTCCACCATACGTAACTAAAATTTGATGTTACCCATCCCGCACCACTTCCATCAGCAGAGACACAATGTTTCACATCTTTGCTTTCAGATAATTGAAGAAGTGACACTACCTAGACGTAGAGGCAATAGGGCAGAGATGTTACTTAAACGAGAGGCATATTGGAATCACCGCCTGCAGACATTAACACCCAAGGGGTTAAACCGCGATTATGCTGTCAATAGCTTTTTATGAGCATCTCTATATGCCTCTCCCAGAATCTCTGATGTCTCTCTAACTTGTTGCAAAATGTTTCCACAGTGTAATTCCAAAAATGGACTGCAAATCTTCCAAAGTAACTTTGTATATCTTTTCCTTTTTTGTAATCATTATTGTTTACCTAGTTTCCCTGGCAACATGATGTTGCAGAATCAATGAGTGACCAATAAAATCATTAAGCAACTAATTTTAGAGTGCAGGTCGCAAAGTTAGTGACAATTCAAACCACCAACTAGACCCCATTCTCATCATCTGGTGAAAACATCACAGGTTCCCAGTCATCATGGAAATAAAAAGGAGGGCATATTATGTTTAATTAATTTAATAATAAAATATTTAATACATTTACTAATAAAATTTCAATTTTGCCTACTACAAGAGAGAATCGTCCATCACAGGTTTCCAGTCATCATAAAAATGAAGAGAAGGGCATCCTTATTATATATAATTAATGTAATAATAAAATATTTAATACATTTACTAATAAGATTTCCATTTTGCCTACTACAGGAGAGAATCGGCCAGTCTTCTGTTTATTCAACAACGTGGTGTTGCGATGGAGATGATTCCTGTCAAGATTAATGCAAGTGCAGTATTGGCTGCTCATCAACGGAGATACTTCTGGGGGAAACCTTTGGTATAAAGGGGCCTCTACTAGGAGCCGGACAATGAGAAGAAGACCGGAAGAGTCACGAAGTTAGTGAAGAGCCAAACCAACCAACCATGCCCTCCCCCAGTCTCTTTGTCCGGTGAAAACATCATGAGTTCCCAGTCATCATAGTAACATAGTAACATAGTATAAAAGACTGAAAAAAGACATTTGTCCATCCAGTTCGGCCTGTTTCCTACAAGTTGATCCAGAGGAAGGCAAAAAAACCCTGTGAGGCAGAAGCCAATGTTCCTCACTTAAGGGGAAAAAAAATTCCTTCCCGACTCCAATCAGGCAATCAGAATAACTCCCTGGATCAACGACCCCTCTCTAGTAGCTGTAGCCTGTAATATTATTACACACCAGAAATAAATCCAGTCCCCTTTTGAATTCCTTTATTGTACTCACCATCACCACCTCCTCAGGCAGAGAGTTCCATAGTCTCACTGCTCTTACAGTGAAGAATCCTTTTCTATGTTTGTGTACAAACCTTCTTTCCTCCAGACGCAGAGGATGTCCCCTTGTCACAGTCACAGTCCTGGGGATAAATAGATGATGGGACAGATCTCTGTACTGACCCCTGATATATTTATACATAGTTATTAGATCTCCCCTCAGTCGTCTTTTTTTCTAAAGTGAATAACCTAATTTTGATAACCTTTCAGGGTACTGTAGATCCCTCATTCCAGTTATTACTTTAGTTGCCCTCCTCTGAACCCTCTCCAGCTCTGCTATGTCTGTCTTGTTCACAGGAGCCCAGAACTGTACACAGTACTCCATGTGTAGTCTAACCAGTGATTTGTAAAGTGGTAGGACTATGTTCTCATCACGGGCGTCTATGCCCCTTTGATGCAACCCATTATCTTATTGGCCTTGGCAGTAGCTGCCTGACACTGGTTTTTGCAGCTTAATTTGCTGTTTATTAAAATTCCTAGATCCTTTTCCATGTCAGTGTTACTGAGTGTTTTACCATTTAATATGTACGGGTGACTTGCATTATTCCTTCCCATGTGCATAACTTTACATTTGTCAGTGTTAAACCTCATCTGCCATTTTTCTGCCCAAGCCTCCAATCTATCCGGATCCCTCTGTAGCAGAAAACTGTCCTCTTCAGTGTTAATTACTTTACACAGTTTAGTGTCATCTGCAAAAATAGATATTTTACTGTGCAGGCCTTCTACAAGATCATTAATAAATATATTGAAGAGAATAGGGCCCAATACTGACCCCTGAGGTACCCCACTAGTTACAGTGACCCAATCTGAGTATCTACCGTTAATAACCACCCTCTGTTTTCTGTCACTCAGCCAGTTACTTACCCACATACAGACATTTTCTCCCAGTCCGAGCATCCTCATTTTATATACTAACCTTTTATGAGGTACGGTGTCAAATGCTTTGGAGAAGTCCAGATATACGACATCCATTGATTCGCCGCTGTCAAGTCTAGAACTTACCTCCTCATAGAAGCTGATTAAATTTGTTTGGCATGACCGATCCCTCATGAAGCCATGCTGATATGGCGTTATTTGCTTATTTTCATTGAGATACTCCAATATAGCATCTCTTAGAAACCCAATAGATGTTAAACTTACCGGCCTATAATTTCCAGGCTCTGTTTTTGGACCCTTTTTGAATATTGGCACCACATTTGCTATGCGCCAATCCTGTGGAACATTCCCTGTTATTATAGAGTCCGTAAATATCATAAATAATGGTCTGGCTATGACATCACTTAATTCC
This sequence comes from Bufotes viridis, assembly GCA_033119425.1. Classification (NCBI taxonomy): domain Eukaryota; kingdom Metazoa; phylum Chordata; class Amphibia; order Anura; family Bufonidae; genus Bufotes; species Bufotes viridis. The sequence goes on from CM065596.1 coordinate 71,604,405, forward strand.
CTTAGGATACGGGGGTGTATGCTATCCGGTCCTGGCGATTTGTCTATTTTAATCTTTTTAAGTCGCTGTTGTACTTCTTCCTGGGTCAGACAGGGCACTTTTAATGGGGGATTTACTTTTACATTCTGCATTTCATCTGACAGTTTATTTTCCTCAGTGAATATAGTGGAGAAAAAAAAAATTAATAGTTTTGCTTTATCCTCGGTGCTCTCTGCAACACCCCCCTCATTGCAATGTAGAGGGCCGACTCCTTCAGATTTATATTTTTTACTATTTATATAATTGAAGAACATTTTAGGGTTAGTTTTACTCTCTTTGGCAATTAATCTCTCGGTCTCTAGTTTGGCAAATTTTATTAGTTTTTTCCATATTCTATTTTTTTCCTTATAGTTTATCAGTGCTTCCTGACTCTCCTGTTTTAGCGATTTATATGCTTTCTTTTTGTCATTTATTGCCTTCTTTACGGTTCCATTTATCCACATTGGTTTCTTATTGTTCCTTAGCCTTTTATTCCTATAAGGTATGTACCTCTCACAATTAGATGTTACAATGCTTTTAAAAATCTCCCATTTTATGGTTGTATTTTTATTTTTGAGGACTTTGTCCCAGTTAGTTAGGCCTATGGCCTCGCTTAGTTGGCTAAATTTTGCTTTTTTGAAGTTTGGTATTTTTGTTCCTCCCTTTAGAAACTCTCGTTTGAACGATAATTGGAAGGTTATAACTTTATGGTCACTATTTCCCAGGTGTCCCCAACCTGCACATCTGTTGTTCTATCAGGTCTATTGGTTAATACTAAGTCCAGTATGGCCGTCCCTCTAGTGGGGTCCTGAACCAGTTGGGAAAGGAAATTGTCTTTGGCTATTGCCAAGAACCTGTTTCCTTTATGGGATGTACAGCTTTCAGTTTCCCAGTCTATATCTGGGTAGTTGAAGTCCCCCATGATAACGACTTCATTATGATTTGCCGCCTCGTCTATCTCGTTTAGTAATAGATTTTCTGTGGACTCTGGTATATTAGGTGGTTTATAATACACTTCTATTAGTATTTTATTATTGTTTTTGCTCCATGTATTTCTACCCACAGTGACTCCACATGTTCATGTCCCTCAGAGATGTATTCTCGAATTACGGGATTTAGACACGACTTCACGTAGAGGCAGACCCCTCCACCTCTCCGGTTTTGACGATCCTTTCTAAACAGATTGTAACCTTTTATATTAACTGCCCAGTCATAGCTATCATCCAGCCATGTCTCAGTTATTCCCACTATGTCATAGTCCTCCTCACACATCACTAATTCCAGTTCACCAGTCTGGTTAGTCAGGCTTCTGGCTTTAGTATACATATATTTGACAGGTTTATGTGTATTTTTTACCCTACATCTTTCATTCTGAGCTGTTCTAGTCCCCCCTTCCATTCCTCCCCCAGACACACTACCTCTATCTGCACTATCTTCCCCTCCTATAACGTAATTACCCTCCCCCCCAGTCCCTAGTTTAAACACTCCTCCAACCTTCTAGCCATCTTTCTCCCCAACACAGCTGCCCCTTCCCCATTGAGGTGCAGCCCGTCCCTACGGTAGAGCCTGTAGCCAACAGAGAAGTCAGCCCAGTTCTCCAGGAACCCGAACCCCTCCTTCCTACACCAGTTCTTGAGCCACTTGTTAACCTCCCTAATCTCCCGCTGCCTTTCTTGTGTGGCTCGTGGTACAGGCAGTATTTCAGAAAATACTACTTTTGAGGTCCTTGCCCTAAGCTTTTGACCTAAATCCCTGAAATCATTTTTAAGGACTCTCCACCTTCCTCTAACTTTGTCATTGGTTCCGATATGGACCATGACCGCTGGATCTTCTCCAGCCCCTCCCAGTAATCTGTCAACCCAATCCGTGATGTGTCGAACTCTAGCGCCAGGAAGACAGCACACAGTCTCCCACTACCAGCACCGGTCTGGCCTGCCCTGCTCTCCTGGTCCCCTGCTTACTGGAGCTGACATTCCTCTGACTGGCAGAGGAAGTGTCTGGCTGCAGCGGTGCCGTCCCTGAACTGTCATCCCCCTCATCTGCCAACCGTGCAAACTTGTTGGGGTGTGTCAGATCAGGGCTAGCCTCCCTGGCACTCTTCCCTCTACCCCGCTTTCTTACTGTTACCCAGCTAACTAGCTCACTCTCCTCAGCCTCCTCGCTACCACCCTCCCCCACATCTACCCCATAGAGTGCTTGCTCAGTGAGCAGCAAACTCTTTTCCAAATTGTCAGTGGCTTTTCATGGAAATGAAAAGGAGGGCATCCTGTGATGCAAAGAGATGGAGAGGGTCTACGGATTCCCCCTGCACTATATGGACATCTCAGAAATGAACCACTGTTCTACTTGTATAAGCGTTTAATAGAACAGGTTCTGTAGACATTGTGGCAATGTGAATAGTGATGGGTGCAGTAAAGTGAAGCATGAAAAAGGGGTATTGTTTGCACCAGGAGCGTGTCACCAAGGGACCCTGTCTTGATGGAGTAAAGGCCCTAGATATAGGTGGCCACTAAATTAGTTGGTGTACATCAAGATAGTTAGCTTAGCTGGCTCCAGCTAGTCCGGGGTGGGCTTTTACTGGAAACAGGCAATGTGCTGGGTGAGTGCCTGTTCCCCATGCTCCAGTCTGGGATTTTGGAATATGCCCATGTCCAGGGATGCTACTTAATCCTGTTGCTGGACTTGGGTGTGGCTCCCAGTCTGGGAAAGAAGAAGGCTGTGCCGAGGCCTGTGGGAGCTGGGACCCTCTAATCCTGTGTGTGGGGTAAGCACTGGTGATGTGTTTTGGGGAACTGGGTGGTAGACCCAGATTCCGATAGAGAGGGAAAGACTGTTTAGTCAGTGGCCAGGCGGCTGAGGATTTATGTGTGTGATTTATGTGTGTTTCGGTTGCTGTTTTGTGCTGATGTGCTTGAAAATAAAGTATTGTTTGGACTTCAATCTGATGTCCGTGGCAAGTCTGTGAGAAAGAGAGCTAATCCCTACAACATCTATGTGGAATTAGCTGACGAGGGTGTAAAAGGAGTGCGCTTCTTCTTGACACTAACATTGACCTGTAAGACTGAGTTAATACCTGAGTTATTGTGTCAGTTTTGGCCCCGTGACTGCCCAAATAAGTGAAGTGTGCAGTGATTCTAATAGCGACTCCTGTCATCTGCATGTCATACTGAATTACAGTATTATTTCACTACCCCAGCACGATCCCTATGTGTGTTACTGCAAGGCAAAGTGTTCTACACCCCTATAAAGGCTCGCTGTAGCCCGGAAATTGCTGTTTTTTATCGCTATTTGCCGCAAATATATTCGGATCAAAGCAAAAAATTTCTGAAAATTCGGCAAACAGGCCAAATCGAATTTTTGAGAAATTCGCTCATCTCTAGTTAAGAGCTTGTATTGATTATCGAGAGATAAACAAAATTACTGTCAAAAATCAATACTCTTTGCCGTTGATTCCGGACCTGTTTAATCAGGTTCTTGGAGCAAGATGGCTCACTAAACTCGATCTCAGGGGGGCCTATAATCCCATTCGAATTAAGGAGGGGGATGAATGGACAAGGGCTCTTAATACCCCTGAGGGTCATTACGAATATTTAGTGATGCCATTTGGTTTGAGCAATGCCCCGGCTGTTTTCCAAAATTTTGTTAATATTTTCAGGAAATCTTTTTGTGAAATTCTTGATTGTCTATTTGGATGATATTTTGATTTACTCACCTGACTGGGATTCCCATATTAGCCCCTCTAGGCAGGTACTGGAGGTCTTTCGAGAGAACCAACTACTCGCTAAAGGTGAAAAATGTATCTTTGGGGTACAGAAAATTTTGTTTTTAGGGTATATTTTCACACCCCAATCCTTTAAGATCCAGGGAAGGTGCAGGTGATTCTGGAATGGTTGAGACCCTCCTCTCTAAAAGCATTACAAAGTTTTTGGGGTTTTTCCAATTATTACCGGAAATGTATTTAAAAAAATTTGGTTGACTCTCACTGACCTAACCAGAAAGGGAGCAGATTTTGGGAATTGGTCTCCCGAAGCCACTAAGGCTTTTGAACCACTCAAGAGGTTTTTTGTTAACACCCCTATTTTTGTCCAACCTGACCAAGAGAAGCCTTTTGTGGTCGCTGTTGACGCCTCCGCGGATGGGGTGTGAGTGGTACTTTCCCAGGGGTCATCAACTTTCACGAACCTGAGACCGTGCGCATTTTTCTCTCGTAAGTTCTCTCCTACCAAGAGAAATTATGATATTGGGAACAGAGAATTACTTACTATTAAGTGGGCCTTTGAGGAGTGGCGGCATTTTTTGGAGGGGGCCCTACATCAGGTTACCGTTCTTACTGACCATAAAAATCTCATGTTTTTGGAGTCTGCTAAACGTTTAAATCCCAGACAGGCTAGATAGGCTTTGTTCTTCACACGTATTAACTTCTGTATTACTTTCAGGCCAGGAAGTAAAAATATTAATGCTGATGCCCTGTCCAGAAGTTTCTGTGCTTTCCAACCTCCTGACACCTCACCTGAACCTATATTGCCGGCAGGAGTCATTGTGGCTTCGGTCTCTGAAGATTTGATGACCAAAATTTCTGCAGGACAGCACTTGGCTCCCGTACAATCTCCTAGTAATAACGTATTTGTCCCTGGTCATTTACGTCTCCGACTGTTGGCTGAGTGTCACAACTCTGTTTTAGTGGACATCCGGGTATTAATGCCACCAAGTAACTTGTTTCCAGGTTTTATTGGTGGCCAATCTTGTCTAGAGATGTCCAGTTGTCCACTCATATGTTTCCGCATGTGAGGTTTGTGCCAGGTCCAAGACTCTTAGGTCCTGTCCTGTGGTTGAGTTACGACCACTGCCCATTCCGAATAGGCCATGGTCCCATATTTCTATGGATTTCATCACCGACTTACCGGTTTCTGAGTTGTGTGGACAGATTTAGTAAAATGGTACACTTCATCCGTCTGTCAAGATTGCCTAATGCCAAGACTCTGGCTTCACTGTTTGTTGATCATGTTATACGTTTACACGGAATCCATGAGAATATGGTTTTGGATAGGTGTCCAATTTGTTTCAAGGTTTTGGAGGGCTTTTTGTCATAAATGTAACATCTTTTTGTCTTTTTCTTCGGCCTTTCATCCAGAAACCAACGGTCAAACTGAATGTTTGAACCAGTCTCTAGTGCAGTATTTGAGATGCTATCTTGAGATGCTATGAATTCGCCATTAACAATCAGGTGAATTAATCTACTGGTATGTCTCCATTTAACTGTAATCTTGTTTTTTATCCGTGATTTCGTTCGTTTTTGCCGTCCTCTTCGCAAATTCCAGAGGCTGATGTAGTGGCTAGAGAACTGTGCACAGTCTGGGCCCAGGTTCAGTCGAACCTGAGAAAAGCCAAGGAGGTTCAAAAAAGTGCAGAAAAGCACTCTCGAGGACTAGATTTTGAGTTGGGTGATAAAGTGTGGCTGTCCACCAAGAATTTGTCTTTGAAGGTACCCTCAAATAAGTTTGCACCGCAATTTATTGGGCCTTATGAGATTGTGGGCATTATCAATCCTGTATCTTTTAAGTTAAGATTACCCGACTCCTTTCGTATCCATAATGCTTTTCACAAGTTTTTACTAGTATGTGTAAAAGTATGTGTCACCTGTATCTCCTTGACAGGAATCTCCACCACCAGTGGAGGTGGCCGGTCAACCTAAATTCAAGATCTCTAGGATTATTGATGCAAGAAAGGTCTGGAACTCTCTGCAATATTTGGTCCATTGGAAGGGCTTTGGTCCTTAAGAAAGGTCTTGTATGCCGGCTAGTATGATGCATGCTGTGAGGTAACTGAGAAGATTTCATCTATCTCACCCGGAAAAAACAGCTCCAGTAAATTTGGGTCCGGTGGCCCCCTGTGGAAGGGGGGGGGGGTACTGTAACAGGGAGCTGGCGACGCGCTTCCTCCTTGCATCCCACCTGCATGCAAGAGTGAGGACGTGGCTAGCGTCCTCGTCTCCATAGGGACCAGGGGGCGGGGAGAACTCAGCCGCGCTGAGGAGGTGTGCATGATTGGGTTCTCCCCGCCCCCTGGTCTCCATGGAGACGAGGGCGCCAGCCGAGGACAAGGACGCCAGTGTTCCCCTAGACAATGATCAGCAGGGGAACTGAGCCCCAATAATGATGAATCAGCACTCGGCTATGTTGGGCATTGTACTGTGAGTCAAGTGAAGCTGGCCATGTCATGTGACTCACCACTCAGGGTTATTTAAACAGGCAGCCTGCTGGCCACAAGTTGCCTGTGATTGGTCTTTTGTTACCCCCACCAGCATTCTCTTGGATTTTGTATCTCATCTGTGCTTTGACCTTGGCTCTGTTTGTGACCTCGACCTCGCTACCTCCCTTTGTACTTGAGGTGATTGTTTGGCTTCTGATCTCGGCTTTGTTTGTGTCCTTTACCTTCCTAGCTTCTTTTGGTATTTACGCGTCCTCCATGCTTGAGCCTTGCTTTGTCTACGGCATTTGTATTTGTCTTCAGGCCCCTGCACTTATCTAAGAAAGGGACTGTTGCCAAGCTGTACACTGTCAGTTAGGCCGGGCCGTGAAAGTACAGTAGGTAGGGAATCAGGTGCAGGTGGATAACAGGGCTGCACTTTTCCCTCCCTACCATGACAGAATCAAAGGCCATACTAAATACCATGGACCCATTGCGGGTTCTCATGGATCAGGTACATAATCTCGCCCTAGTAGTACAGGAATTGGGAGACAGGTTATAGCATCAGGAGTTGCTTCAGACACCACATATAGTGGCCTCCTCCATTCAGAACGTTGAACCCCACGATAAATTTTTCAGATCGTTTTTCAGGGGATCACAAATTTTTTCTTACATTTAAGGAAAGTTGTAACCTTTTTTTCTTTTGCGCCCTCATTCCTCAGGTTCTGAGCAGCAATGAGTGGGCATTATCTCTTATCTCTGCTGCAGGGGGACCCACAAGAATGGGCTTTTTCTCTCCTCACCTACTCTCCTTGCCTAGTTTCACTTGAAGTGTTTTTTCAGGCTTAGGGGTACTTTATGATGAATCTGACAGATCGACTGTGGCTGAGTCCCTTAAGTCCCTTCAGTGGGGAAATTGGCTTCTACCTCAGTTTTTTTTTTTTTTTTTGCCTTTCTCTGGATTAACTTGAAGGATAACAGGCCGAACTGGATTGACAGGTGTGTTTTTTCGGCCTTATAAACTATGTTACTATCTGCTTTGCTCTCTTAAAAGGTCTGTTGTTCTGAAATAGTTGTAAATTTGAGGCTAGCTTAGCTATTTTCTTTGTTTTGCTAAATATGCATGTTTAAAAGACTGGAAAGCACCCTTTCTGACCAACAGTGTGAAAATAAAGCAGTGCTTATACTAGTGCTGTGCTCTCCTCACTGTTTACTTGCTTGCTGTACAGAAGCAGCAGCAAGCAGCTATAATTATAGCTCTGCTGTTCCTGTTCACTTTAATAGGATGGCTCCTTCCTATTCACCTGAGGTCATCAGTATAGCAAAAGCAGACAGTCCCTTTAAGAATGAGCAGTTCCATCTTGAGATTCATTTCAGATCAACTGGAGAGAGACCCCAAAAGTAACATTCAACATTTGTCTCATTTGTTCAGGACAAATCAATATGTGCCAAAACCGAATATTTTAAAATGTTTTGAGATCCTAAAACAAACCAAATCTTGAAAGGTTCGCTTATCTTTAGTCTCCACTGAGATTAAAATCAAATACGTAATTTCAAGCAAAGACATTATTGCCAGTCATGTTTCCTGCATCATACATATTTGAAGACTAAATAAGCCATCTTCTAATGGCTGTCTTTTCTTATGTAAATGCATGCATTATGTCATTAGACTCATGTGGATTCCTTGTAGTTTCACATTATATGGGAAGATCAGGTATTTATAATTAATAAAATAGGTGACCTAGAATAAGATTGCTTTAACACAGCCTTGTGTGATCCGTGAAATACAGTCCATGTGATGACTACATTTCCCAGACCAACCACGGATTATGTGAGCTGAACTCACAGATCTCATAGATCACTATGTTGTTTTGAGTTGGGTTTATAGTCCAAGAAATGTGGCCTTAATATGGATCATATTTCACCGAGCACACATGGCCATGTGAAAGCAGCCTAAGGCAATTGATTTTATAATTTGTTAATACTTACTATTTTTAATGTCAACATGGTTAAAAGTAAATATTCGATCATCTCACCTTTATATGACTTTGTAATGGCATTTTTACACAATTAACAGGTTTCAAGATTGAAAAAAAATAAAATAAGTTGATCCATTTCATTACAAAACATAAAAATGTAATTATAACATTCCACATGTAACAGATTACTTCAAATTCTGCTAACCAGAGCCATCTTTCCAAAAATATCATTGACTCCAAAAGTATAATTATAATAGATTAAAAAATGTATAATTTATAAATTAATAAAATTAACTAAAGTGTGATATTGGTGATGAAAGGCTGGACCATTACATGACAAGTTGAAGAAACGATTATGTTTGTGACAGGCTGTGGGTGAAACCTTATCATACAGCAGTTCAAAAAAGCTGAAAAGCTATGTGTCAGGGTGATGAAAGGATTAATTGAGTGACATAGAGCTGTTGACACCCTGCCACACAGTAATTCACAGAGCCTTAACTGCTGTGTGTCAGGGTAAGGAACAAAAATGAGTGTGTGACACAGAGCGGTTGACACATTGTCGCAAATCAGGTCAGCAAGTCTAAACTGCTGTGACAGAGTAATGAAAAAGATTGTATGTGTAACAGATAGTGGGTGATGCACTGTCACACAGCAGTTCAGAATGTCTTGAATCATTGTGTGATGGGGTAAGAAAAAAATAAGGACATAACAGGGAGAGGGTGACACATTGTCACACAGCATAGAAAAGCTGAACTGCAATGTGACAAGGTTATGAAAAGACGGAGTGTGTGACAGCAATTGGGTGAAGCATTGTCAAAAAGGTGAACGGCTGTGACAGAATGAGGAAAGAAATATGTACGAGATAAAGAGTGGTTGACAAAGAAAAGCTAAACTGCTGTGTGACGGGAGAAAAGAACTGACTGCATGATACACAGTGGGCTCAAACAAATAACTGTTTAAAAAAAAAAAATAATAATTATTAGATATGCAAGACTGACTAAAATCTGAAGTGAATTTGTTATTCTTATATTTAAATAATTATTCCATGTTCTTTTGTATAAAATATGTAACAGTTAAAAAAGTAAAATATAATCTTTGACCAGGAAAACAAAATGGTATAACACACCAGCTTGTTTGTTTTTTATATGTTTTATTTAGCACACTCTCAATATGAGTATTACCTGCTTATAGGTGCATAACATTTATCCTCCAATTAGGGCAAGTAAGTGTGCGGAATTGGTTCTGAAAATGGTTTTGCTTTTTGTGATAATTTATTCATTCGTATTGTATGAAGTTACTGGTGGGTGATGTGTTAAGCTATTTGCATATGCCTCAGTTTAGATGTGCCATTAGCGAGAAGAGGAAAACAGTATGGTGTATGCCCAGAGTTTTCAGTAATACAACTGTTGGCAATACTTGCCCTGTACAGGCAGGACAGAGCAAGTGCTCATGCTTGAATCTCTAATGTTGCACTGCCCACATGCAATTACTGGAGAGAATCTGTGCATGCTTGTCTTCAATGAATCAAGACTACTGGGGGAGAAAACTAGAGTTGAGCAAATCAAAGGGAAAATTTGATTCGCTGCAAAGCCGAATTTCCTCGTGCTTCATGGTAACAAATTGATTTTCCATGAAATGGGGTAAAAAAAAAAAAAAAAAAAAATCATTCTTACCTAATCCGTTGGAACCCAAAGAGCCCACTGCCACTATCTTGATTGAAAATCCTGCAATATCCCATGCGTGGTGGCTTATGACATCACCACAACTGTTGACGTGAGGACGACATCATGGGCCGTGCGAGAGGTAAGTATAGTTGAGGTAAGTATGATTTAATTTTTTTATTTTACACTGTAATATTGTTGTCAGATGCCACAATTAGCAATGAACATGGCATCTGAGGGGTAAAATGACGGGGAGCGGTGCAGTCATTGCACCCGCTATTTCTAAAGAAATGTGCTTCATGACAAAATAATTAGTCACCAAGCAAATTTTTTTCTGTAAAATTCGGTGATGCAACCAAATCAAATTTTTGAGAACTTTGCTCAACACTAGACATAACAATTAGCACCGATTTTATAAACAGAGTTAGGATTTGGGAGAGAGAGAGAGAGAGAGAGAGAGAGAGACAGTGAGGGCAGCAGCAATCAGTGGGGGAACACTGTAAAAACAAAATCCATAAAATTGTTGTGGAATTGCGTTTTTTTTTAGACAGTGTACAGTAACTTGTTCATCAAAAAATAAGCCATCAAATGGTTATGTCAATGGAAAAATAAAAAGTTATGGCCCCGGAAAGATAGGGAGTAGTGTTGAGCGAACAGTTCGAAAATCGTTCGGGTCCGTACCGAATTTTGGGGTGTCCGTGACACGGACCCGAACCCGTACATTTTCAAAAAAGTTCGGGTTCGGGTCCGGTGTTCGTCGATTACTTCCCGCTTTCTGAAGGGCTGCACAGCAGCCAATCAGCTAGCGTTTTACTTCTTGCCCTAAGAGCCCATCACAGCCATGCCTACTAATGGAATGGCTGTGATTGGCCAAGTGCAGCATGTGACCCAGCCTCTATTTAAGCTGGAGTCACGTAGCGCCGCACGTCACACTGCTCTGACTAGTGTAGGGAGAGGATGCAGCTTCTGTGAGGGCGAGATAGGCAGGGATAAAGAAGTGATTGAATGATCTACCTTTCTACACCTGTGCATCAGAACAACTCAGTTGAGCTGTTCACTGAAAGTCACTATTTTGTTGAGACTGGCCAGAGCGATTTTTATTTGGCACATGTAACTGGGCTGACCGGCGGTGGCCATTTTGGGACTTGTGGTGCGCCAGCACTTGCTGCCACAGAGTGCAAACCAAAGCTCCAAAGAAGTTAAAAATCTACACCTGTGAATCAGAACAACAGCGATTCAGCTGCTCAGTCAAAGTCAATTTTTTTTCTGGCTGGGCAGACTGTTTTCTGGCACATGTTACTGGGCTGATAGGCGGCGGCCATTTTGGGACTTGTGGTGCTACAGCAAAAGCTGCCACAACGTCCATTAATCAAATGTAATAGTCGATTTTTTTCATAGATATACTACATCAGGGGTTTGGCTGTGCTTGTGTCACCCATACTAACTGCAAAGATATTTAATATATCAGTGGTGAAACTGAAAGTAACCCACTTGGATAGCAAATCCCATGAATGTGCTGTTCCAGCTAGGCTAGCCAGTGCCACTACTTTGTCCAATACTGTCAGCCAGAAATATATATATTTTTTTTATGTGCCAAAAATATAAATTAGAAAAAGCTTTCACCGTAATAATAAAATTATTCTAGTGTTAGACCAGAAGAAGCACTCCTGTTGTAATTAATACTGTAAAAAGGCTTAGGCAATATTTCTCCCAATGTGGGAAATTTATCTAGCAAAACTAGCATTTTAACAATTCCGGTGTTCTGAAATACCAGCAGTCCTCTTGTAATTAATACCGCCAAAAGGCATTATATCGTCCAGTGTTGTAATTTTGGTGAAAAAAAGGACAATTTAATCAATCTGGTGTTTGTTAGACCAGAAAAACTAGGCCTCACGTTTTCACTCCTCTAAAAAGGAATTATATTTCCCCGTGTGGGAATCTATGTACCAAAACTAGCATTATAAAAAATCTGGTGTCCAATTAGCAGCAGTGTTCTTGTAATTAATACCGCCAAAAGGCATTACATTGTCCAGTGTTGTAATTTTGGTGAAAAAAAGGCCAATTTAATCAATCTGGTGTTTGTTAGACCAGAAAAACTAGGCCTCACGTTTTCACTCCTGTAAAAAGGAATTATATTTCCCCGTGTGGGAATCTATGTACCAAAACTAGCATTATAAAAAATCTGTTGTCCAATTAGCAACAGTGTTCTTGTAATTAATTCCGCCAAAAGGCATTATTGTCCAGTGTTGTAATTTTGGTGAAAAAAAGGCCAATTTAATCAATCTGGTGTTTGTTAGACCAGAAAAACTAGGCCTCACGTTTTCACTCCTCTAAAAAGGAATTATATTTCCCCGTGTGGGAATCTATGTACCAAAATTAGCATTATAAAATATCTGGTGTCCAATTAGCAGCAGTGTTCTTGTAATTAATACCGCCAAAAGGCATTATTGTCCAGTGTTATAATTTTGGTGAAAAAAAGGCCAATTTAATCAATCTGGTGTTTGTTAGACCAGAAAAACTAGGCCTCACGTTTTCACTCCTCTAAAAGGGAATTATATTTCCCCGTGTGGGAATCTATGTACCAAAACTAGCATTATAAAAAATCTGGTGTCCAATTAGCAGCAGTGTTCTTGTAATTAATACCGGAAAAAGGAATTATATCTTCCAGTGTGGGAATTTTGGGGCTAAAAAATAATATATTTTATTGTGGTGCGAGTTGAATCACAACAATGAGGAAACATTCCATTAAGGGACGAGGACGCGGTCGTGGTGGTGTCCGTGGAGCCTCTGTTGCTGGCAGAGGACGTGGCCGTTCGGCCTCAGGCGCACAAAGTAGTGAAAGAACTCCCTCAAGTAGCCGGCAGAATTTACAGCGATATTTGGTGGGGCCCAATGCCGTTATGAGGATGGTAAGGCCTGAGCAGGTACAGGCATTAGTCGATTGGGTGGCCGACAGTGCTTCCAGCACGTTCACCACATTGTCGTCCGCCCAGTCTTCTGCGGAAAGCGCACAGGTGGCACCTGAAAACCAAGCCCATCAGTCACATCACCCCCATGCTTATCAGGGAAACTGTCCGAGCCTCAAGTTATGCAGCAGTCTCTTCTTCTGTTTGAAGACTCTGCTCCCACGGTTTTCCAGGGGCATCCACCTATCCATTCCCCAGCGGTGGAAGACATTCCATGCACTGACGCACAACCACTTATGTATTCAGATGATGAGGACATGGGAATACCACCACAGCAGAGTGACCGAGAGTCTGATGATGACGAAACACAGGTGCCCACTGCCGCGTCTTATTGCAGTGTGCAGACTGAACAGGAGGAGGTCAGGGAGGAAGACTGGGTGGAAGACGATGCAGAGGACGATGAGTTCTTAGACCCCACATGGACTGAAGGTCGTGCCGCTGACTTAAATAGTTCAGAGGAAGAGGCAGTGGTGAGACCGAGACAACAGCGAAGCCAAAGAGGGTGCAGGGGGCAAAAGCAGAACAGCCGCCGTCCAGAGAGTTCGCCTGCTATTGGCCAGCGCCAACATGGACCCAGCACCCCAAAGGCATCTTCAAGGAGTTCCCTGGCATGGCACTTCTTCAAACAATGTGCTGACGACAAGACCAGAGTGGTTTGCACGCTGAGCCATCAGATCCTGAGGTGAGGCATTAACGTTCTCAACCTGAGCACCACCTGCATGATCAGGCATCTACATGCAAAGCATGAACTGCAGTGGAGTACACACCTTAAAAACAAGGAACCCGCTCAGGCTCCCCCTGCTCCCTCTACCGCTGCTGCCTCGGCTTCCGCCTCGAGAGGAATGTTGCCACCTGCCGAGCTGCAAACAGAGGATGCGCCACCGACACCACCACCACCACCGCCACCGTCACCTTGCGTCTCCACTATTTCACACAGCAGCGTTCAGCTCTCTATCTCTCAAACCTTTGAGAGGAAGCGCAAATTCCCACCTAGTCACCCTCGAGCCCTTGGCCTGAATGCCAGCATTTCTAAACTACTGGCCTTTGAAATGCTGTCATTCCGGCTGGTGGACACAGACAGCTTCAAACAGCTGATGGCCATGGCTGTCCCCCAGTATGTGGTTCCCAGCCGCCACTACTTCTCCAAGACAGCCGTGCCTTCCCTGCACATGCAAGTGTCCGATAAAATCAAGTTTGCACTGCGCAACGCCATTTGTGGCAAGGTCCACCTAACCACAGATACGTGGACCAGTAAGCACGGCCAGGGACGCTATATCTCCCTAACTGCACACTGGGTAAATGTAGTGGCGGCTGGGCCCCAGGCGGAGAGTTCCATGGCGCACTTCCTTCCGCCGCCAAGGATCACAGGGCATCATTCTTTTCCTCCTGTAGCCTCCTCCTCCTACTCGGCTTCCTCCTCCTCCTCCTCTGCTTCCACCAGCTCATCCAGTCATATGTTTGGGGGACAGGCCCCACACCGCGCAGGAGTTGTGGCGGGGTATTGAACAACAGACCGACCAGTGGTTGCTGCCGGTGGGCCTCAAGCCCGGCCTGGTGGTGTGCGATAATGGGCGAAATCTCGTGGCAGCTCTGGGACTAGCCGGTTTGACGCACATTCCTTGCCTGGCGCATGTGCTGAATTTGGTGGTGCAAAAGTTCATTCACAACTACCCAGACATGTCAGAGCTGCTGCATAAAGTGCGGGCCATCTGTGCGCGCTTCCGGCGTTCACATCCTGCCGCTGCTCGCCTGTCAGCGGAACTTCGGCCTTCCCGCTCACCGCCTAATATGCGACGTGCCCACCCGGTGGAACTCCACCTTGCACATGCTGGAGAGACTGTGCGAGCAGCAGCAGGCCATAGTGGAGTTTCAGCTGCAGCACGCACGGGTCAGTCGCACTGCGGAACAGCACCACTTCACCACCAATGATTGGGCCTCCATGCGAGACCTGTGTGCCCTGTTGCGCTGTTTAGAGTACGCCACCAACATGGCCAGTGGCGATGCCACAGTTATCAGCGTGACGATACCAATTCTATGTCTCCTAGAGAAAACGCTTAGGGCGATGATGGAAGAGGAGGTGGTCCAGGGCCAGGAGGAGGAGGAGGAGGATGACGGGTCGTTTTTAGCACTTTCAGGCCAGTCTGTTAGAAGTGGCTCAGAGGGAGGTTTTTTGCAACTGCAGAGGGTAGGTACAAATGTGGCCAGCCAGGGACCACTACTGGAGGATGAGGAGGATGAGGAGGAGGTGGAGGAGGATGAGGATGAAGCAGGTTCACAGCGGGGTGGCACCCAGCACAGCGCAGGCACATCCCTGGTGCGTGGCTGGGGGGATACAGAGGATGATGACGATACGCCTCCCACAGAGGACAGCTTGTCCTTACCTCTGGGGAGCCTGGCACACATGAGCGATTACATGCTGCAGTGCCTGCGCAACGACAGCAGAGTTGCCCACATTTTAACGTGTGGTGACTACTGGGTGGCCACCCTGCTGGATCCACGGTACAAAGACAATGTGCCCACTTTACTTCCTGCACTGGAGCGTGATAGGAAGATGCGCGAGTACAAGCGCACACTGGTAGACGCGCTCCTGAGAACATTCCCAACTGTCACAGGGGAACAGGTGGAAGGCCAAGGCCAAGGCAGAGGAGGAGCTAGAGGTCGCCCACGCAGCAGTGTCACGGCCAGCTCCTCTGAGGGCAGGGTTAGCATGGCAGAAATGTGGAAAAGTTTTGTCTCCACGCCACAGCTAACTGCCCCACCACCTGATACGGAACGTGTTAGCAGGAGGCAACATTTCACTAACATGGTTGAACAGTACATCTGCACACAACTCCACGTACTGACGGATGGTTCGGCCCCATTCAACTTCTGGGTTTCCAAATTGTCCACGTGGCCAGAATTAGCATGTTATGCCTTGGAGGTGCTGGCCTGCCCGTCGGCCAGCGTTTTATCTGAACGTGTATTCAGCACGGCAGGGGGCGTCATTACTAACAAACGCAGCCGCCTGTCCGCAGCCAACGTGGACAAGCTGACGTTTATAAAAATGAACCAGGCATGGATCCCACAAGACCTGACCCTCTCTTGTGCAGAGTAGTCCTTAATAACTGCCTTAAATCATGTTGTCTTGTACTCCTGGCCACTTCTTCATTGAAAAATTTATTTTTGAAATTAAGTAGGATCTTGGGGTGCAACCCAGAGTTGAATGAACCTTCCCTCTGTCTGGGTGCCGGGGCCAAAGTACATGAAAGCGGCCTTCTCCTGTGGTGGCTGATATAAATGCCTGAATCTCTGCTGTGGGACCTCTCTCCTCTTTCTGGGTGCAGGGGTCAAAGTCTCTAAAAGTGCCCTTCTCCTGTGGTGGTTGATGTAAAACTGATGCTTGTGCTATCTGACCTGTCTCCTCTGTGTCGGTGCTAAGGCCTAAGTCACTGAAAGCGACCTTCTCCTGTGCTGGCTGATATAAATGCCTGAATCTCTGCTGTGGGACCTCTCTCCTCCGTCTGGGTGCAGGGGTCAAAGTCTCTCAAAGTGGCCTTCTCTTGTGCTGGGTGATGTAAAAATGATGCTTATGCTATCTGACCTGTCTCCTCTGTGTCGGTGCTAAGGCCTAAGTCACTGAAAGCGGCCTTCTCCTGTGCTGGCTGATATAAATGCCTGAATCTCTGCTGTAGGACCTCTCTCCTCCGTCTGGGTGCAGGGGTCAAAGTCTCTCAAAGTGGCCTTCTCTTGTGCTGGGTGATGTGAAACTGATGTTTGTGGCATCTGACATGGTTGCCGGGGTCCCATTAAATGATGGCCTACTCCTGTGGTGGGTGATCTAAATGCCTGATTCTCTGCTGTGAAACCTCTCTCCTCTGTCTGGGTGCAGGGGTCAAAGTACATGAAAGTGTCCTTCTCCTGTGCTGGGTGATATGAATGTTATACTTGTGCTGTCTGACATGTCTCCTCTGTGTCGGTGCTAAGGCCTAAGTCACTGAAAGCGGCCTTCTCCTGTGCTGGCTGATATAAATGCCTGAATCTCTGCTGTGGGACCTCTCTCCTCTTTCTGGGTGCAGGGGTCAAAGTCTCTAAAAGTGCCCTTCTCCTGTGGTGGTTGATGTAAAACTGATGCTTGTGCTATCTGACCTGTCTCCTCTGTGTCGGTGCTAAGGCCTAAGTCACTGAAAGCGGCCTTCTCCTGTGCTGGCTGATATAAATGCCTGAATCTCTGCTGTGGGACCTCTCTCCTCTTTCTGGGTGCAGGGGTCAAAGTCTCTAAAAGTGCCCTTCTCCTGTGGT
Source organism: Bufotes viridis (assembly GCA_033119425.1). NCBI lineage: Eukaryota > Metazoa > Chordata > Amphibia > Anura > Bufonidae > Bufotes > Bufotes viridis. The sequence continues at coordinate 71,621,493 of CM065596.1, forward strand.
GGTTGATGTGAAACTGATGCTTGTGCTATCTGACATGTCTCCTCTGTGTCGGTGCTAAGGCCTAAGTCACTGAAAGCGGCCTTCTCCTGTGCTGGCTGATATAAATGCCTGAATCTCTGCTGTGGAACCTATCTCCTCCGTCTGGGTGTAGGGGTCAAAGTCTCTCAAAGTGGCCTTCTCTTGTGCTGGGTGATGTGAAACTGATGTTTGTGCCATCTGACATGGTTGCCGGGGTCCCATTAAATGATGGCCTACTCCTGTGGTGGGTGATCTAAATGCCTGATTCTCTGCTGTGAAACCTCTCTCCTCCGTCTGGGTGCAGGGGTCAAAGTACATGAAAGTGTCCTTCTCCTGTGCTGGGTGATATGAATGTTATACTTGTGCTGTCTGACATGTCTCCTCTGTGTCGGTGCTAAGGCCTAAGTCACTGAAAGCGGCCTTCTCCTGTGGTGGCTGATATAAATGCCTGAATCTCTGCTGTGGGACCTATCTACTCCGTCTGGGTGCAGGGGTCAAAGTCTCTCAAAGTGGCCTTCTCTTGTGCTGGGTGATGTGAAACTGATGTTTGTGCCATCTGACATGGTTGCCAGGGTCCCATTAAATGATGGCCTACTCCTGTGGTGGGTGATCTAAATGCCTGATTCTCTGCTGTGAAACCTCTCTCCTCCGTCTGGGTGCAGGGGTCAAAGTACATGAAAGTGTCCTTCTCCTGTGCTGGGTGATATGAATGTTATACTTGTGCTGTCTGACATGTCTCCTTTGTGTGGGTGCAGGGGGCCAAAGTCACTGAAAGCGGCCTTCTCCTGTGGTGGGTAATCGAAATGCCTGATTCTCTGCTGTGGGACCTCTCTCCTCCGTGTGGCTGCAGAGGTCAAGGTCTCTAAAAGTGACCTTCTCCTGTGGTGGTTGATGTAAAACTGATGCTTGTGCTATCTGACCTGTCTCCTCTGTGTCGGTGCTAAGGCCTAAGTCACTGAAAGCGGCCTTCTCCTGTGCTGGCTGATATAAATGCCTGAATCTCTGCTGTGGGACCTCTCTCCTCTTTCTGGGTGCAGGGGTCAAAGTCTCTAAAAGTGCCCTTCTCCTGTGGTGGTTGATGTGAAACTGATGCTTGTGCTATCTGACCTGTCTCCTCTGTGTCGGTGCTAAGGTTTAAGTCACTGAAAGCGGCCTTCTCCTGTGCTGGCTGATATAAATGCCTGAATCTCTGCTGTGGGACCTATCTCCTCCGTCTGGGTGCAGGGGTCAAAGTCTCTCAAAGTGGCCTTCTCTTGTGCTGGTTGATGTGAAACTGATGTTTGTGCCATCTGACATGGTTGCCGGGGTCCCATTAAATGATGGCCTACTCCTGTGGTGGGTGATCTAAATGCCTGATTCTCTGCTGTGAAACCTCTCTCCTCCGTCTGGGTGCAGGGGTCAAAATACATGAAAGTGTCCTTCTCCTGTGCTGGGTGATATGAATGTTATACTTGTGCTGTCTGACATGTCTCCTCTGTGTCGGTGCTAAGGCCTAAGTCACTGAAAGCGGCCTTCTCCTGTGCTGGCTGATATAAATGCCTGAATCTCTGCTGTGGGACCTCTCTCCTCTTTCTGGGTGCAGGGGTCAAAGTCTCTAAAAGTGCCCTTCTCCTGTGGTGGTTGATGTGAAACTGATGCTTGTGCTATCTGACCTGTCTCCTCTGTGTCGGTGCTAAGGCCTAAGTCACTGAAAGCGGCCTTCTCCTGTGCTGGCTGATATAAATGCCTGAATCTCTGCTGTGGGACCTATCTCCTCCGTCTGGGTGCAGGGGTCAAAGTCTCTCAAAGTGGCCTTCTCTTGTGCTGGGTGATGTGAAGCTGATGTTTGTGCCATCTGACATGGTTGCCAGGGTCCCATTAAATGATGGCCTACTCCTGTGGTGGGTGATCTAAATGCCTGATTCTCTGCTGTGAAACCTCTCTCCTCCGTCTGGGTGCAGGGGTCAAAGTACATGAAAGTGTCCTTCTCCTGTGCTGGGTGATATGAATGTTATACTTGTGCTGTCTGACATGTCTCCTTGTGTCGGTGCTAAGGCCTAAGTCACTGAGCGCCTCTCCTGTGCTGGCTGATATAAATGCCTGAATCTCTGCTGTGGACCTCTCCTCTTTCTAAGTGCAGGGTCAAAGTCTCTAAAAGTGCCCTTCTCCTGTGGTGGTTGATGTGAAACTGATCCTTGTGCTATCTGACCTGTCTCCTCTGCTGTCGGTGCTAGGCCTAAGTCACTGAGCGGCCTCTCTGTGCTGGCTGATATAAATGCCTGAATCTGCTGTAGGACCTATCTCCTCCACCTAGGTGCAGGGTCAAAGTCTCAAAGTGGCCTTCTCGTGCTGGGTGATGTAGCTGATGTTTGTGCCATCTGACATGGTTTCGGGTCCCATTAAATGGTGGCCTACTCTGTGTGGTGATCTAAATGCCTGATTCTCTGCTGTGAAACCACTCCTCTGTCTGGGTGCTGGTCCAAAATAAATGAGAGTGGCCTTCTCCAGTTGGTGGATGATATGACGCATGATTCCTTGCTGTGGGACCTCTCTCCTCTGTCTGGGTGCTGGTCCAAAATAAATGAGTGGCCTTCTCCAGTGGTGGATGATATGACGCATGATTCTTTGCTGTGGGACCTGTATCCTCTGTCTGGGTGCTGGTCCAAAATACATGAGAGTGGCCTTCTCCGGTGGTGGTTGATATGAACCATGATTCCTTGCTGTGGGACCTGTTTCCTCTGTCTGGGTGCTGGGCCGAAATAAATGAGAGTGGCCTTCTCCGTTGGTGGTTGATATGACGCATGATTCCTTGATGTGGGACCTCTCTCCTCTGTCTGGGTGCTGGTCCAAAATACATGAGTGGCCTTCTCCGGTGGTGGTTGATATGACGCATGATTCCTTGCTGTGGGACCTGTATCCTCTGTCTGGGTGCTGGTCCAAAATACATGAGAGTGGCCTTCTCCGGTGGTGTTTGATATGAAGCATGATTCCACGCTGTGGGACCTGTATCCTCTGTCTGGGTGCTGGTCCCAAATAAATGAGAGTGGCCTTCTCCAGTGGTGGATGATATGACGCATGATTCCTTGCTGTGGGACCTGTATCCTCTGTCTGGGTGCTGGTCCAAAATACATGAGAGTGGCCTTCTCCGGTGGTGGTTGATATGAAGCATGATTCCTTGCTGTGGGACCTGTTTCCTCTGTCTGGGTGCTGGGCCGAAATAAATGAGAGTGGCCTTCTCCGTTGGTGTTTGATATGACGCATGATTCCTTGATGTGGGACCTGTATCCTCTGTCTGGGTGCTGGTCCAAAATACATGAGTGGCCTTCTCCGGTGGTTGTTGATATGACGCATGATTCCTTGCTGTGGGACCTGTATCCTCTGTCTGGGTGCTGGTCCAAAATACATGAGAGTGGCCTTCTCCGGTGGTGGTTGATATGAAGCATGATTACTTGATGTGGGACCTCTCTCCTCTGTCTGGGTGCTGGTCCAAAATACATGAGTGGCCTTCTCCGGTGGTGGTTGATATGACGCATGATTCCTTGCTGTGGGACCTGTATCCTCTGTCTGGGTGCTGGTCCAAAATACATGAGAGTGGCCTTCTCCGGTGGTGGTTGATATGAAACATGATTCCTTGCTGTGGGACCTGTTTCCTCTGTCTGGGTGCTGGGCCGAAATAAATGAGAGTGGCCTTCTCCGTTGGTGGTTGATATGACGCATGATTCCTTGATGTGGGACCTCTCTCCTCTGTCTGGGTGCTGGTCCAAAATACATGAGTGGCCTTCTCCGGTGGTGGTTGATATGACGCATGATTCCTTGCTGTGGGACCTGTATCCTCTGTCTGGGTGCTGATCCAAAATACATGAGAGTGGCTTTCTCCGGTGGTGGTTGATATGAAGCATGATTCCTTGCTGTGGGACCTGTTTCCTCTGTCTGGGTGCTGGACCGAAATAAATGAGAGTGGCCTTCTCCGTTGGTGGTTGATATGACGCATGATTCCTTGATGTGGGACCTCTCTCCTCTGTCTGGGTGCTGGTCCAAAATACATGAGTGGCCTTCTCCGGTGGTGGTTGATATGACGCATGATTCCTTGCTGTGGGACCTGTATGCTCTGTCTGGGTGCTGGTCCAAAATACATGAGAGTGGCCTTCTCCGGTGGTGTTTGATATGAAGCATGATTCCTTGCTGTGGGACCTGTATCCTCTGTCTGGGTGCTGGTCCCAAATAAATGAGAGTGGCCTTCTCCAGTGGTGAATGATATGACGCATGATTCCTTGCTGTGGGACCTCTCTCCAATTGATATTGGTTAATTTTTATTTATTTTATTTTATTTTAAATCATTTCCCTATCTACATTTGTTTGCAGGGGATTTACCTACATTTTGCTGCCTTTTGCAGCCCTCTAGCCCTTTCCGGGAGTCTTTTACAGGCTTTTTAGTGCCCAAAAGTTCGGGTCCCCATTGACTTCTATGGGGTTCGGGTTCGGGATGAAGTCCGGGTTGAGTTCGGATCACGAACCCGGACATTTTCCGGAAGTTCGGCCGAACGTCTCGAACCCGAACATCCAGGTGTTCGCTCATCTCTAATAGGGAGTGAAAAACAAAAACACAAAAATAAAAAACAAAACAAAACACAACAACCTTTGGGGTTGAAAGGGTTAAATAGAATTAACAATTTGGGCAAAATGGATACACTAAGTTAAGATTTACTAATCCTGTATAAAATGCAGAAATTGTAAGCTAAGGGGGTAGTGTATGAACATGCAATATATGACATATTGCATGTTCATACACTACCCCCTTAGCTTTCAATTTCAGCATTTTTTTTTATTTTGTGACAAATTTTTAAACTTTCCATTTGTTAGATTTGTCATATGAAACACCTAGAGTTTTTTCAGACTAAAGTCTAATCAGATGTGTTACAAAGGTTCTGTTTGTACTCCACCATACTTGCAACTTTTTGCAAAGTTTTTGATGCTTGCAACTTTTTGTGAAATATTTGCAATTATAAATATGGCTAAATATGTGAGCCCTGCCCTTAAAACATCTGGCTGCGTTGAATTTCATCCAAATTTCAGAGAAAATTAGATTTGCCATGAAGGCCGCGAAGGCGAATTTCCTTGTGCTTTGTAGTAGCGAATCAATTTTCCCTGAATGGTGGTAAATAAAAAATAAATAAAAAATCATATTTACCTCATCCATTTAAGCGCAAAGAGCCTGCATTTGATCTTCAATCAATATAGCATTAGCTGGCTCTTAGCGATCTAATGGATGAGGGTAAGTATGATTTATTTTATTTTTTTTAATTTACGCTGTATTATTGCTATCAATACTATATTATATCCACTATACAGAAACACCATTACCTCACTGAACCACACAAAATCAGATAGTATACTAACTAAATAACTGAGTACAAATCTGTCCCCTTTTAAAAATAATCCTCTTGTATTAATAGATTAAAAATTACATATTTTAATTATGGTAGTGGAATCAAATATGAAACACTGTCTTTAACATTCATTCACTATAGCACTCTGAATGATACAATTTAAATATACGAATACTTGCACATAATGACTTGGACCTATCATGTACTGTAATAGAGTTCACAGCAGATAAATTAGGGAAAGCCTATATATAGTAATCTACCAGCAAGCCTAAACATAGCTTCCCATGAACTAAGTAAATAAGTGGGGCCCCCCTAAGAATGACTGCAATAGTCACTGGTCAAAATCTCTAAAAGGTATGGGCAATCATTAATAAAATAACTAGGGTGATAACATGCCAAAAGAAAGATGAAGATGGTGTGCCCCCTCAACACATGTTTCGCGTAATGCTTCTTCTGGAGGAGAGGATCAGGGGAATGCTGTTATACATTTTATGAGGTCAGCTAGCCAATCGCCATCCACCACATGATATTCACTTCTGCCCTTCGCCTCAGTGTGAAGGTTGACACCACCAGAGTCTTTTCTCCTTGGCAACAAGCAAAAGTGCTGTTGCAGAGCTGATCACCATGCGCACATCCTGTACCTCACATGGATCCATATATCTCCCCATTCATTGCTCTTCTAGATTTATATCAAGCTAGGAACTCAAGGATAGTGTATTTTCTGTTACAGCTAAGGGGCGTGTCTCAGCTCCCCCTATCACAACTCACAAGGCAGTTGAAGGATGAAACTGAGCATGTGTGGCCTTCTCAGTGAGCAGGTCAAAGAAATAAGAAGGAAACAAACAAACAGCAGGTGGAGCTATACAGATACACTTTATTGAATAACTCAGTTGCTAAGCTAAATTTTTTATTACATGTAATTACAAAAGTATTCAGATCCAGGTGCTAGTTTGAAAACTGTAGAATATTTTCAGTGGGACAACCCCTTTAATCTAAGCCATACATGTCTAATTCTACATGTATTATACTAGGGAGTAACTACATTATAGCTATTCTCATAGCCAAATATATTTAATCCTAATACTTATTTAAGAATAAAATAAAACACCCTAGATGATCTAATTATCAATATACAATGTGTAAATTAATTAAATTACTGTTATGACGTGTTCAATATTATAAAGTGCTGCATGCTAGCAAAATCTACAAAAATATTAATTCAATATGTTATATTAGTTTATATACAGTAATGCATGATTATCACTCTCTATATCCAATATGGATTGGTGATAAGCGCTATAATATATAACATGCTATGACACAATATATAGTGACAAAATACTATCCAATATCAATATTTATAAAAACAATGCTAATGAAAACATGATTAAAAGTCCAAAGTGCTACTGCAAATCCGTATTACAATATCAGTGACAAAAAAATGCCTAAAAAAAGCCTGGTTTCCTTATTCTTTCTTCTTTGTATGATAGCCGATTATTCACTCTCCTCGTTGATATCATCGATACCCACAATTATAAAAAGGCACTAAATCCCAAATTTTCGTTTAACCTAGCTTTTTCCCTTTGTCTCCTCCTCTTGCTCCCAGCTGGACCATGTCAATACCTTTGAATCCCGACAGATTTAAATGACTTTTGTGGTACATCTTAAAATGTTTGTGAATTGTTTTTAGATTCCTAAAATAATAATAATAATAATCTTTATTTATATAGCGCCAACATATTCCGCAGCACTTTACAGTTCAGGAGTTCGTGTACAAACAGTCATAAATAACATAGCAACTAGAGATGAGCGAATCGAAGTTGACAACGTGGAATTCGATCCAAAATTCAGGTTTTGTTCGATTTGCACCGAATCAGAATTTTATCGCGATTCGTTGTAATGAATCAAATTTTCTCCTAAAATGGCTGCTGCACGTGTGAGGACATGGAGCAAGGAACTCTGGGAAGATGGGATTACCCATAAAGCCATGAATGCAGCTAATCAGCAGCCAGCCAGCAATGTGATGTCATAGCCCTATTAATAGCCTCAGCCATCTTGGATTCTGACATTTACCAGTGTACTTAGTGCAGGGAGAGATGTCAACAGGCACTAGGGACAGTGTTAGAAAAAACATCATTGTGCTAAAAAAATGATTTACAAGTGCAGGGAAAGATTATTCAAGGTGAAGGGAAAGGATAGGGAGGAATCATTTCACAGCATTTATGTTGAACAGGGTTCAGTAGGGGAGGTTACAGCCTGGGAACAATCCTATTACACCTTGCTGCACTTACTGGGGACCCTAATTGCCATTATACAGCTCTGTACTTCCGGCAAACCGTTCTTATTATTGGAGTGCAAGTGCTGTTATGTTATAAAGCCCTTTTTGTCATGTAATAGTGACAAAATTTAAATATATTTGCTGTTCAGCGGTGCAGTTATATGTTCTAAAGCCTTTTGTGGTGTGTATTAGTGGCAAAAGAAAAATATATTTTCTGTTCAGCAGTGCAGTTATATGTTCTAAAGTCCTTCTTTGTGTGTTAGTGGGGAAAAAAAGGGCTTTATAGCCGTTGTGTGGTGAAGTGGGAAAATTACCTGCTGCCTTCCTTGGATATGGTAGCCGTTTTTCAGGCTTCCTCTCCGGAATCAAACCCTGATTCCCCGTTACCCGTGGTCACCATGGTAGGAGCAGAAAGTACCTTCGAAAGTTGATAGGGCAGACATCTAAATGGATCGTCGACGTCACAGGGACGTGCAATCAGCCAGAAGTTATCTAGAGTCAACAAAGCAGCAGCAGGCCCTAGCCCATAATGTTTTTGATGGTCAGCTCACTTGCAGGCCCTTGCATATAATGTTTTACAGGGTCAGCTGACCTGCAGGCCCTCACCTACAAATTTTTAAAGGGTCAACTCACTTGTAGGCCATCACCAAAAATCTTTTACATGGTCAGCTCACCTATAGGCCATCGCATATAATGTTTTAGAAGATCAGCTCACCTGCAGGCCCTCACCTACAATCTTTTATAGGGTCAGCTCACCTGAATGCCCTCACATATAATGTTTTAGAAGGTCAGCTCACCTGCAGGCACTCAACTACAACCTTTTAGAGGGTCAGCTCAGCAGCAGGCCATCAACCATAATGTTTTATAGGGTCAGCTCAGCAGCAGTCCCTCAACCATAATTCTTTCGATGGTCAGCTCAGCAGCAGGCCCTCAACCATAATGTTTTATAGGGTCAGTTCAACAGCAGGCCCTCAACCATAATTTTTTTCAATGGTCAGCTAAGCAGCAGGCCCTATCCGATAATTTTTTAAATGGTCAGCTCAGCAGTAGGCCCTCAACCATAATGTTTTAGATTGTCAGCTAAGCAACAGCCCCTCACCCCTAATGTTTTAGATTGTGTGTATGATGCCCTCCTTTAGGTGTAACAATGGGTGTATTGGACTGCTGGTTCCTTGTCATTTTTGACAACCCTTTCACTTAGTGCACAGGCTCTATGAGTGTAGGAGTCCCACTACATGAACAATTGTACCGCAATTTGAATGTGGCCCTCGTTTATGTGATATACAGATTGAATCAGAGTGCCTGTTGCTTGTAACTTTTGGCAGCACTCTATATACAAGTAAATATACAAGAAAAAATATTTCCTAACAATTTTTCCTCTAAAATCAATTTTATCTTTGGTTTTGTGCGTATATTGTCAGTCTGACAACATCATTCCCAGCAGCGACCTGGGAGTTCTAGATGCAGGTAGACATCCTCCCCATGCTGTTCCCGAACCATTTTGGTGGTGTTTTCATTAATTTCTGAACTTCACAGCATGGGGTGCCTGGTTTAATGCTCGGTTTTTCTCCCATTGACTTCCATTATATTCGGATGCTCGGTAGAGCACCCAAGCATTCCTATGTGTTCAGCCTGAGCACCCGAGCACTTGGGTGCTCGAGCAACACTACTATAGAGACATCCTACGTAGTCAGTTGGCAGCTGCCTATCTGCGCCATTGTCCATCCTCTCGCAGGTCTGACTGGGGAAGCCCTCTGCGCTCATGTTCCATTGCCATAGCTGCTGGGGAGGGATGGGGGGGAGCAGGAGCAGTATCAGCTCCATCAACATCAGCCTGAGTCTAGAGTCACTGATGAGCAATTTTCTTCATTCGCATAGTGAAGAAACTACTCACCAGCAGCTAGACAGAGCAGGACCTGAACCAGCAGGTGCTTGGACAGCACCCTGCCGCCCCACATTGAAGATGTGCTGGACTACTGGGCCGCCAAACTGGATTTGTGGCCGCAACTGGCAGAGTTTGCCCTGGAAAAGCTGTCCTGCACGGCGAGTAGTGTGGCATCAGAGTAGTGCAGCGGGGACCATAGTTACCCCAAGAAGAACTCGCCTGTCCACCCAAAATGTGGAAAAACTGACCTTTGTCAAGATGAATCAGGTGTGGATCAGCCAGGATTTCCACCCACCAATACCTGATGCATCAGACTAAATCATCCATGGTACCACACCAACAATGTGACAAAAGAGACCGTTTTTTTCTGGCTACCTGCCTCAGCTACTATTCTGATGCTGCCACCCGTCTGATGCCATACATCTGATGCCAAGTCCTCCTCCTTAACCCCACCATCGTCAGGAGTTACTGTTATTGCCACCCAATGCCCCACTCTGTCACTGGGTCAATCTGTGGTCTCATCATGCTGCTGCCACCTCCACACTTTGTCATAGGGCCACTCTGTGGACTTCTAATGCTGATCCCATTCTCCCCACTTCATTACTGGGCCACTATTTTGCCTTTTAGCCTGGCTGACATCATAATTTATTTGAACCTTTTTATGATCTGTCAGAAAGAAGGAAAAATTATATGCACAACGGATCCTGTCTCTGTAGCAGCTGTAAGACCTGTATGGTCCCATCAGAATTGGGTAGTGATTTGGTAAATATTCCATTCACATGTCAATTCTGTTTTGTATCTACTCCTGATTTTTCGTGGATTAGCATACTGTTGGATTACTGACCAAGTGCTGACCGAGTGAAGGCAGATGCTCAACAGACAGGATCTGTTTTTTGGGGGTTATTGTTTTGACGGATCAGAGGGTGGGCAAAATAATCAGTGACGTCAACACAAACTTACTGCTGACACCCTCTCCACTCTGTCGGGGGCTCTACTTGTTTAACCACCTTAGCCCCCCTAGCATAAACACCCTTAATGACCAGGCCACTTTTTACAATTTTGCACTACACTACTTTCACCGTTTATTGCTCCGTCATGCAACTTACCACCCAAATGAATTTTACCTCCTTTTCTTCTCACTAATAGAGCTTTCATTTGGTGGTATTTCATTCTTGATGACATTTTACTTTTTTTGCTATTAATAAAAATTTAACTAAATTTTTGCAAAAAAAATGACATTTTTCACTTTCTGTTGTAAAATAAAAAAAAAATACATTTCTATATAAATTTTTCTATAAATTTATTGTTCTACATGTCTTTAATAAAAAAAAATCCAATAAGTGTATATTTATTGGTTTGGGTAAATGTTATAGCATTTACAAACTATGGTGCAAAAAAGTGAATTTCGGCATTTTGAAGCAGCTCTGACTTTCTGAGCACCTGTCATGTTTCTTCAGGTGCTAGAATGCCAGGATAGTATAAATACCCCCCAAATGACACCATTTTAGAAAGAAGACACCCCAAAGTATTCGCGAAGTGGCATGGTGAGTTCATGTATCATTTCATTTTTTTTCACGAGTTAGCGGAAAATGACACTTTCTGAGGAAAAAAAATAAAAAAATAAAGTTTCCATTTCTGCTAACTTCTGGCAAAAAAAATAAAAAATCTCAGACGGACTCACTATGCCCATCAGTGAATACATCGGGGTGTCTATTTTCCGAAATGGGGTCATTTGTGGGGTGTGTTTACTGTTCTGGCATTTTGGGCGGGGCTAAATTGTGAGCAGCCATGTAAAACCTAAAGGTACTCGTTGGAATTTGGGCCCCTTTGCGCACCCAGGCTGCAAAAAAGTGTTACTCATGTCGTATCGCTGTACTCAGAAGAAGTAGGGCAATGTGTTTTGGGGTGTATTTTTACATATACCCATGCTGGGTGAGAGAAATATTTCTGTAAATTGACAACTTTGTATAAATTTTTTTTTAAAAAGTTGTCGTTTACAGAGATATTTCTCACACAAAGTATGGGTATATATAAAAATACACCCCCAAACACATTGCCCTACTTCTCCTGAGTACGGTGATACCACATGTGTGACACTTTTTTGCAGCCAAGATGCGCAAAGGGGCCCTAAAACCAATGAGTACCTTTAGGATTCCACAGTGCATTTTTACGCATTTGAATTCTCACACTTTAGGGCCCCTAAAATGCCAGGGCAGTATAAATACCCCACAAGTGACCCCATTTTGGAAAGAAGACACCCCATGGTATTCCGTGAGGGGCATGGCGAGTTCACAGAATTTTTTTTTTTTTGGCACAAGTTAGCGGAAATTGATATATTTTTTTTTTTATTTTGGTTTTTTACAAAGTCTCATATTCCACTAACTTGTGACAAAAAATAAAATTTTACATGAACTCACCATACCCCTCACGGAATACCTTGGGGTGTCTTCTTTCTAAAATGGGGTCACATGTGAGGTGTTTGTACTGTCCTGGCATTTTAGGGTCTCCGCAATCATTACACGTATGGCCAGCATTATGAATTTCTGCGATTCTCCTCATATTGAGCATACGGGTAATGAGATATTTTTTTTCTGTTCAGCCTCTGGGCTGAAAAAAAAAAAAAATGAACGGCACAGATTTTTTCATTCGCATCTATCATCGTGGATGAAAAAATCTCTGCCAAAATCAGTGACTGCGGTGCGGTGGGCTGGGCGCTAACTACCTAAAAAGTAGCTAACTAACTGGTGGTGATAAGGGACCCTTATGCCCCATTCACACGTCCTCAATTCTGTTTGCGGAACGGAATTGCGGACCCATTCATTTCTATGGGGACAGACTTTGTCCCGCTCGGATCGGGAATTACGGATCCGCGCTTCCGGGTCTGTACTTCCGTTCCGCAAAAATATAGAACATGTCCTATTCTTGTCCGCAATTGCGGACAAGAAAAGGCATTATCTATATAGTTCTGGCAATGTGCGGATCTGCAAAATGCGGAAAGCACATTGCCGGTGTCCGTGTTTTGAGGATCTGCGGATCCACGGATCCGCAAAACACATATGGACGTCTGAATGGAGCCTTACAATGGGTGTGATCAATGACAGGGGGGTGATCAGTGACAGGGGGGTGATCAGGGAATCTAGATGATGTGATCAAGGGGTTAACAAGGGGTTAATAAGTGACAGGGCGGGGGGTGTAGTGTGGTGCTTGGTACTACTTTACATAGCTACCTGATCCTCTGGTGGTCGATCCCAGCAAATGGGACCACCAGAGGACCAGGTAGCAGGTATATCAGACGCTGTTAACAAAACAGCGTCTGATATACCTGTTTGATGCAAATTATTTCCCATCTACAGCCTGCCAGCGATTGATCATCGCTGGCAGGCTGTAGTTAAACTCCTGAGATGCGCTGCACTGTGAACGCGCGTGCGCACGCGTTCACAGGTAATCTCGCGTCTCGCGAGATGACGCGCCGATGCGTCCACTCAGAGCTACAGGACCGCCCGCCGGACGCATCCGTGCGTTAGGCGGTCCTGTAGTGGTTAAGGGTTCTACAGAACAGGTTCTGTAGAAATCTATGTGAAATCAGTTGATGAGGTTGTAAAACGAGTGCGCTTCTTCTTGGCACTAACACTGTCCTGTAAGGCTGAGTTTATACTTATTTGGTTAGTTTTGGCTCCGTGACTGCCGAAATAAGAGAAGTGTGCAGTGATTCGAAGAGCGACGCCTGTATTCTGCATGTCATACTGACTCACAGTATTATTTCACTACCACAGCAGACTCCCTATACGTGTCACTGCAAGGCACAGTGTTCTACACAACTATAAAGGCTCTCTGCAGCCAGGAAATAGCCGTTTTTAATAAAATTCGCCGCAAATAAATTCAGATTCAAATTTTTTAAACAATCGCTTATCTCTAATAGCAACTAGTGATGAGAGGCATAGGTAATATTCGAATTTGCGATATTTTGCTAATTTTTGGCCAAATATTCGCCATAAATTTGCAAATTCGAGAATTTCTCATCTACAGTCATTATGTACTTGATTGCGAAAATCAGCAGTGTAATATATTTGCGATAAAAATTTGTGATTAGAATATTCGTGATCAACACTAAGGGATAAGTAACTTTCCTATTAGTTGCTAGGGATGTTGCTAAGTGCCAATATTCGCGATAACTTCACCATAAATTCATAATTAGAATATTCGCGATCAAAAATATTCGCCAATACGAATATGTAGCAGTATATTCTAAATATTCGCAAATTCTCGAAGTGGCGATATTCGTGATTAAATTTTGCGATTCGAATATTCGCGCAAAACACTAATAGCAAAAAACATGTCAATAATTACAACAAGAGGAATAAGTGCCCTACTAGCAGGAGTGTTTAAACTATGAGGAGATAGGGGTGACACAAAAGGTAAAAGTGTTTGTTTTATACAATGGTCAAGCCATCTTGAGAGAATAGGGGAGCAGATATAAAGCTGCATGAGCCGGTCACCAGCTGATATATGAAGTGCTTCTGGGTACATGGGTGCAGTGGAGAGTTTGGCGGAGAATCAGGTTAAGGAAATCATAGATGGTCTATATATGGAGAGGAGTTAGATCAGGGCATGTGATAAGCCACCTTAAAAAGATGTGTTTTGAGGGAGCATCTAAAACTGTGAATATTGAGCATTCCAGAGAATTGGTGCAGCTCAGGAGAAGTCTTGTAGCTGTGAGTGAGAGGTTCGGTTTATGGTAGAAGTAAGTCGTAAGTAGGGTAGAGCAAACGCGAACTTTGCGGTTTTGGGTACCAAGACCTAAACCTGGAATTTTTCGCTGAAGTCCGGGTTCGGTGTTCAGGTTATTAATAGCATTTGGCTATTGAGTGGTTACAAATTAAAAAAAACTCACCTCATCCACTTTTTCGTGCAGCCGGTCTAGTCTTCTTTCTTCTTCTTTGCAGGACCTGGCTGGAACAGGACCTGTGGTGATGTAATCACAAAAACCTTTCTATCTTCATTCTGCAGGACCTTGCATAACGTCACCGCGCTCACCACGTGGTCGTGTTCCAGGCAGGTCCTGCAAAGAAGAAGAAAAAAGACAAGACCGGCTGCGTGAACAAGTGGATGAGGTGAATTTTTTTAACCCCTCAATGGCCAAATACTATTATTTTCTGTTATAACCATGTTATAACAGAAAATAATAAAGTGAAGTTTGGGTACCCATTGACTTTTATGGGGTCCGGGTTCAGGGTGAAGTTCAGGTCAAGTTCGGGTCCCAAACCCGAACTTTTGCCTGAAGTTCTTCCGAACCCAGCGAACCCAAACTTCACTGGGTTCGCTCAACACTAGTTGTAAGTCATTGGCTAAAAGCAGAGCACAGGTAGGGTGGTAGATACAGATGAGGGAAGATATATAAGGGGATGCAGCACGGTGGAGAGCTTTGTGGGTGAGGACAAGCAGTTTAAATTGGATTCTATACTGTATGGGTAACCAGTGCAATGACTGGTACAGGGTAGAGGCATCAGAGTAGTGGTTAGACAGATATCTTGTTCATTATTTTCAATAATGAATAGGTGGCTCCACCAGTGTGTAAATTGGACCAAAATGGTGCTCTATATCCGTTGATACAAGCTCCTATGTATCAGAGGAAAAAACACTATAATCTAAACAAAGGATATGGCACTCAAACTCTGGGGTACTAGGCCACAATTATTCTAATTTAATAGACATATATACACAAGTACATAAATCCCACATAAAATATCACATAAAATGTATCGGCCCAGACAAATTTAATAAAAATATAATAAAAATATGACAAACAAATGCATGTAAAAAAGGGCGAGTAAAAAAGGCGAGTATGGCGTGGATACGTAGTTCAGCACAGTCGTTCTAATTGTAACTTGAATCTCAAAATTTCAATTGAGTCTTTTGAATGGGGTCTGGTTACCCCTTAGAAAATATTAAATGCAAGTTAGAAGCATTTAAGTAAAATTGAGAATATCAGAAATTAAAGGCTGAGAAAGTCAGTTTCCTTTATTGAGAATACTGAAGAACACTTTTAGCAACCATATTCAGATAAAACGCATCTGTTTTAAAAAAAAAAAGAAATCGCAAAGAAAACGCAATGGAGTTTTGCAATTGGAAATGAATGAACCCTGTATATAATGGGGGAATAAAAGATGGTCAAGGGGAGGAAACTTGAATTAATAAAAAAGCAACATCTCCGATTGAGGAAAATGAAGCAAAAAGAGGAGTGAAAAAGCAATTGAGATAACTGTTGGATCTGTAATTACCTTGAATGGTAATAATGATGAAGCTCCACTGAAATAGAACAAGTAGATTGTGTGGAAGGAAGTAGAATGATAAAAGTACTGTATTGTGAAAAGGAGAAAGAATAAGAAATAAGAAACAAAAATAAAAATATATGAATAATGCAGATAGTGTGGCTCGACGAGTCTACCAGAGACGAGTGGGTGCTCCAACCACAGATTCCCGCGAGAAGGTCTGCGTTGAATCCAGCGGATTCACATGCACTGGCGAACAGAATGTTTATAGAGATGTCTCTCTCTGGCTAACTGCCGGTAGTAGTTTCAGGGGTATTGGTCCGCACTTCACTGCTGTCAGACGCGTTTCGGGACTGTTAGTACGTCCTGTCCCTTCCTCAGTGACAATGTCAACATGACAATGACAACATTGAACTTTTTTTAGCAGCAAGAATAGCAATTTTGCTCTGTTTTGGAAAAAAAAATGCCATAAATCCAACAAATGCACCTCAAGAAAAAATTGCCTTTGACCCAAATGAGAATTCTCTGTGTTGGAGTGAACTTTCTTCATGTCACACATAGGTTTTTGGGCAGGAGTTTTGTGGTTTTGGAGTGTTTTTTTGTAATGGAATTTTTTCTTGAGGTGCATTTTTGGGGTTAATGGCATTTTTTTCAGCTATCCAGAAAAAATTAGATCACAGGGGCACATTCTTTCTCTAGAAAACACTAGGCATGAAAAAAACAATATTAAAATGGCGGGTGCTAAAACACAATGTATAGGCAAATAGTTCACAAATGCCTCAAACACCACAAAAATGTTATATTTACTGCTTTGGAGCCATTTTTGTGACATATTTTAAAGTAAGGTGTTTTTTTGAGGATTAGGAAGGAAGTATGTTTTAACACACCTCGTTTTTTTTTACACATTTTTGGTGTAATTTGTTTGCAGCAAACCACGTGTACATACACATCGTTCTGTTCTTTTTTTATTATTGAGGTTAGAGTTATTTATTTTATCAACATGCACTGTTTTCTACACATTTTCTAATAGGCTTGATAGGCTTTCATAGGCTTTAAAATATGTCACACAAATGGCTCCAAAGCAGTATATATACATTTGCTGATTTACTGATTGGTCACATTACTTTGTAAGAATTTTAAGCAAGAGTTGTTATACAATATTTTAACAAAATGTAACCTCTTGACACAATCTTGTGTCAAATTGCGCCAGTTTTTTATGCAATTTATAACAAGGTCCAGATGCACTTGCATTAATAAATGTGGGCCACACAGCATACACAACAACATATTTTCCTTACATTGTAAAATGTAGAAGAAAAAACTGTACAGGAGGTTATTGAAGGTTGTTACATGAATCCATTCTTAAATCTTTTTTGCCTTCAATTGTGAATTTCCAAATGATTTAATTGTTGGTAATTTTTCTCTGTAAATATTATGAATTAAGACAGTCACCATATATTATATTATATAACAAAACAAAAGCCATTGAAAAGCAATTGAAGGTGTTGGCTTAAAACAACTAGTTTAGTTAACATATCTAGTTAAGCATGTGTTAACTCTTCTACATCTGTAACTATGCATGTTGCTGCAATACACAGTGATGAAAAATTTGGCGAAGCATCCGAATCAAATTTGAGAGAAATTCAAAACTAGAAATTTATATAATATAAACTTTCTTAGGGTTGTTTGTTCTATTGACGAGTGTTGAGCTATTCGATGTTAACAAAGTTGAATTCAATGCAAATTTTAAAAAATGTAACTTTCCACAAATATGAATTTTTGATGCTTCGTGGTAAGAAATCAATTTTCCTGAAATTGTGGTAAAAAAATATACATACCTCATCCATTTGATAGTAGAGAGGCCATCACAGTCATCTTGACTGAAGAAAATTAGTGGGATCTCTAGTGCGCTGACGTGTATGTGCGCTTGAGATTTGGCCTGTTTTCTTGAATCAAGATGACCATGACCGCCTCTCCGTGATCAAATGGATGAGGGTTTTTTTTTTTAATTCCAGATTCACCCCTGAAAGGCCTGAA
This sequence comes from Bufotes viridis, assembly GCA_033119425.1. Taxonomy (NCBI): domain Eukaryota; kingdom Metazoa; phylum Chordata; class Amphibia; order Anura; family Bufonidae; genus Bufotes; species Bufotes viridis. The sequence continues at coordinate 71,639,346 of CM065596.1, forward strand.
AGTGACTCTCAGCTTCCCATTCCTCGTTTAATGTGAGCAGTTCAATGACGAGGGGCACGATCGCTGTTCCCCATCATTGTGCCCGCTACATACAATGCAATGCGATTAGTAATGAAATACTTCGTAACGAATCTGAATTTCTTGTTGGAGTTTGGCGACGCAGCCAAATTGAATTTTTTTGACTTCTGCAAAGCTCTATGAAAAGTTAGCAGCCATTTCTTGTACAGCTTGGACATAGAGTATTGAAAATACATGTAAGTTACTTAATTATTCCCTGTAATATACACACTGGGAAACTTTCAGAATTAGAATAATGGACCTACAAGGTCATTTAACATGATGAAGGCATAGTGTATTTTCTCTGCCCAACCTACCCCTAATATTTGAAGTTAGATTTGCTTGATGTTGCATTGCATTGTAATTTGATTACAATCAACAAAATGTCCCACATTATTTGTTGCATCTTTAAACCTAACCCATTTGTCTAGAAATGCTACTCCAGTTTTCTTTTTACGCCCCTCCAATGGAGTGAGTTTGGGACTTTTCTACAACTTGTTAAACAAGTCACACATTTTACGGAAATAAGCTTATAAAGTCACAAAAGTCCTAGTTTTCAAATTTTAAAGTCAGAATTCTGGAGTGCAGGGCTTGATAAATTACCCCAATATTTTAAAATTATAGGTGATAATTAGGGTTGAGCGAATCGAGCTTAAGATCATAGATCCAAGGTTTATTCGTGAAAAACTTTGTAATGCTGTTTCCGTATAGCATTATAATATATGAATAGGAAAACTTTGTCTCGGCCGAAGTTGCACAAGACTTCCGTAAATGACTTCATTATTCCTTTCTGCGTATTTAAAAACATTTTAAAATTGGAATCCAAAGTTGGCTTCAGTACCGGAGCCAACTTTGGATTCTTATTTTAAAATATTTTTGAATACGCAGATAGGAATACCTACGTAATTTACCGAAGTCTTGCACAACTTCGGCCGAGATGGACTTTTCCTTCACGGAACTCATACATTTAAATACTGTACACGGAAACAGCATTACAAACAAAGTTTTATGAGAAATCGACTTTGGATTTGAAGATTAATTTGCTCAACTCTAGTGATAACAAAAGGGATGCTTGTAAGTGGACTGTACAGGTGAAGCTAGCAAAACAAGTAGAGAAATGCGAATCGAAGTTGACGAAGTGGAATTCGATCAAAAGTTAAGGAAAACTTGTGGTGACGAATCGCATTTTTTCCTAAAATGGCTGCTGCTCATGTTAGGACCTGGAGCAAAGAATTCTAGGAACAAAGGATCACCCACAATAGCATGCATGCAGCCAATCAGCAGCCAGCCATCCCCTGTGATGTCACAGCCCTATAAATACCCTTATCATTTTGGATTCTGCCATTTTCAAGTGTTCTTAGTGCCGGGAGAGACATCAGCAGGCACTAGGGACAATAATAGGAAAGACTTCATTGTGCTGAAAAAATGATTTACAAGTTCAGGTAAAGATTAGTCAAGGTGTAGGGAAAGGATAGGGAGGCATCATCCATGCTATAAAAGGAGAACAAGGTGTAATAGAAGCAATTCTATTACAACTTGCTGCAGTTATTGGGGATCCACATTGTTTTTAGGTTGTTTGCACTATATGATACATCACTAATTCCACAAAACCTTGCTTGTGATTGTAGTGCAAGTTCTGTGATACAGCCATTTACGGGGTGTATTAATAGGAAAGATACGTACGTCCTATCCGCCGTTCTGCGTTGATTTCACTTTTTTTACCTTTTTTTGGGTGGTTTATTGTTAGGAAAAAAAGGAGAAAATATATGTCATAATTGACATTCAGCAGTAAATTGTGTTTCTTTTTTATTTGGGGGTAAAGTTTATTCATCGTCACCGTTCACCGTTCAGCAGTGAAGTTACATTGTACTACAGCCCCAAAAAGACCACGCCACAAATAGTAAAGTATCCAAATTTTATTAATTCCATAATGATAAAAAAGACATAATTATGCGTAGCAATTAGTACACCAGCAGCATCTAAGAGTACATGGTAGCACAAGACGGAAACATTCTAGCAGTACAACCTATACACAATCACAAGTATGCCCCTCAGTGTCAGTACATAAAGATCTCAACAAATAAACATAAATATGTTTCACAAGGAGATACCATTATGACCCCCATATTGGGAACCTTCCTGTGATGGAGGGCACGGATGCCTGAATCAAAAATGCCACAAGGTGTTCATGAATGACATACATACAAGCTGAAAAAATACTTTCAATCACAAAGGCAAACCTCCCCCCATCACATTAGTGGCTCCTAAGCAATAACTACCCACCATCGGGTTTCCCTCAACAGCCGCCAAGAGGGTAGTCTATCAATTAGCTACATGTAAGTAGCAATCATGAATAAAGTCAGGGTATACTGACCAAAATACTGCGTCCGTCCAGATAACGCGCGTTTCGCCCATAGCTTTTTCAAGGGGCACCCCTTTTGTGGCGTGGTCTTTTTGAGGTTTATGATTTGGCGCAATCACGTTGATAATTGGCTCAGTTTATGTGGTAGGTGGTTGATTGTACTACAGCCATTTACGGGGTGTATTAATAAGATAGATACGTACGTCCCATTAGCAGTCCTGTGTTGATTTTACATTGTTTTTTTTGTGGGGTGTATTAACCCATAGAGGACCCGCACCGCACATGTACGGCACAGATATATGTGACTTAAGGACCAGCGCCATACATGTACGGCGCTGTGATCAGGCATGTGCAGAAGACACACCCGCCCGATTAACGGCAGGGTTCCGTCAGTCACTGATAGCCAGACCCGTGCTTCATGTGCCTGCATCAGTGAAATCACCTGATGCCTGTCACAGGGGTATTGTGGCTGCCTTCCGGGAGAGCCTGTGAGATCCAGCCCCCTTGATCTCACAGGCAAGCAGGCCTATAGCCAATGCATCACAATACAGAAGTATTGTGATGCATTGTAAAGGGGATCAGAGCACCAAAAGTCGAAGTCCCAGAGTCGGACAAAAAATAAAGTGGAAAAAAAGGTAAAAAAATTTAGTTTTACATAAAACAAATTAAAGATTCATGTTAAAAAAAGCGTCTTTTTCCCAAAATAAAGTTATTAGGTATCGCCACGTCTGTATTGATCGGATCTATAAAAATATTACATGACCTAACCCCTCAGATGAGCACCGTCAAAAAAATAAAATAAAAACTGTGCTAAAAAAAACATTTTGTCACCTTATATCACTAAAAGTGCAACACCAAGTGATCAAAAAGGTGTATTCCCCCAAAAAATGCTACTAATCTAACTGTCACCTCATCCCGCAAAAAATTAGCCCCTACCTAAGACAAAAATAAAAAAAATATGACTTAGGAGACACTAAAACTTGATTTTTTTTTGTTTCAAGAATGCTTTTATTGTATTAAATGTAAAAAAAACATTAAAAAGTAGACATATTAGTTAACGCCGCATCCGTAACAACCTGCTATATGAAAAGACCACATGACCTAACCCCTCAGGTGAACATCGTAAAAAAAAACTGTGCAATAGCAAGTGATCAAAAAGCCATATGCACCCCAAAATAGTACCAATATAACCATCACTTCATCCCACAAAAAATTAGACCCTATCTAAGACAATCGCCCAAAATATAAAAAACTATGGCTCTCAGAATATGGAGACACTAAAACATGATTATTATTTTTTAGTTTCAAAAATGAAATCATTGTGTAAAACTTAAATAAATGAATAAAAAGTATACATATTAGGTCTAAACTTCTAAGCCTTCTAACATCCCAAAAAAAGAAAATGTCATTTACACAATGTGTTAAACTTATCACCGGCGCTGAAGGCTATCTCTCAGCTGCAATATCGCTATATGTCCGTGTACATATAGAATATAGTAAATTCAGTAAATATAAATGAAGATATTGCGCTTATAAGGACCTTGCTACTTATTATGCGTTCGATACCAATCACTACTCAATACCACACTCGCTATATCACTCCCTTTCATGGAATATACAACATTACCGGGGGTGTATTATAACTGTGTTAGATATATGTCCCAGGCGATGCGTATTGACACTGACTAGCTGTTCAGTAATTAAAGTTCAGTGCCTACCTTATGTCCTCGTTGCTTTGAGACAATTTAGATGCCGCCTCTTGCGATGTAGTGATTGCAGGATTACGGTCAGGTTTCAATCTTGGTACAGCGTTCTTTGTGTGTGGAGCGTGCCCCGGCCGGTGGCACTAGCTCCAAAAAACGGCTCCCCTAAGTTTGCGCTCACGTTGGAGCGAGTGACGTCACTCTGGGAGCTTACGGGGTGTAGCTGGAGACAAAACAGTACACTCTCTATCCTACGCGTTTCAAGCGGTAAGCGCCGCTCTTCGTCAGGGATTACGTGCGTCCTCTGTTTGGCTCCTATTTGTAGACTGCTGTCACTCATAACCTTAACCCCTTCCTGCATCGCAAGTTTTCTAACCGGCTATGTGAAACCAAACAGTTCTATATCTGAATTCAATCCATTTGGATATAAGGAATCTAGGTTAAATATCCATTTGGTTTCATGTTTGGACATCTTTTTAATAAAACTGCCACCTCTTTCATCATGCTCTATAATTTCAATTCCAAAAAACGTAGAACCTTTGAAGCAACCTCCATGTTTCATCTTAAAATGCCTAGATAGCGGATGTCCCTTTTCTTTCTTTTTTATATTATTAACATGCTCTCCTATCCTCTCCTTCAGCATCCTTTTTGTGCGTCCTATATACAATTTCCCGCAGGGACATTTAATCACATAAATCACTCCACTCGTATTGCAGGTGATATGTTGTTTAATTTTGTATTTTTGTTTCCCTGTTGCATCTTTAAATTCTATTTGTTTTTTATTTTCTGTGCTTCTACATTCACTACAGTTCTTACAAGGAAAAAGCCCAACGGTATGTTGTCTCTTTTATGTGGTTTTTATTCTTATTTTGTAATAATCCCGCACCTCTATTAGTGGGAGCTATCAAGCTGCCTAAATGTATTGCTTTTTTAAATACGAATCTTGGGTTACCAGGAATTTTTTCCCCTATGATTTTATCATCCTTCAGGATATCCCAATATTTGAAAATGATTTTTTTGAAAAGGTTGGTTTGCTGGTTGTATGGTATTATAATCGGTGGTATATCCTGATTTTCTTGTTCTATACCTCTCTGTGTTTTTATTTTATCCTTATCTTTCCCCTTCAGAAGGTCTTCTCTCTTTATTTCAGCTACCTTTCTTTTCTCCTGTAAAATCCTATCTTTATTATAGCCTTTAGCTATAAATTTCATTTGCAGCTTTTCTGCTTCCTCATTATAATCTGTTATTTTGGTGCAATTTCTCCTGTCGGGATTATAATAATTCAATTAAGAATTATTAATTATGGTCATAAAAATAATTAATCAACAATTTTCCATAACTTGTAGAAATTATGACCTAGTGAATTGTAGATAACCCAATCGATACAATTCACATCTGAGGCCGACTATTTCCTCAGATAATAAGTTCTTTTCATGTGAGATGACATTAATGCTAAAGATATAGGGCCAGATTTATCATTAGCCTAAGTCACTTTTCTGGAGTCGAAAAGTCGCAAAAAATTGCGCAAAAGGCCAAATTGCACAATTTTTTGCGACTTTTTGGAGACTTACGCCACTAACTCCAAAACCAAGTTTATGGGCGTTTTGTCGTATGTAAATCACTTGCAAGACAGATTTATTATAGCGACTTTTTAAAAAGTCGCAAAAAAGTCGCAAAAAATTGCGCAAACTCACTCCACTCATGACCATGCTTATGTTTGACAAAATCACTTTTTTAAAATTGTGACTTTTCCAAAGACAAAGCCAAAATACAACTAGGAACCAGAAATACACCAGATTTATCAACCTCTGAAAGAGCCCATGATAAATTTGACTTGACTCAAATACACATACGCCTTCTTTGAAAGTGGAGTGAACTGCAAGAGTAATGATAAATCTGGCCCATAGTTTTGACATTAAATAATAATACACAGGTATTATAAAAACATGCAAAGTTTATTAGTTACAAGATTATAAACATAAACTAGTACATAACACAATGATATATGCCAATGAATATATATGGCGTTAATATAAAGCATTACAAGCTTAAAATAAGTAAATAAACAATGATATCTGCCAATTAATATATACGGCATTGATATCAGGCATCAGAAGCTTCACAATAAGTAAATAAACACATGTGGGTAAGAGCAGCTTGTCACATTATAACAAAGCTATTTGGTTAGGATATCAAAACAAGAAGTTAAATTATATACATTACTCCTGTTCAGAGGCGTGTCTAATCCTAGACATCAATATGGAATGATAAATACATTCCCCACCCCTCTCTAACCAAACTAAAATACACATGACCTCTGGAATGGGCAAATCCATTCAAGTATATAACTTAGAAGATAGTAGTCAAATCCTAGACTACTTTTACATGTATACTTCTGTCCTATTCTGGACTATTTTCATATCTGTATAACCTGGTAAGACTATTAAGACAACAGAAATTGGAAGAACTTGGAACAAATCTTCCAGTGGGAATTTATCATCTAGCTTGGCGAAGAATGCTACTATCAATATATCTCCGCATATATATATGCAATCATTTAATGCTCTGATAAATTATGAAACTTGATTCTTCTGCAGGTAGAATGAAGGCTCACAATTATTCTATATCTAAGACTACATCCCATATAAAGAGATGATAAATAAGTTAATATGTTCGCCAACATAGATGCTATGATTTTACCCACATTATCTAAATTGTCTTAATAAAATGAAACATCATTCTTTGTGTTTCTTACCAAGTCCTAGCAGGAATCTCACTTCTGCTCCTAGGAAAGCTGGATGGTCCATCACCATGGCTTTCATCTTGGGTGTTGGCTCCTGGAATGTTGGAATGCTAGGCTTCCTCCTTTGTTCCTTGCTTTCCTCCTTATTGCCCCCTTTCCTTTCTCCTTTCTCCTTTTTGATGCTCATCTATCTAGGGTAATTATCTCCCTTACATTACCACCCCCTGGATTAGTATTCTCCAATCAATTGAGGGGGTGTAAACATATGTAATAAGATCCTATTTACCCATAATGCAACTATGGAGGATGGTGTAGCGATGTCCATCTGTCTCCGGATGGCACTGTTGTGTAAGCTATTAGCACCATTCTTTAAAGAGTTAACTAGGGTATTTATGCATTATATACATTTGACCCTCGTCGTCGTAAATCAGAGATAAGGATTAGTTTAGAAAACTTTGAAACAACTAAAGACAGACCTCTAGGCGTCTCTCTGAATGTTTCTCACACTGTTGATCTATGGACCATAATGATATGAATGGGCCTTGTTCTCTTCAGACGGACATGTCTGGAGAATCCAGTGTACTCCCAACAGATAAGACCACATTTGTGGCAATAACTCTTAAGACACAATACTCTCTGTATTTTTACACAGACTGAGCTTGGCATGACCTCATCTTGGCCTGTCTCAGTCGCATATGAAAACTTTGGCTCATGTATGTTTCTTAAAGACAATGAGCACGCATTTTTAATATAATATGATCAGGTATCAATATGTATGTCTATGAAATTGCCTGACACTCCTTAGCCTCATAAATTGGCTTTTAGGGATGTTGTTTAGCCACCTCGGAAGGTGGCAACTAGCTTGGGAAATATAACTGTTCGAATCAGTGGGTTTTGTGTATGTTTTTGTTTGAATTTTTTTTTTCACCGGGAAGATAGTGAGATCTAGAAAATTTATTTCTTGTTTACTGTACATTGCCGTAAATTCAAGATAAAAATCATTTTTATTAATATCCAATAAAAATTCTTTTAGACACTCCTCTCCCCTATCCCATATAAACACTACATCATCTATGAAGCGTTTCCAGAGGATGAGGCCCGCCCGGAGTCCGCCATTACAGAATATGTGGTCATGTTCCCAGTACCCCACATATAAATTGGCGAATCCCGGTGCGAACCTCGTCCCCATGGCCACGCCCGATGTTTGCAAATAAAAATTCTGTCTGTATTTAAAATAATTTTTTTCCAAAATAAAATGGATACATTCTTCTATAAAATCAATTTGTCTGTAGGACAAATTTGCCTTTTTCTCCAGAAAATTTTTTGCCGCTTTACAACCCTTTTCATTTTCTATGATAGTGTACAACGATTTTACATCCAATGTCCCTATGATGTAATTCTCTTTCCATTCTATCTCTTATAAGATTTTTAATATGTGGGTAGTATCTTTTAAGTATGCTGGCAAAGCTTGGGCGCACGGTTGTAGGTAGTAGTCCACATATTTAGATAGAGTGCTCGTTAATGATCCTACCCCCGATACTATTGGTCTTCCCGGGGGTTTAGTTAGACATTTATGAATTTTTGGATTCTGATAAAAGACCACCACTTTGGGTTCCTTAATCATAATGAATTCTACTTCATGCTTCTTTAGGACTCCTATATTATTTCCTTTTTGTACTAGCACTTTAAGTTGTTCTTTATATTTTACAGTCGGGTCTCCTCTTAGTTTTTTATAAGTTTGGGTATTATTCAAAATATTCATAACCTCCTCATCATAATTTTTTTTATTCAAAATAACAACCCCCCCCCCTTTATCCGCTGGTCTCACTATGATGTCATAATTGTTCTGCATCGCTATAATGGCTTCTCTTTCTTGAGTGGTGATGTTATTTAAATATTTTAATTTTTTAGGGACCTTAATCTTTCTAATATCTTTCGTCACCATATTCGTAAAAGTATTTAAAGCAACGGAATATTCTTACGTTGGATTAAAATGGGATCTCTTCTTAAATGGTGTATGGATGTACCTCTCCTGTGCTTCCTTTCCGTTGGTGGGTACTGCCCTATCCCCTTCATTTTTGATAAAATATTTCTTAAGCGCTAATTTTCTAACACATTTTTTGATCCCTATATAGGCGTCTAACTTATTCAAATATGTCGTCGGTGCGAATTTTAAACCTTTCTTTAACACCTTAGTTTCTACCTCAGATAATTGATGGTTACTTAAATTATAGATTTTTTGTATGTCCTCCTCCTGCCTGCCCTCATTATTTTGCCTTTTTAATTTATTCTGTTTTTTCTTTTGGGCGAGTTTCCCCCCTCGGGTACCTCTTTTGTTATTGTATTTCTTCTTGGTTGAAAAAAATCCTTTTTTATACTTTTTTGATAAGTTTGCGGTTCTTTTTCTACGATGTTCCTGACGGTGTTATTAGTTCTGCCCTTTTTTGGATTTTTTGAATTTTTATATTTATTTTTACTGTTGTTATTACTCTCACTGACTGTGAGATTATTATCCTCCTCCTCTTTATCCTCTTTGTTCATTCCTTTTTTAGGTCTTTGATCTTTTCTTACACTTTCCGAATTAATTCCTGAAGGGGCATTTTCTCTTCTTTGTCTGACGTACTCCTCTTCTCCTAATCCCTCAAGTTCTGCTAATATTTCATAGCGACTATACGTTTCAATATTTTCTAAGGACTTGTCCTTTCCTCTATCTACCCCCTTTCCCTTGTTGTTACTAGAATATGTCCTCTCTTCCCTGTTTGCAATAATAATTTCTGGTGTTAACGGGATTATCGAGCATAGTTCTTCCTCTAATAGTGTATCCTTGGTTTTAATGATGTTCTCTTCTGTGTATGTTGTCCATATAGATAAATTAGTCTCAGATTCATCTGATTTCTGAGACTTATATTCATCAATGGTTTCAAATGTTTCTTCTGTGTGTAATCTCCTATCGATTTGTCTAGTTTTCAGCCAAGTGTCTCTCCCATATTTTCTGGTTTTCCTCTCCTTAATTTCTTCTTCTTGTCTATGCAGTCTCCCTCTTATGCTTTCCACTAGTGGTTTTATATTTACATTATCTTTCCAGGGTCCTTTCCAGGACCTCTCCAGGGTCTTTTCTAGAATTCACTATCTTCCCGGTGAAAAATAAAATTCAAACAAAAACATACACAAAATCCACTGATTCGAACAGTTATATTTCCCAAGCTAGTTGCCACCTTCCGAGGTGGCTAAACAACATCCCTAAAAGCCAATTTATGAGGCTAAGGAGAAATTGCACCAAAATAACAGATTATAATGAGGAAGCAGAAAAGCTGCAAATGAAATTTATAGCTAAAGGCTATGATAAAGATAGGATTTTACATGAGAAAAGAAAGGTAGCTGAAATAAAGAGAGAAGACCTTCTGAAGGGGAAAGATAAGGATAAAATAAAAACACAGAGAGGTATAGAACAAGAAAATCAGGATATACCACCGATTATAATACCATACAACCAGCAAACCAACCTTTTCAAAAAAATCATTTTCAAATATTGGGATATCCTGAAGGATGATAAAATCATAGGGGAAAAAATTCCTGGTAACCCAAGATTCGTATTTAAAAAAGCAATACATTTAGGCAGCTTGATAGCTCCCACTAATAGAGGTGCGGGATTATTACAAAATAAGAATAAAAACCACATAAAAAGAGACAACATACCGTTGGGCTTTTTTCCTTGTAAGAACTGTAGTGAATGTAGAAGCACAGAAAATAAAAAACAAATAGAATTTAAAGATGCAACAGGGAAACAAAAATACAAAATTAAACAACATATCACCTGCAATACGAGTGGAGTGATTTATGTGATTAAATGTCCCTGCGGGAAATTGTATATAGGACGCACAAAAAGGATGCTGAAGGAGAGGATAGGAGAGCATGTTAATAATATAAAAAAGAAAGAAAAGGGACATCCGCTATCTAGGCATTTTAAGATGAAACATGGAGGTTGCTTCAAAGGTTCTACGTTTTTTGGAATTGAAATTATAGAGCATGATGAAAGAGGTGGCAGTTTTATTAAAAAGATGTCCAAACATGAAACCAAATGGATATTTAACCTAGATTCCTTATATCCAAATGGATTGAATTCAGATATAGAACTGTTTGGTTTCACATAGCCGGTTAGAAAACTTGCGATGCAGGAAGAGGTTAAGGTTATGAGTGACAGCAGTCTACAAATAGGAGCCAAACAGAGGACGCACGTAATCCCTGACGAAGAGCGGCGCTTACCGCTTGAAACGCGTAGGTTAGAGAGTGTACTGTTTTGTCTCCAGCTACACCCCGTAAGCTCCCAGAGTGACGTCACTCACTCCAACGTGAGCGCAAACTTAGGGGCACGCTCCACACACAAAGAACGCTGTACCAAGATTGAAACCTGACCGTAATCCTGCAATCACTACATCGCAAGAGGCGGCATCTAAATTGTCCCAAAGCAACGAGGACATAAGGTAGGCACTGAACTTTAATTACTGAACAGCTAGTCAGTGTCAATACGCATCGCCTGGGACATATATCTAACACAGTTATAATACACCCCCGGTAATGTTGTATATTCCATGAAAGGGAGTGATATAGCGAGTGTGGTATTGAGTAGTGATTGGTATCGAATGCATAATAAGTAGCAAGGTCCTTATAAGCGCAATATCTTCATTTATATTTACCTCATTTACACAATGATCCAAACATGAAGTAGACATATGGGAAATGTAAAGTAATTGCTATTTTAGGAGGTATCACTATCTATTTTAAAAGCAGAGAAATAGAAATTTAGAAAATTGCGAATTTTTCCTCATTTTTTGAAAATTTTATATTTTGTTATAAGTGTTAAGGCCGATTTATTGGCCTGTATTTGTGGGAGGGGCGATGATGACTATATCTGGCCGGGCGTCCCCTCCCACAGTGAACGTCGTCTCCAGCGTATGGTGTGGGAGCTCTACATACCGTCCTCAGGGAGTAACAAGGGTGTAGCGCTACACGGCAGTTCCAGGCCCTGACTTTCTACGGTCCAGATAAGTAGCTGCCTCATCCAGCAGCATCGTTACTTTAAGTCCGGCCGGCGGTGTGTCGGCTCCCTAGGTAAGGGGGAGCAGCACCGCACCGGAGTCGTCTGCCAGGGAGACACGCTCTTCTCCCCACGCGGCATGACACGTAGGGTGCAGGGCACAGCCTGTGCCCGCTCGATAAAGTATTGCACAGGCCGCTGTGCTGTTAGACAAGCAGGGGGGAGGGGCGGACAAATTAGGCTTCAGCATGTTGTTTCTATCCAGGGGGTGCACAGGTGAATTCATTCAGCAAGGGGGAGTAGTAAGGTTCAGGAAGGGTGTGTTTTAAGAAAAAAAAAAAAAAGAGGGTGTGTTATAAAATAAATGAAATGTCAGGGGAAAAAAAACAAAAAAAAACATACATTTATTTTGGGGAAGGGACATTGAGTCTAGTGTTCTAGTCAGGGTATGTCAGGCTTCTTAATATGGCTTTAGGGTGAGATTACACTATGTGGAAAGCACGTCACAGGAGTCGCTTACAGGGGTCACTCGACCATGTATTCAGCTCTGCTCTGCAGCTGGCTGTAATGTGTTTTCCTCATGCAGAGCTACTAGTGAGGTGGGGTGCATAGCATGCACGGTGTCTGTTTTAGTCAGTCTCTCTTACCGCACTATTCAGGCATGCACTCACCTCTGCCCCTTGCTCTGATCTGCTGGCTGGGTTCCACAGACACGCATAGTTGTGGCTCTGGCGCCCTCTATGTGGCCACAGCTGGAAGTGCGGGACAGAGTGTGAGTTTAGGCTCCAGTGTTAGTTTAAAAAAACAAAAACATATATATGTGTGTTTAGTTTATATGTGTATATATATATATATATATATATATATATATATATAGGGGCACTGTTAGGATGTTGGTCCGCACTGCGGATTCGGCGCCAGATTCCGAATAGGGTTACGCTTGATGCACGTTTTTACGCATACGTATTCGACTCGTTATTTCATCAGTTCACCATGATACCACGTTAGTGGCATTGGTAAAGATTAAAGGGTTTCTTGCGTTTATCTCTCCAGGATCAAGTGTTTATATATGCCTTGATGTTCAGGCGATTGCTGACTTTCCATGTGGGACCACTTTCTCAGGCATTGGTATGGTATTTCTCTTTTATTCCAGAGGTATAGAGTAAGTCTCCTAGTTTCCTGAGGCCACATCAAATTTAGGTTTTGCTGCCCCTTTTTTTGGCCCCCACTGGCTAGCTGATTGGTGGACGAGTGAGGCTGGTTGATCTCGGGTTCCACAGATTTCAGCGTTGGTTGAACTTTATCCTATAATGGCGGCTGTGCATGCAGGGGGTTGGGAATAGGCTGGTTACATGGTGTATGTTTATGTCAATGTCGCGGTCATGGATATTTGATTAACGGCTTGGTCCTACTGATATCTTTTGTTAGGTGTCAGGTGCTTCGCTCGTTACTACACCAAAATTAACTACACACGTTCATGTACCCGAATCCAAAATATAGCAGCCGATGCCCTGTCCCGGGCTAATTCTCTTTCACAAGTTTCCCGAAGCGGACGTCTACGGTGCCACAATGCCTCGGTATGCTTCACTACTTCCGATCCCATTACCCTGGCTGCAGCTCGCTCGTTGGTAGCGAAATCGCAATTGGAGGTTGTAATAAAGCTCTTTGATCGAGTTTGTTGTCCTTTTTGGCCCCCTTCAGGCGTCCCTTCAGCGTCGCGGTTCCGGCAAAATTTGAACCGCTTTTAGGTATCCAGTAGGTAGGGGTCATTCCTTCATGTTTAAGCCCCGACCACAAGTGTTAAGGCCGATTTATTGGCCTGTATTTGTGGGAGGGGCGATGATGACTATATCTGGCCGGGCGTCCCCTCCCACAGTGAACGTCGTCTCCAGCGTACCCACCCTATCCACCCTTACTTTCACTATCTCAAAACCAGGGGATGCCCCCCTTCGGGCGTCCCTTCAGTGTCGCGGTTCCGGCATAATTCTAACCGCTTTCAGGTATCCAGTAGGTAGGGGTCATTCCTTCATGTTTAAGCCCCGACCACAAATAAAAATAAAATATTTTGACTCAAATTTACCACTGTCATGAAGTACAATATGTGACGAGAAAATAATCTCAGAATGTCTTGGATAAGTAAAAGCGTTTTAAAGTTATCACCACATAAAGTGAAACATGTCAGATTTGCAAAAAATGGCCTGGCCTTTAAGGTGAAATATGGCAGGGTCCTGAAGGGGTTAATAGGAAACAAAAGGAGAAGTAATATATGTCATAATTAGAGGTGAGCGAATCGAATCCCACAAAGTGAAATTCGATTTGAATTTCAGGAAAAATTCAATTCGCCTTGAAGCCCAATATCCTTTGAGGCGTGTAAGCGAATCAATTTAACCTGAAATAATATAAAAAACAAAAAATAATAATTCTTCCATTTGCTCGCGATGGGCCACTAGCCACCATCTTGATTGAAGATCTCGGCCGAAATCCCGTGCGTGGTGACATATGAAATCACCATAACAGCCAGCGTGATGACTTAATCTTGCGCCGAACGAGATTTTGCGCCTGATCTTCAAGCAAGATGGCGGCGACTGGCCCGTCGCGAGCAAATGGAGAAGGTAAGTTTGGTTAAAAAAAATTTTTTGTTAATTTCACACTGTTTTTACACTCAGATGCCACAATGTATGAAAGTGGCATCTGAAGGGTACAATGACGGGGGGGAGCGCTATCACAGCTCCCTGGCATTGCACTCACTACTTACAAAAAAATGCGCTTTGTAAAAAAAACATTATTCGTCCCAAGGCAAATTTTTTTGTAAAATTCGGCGAATCATCCAAATCAAACTTTTGAAAAATTCGCTCATGTCTAGTCATAATTGTGGTTCAGCGGTGAAGCAACATTGTACTACAGCCATTTACATTATGTAGAAAAAGAGAATATATGTACGTCCCATCGCCCGTTCTGCGGTAAATTATGATTGTTATATTTTTTTTGGGGGGTGCAGAAATAGGAAAAAAAGGAGAAAATATATGTCATAATTACCATTCAGTGGTGAAATAACATTGTACTACAGCCATTTACGTAGTGTAGAAAAAGAAAATATACATACGTCCCATCACCCGTTCTGCGGTGAGTAGTAATTGTTATATTACGTAAAAATATTTCCATTTTTGTGGTGTAGAAATAGAAAAAAAAAGGAGAAAATATATGTCATAATTGGCATTCAGCGTTGAATTGTGAGAATATATATTTTTGTGTGGTAGTTTATTAATCGGAAAAAAATATATACATTTTAATTGCCATTCAGCGGTGAAGTAACATTGAACTACAGCCTTTTTTGAGGGGTATTATTTTAATTTTAATTCTTTTATCATACAGTATGTCAGACAGACATGTGACAGACCCTTCAAATTGAACGGGCAGTGGCCAAAATGTTTCTGTCGCAGGCAGCAGAAGAAAGGGGGGGGGGTGGCAGCAGGAGTCGCAGCGAGAGGCCTGAGCTCCCCGGTCATCTAGCGATTGTGTCTTGACCAGGAATCCAGCAGTGATTGAATGGTTGACTTTGTCTTCGAATTCGTCGCAGGTGACATCAGAAACCCCCAGCCAAGAGTCGGTGGGTTCCTCTGGCAAGACACTTAGTTGGCATGGCCCAGGAGCAAGCCCTGTGCCCCCACCTGTCCTGAACTTTCCTCTGTCCTTTTCTGTTCCCTCAGCATGAGAAGTATTATATGCCGTAGGCTCGGCTCCACTTTTCAGCGAAGACGAGCTACTAGAGTACAGTCAGCAGCTACTGCCCAGTCAAGACCTGGAGGAGACATCCGCTGCTCCGGTGGGCGGGCAAGTAGTGATGAGGAGAGTCTGGTGAGAGCAGGTGTTGTGAGTGATCAGACTACTGCCCCTGAGAGCATTGAGATGGACATTAGTGACAAGCAGACAGTAGCGTATGATGATGTGGATGTAGCCGATCGCACTTGGAAGACGGTTGAATTAGGGGCTTCATTATCATAATCAGGAGAAGAGAGTGGCAGCGTGCGCGTGAGGCAGCAACTAAGCCAGCAGGGTGGCAGCATGGCTGTGAGTCAAGAGGGTGGAAGCAGTGGGAGGTCGGGAGCCAAACGTGCCTGGGGGTAGACCCCCCAACTTCGAAGGAGCCTACAGGCACGGAAAGTAGCGGTGCGGGGGGTTAACGGAGGTAGCGGTAGCAGGCAGTCAGCACAGAGTGTTGGGGGGAAAATGGAATACACGGCGGTGTTGCAATTTTTTGTTAGGCCGCCGGAAGGGTGAACATGGCCATTTGCCAGATTTGTTGGCAGAAGGTGAAGCGTAACCAGGGTGACAATTTCATGCAGTCAAGGCTCCTCCACCTCAGCCGAAGGAAGCTGTCTGTCCTTCCCATCATCTGCTGGTACTGATGCTCCTGCTCCTCCTACTCCTCGTCAGTCATTATGCCAGCAATCGATCACCGATGACAACCATATGCGTGCACTCATCCAACAGCGCAGAAGCTGAACGTGCTCCTAGCCAAGTTACTGGTGCTACAGTCCTTCCCTTTCCAAGTGGTGCACCTTTCAGAGAATTGATGGCTTCTGCCAAGCCGAGGCAGAGAGTCCCAATCCGTTATTTCTTTGCCAAAAAGGCATTAACAGCCCAGCGCACAAATGTAGAGCAGAAGGTGGGGCAGTGCTTGAGCCTGTCAGTGTCTGCCAAAGTCCACGGCAGTGCTGACGTGTGTGGCTGTAACTACGTGCAAGGACAATATATGTTCTTTACGGCCCACTGGGTAAATGTGGTTCCTGCTCAGCCACTCCAGCAAGTTGGCCAGGTGACGTTGATTCCGCCTCCATGTTCTCACACCATTGGTCCTGCGACAATGTCCGCCTCTGCCTCCTCATCCTCCACCGTGTCCTCAGACTCCACTGCAGGGACAATTCATAGTGCCCCTCCAGCATACCACATGTGCAGGGCATAGCGGTGTCACTCTGTTATGCACCTGGTTTGCCTGGGCGAACAGAGTCATATAGGGAAGGAACTGCTCGGCGTCCTTCATGAAGAAATTAAATCCTGGCTTTCTATGCAACAACTTAAAATGAGAACTAGGATGACCAACAACAGGAGGAACATGGTGTTGGAGCTGCGTCAAGGAGGGCTGAGCCATGTGACCTGCTTGGCGAATGTGTTTAATCTGGTTGTAAATAGTGTTGAGGGCGAATATTTGAATAGCGAATTTAAATCGCGAATATCGGCACTTCGCTAATTCGCGAATATTTCGAATATAATGCTATATATTCGCAAATTCGAATATTCGTTTTTTTTTTTTTTTTAAAGTTGTTCCCACTTCCCAAAAGCATTTATTCTTACATGTCCAAGGACTCCATGCTCCCCTCCTGCTCCAGTCAGTACCCGTCTGCCGAGTGCCAACTTCCTCTGCGCATAGAGCGTCCCCATCACCATGGGAACGCCTCCATGCTAGAATGTACTGTCAGATTTGAGAATCACGGTTATCTAGACCATGGTAAAAGTTGGATGCGAAATGCGAGTAAACTTACTAAAATTACTCGCATTTCGTGTCCAACTTAATTTTGTGTATAGTCAACGTTCCTAATGGTAGGGGGTACTTGGGTTGCTAGAATTAACGAATATACAGAATATAGCGCTATATTCGTATTCGTTATATTCGTTAATTCTAGCAAGCAAGGCAACTAAGTTGGATGCGCAATGCGAGTAATTTAAGTAAGTTTACTCGCATTGCGCATCCAACTTAGAGCGTGGAATAGGCTTTAGGCATAGGCAACTACTATTGCCAATCGGAAAGTTGTCTAAGTTAGATGCGCAATGCGAGTAAACTTACTTAAATTACTCGCATTGCGCATCCAACTTAGAGCGTGCAATAGGCTTTAGGCATAGGCAACTACTGTTGCCAATCGGAAAGTTGTCTAAGTTGGATGCGCAATGCGAGTAAACTTACTTAAATTACTCGCATTGCGCATCCAACTTAGAGCGTGCAATAGGCTTTAGGCATAGGCAACTACTGTTGCCAATCGGAAAGTTGTCTAAGTTGGATGCGCAATGCGAGTAAACTTACTTAAATTACTCGCATTGCGCATCCAACTTATTTCTGTGTATAGGCAACGTTCCTATTGGTTGGCTTGCTAGATTTAAAAAATATAGAGAATATCGCGCTATATTCGTATTCGTCATATTCGTTTATTCTAGCAAGCCAACCATTGTTAGGACGTTGCCTATACACAGAACTAAGTTGGATGCGCAATGCGAGTAATTTGAGTAAGTTTACTCGCATTGCGCATCTAACTTACAGTGGTGTATATTGTCAATAATCGTTCATTCTATCAAGACAACCAATAGGAAGTTGCCTAAGTTGCATTCGCAATATGCACATGGTGTTTCTATCGCGAGAATCGCATTGAAATATTCGTGTGAGCCTATACGGGCGTGGCTTTGTCTTGCGAGTTTGTTGACAGGTGGAAGGTTGAATCGCAGTGCAATACTCGTGTGAAAATGGTCAAGCAATTTTAAAGAAGTCGAGGAAGATCTCCTGATCACTGTAAGTAATTCCACATTACAGCACTGTATTACATATCACAGGCTTGTTATTTCAATGTATTTGTACAAATTCACATTTTTTCTTGCTTCAGTGCATATTAACCCTGTCAAAGCCAGAGTTTTTTTTGTTAGCCTCTTATTTTGCTCACTGCCTTCAAAGAGCCATCGCTTTTTTATTTGCCTGTTCACATAGCCATATGAGGGCTTGTTTTTTGCGGGACAAGTTGTACTTTCTAACTCCGCCATTTAATATTGCATAAGATGTATTGGGAAGCCAAACAAAATGCAAAATGTACAAAAATTGCAAAATAAAAGCAATGCCACGCCAGTTTTACGGGTTTGTAACCCCTTAAGGACACATGACACAACGGTACATCATGTATAGTTCCGATCACCGCTACGCGGCGGGCGGTGATCATAACTGGGTGCCTGCTGAAATCAATCAGCAGGCACCTTGGGACAATGTGCCGGGGGGTCAATTCAGACCTGCGGTTTGCGGCTTTTCCGTGTAATTGGGCGGCGGGTGCGGTGGCTATCGGGTCACCGTGCTGCTGTAATGGGGACCCGATAGCAGGGAAGGCCTGCGTCCGCATATCTTCATAGACAGTGGTCTACTTTTGCTACCAACACGCCCATTTTCCAAACAGTCCTCAGAGCGGTATCAGTCTGATGAAGGCCGTATTGTGGCCGAAACGTCACACACATGTATATGATTTACCGCACTTCTGATTAAAAGAAACGTATCTTCAACGCATAAACTGGAGTTTATTTCCTTCTTGATACTAAGGGGTGGGAACCCGACCTCCAGTAGCACACCTCCAAAGAGTGCCACAACCGCCAGATGACGTACAGCTATGTCATTGGGCGTGAAGGGGTTAATGATAGGTGCACTAAGTATTGTTAAGACATCACACCACTATGTCTGGTAGCATGTATGTATGGACACATTGGACAGCTGAGAAACATCTCTCATATGCACAATGCACATCCATTTTCCTGCCTCACAGTGCATACCCCACATTGTATACTCCACACCGTATACCCCACAGTGCATACCCCACATTGTATACTCCACACTATATACCCCACACCATATACCCCACAGTGTATATCCCTCCACACACTCACATAGTCTTTGGATTCTAATATGCGTCTGGTTGGTCAGGAGAAGTAATGTTTGACCGCCATTATTTGCTGGTTCATTTAGTGTTACCCAGGGTGCACCATGTGGAGGCGGACCAGCTGTACACCCCATACCGTACCGTCACCTCACTAGACGGGTACATCTCTCCTCAGATGGCCAATATCCGATTGCTCATACCCAACACACATACAATTTAAATATAAATCGATTGTATAAGTGTAACGTTAAATCTAATGTTTTACTTTCAAACACTCAAACATTTTTTGTTGTGTTGAGATGATGACATTAATTTCTAATACTTTTATTTGACAAATTTGGGATTATATGGTTGCATTTTTATCCTGCAGCGAATGCTTGAGATGAAGTACGACACCACCAGGTCCCACTTGGAGAATCAGCGGATCCTGAGGAGGATCGGTTATGAGCTTTATCGTGACCACCATGCCACACACAAGAGGATGGCCATTATAAAAAAGTGGTCCAACCTGAAGAGGAGACACCAGGATAGGATCACTGAGATACGAAACAAAATCTGCCCAGGTACAATGCTTACATGACTCTGGTATCTTTCAGCAACACTCTGTAATGTATAGGTACATTTATGCTTTATGAGGTTTTTATAACTTAAGAAAATTTTGCCATTATTGGTGATCCCGTCGCCTCAGTCCGCTGCAGGCCTTCAAAAAAGGCAGTGGTGGTGGAGAAGGAGCAGGAGCAGGGAGGACCCTCTGCCCCTACCCCACAGCATGAGGATGCCGGACCCTCAGACCATCCTGGTTCTCATGAGGAGAATGAGGAGGAGGAGCTGGTGACCACCCCCTGCCAGGAGGGTAAATAATATGTGTTGTGGGTGTTTTAACTCAGTCACTGGTGTCAGTTTATTCCAGAAAACCATAACAAACATGTTAAATCTTTATCCTTTAACCCCTTCATGCTTTCTGACATAACTGTACGACCAAATAACAAGTGACTTGCTGCATTTTGACGTACAGCCACGCCCAAACTTCTCCTGGGGCTGTGACACTATAAAGTGTCACAGCCCCGGAGTCTCCGCTCTCCCCAGAAGCAGACACAAGTGGTAAGCCGGCAAGGGACCAATCAGAGTGTTCCCTTGCTCGTAAGCGCTCCGATTGTTTTCTCTCTGCAGACTAACCAATCGTAGCGCAGCACTTTAAAAAAAGCCTGTTTCAGGCCAGCGACATGTATGTGGTTGAGAGGAAGAAAGCTCCCTCTCTCTTCCATCTTGCCGTCACTGCTTACGCAACGGCAAGATGGTTGCCATGGCATCCGGACGCCTTACAAATGCGTCCTAGTTGCCATTTACCTAAGGCCGATCAGACCCTGAGGTCTGATCAGCCTTAGTGTAAGTGTGGCACTGACTATACAGTGTATTACAATAGATGACTATTGCAATGCACTGTGTAGTGATCAGACTCATTGGATCTTCAGGATGCAGATGGGTTTTTATAAATAGAAAATAGATATATAAAAAAAATAATTGAAAGACAAAAAAGACTAATTTTTTTTTTTTTAAAGAAGAATAAATTATAAATCGTCTTCTCATATCTATTCATTTATGTAATCTAAAAATTACATAAATAATATAGTGCACATAATTGGTATAGCCGCATCCGTAAAAAGCAGCTCTATAACAATATAGCGTGTTCTTACCCCTTTGGCAAATCCCATACAAATATTTTTTTTTTAAAACTGTCAAAAACAGACATATTTTATACAGTATACATATTTTGTAACGTTCCATGACATAAATTCCAAACCCAAGCGATCAAAAAGACGTATGCACCCCAAAATAGTACCAATCAAACAGTCAACTGATCCCACAATTTTTTTAAATAAAATACTCTATTGAAATATTCCTAAGTAAAGAACTATATAACTGATTGCTATTTTAATGGCCAGCTCCTTTATACACTAATCAATAAAAGTTATTTAATCTGATTTTTAATATAAATTTTTTTGGGGCAGTAATAAAAGAAATGAAAAAGAAAATAATTATGCTGCAGCGGGAGCACTCCAGGAGGATGAGGGCTTTGCAGCTGAAGATCAGCCAAGAAATGAAGGCCATGGAGGAGTGGCAGAGTGGCATCAAAAGGCCATAACGGAGCTGATCAACCAGCATGATGTCCTGAAAGCCCTGCCTTAGTTTTATTTAATTTTTATTTTATGTTTGTTTAAACAATTGTTTTATATTTTATTTATAAAGTTTGGTTTGGTTTTAAATCATTTTTGGTTTTCTGCTTTATTTTAACAACTCTGGTTACATTAAGGCAATTTTTTTACATCCAAAACTCATCTGAAATTTGGTAGTATAAGGCCTACACAGAACTCATAGTGGTGAGGATAATAGCAGCAGTCTTTGTTAATGGTAGGGCCTTAGAATAAATAAAGTTATCAGTAAGAATTACACCATAACATAACATTATAAAAAACTGAAATCACGCGTTATAACTCAGAAAAAAATATTTATTAACAAAATAAAAAAGGCCTCTATGGGAACATTGTGAGTTGGGAAACTAGCTCCTCAATTTTCTGCATCCCATTACGGTGCTTTTTGGCCATCTCCTAGCTGATGATGACCCGGCATTGCCCTTTAAGAGTGACCACCCCTTTAAGAGAGACATGTACTTAAAAAAATAAAGTATGCAAAGTAATATTCTTGCATTGGGGTATATGCAACTTAGGCCTCTTTCACACTTGCGTTGTGAGGATCCGGCGTGCACTTCCGTCGCAAGAAATGCCCGCCGGATCCGTCACAACGCAAGACAACAGAAAGCATTGGAATACTGATCAGTCTTCAATATGCTTTCAGGTAACCATGGCAGCCAGGACGCTAATAAAGTCCCGGCTGCCATAGGAAGTAGTGGGGAGCCGGGGGAGCAGATACTTACAGTCCGTGCGGCTCCCGGGGTGCTCCACAATGACGCCAGAGAGCCGTACGCGCATGGATCATGTGATCCATGCTCATGGGGCGCTCTGACATCATTGTGGAGGGCCCCGGGACTCGGGAGCCGCACAGATGGTAAGTATGCTTCTCCCCTGCCTCCCCACTACACTTTACCATGGCAGCCGGGACTTTAGCGTCCTGGCTGCCATGGTGACCATTCACAAAAGCTAAACGTCGGATCCGGCGATGTGCCGAAACGACGTTTAGCTTAAAGCCGGATCTGGATAAATGCTTTTTAATGGCCATTAATTCCGGATTCTTCTTTCCGGCATGCCTTCAGGATTTGGGTCCGGAGCAAAATCCGCATCATGCTGCGGATTTTGCTACGGCAAAAAAAGTCTCAGTACTGAACGGAAGACATCCTGACGCATCCTGAGTGGATTTCTCTCCATTCAGGATGCATTGGGATTATCCTGATCAGTATCTTTCCGCCCTAGAGCCTCGAGGACGGAACTCTAGGACAGAAAGATAAAACGCCAGTGTGAAAGAGCCCTTACTTCACTATTGTTTGGCTATGGCTATCTAGAACTAACAAATATGCCGTGATCTTCGTCATTCTAGCAAGCCAACCATTTAGGAACCCAGCTCTGTTTAATTCGCAATGCGAGTATATGTTCGCATTGCGAATTCAACTTAGAACTGGGTTTCTAATGGTTGTATTGCTAGAATATAACGAAGATTGAGAATTCAGTCTTCGCTAATTTATATTCTAGCAATACAACCATTAGGAACTCAGCTCTAAGTTGTAATCGCAATGCGAATAATACTTACAATTATTAATCGCTTTGCGAATCCATTTGATGCCTCTATTTGATTATATATGACGGTTGACTATGACTACCACCAACGTTCTGCTGCCTCCGAGGCAAGATATCTGAACCCCCCAGGGGCCATTAGGGCGTTTTTGATAGAAAAAGTTTTTATCATTTTTTAAAATTTTTATTTAATTTTTTTGTGTATTTTGCAACATTTGGTTGCATATTTACATTTGGTATAGGCAAGGCAAATATGGTAGCCTAGAATTCAGTGTTTCCCAAACAGTGTGCCTCCAGCTTTTGCTAAACTACAACTCCCAGCATGCCCGGACAGCCTTTGGCTGTGCAGGCATGCTGGGAGTTGTAGTTTCGCAACAGCTGGAGGCACACTGGTTGGGAAACACAGGTCTAGATCATTACTCTGCCCAAATCTATATTCAGCTATATGGCTTAGAAAATATGCTGTCAAACAATGATCCTAGGTTTTGGTATAGACACATGATCTAGACCAGTGTTTCCCAACCAGTGTGCCTCCAGCTGTTGCAAAACTACAACTCCCAGCATGCCCGCACAGCAAAAGGCTGTCCGGGCATGCTGGGAGTTGTAGATTTGCAACAGTTGGAGGCACACTGGTTGGGAAACACTGATCTAGACTACCATATTTGCCTATACCAAATGTAAATATGCAACCAAATGTGGCAAAATACACAAAAAAATAAACCAAAAAATGAAAAAATTATAAAAACGCAGATGCGTTATTGATGCGTTTTTGATGCGTTTTCTATCAAAAATGCCCTAATGGCCCCTGGGGGTTTATATATCTTGCTTTAGAGGCAGCAGAACGTTGGTGGTAGTCACAGTCAACTGTCATATACAATCAAATAGAGGCATCAAATGGATTCGCAAAGTGATATTATTCGTGATATTATTCGCATTGCGAACTCAACTTAGAGCTGAGTTCCTAATGGTTGTATTGCTAGAATATAATGAAGATTGAGAATATAGCGCTATATTCTCAATCTTCGTTATATTCTAGCAATACAAGAACCATTAGGAACCCAGCTCTAAGTTCAATTCGCAATGCGATTAATATAACCTGTATTACTCGCATTGCGATTACAACTTAGAGCTGAGTTCCTAATGGTTGTATTGCTAGAATATAACGAAGATAACGAATATAGCGCTATATTATCAATCTTCGTTATATTCTAGCAATACAACCATTAGGAACTCAGCTCTAAGTTGAATTCGCAATGCGATTAATGCAGGTTATATTAATCGCATTGGGGATTCAACTTAGATATGAGTTCCTAATGGTTGTATTGCTAGAATATAACGAAGATTGAGAATATAGCGCTATATTCGTGATATTCGTTATCTTCGTCAATTTAGCAATACAAGTTACAACCATTAGGAACTCAGCAGCTCTAAGTTTAATTCGCAATGCGAATATAAATTCGCGTAACATTCGCAATATATAGAATAATGACGAATATTCGATTTCGACGAATATATGACGAATATTCAAGCGAATATTCGCGAAATATCGCAAAATCGAATATGGCACCTCCCGCTCATCACTAGTTGTAAAGCGGTTCCTGAAGTCTTCCACCTATCTGCAAGACATCCTAAAATGGCCAGGAAAGTGTGCATGCAGAAAGACCATAAACGATTTCTTGATGATACAGGTGGACAGAGGTACTCCCATGTATAACTTTGATGTTAGCCAGTGGCAGCTCATGCGTGACACCTGCCATTTGCTCGGGTCCTTTGAGGAGGCCACTTGATTTGTCAGTCGCCAGGACTACGGGATGAACAACGTAATTCCACTGATTCATGTCCTGGAACAGATGCTGCTCA
Source organism: Bufotes viridis (assembly GCA_033119425.1). Classification (NCBI taxonomy): domain Eukaryota; kingdom Metazoa; phylum Chordata; class Amphibia; order Anura; family Bufonidae; genus Bufotes; species Bufotes viridis. Next base: position 71,664,525 of record CM065596.1, read on the forward strand.
AGGGGATGGAAGACGTGGCGACTACATCTCATGGCCACATGAGCCTTGTGAGGGGCAGAACTAGAGGAGGAGGAGGACATTCTAGCATAAGCAATGTGTAGAGAAATGGGTGGTTTTTTTACACAGATGACAGTAGAGGAGGATAAGGAGGAGCAGCCAAAGGAGCTACCTTTACAGGGCAATGAGGAAGACGAGGCAGAGGACTCAGACACACCGTGGCAGTATGCAGTGGAGATGGAGGCAGGAAGACCCGCCGAGTCATTTGTGCAAATGGCCCAATTCATGCTCAGTTGCTTGCATAGTGACAGCCGAATTGTCACCATTCGGCAGAGGGATGACTACTGGCTCTCCATCATGTTAGACCATCGTTACCGGTCCAAAATGGGTGCCTTTTTCACACCCCCGAGAAGGAGAACAAACTGAACTATTATCTAGACATCCTATGTAGTCATTCGGCCGCTGCCTATGTGCTCCATCGTCCATCCTCAAGCAGGTCTGACTGGGGGTCCCTCTATGCTCACGTTCCACTGCCATAGCTGCTGTGGGGAGTGGGGGGCAGGAGCAGTACCAGCTCTATCAGCCGCAACTTAAGTCTAGAGTTGCTGATGAGCAGTTTTCTTCACCCGCCTACTGAAGAAACTACTCACCAGCTGCAGAATCTAGACATTTAGCAGAACCTGAACCAGTAGGTTGTGGCATACTTGCCATCCTACATCAAGGATCCCCTTGAATACTGGGCAGCCAAACTCGATTTGTGGCCGCAACTGGCCGAGTTTGCCATGGACAAGCTTTCCTGCCAGGCCAGCAGTGTGGCATCAGAGTGGGTGTTTATTGAGGCGGGTGCCATAGTTACCCCAAGGAGAACTCACCTGACCACCCAAAATATGGAGAAGCTGACCTTTTGTGAAGATGAATCAGGCATGGATCAGCCAGGATTTTAAAACGCCAGTGCCTAATGCATCAGACTAGATCATCCATGGTGCCACACCAACACTTTTACAAAAGAGAACTGTTTCTTCTGGCTACCTGTTTAAGCTACTATTCTGATACTGCCATCCGCCTGATGCCACACCTGCTGCCAGGTGATCCTACTGCCAGCCACCATTTTAAGCTGGTACTGGTATTGCCCCCCCTCCTCTCCACTTTATCACTGGGCCACTCTGTGGTCTCCTCATGTTGTTTCTACCTCAACACTATGTCACTGTGCCACTCGGTGGTCTCCTCATGCTTCTGCCACCTCACCACAATGTCACTGGGCCACTCTGTGGTCTCCTCATGCTGCTTCCACCTCACCACTATGTCATTGGGCCACTCTGTGGTCTCCTCATGCTTCTACCACCTCAGCACTATGTCATTGGGCCACTCTAGACTTCTCATGCTGTTCCCACCCTCTCCACTCCATGACTGGGCCGCTATTTTGCCTTTTTGGCCTGATTGACATATTCATTTATTTGATCCTTCTTCATATCTGTCAGAAGGAAGGAAAAATGAGATGCATAACGAATTATGTCTATCTAGCAGCTGTATGGCCTGTATGACATGGTCCCTATTTTGCATCAGAATTGGTTTATGATTTGGTGGCCAAAAGCAGGAGTGGGTGCAAAACACAGAAGACATGCATATATTCCATTCACGTGTCATCTCTGTTTTGGACACCTTTTTTTGTTTTTGGCATTAGCAATACTGATGGATTACTGACCAAATGCTGGCCAAGTCAAGGCGGATGCTTAACAGACAGAATCTGTTTTATGGGGGTTATTATTCTGACGGATCAGAGGAAGGGCAAAATAATCAGTGACACCAAAACAAACTTACTGTTGACTTCCTCTCCACGCGGGGGGCTCTACTTGTATAAGCGTTTAATAGAACAGGTTCTGTAGACATCTATGTGGAGTCAGCTGACGATGGTGCAAAAGGAATGTGCTTCTTCTTGACACTAACATTGATCTGTAAGGGTGAGTTCATGCTTGAGTTATTTGGTCAGTTTTGGCCCAATAACTGCGCAAATAAGGGACGTGTGCATTGATTCTAAGAGTGACTCCTGTCATCTGCGTGTCATACTGACTCGCAGTATTGTTTCATTACTATAGCAGACTCCCTATTCATGTTACTGCAAGGCACAGTGTTCTGTACCACTATACAGGCTTTCTGCAGCCAGGAAAGAGAAGTTTTGTAACGCAATTCGCCACGAATAAATTCGGATTGAGTCAAATATTTTCGGAAAATTCAGCGTACCGGCTGAATCGAATTTTTGAGAAATTCGCTCATCTCTAAAAACAACACTTCCTTTTCTGACATCACTTCCTGCTCTGTAACAGTATCCTTAGCTTTGGTGCAGTCTTTGCTGTGGGTTTCAGAATTCTTGGCAAAACTGTACTGAAATTTGGAAAAATCTAAATTGGCTGTGACATACAAACAGAGCCTTAATATCAACAGCTCTTTACATCATTGTAGCTACTAATTTTTTCTACATTTGGATGGCAGAAAGGAAAAGCATTCATTAGTAATAGTATTAGCTGCAGAGTACATGTAGGTCTTAGTTGTTAACTGCAACCTGCATCCTACCTGCATCTCTAGTTATGAAAGTTAACTCTTTACAACTAGGGATATATTGGGGCTTCATACGCACAGCTATTCTAAAAGTATATAGTATACATACAAATGTTTAAACCTTTATTTACCAATACTAGCGTGTTCTACACTGGTCTTCATGGACCTTGCTCCCCAAGAGCAGGCATTGTGCACCAGACTCAGGGGTGGATTGGCCATAGACCTTACAAGGAAATCTGCATTGTGGGCGATGCCCAACGGTCCGCCTGGGCCCGCCAGTGGAAGTGTTTGGGGATTTATTTTGTGCTGCTGGCAGTATTTATGATGGACTGTGGTATTTGGCTCTGTTGGGGTGGTA